>BTHS01000021.1:2742500-3442500 GCA_036184385.1 Tokudaia muenninki
GGAACATACCATGCTCATTATTTTGGGTCTGAGTTACCTCATTCAAGATGATATTTTGTAGTTCCATCCATTTGCATGCAAAATTCAGGATGTCCTCATTCTTAATAGCTGAGTAATATTGAATTGTGTAAATGAACCACATTTTCTGTATCCATTCTGTTGTGGGTCATCTGGGTTGTTTTCAACTTCTAACTATCATAAACAAGGCCACTATGAACATAGTGGAACACGTGCCCCCTGTGGCATGGTGGGGCACCTTGGGGTATATTCCCAAGATTGGTATAGCTGGGTCTTCAGGTAGATCTACTTCCAATTTTCTGAGGAACCTCAACATTGATTTCCAGAGTGATTGTACCAGTTTACAGTCCCACCAGCAATGGAGGAGTGCTCCTCTTTCTCCAAATCCTCATCAACATGTGTTGCCAACTGTGTTTTTGATCTTAGTCATTCTGATTGGTGAAAGGTGGAATCTCAGGCTCATTTTGATTTGCATTTCTCTGATCACGAAAGACTTTGAACATTTCTTTAGGTGCTTCTTAGTCATTTGAGATTCCTCAGATGTGAAATCTCGATTTAGTGCTATACCCCATTTTTGATTGAGTTGTTTGTTTGTTTTTTATTTTTGGTCATTAGTTTCTTGTGTTCTTTATATATTTTGGATATAAGCACTCTATCAGATGTGGGGTTAGTGGAGATTTTTTTTCTAGTCTGTAGGTTGCTGATTGATTATATCTTTTACCTTACAGAAACTTTCCATATTCATGAGGTCCCAATTATCAATTATTGGTCTTAGAGCCTGAGCCATTGGATTTCTTTTAGGAAGTTTCCCTCTGTGCCAATGAGTTCAAGGCTCTTTTTTTGCCACTTTCTATTTTGTTGGATTTAGTGTATCTGCTTTATATTGAGATCCTTGATCTACTGTGACTTGACCTTTGTGGAAGGTGTCAAATATGGGTCTATTTTCATTTTTCTACAGACAGTGTGTTAGACTAGCATCATTTATTGAAGATGCTTTCTTTTTTCCACTGTATATTTTTGGCTTTTTTTGTCAAAGAGCAAGTGTACATAAGGGTGTGGCTTTATTTCTGGGTCTTAAATTCTATTCCATTTATCTATGTGACTGTATCCCAATACCATGTAGTTTTTATTAATATTGATCTGTAGTAAAGCTTGAGGTCAGGGACGGTGATTCCCCCTGAAGTTCTTTTATTGTTAAGAATTGTTTTCGCTGTTCTGGGTTTTTACTTTTCCAGATAAATTTGAGAATGGGCCTTTCCATGTCTTGGAATATTTGTGTTGGAATTTTGATGGGGATCGCATTAATTCTGTAGATTGCCTTTGGTAGGATGGCCATTTTTACTATGTGAATTCTGCCAATTCATGAGCATGGACGAGCTCTTCTTCCATTTTCTGAGATCTTCAATTTATTCCTTGAGAGACTTGAAGTTATTGGCATACAGGTCTTTCACTTATTTGGTATGAGATACCCCAAGATATTTTCTATTATTTTGGGCTATTGTGAAGGGCGTTTTTTTTCTCTAATTTCTTTCTCAGCCTGTTTATTTTTGTTTAAAGGAAGGATACTGATTTGTTCGAGTTAATTTTATATTCAGCCCCTTTGCTGAAGTTGTTTATCAGCTGGAGAAGTTCTCCAGTAGAATTTTTGGGGTCGCTTATGTATACTATCATATCATCTGCAAAATAGTGATAACTTTATCTCTTCTTTGCCAATTTGTATCCCCTTGATCTCTGTTTGTTGTCTTATTTTCCTAGCTAGCACTTCGAGTACAATATTGAATAGATATGGGAAGAGGGGACATCCTTGTCTTGTCTCCGATTTTGTTGGGATTGCCTCAAGTATGTCTCCATTTAATTTGATATTGGCTGTTGGCTTGCAGTAAATTGCTTTTAATATGTTTAGATGTGGGCCTTGAATTCCTGATTTCTCCAATACTTTTAACATGAAGGGGTTTTGTATTTTTTTAAATGATTTTTCTACATATAACAAGATGAGCATGTGATTTTTTTCCTTTGGGTTTGTTTATATAGTGGATTACATTAATGGATTTTCATATATTGGACCAACCTTGCATCCCTGGGATGACGCCTACTTGACTGTGATGAATGACGGTTTTGATGAGTTTTTGGATGCAGTTTGCAAGAATTTTATTGAGTATATTTGCATTGATATCCATAAGCGAGAATGGTCTAAAATTCTCTTTTTTGTTTGCGTCCTTGTGTGGTTTAGGTGTCAGAGTAATTGTAGCTTCATAGAACAAGTTGTATAGTGTTCCTTCTTTTTCTATTTTATGTAATTGTTTGAGAAAAATTGCTATCAGGTCTTCTTTGAAGGTCTGGTAGAATTCTGCACTAAATCCATGTGACCCTGGGCTTTTTTTTTCTTTCTTTCTTTCTTTTTCATTCTTTCTTTCTTTTTCTTTTTTTTTTTTTTTTTTGATTGGGCCTGTTTAGATAGTTTATGTGCTCTTGATTTAACTTTGGTATGTAGAATCTGTCAAGAATCCAATCCACTTCATCTAGATTTTCCAGTTTTGTTGAGTATAGGATTTTATAGTGGAATCTGATGATTTTTTTTTTAATTTCCTCCATTTCTGTTGTTATGTCTCCCTTTTCAGTTCTGATTTTGTTAAGATGTATACTGCTTCTCAGCCCTTCAGTTAATTTGGCTAGGGGCTTCTCTTATCTTGATGATTCTCTCAAAGAAGCAGTTTCTGGTTTTGTTGATTCTTTGTATTGTTTTCTTTGTTTCTATTTGATTGATTTCTGCCCTGAGTTTGACGATTTTCTGCCTTCTACTCCTCTTGAGTGAGTTTGCTTCTTTGAGATCTCTCCAGTTTCTTTACCCAGGCACTAAGTGCTACAAAATTTCCTCTTAGCACTGCTTTCAGTTTTCACATGTATGTTTGCTTTCTCTAGTTTTTACTGATCTTCAAGATCAGCCTTAGGCCATAATGATCTGATAGGATGCATGATATAGTTTCAAACTTCTTGTATCAGTTGAGAGTTGTTTTGTGACCAATTATATGGTCAGTTTTAGAGAAGTTACCATATATCCTTCAGAAGACACAAGAGAAGTGATCCTGGATGTAGGAGTGGGCCTGCACCAAGGGTGTCACCATAAGAGATCTAGTCCTGCCTATTGGCTGCTCTAAGGTTTCATGGATGATGTAGAGATGTTTTGACCACCCCTCCACCTTTTTTGCTTTTGAAAGGTGGAACTGGTTTTAGTAGTACCTAATTAAATACTCTCTATATCATGGACTTTTTAAATCCCCTCCCCCTAATTAGATTAAAATTATTCCCTGTGCAAACCATTCTTCCACCTAAGATCTGGAAGTATTTAGTCATGGAGAACTGCCTGTGCCTGAAAAGGATAGCTTGGTGATTTTACACCCTTGATCTTGGGAACATCTCAAACTATCATGACCAAGAAGCAGTGAAGTGCCTCAATTTTAAAAATAATTCAGCTATATACAAACAAACACACAGACAGAATGCATGTTTGCAATTTAGATGGAAAGACCATAAAACAGAGACACATGAAGTCTACTGAGTTCACTACTTGTAGTAAGCATTCTATCCATATGTAGAGATTTTTGTTTCTCATCTTTTCACCCTGAAAAAAAAGTCATAGGCATCTGCAATATGAGGGAATAAATCTACATGCTACAGGTAATGCCAAATAAACATATCATAATAGAGTGCCTGCAACTCATTATTATAATGGAGATGAGTTTCTAATAAAGAAATACTACAACAAGTAAGAAAAAGAAAGATAAAACAAAAAAAAGAGACAAAGAAAGAAGGAGACAGAGACCAAGAGACAGATAGACAGATAGATCAAGGTTAGAAATGAAATAGAAGAAAAATAGAAAATGAAATGAGAGCATAATGAAAGAAAAATGTTGGGATCTAAAAAAAGGAGCATTGGGTATAGCTAAAAGCAATGAAGAAGGGACTGAAAGACTAAATGACAGGAAGCTAGGAAATGCATTTTTCTTTCATTTGAACTCTATAATATTAAACATGCCCTGAAGTGTATATAACAACTATTGTGAAAAGAGAGGATGAAAGTGTAAGAAAGGGTAAATATGTAGTTTTCTAGTAACAAAAGGAAGGGTTAGAGAGTAATTTTTATATAATATCTGAAGGAAGGATTTAATATTGTACAATGAACTGTTTTCTTCCTTTAGGAATCTAGCTATCTCCTACTCTCAGCTTTTCTGAGTTTTTTCTAATCCTTTGTGTATGGTTTAGGCCTCATGGTATGTCTCAGGAACACATTGGAATACATATTAACACATTGCTAAGAGGAAATGGACTAATGGTAAGATTGCAGAGCACAGAAAGCAGATAGCACAAATAAATGGAACTTTGTGAAATTCACATCTAGGGAAACAAAAATGGGATCACAGTAAGTTCTCCAATAATCCTGTTATTATACAATTGCAATATGCTGTCATGAAAATTGCTGAAAAAACCTAACCTGTTATCTTCAGCCCAGGTTCAAGGGTGACCAACAATTCAATCAGCCTTCCTGGTAATGCTGTCTGTGCGGATCCTGGATAGATTAGCAAATTAAAAGAGTATGATAGCTGCCAGAGTAGAAAAAAATACTTGATCAACAATGTCTTAGTCTAAGCATTGGTTAAAACACCTGCTAAAACAGGTGGAAAACCCATCCTGTTGCTTATCCCTCTGAAGATTTGAAGATCTCACTCTAGAGTTAAAGTTCTCAGGGAAGAAGCATCCACCATAAATATACTATGCTACTCACCTATACGATGTAGTATGGGCTACTAGCTGCCCTACAGTGGAACCTAGTGCCCTTTTCAGTGGAACATCTGAGGGTAGAATTATGGCTTGATAGTGAGTATCACCACCAAGTTATGGTGACATGAAAGTTTGTATGTAGAGCATACTTACCTTAGAAGAGTAATGTATCAATAGAAAACAGTGACTCTCAGAAGTCTCAGAATGTTTGGACCATGATATTGATTCTGGAAGGTCTCATGGGGCTTGGCAAGCAACAATTATCTCACTCTTTGTCACAATTTAAATACAATCCCATGACACGTGCAACCCAACCACCAATGATCCTTAATATATAATTGTTTACTTTTTACAAAGCACACAAATAAGGTGTTATGTTTTCATATTTTTACCTCTCCTACTCATACTTACCTACAATAGTTGCAATACAGCAGACATGTAAGTGAAAGCAATATGGTTTCATTCTAGTACATAGTTGGGCATTTAGGCAATGTCCATATACACCAGTTTTCATCTCTGAAGAATGGAGACACCAGGACATTTTTACTTCCTTCTTACAAAACCCATTCTTTCACAGAGAAAAACAAGTTATCTTCAAACAGCTTTATTTTTTTATATTTTTAGGTAAATTGACTCCCATAGGCAGGATCACCGTCAGTGCACAATGTAGGTATGTGATTACTTCTCTAGAACATAGACAAACGCACACAAACAAAATCATCCATGACAGTACATGTGCATTCATGTAATTATAGTCATGCTTGCAAACATCCATGCTCACTCTGATTACTTGAGCCATGTAAACAATACAGACAGACATCTCTGGATTCCTGGGGAAATGCTCCTTCCAATTGGAAAACTCTTTCCTAACCCAAGAGGAAGTTTTTTCCTCCCTAAGGATTCAGGGTAAAATGGACACCTTATCATTGTTGGGTTATTTGGTATTGGAGGGAAACTATATAACTATGTGGTATGGTGTTATGATATTACCTGTCTTTGCAAATGACAATTCATGGAGTGTCCTTGTTGCTGACAAAGAGCTGCCCATAGGTGTCTAAATGCTCTGAAATCTCACCAGGAACAGCCTGTAAAATTCATTTGAATAATAAGCTGCTGTCCATAGGGAGGCCAGCCAACGATCTTATCTTCTTTCTCACAAGAAGAACCACATACCATGACTAGAGTATTTGATGGTCCTCAGTGTTTCCTAAAATATAACTTGAATAACTCTTGGGTGTCTTTTTAAATATTGTGTCTTACTTGGACTCCCATGATTCACCAGTCATTATTCCTTGTTTAATCTTGGGCATGACTAGTATTAAATGTGGTGTTCTAAATCAACTGCATATATTATATACTCTACCAGTCATTCTGCATGTTGTGAGATATTCGTTTTCTGTAGTCCTAAAACACGGTGCATGCCATTTCTCCATTTCTTTGGGTTCCTGAATCACAGTACATAGCAATGCACCATATGCAAAGCACTGTGTCACCCTTGAAAAGCTAGCACCTTGCTTAGGAGTGCTTCCTAAATTTGAAAAAAGATGGTTCAAAGACTTTCTCATCTTGGAGACTGAAAGTTCTCCAGAGATCAAGACCACTGTGTAATGATGTGTCAACATATTGAAAACAAATTGGATATTAGAAATATTTGAGATAACAAGAAAAGACACAAGGTAATAAACTTGAACACATGAAAAGTCTGGTGTCAAGCATTATTCTATGCTGGGAATAAAAGTTTGTGCCACTACTGTCATACAAAATATAATTTTCTTTGTATTATGTAATACTAGGATCCCCTTCCTAAAATCACTATATTCGTTTACTTAAATGTTCATGGCATCTGTTCACATTAATATATACTAATTGTACTTAAGTATTTGGATAAGAATATACTACCCTCACATAGAGGTCTCTGCTTCTGGTTATTTTCACCATGGAAAGGCAGATGCTTCTCCCTTCTTATGCTACACATGTACTAATTACAAATGATACTTAATCAGAATGCCAGAATATAGAGCTCAAATTATATCATAGTAGTGATGTAGATCCTGTTCTGCATCAGAAATATTGTCTCAAAAGTTGACAAAATTAACTAATTAATAGTTAATGCCATAACAAATGATGAAAAAACAAATAAATCAGAGGAAGAATGTAAAATGATAGGAGGGAATAATGAATGATAAAGGCTAGGGCCTTCATAGGGCAGTAGATAGGTAGGTAGACACAGTGAGAAAGTAATGAAACTAATGAACAACAGCTATCTGAAGAGTATACAGCTCTTTAGTTAGGGTAGTATATTCTTATCCAAATACTTAAGTGCATGTAGTATATGTTTCTGCAAATAGACGACATGAACATTTAAGTAAATGAATAAAGTGATTTCAGGAAGGGGATCCTAGTATTATATAATATGGAAAAATAATATTTTGTATGACAGTGGTGGCACAAACTTTTATTCCCAGAATTAGGGAAACTGAGGTATCTGGATCTCAATGAATTTGAGGTTATCCTACTTTAAAAAGCAATTTCTGGGACCACCAAGGCTACATCCTGTCTCAAACCCTCCCAAAATAATAATATTGGAAAAGCACTGTACTCATTGCTTTCTAAGAAGGTTACTCCTACTGTCATCATTCCTAATTTTCTTCTAGAGTATGGTGGAGAGTTGAATCTTCTAGGTCTGTCTCCACTACACATTGGTATATTAATTTTTGACCTTTCCCTGTTGAAGTTTAATATGTCATACTGTAAGTTTTTATCATAGTGGAGGGACAGAAGCATGACTAAATGGAAGGTGTTGGAGTCATCAAAGAGAAATAAAAGAATTACACTATCATTACAAGGTTTAAATAAATATTTTGGAGAGTAAGTTCATGTCATCAACTCAATGGGTAGAGACTAGATACTGAGGGTATGTTGACACTTCAAGAAATGAAATAATATATGTTTTGAGGAACTAGGAAATCAGCCAAGGATGCTGAATTACCCTGGATTACATTGGTATGTCTCTGATTTTTTTTGTTTTTGTTTTTGTTTTTTTACAGGAAGACAGGAAATATGAAAAGGCAAGTTGATTTCCTTCCCAAACACAAGATATAAACTCCTTCTTTTTTTTAAATTTTATTTTCTAAGTTTTTTTTATATACATTCAAAATCATTTCCCCTTTCCCGTTTCCTCCCTCCCCGAAAGTCCCATAAGCCCCCTTCCCTCCCTCTTTTCCCCATTCAACCCCATCTCGCTTCTAAGTCCTGGCGTTCCCCTACATCCAGTCTTTCCAGGACCAGGGGTCTCTCCTTCCATCTTCTTAGAAATCTATTGATATGCGAATTGTGTCTAGGGTATTCCGAGATTCTGGGTTAATACCCCCTTATCAGTGACTGCATACCTAGTGTGTTCTTTTGTGATTGGGTTACCTCACTAAGGATGATATTTTCAAGTTCTGACCATTTGCCTAGGAATTTCGTGAATTCATTGTTTTTAATTGCAGAGTAGTATTCCATTGTGTAAATATACCACATCTTCTGAATCCATTCCTCCGTTGAGGGACATCTGGGTTCTTTCCAGCTTCTGGCTATTATAAATAAGACTTCTATGAACATAGTGGAGCATGTGTCCTTATTGCATGCAGGTAAAGCCTCTGGGTATATGCCCAGGAGTGGTATAGCCGGATCCTTCGGAAGTGTCATGTCCAGTTTTCTGAGGAACCACCAGATTGCTTTCCAGAGTGGTTTTACCAGCTTGCAATCCCACCAGCAGTGGAGGAGTGTTCCTCTTTCTCCACATCCTCTCCAACAACTGCTGTCTCCTGTGTTTTTGATCTTAGCCATTCTGACTGGTGTGAGATGGAATCTCAGGGTTATTTTGATTTGCATTTCCCTAATGACTAAGGATGATGAACATCTCTTTAGGTGCTTCTCAGCCATTAGATATTCTTCATGCAATCCCCATCAAAATCCCAACTCAATTCTTCATAGACTTAGAAAGAGCAATTCAAAAATTCATCTGGAATAACAGAAAACCCAGAATAGCTAAAACTATTCTCAAGAGTAAAAGAACGTCTGGGAGAATCAGTATCCCGGACCTCAAGCTGTACTACAGAGCAATAGTGTTAAAAACCGCATGGTATTGGTACAGTGACAGGCATGTAGATCAATGGAACAGAATTGAAGACCCAGAAATGAATCCACACTCCTATGGTCACTTGATCTTTGACAAAGGAGCTAAAACCATCCAGTGGAAAAAAGATAGCCTTTTCAACAAATGGTGCTGGCTCAACTGGAGGTCAACATGCAGAAGAATGCAAATTGACCCATTCTTATCTCCTTGCACTAAGCTCAATTCCAAGTGGATCAAGGACCTCCACATAAAACCAGACACACTGAAACTAATAGAAAGGAAACTAGGGAAGAACCTTGAACATATGGGCACAGGGGAGAATTTCCTGAACAGAACTCCAATAGCTTATGCTCTAAGATCAAGAATAGACAAATGGGACCTCATTAAATTACAAAGTTTTTGCAAGGCAAAAGACACTGTCAAAAAGACAAAGCGGCAACCAACTAATTGGGAAATGATCTTTACCAACCCTACATCCGACAGAGGGCTAATATCCAATATATACAAAGAACTCAAGAAGGTAAACTCCAGAGAGGCAAGTAACCCTATTAAAAAGTAGTTTAACTTTCTTATTTTAGAACTCTGTCCAGAAGACCTCCTGTATATGTTATGATTTTTAACTCATAAAATAAATTAAAACACTAACCCTCATATAGGCCCAATACCAGAGTTAGTTTTTGTTTCCTTTGGACTTGAACATGGACTTAGCTAGTCTGGTAAGGGTTCAGTTTCCCTGTTAACTCCATAGTCATTTGACTCTTAAGAGCTTTCATTGGTTCCTTCTGTCTTGTTAACTTTATATTATCTTTCTGTTTTGAAAAGGTTTGGGGGTGATCTTCACTAGAAGTCGCCAAAGCTGCCTTCAGGAGGAGAGGAGCCTGCTGCCCACTGCAGAGGATCTCTCCTGCCATCCATCCCTCCCTTCCCCAGCAGAGGTGAAGAGCTGTTTGCATATCAGAGGGGAGGGGATAGGTTGTAAATCAGGCACCAGCTTGTCCTCAGCAGCCTGGCTTGAGGGTAGGAAAAGCTAGCAGCTGGGGTAGATTGAGTAGACTCCCTATAGGGGATGCTGAAGGCTCTCTTTATTTCTGATGGCTGTGTTCAGAGGAAGCAGTCAATAGACTGAAGTTTTCAATAGACTGAAGTTTCCAAACTACTTGAATGTCTTTTAAAAATGTTCCAGGAAAACAAAAATCAAGATGTGTAAATAAAATGTTATTTTTAAAGGTCAAAAAAAAAAAAAAAAAAAAAAAACTCAAGCAAGTCTATAAAACCAGACAAATGCCCCCTCAGCAGTATGTGGCTGGACAGAATGTGAAACATCTGGCTCTCCTCAATGTGCATACCGACTCATGTACTGCCCACAGCCTATGTGGCCACAAATTAAACAAATCCAGAGGTTTTCCTGGAAACCATACTTAAAACATTTGTTTTCTTCCACTGGCTCTGGTGTTTGACAGTACCGGCACAGAGGACATGTGGTGTCATTCCACCGATGCAGACCCTGACTATAGAAGATGTGGTTGATTAGGGTGACCCCTAACACACAGTGTCCACATAGATAGTTGGCGGAAGTCATCTTTGATTGAGTTGAACTAGTGGTCATTGCACGCCAAGTAGAAACTGTCTGTATCAGCTTGCACACTGAACTTGATCAGCACCATATCACTGATGATATGATTTCATTTGTTCAATTACATCATTGAATGGGGCAACAAACTTCATAAGTTCATGACTGATCATGGCAGCAGGGACAGTGAAGACACATAGCATGGCAAGGCACCACAAGTCTTCTTTTAAAGAGGTCATCTTATTTGTCTTGTACAGGTTCATAATGCTGTGGACTATTTCAGCTGAAGGGTTACCACTGAAGAAGGGAATCTGGTCTGGGAGCTGTTTGGATGGAGACTCTGGGTCTGTGTTCACAGACTCACTCTGCTCTTTGCTTCTCTGTGCAGAGATGGGTGTGGCTTAAAGCTCCTTCCATTGTATCTCTCAATTCATCTGCACTGGCCTTCATGGTCTCAATAAACACATCAGACATTTCTGGATGGCCAAGGTGCTGGTGAATGATTGCTGCTTTTTCCCCTGCTGACTTCCCTTCTAGACAGGAGACAGCTGAAGCCCATGTCTCCTTTTTGATCTCCGCATCTGACACCTCTCCAGCAGCAGCTCTGAAGTCAAAGTGAGCAGGGACCAGTGAATGAACTGCAAGCTACAGTAATATGACCACCAGTGACACACTCATAGGACAGGTGCTGGTCGACGTGGGTCCCGGTGGGCTCACAGAAGGCTGCGAGCTGAACACAGAGGCCAAGCAGTCCATGGCTGGCAACACCTCAACCATCTCAGAGCCGAAGCCTCCACCTCAGTATTGACAGCAGTTTGATATCTTAAGATGAGACTTTTGTACCATATGTCTACTAATCTCATTGAGGTCCAGCTCTGACAACATAGCATATTTGTATATCAAGTGCCTTTCTCTAAAATATTTTCATGAAGCTTAAATGGATTGTTTGGTTTGTCAGGCACCTGTCAAGGGCAGCAGGAACTGACAAGGAATGCCTTTGTTAGTTCTAGTAGTTTGTGTTGTGATACATAAGTACTTTGGCTATACATAGAGTTAGTAATTTTTTGTCTGTAATTCGGTCTCTTCCTTCCCTTTCTTAGTTAGATCTATAAGGCATAGCCAGAGATTTTCCTGTTCTTTTGGACTGTAGAGTGTATTTCTTTGCCAAGGCTCCTGATGATGATGATTGTGACCACAGTGTGTCCAATGGGCAATAAGATCATGTTCTCTCAGAAAATAAATGTAAGTCACAAGAAAAGATAGATGTCTCAGTACTTAAGAGCACAGACCACTTTTTTAGAGTATCCAAGTTTGTTTTCCAGCACAAATGGGCTTAAAACTGACAATGACTTTGATTTTACTCTGTCAGATACTGACTTTTGGACTCTGGTAGCATTGCAAATATGTCCTGCACAGACAAACATGTATCAGGCAAAACACAAGCACGCATGATAAATAAAGAACTTTAAAGTAAGAAAATAAAGGTAAGACCACATATCTATATCATTTTTCTTGTAGAGGGCACCTCTACCATATGGTGTGTGGTTCCTGAGAACAAATGATGACTGCATTTGATGACTGTTTTTTTTAGAAAGGACTTTTGAATGAACCACCTATGAGGAAAACTACTCCCACGGGTTCAGTCACACCTTCCAGGGGAGTCTTCAGCTCTGCTTCATGATACTCTTGCTTCCCTGCCCCTTTGCACTTTTGTATTCTCTTTTAGTGCATGAAAATGTTTAAGGCAAGAAAATTTCTGGAGTAAAACTTCACTAGTTTCTTTCAAGGGCCTTTTGAACTAAGTGTTATGATTTCTGGGGAATGATGTTGGGTGTAACCTTTGTACATTTTAGAAAGTTTGTCCCTGTATATTCAATTGTTGTTTGCCAAACCATCAGAGACCTGGGTATTGGTGGGACTTGGTATTGTTATTCCCGTGGGCCATTGTTACCTTTTCACAGAGAACAGAGAACAGGTAGCTGATCATAAGCAAAGCAAGCTTCCTGAAGGAGTGAACATGTAGGGCAAGAGGAACTGGTAAATTGGCAAAGTCCTTTTAGCTACTATTACTCAGCTTACACACTCTGAACACTCATACCATAGACCTGTGGGTCAAGTGTGTCAGTTTAGACTTGGAGTGAGAAGCCATATGTGGCTTTGTATACCAGTTCATTTCCTAAAAACAGTTGGCTCTAATTTACTGATGCATATGTCCTTGTTAGGCTCCTATATTTTCCAAGGATTGGAAACTACAAATGGTACTTTAGATTAAGCTTAAAAGTACAGAAAAAAGAGCTTATGGATGATGAATGACTTAAATATTTTTAACTTATATCTTATTTGTGTGTGTGCATGTGCCATGGCATCTATTTGGAAGTCAGAGGAAAACCCTGGGGGAGGGGAGAGATGGGTCCTGGGGAATAAAACTCAGATTGTCAGGCTTGGTAGCAAGCGCCTTTAATCACTGAACCATCTTGCTGGCCCCTAAATAACTTTTTAAAGTTGCTCCCTGTGATGGTTTGTATATGCTTGTCCCAGGGAGTGGCACTATTAGAAGGTGTGGCCTTGTTGGAGGAAGTGTGTCGCTGTAGGGTTGGGCTTAGAGATTTTCCTCTTAGATGCCTGAAGATGCCCAGTCTGTTCTTGGTTTCCTTTGGATAAAGGTGTAGAACCCTCAGCTCCTCCAGCACCATGCCTGCCTGGATGTGGCCATGCTTCTGCCTTGATGACAATGGACTAAACCTCTGAACCTGTAAGCCAGCCCCAAGTAAATGTCTTTTATAAAACTTGCATTGGTCATTGGTGTCTGTTCACAGCAGTAAAACCCAAACTAATACAGAAGTTGGTACCAGGAGTGGGGTATTGCTGTGATAGGCCTGACCATGCTTTTGTTTGGAAGAATGTGGGTTTTGGAACTTTGGATTTGGAAAGTCATGGAATGCTTTAAGTGGGGCTTAAATGGGCCAGCCTAGTAGGAATATGGAAGACAGTGGTATTGAGGGTCATTTGAACTGTGTAGGCCTGATGACCCAAAAGGTTTCAGTGGAGAAGAACTTTTCATATGTGGTTGAGAGACAGTTTTTGTGACGTTTTGGTGAAGAACATGGCTGCTTTTTGCCATTTTCTGAAGAGACTGCCTAAGGCTAAGGAAAAGAGATGTATATTAATTGTATTGACAAAGGAAGTCTCTAAAAAGCCCAACAGAGACTTTGTTCTCTGGTTAAGTGTGATGAAAAGCATTTTGAACAAACATAGCAAGCTGAGAAAGGAAACATACAAAATATATAGTTTGAACATTAAAGGGACACCAGGAAGTGAAATGGAGCTCAATTCAAGGATATTAAACTGAATTAAAGAAGTAGTGACTTTGAGGCAAGATTCCTCCCAGCTAAATTTAGGTTCAGGCATGGTAGTACAAGCCTTTAATCCCAGGAGACAAAGATAAGCAGATCTCTGTGTTCAAGGCCAACCTAGAACAGAGCAAATTCTAGGTGAGGAAAAACTTATATCCAGGTTTGGTGGATCACACCTTTAATCCCAGTGCTTAGGAGACAGGCATGCAGATCTCTGAATTCAAAGTCAGTCTATGGAGCAAGATCCAGGACAGCTAAGCTTAGGCAGTGAAGGAGTTGGAATAAAGGAAGCGAGTGATAAGGTAATAGAACAAGGGGGCCAATGTTCCAGGTCCTGCAAACAGCAGAACTCAGCAGCTTAGGCCATGTGTCTCTGGCTTTATATTCAAGAGGAGAAGGAGACTATTGGGACAATTGATGCTGGTTAGCTGGAGCTAAGAAATTAGTGGTGATTAAGAAAAGACCAGCATCACTTAGGTGATATTTTCTGGGAAGTGTTTCCTGAGAGCACAAAGAAGCTGTGTTCCAGAGATAGCCAAGGTTGTACCTCATGCTGCAGCTGTACTTGGTAATGTGTAAGAATAATCCAGGTGGTACTGGTTTTGAAGGCATGAAGGCATCATGAAGAACAGCTGAGGTTTGGCACTGTGAGAGGCCATGGAAGGCCATTGGTGAAAGTGCAGCCTCAGTTGTAGTTGACAGCGAAGGACTGAAGGGGTCATGCAAAGGAGTTGAGGGTTGATACCATGAAGACAGCCTATGAGAGGCTTTGGTGAAGCAGAGTTGCAGTAGAAGACCCTAGCATATTGGAGATGCCAGTACCGTGGGATGACCACCAAGAACAGCAGTGGCAGCGGAATGAATCAACTTGAACAGAGGGCAGAGCTGGAGAAGTGACACCAGTCCTTTGGAGATGCACAGAAGATCATGTGTGGAACTCAGACATTGGAACAAGAAGCTGTGAAGCTGAAGTTGACTTGGGGACCCAAGATGTTAAAGATGCCAGAGACACAGGATGCCTGCCAGGAAAGCTCCTAACAGGGAGTGGAACCAACCCAGGAGAAAGAACCTTGTTGCAGTCAACAAAGATGAAAAGCCAGTTGAAGGTCTGAAGACTGCTTTGCCATCAGACATGGAGATGCAGAGTTTGGAGACTTCCCAGCTGGTTTCCTGTCTTGCTTTTGGGATTACAGTTAAGTGATTGGATGAATCTCAGAAGAGATTTGAACTTTGGACTTTTAACACTGTTGAGAATATTATAGACTGTGGGGACTTTTGAAGTTGGACTAAATGTATTTTGCATTATGCTATGTTTAGGTATGGCCCCCATAGACTCATGTTTCAACAAGCCTATGGGGACCAGGGAGTGGAATGTGATTGCTTGTATATGCTTGTCCCAGGGAGTGGCACTATTAGAAGGTGTGGCCTTGTTGGAGGAAGTGTGTCACTGTAGGGTTGGGCTTACATATCTTCCTCTTAGATGCCTGAAGATGCCCAGTCTGTTCCTGGTTTCCTTTGGATAAAGGTGTAGAACCCTCAGCTCCTCCTGCACCATGCCTGTCTGGATGTTGCTATGCTTCTGCCTTGATGACAATGGACTAAACCTCTGAACCTGTAAGCCAGCCCCAAGTAAATATCTTTTATAAAACTTGCATTGCTCATTGAAGTCTGTTCACAACAGTAAAACCCAAACTAATACACTCCCTTTGCAACAACAATATGTAATCAAAGAAAATAAATTAACTTTCTAAGATGGGTGCTCTCATGCTTTTCTCAAATGAAATTATAGCTGGAAGCTCGTAATATATAACATTAAGAAAATTCAAGAATTGCTCGGATTCTGATTCTGATTGTGCTGAGATTAAAGGTGTATGCCATCCCCCCCACCCCCCGGAAAAGATAGTTTTCTTTTCAGTTTACATACAATATAGCACCCAGTACATCTAAAAGTTATTGCCTCAGTTTCTTGCAACAAAGAAATTTTTGTGTAATAAAAAATGGTACCTGTTAATCCTTAGTCTGCTCCTGAATACTTTGTCTGTTGATTCTGTGGCCAGGGAACTAATTTTTCAGTTTTATGTTAATGTCAAATAACCACATCTGGTCATGGCTATTTTATTTCACAGTACTATTTTAGACTCTACCCTTGTATTTCAGTCACTTACACCAACTGCATCCTACTAGCTAGCTACAGAACTATTTTGGTATAATGTCAGAATTTTTTGCCCCCCTCATCCCCCCCAAAAAACAAAGCCAAAACCCAAATAAACACAAAACTCGACAAACCCAAGAAAAACCCCAGGATCTTACTATATACAGCTCAAAATCTAGACAAAGGTAGCCTTGAATTATCAGTTCTCTTCCCTCACCTTCCCAGGTACCAGCAATGCCCAGAGGTAGTTACTTACGTTAAGGGATATTGTAAACTTGCCTAAACACCCAGAGTATGCTGATATTGGGTCACTACTGTTCCTTATATTATTAAATGTTCTGTGAGGACAAGACTCAATTTTTTCTCGATACCTGCAAACTTCTAAGCAAGTGAATTGTTTTCAGCATATGCAAACTGACAAGACAGCTATTATGTATATAGTGTGCCTAATGAAGTTCACTGGGGTTCCATGTCGATACGGAATAAGCTCATCTATAGCAAAATTATCATTTTTTTGCAACACACACACATATGCCCTGGTGCAGATGTGGAGGTTCGGGCTTGGTGGTAAGCCTTACTCACTGAGCCATCTCACTGCCCACTGCACATCCTCACAGGATGCTTTAAAGAAGTTCTGGCACAGAGAGAACATTTTCCATTGGGATCCAAAGGAAAATTGGTTTTAAGGTTTCATTACCCCCCACAAAGAACACCAAACTCTAAGGCAATATAGGAAAATAAGTCAGGACTCAGGGTATAGACAGACTTATAAAGTCTATACTATGGGCTAAACACTGTTCTGAATGGGTATTAATTTGTTTACTCTTGGCAATTTTATGAGGGAAGTATTCTTTTTAAAAAAAGATTCAGTTTTATTTCTGGGTATGATATTTTGGCTATATGTATGTCTATGCACATATGTGCCTGGTGATCAAGGAGGCCAGAGAAGGGTTCCAGATGTCTCGAAATGGAGTTAGAGGTGGTCCGGGCCCTATGTGGGTACTGGCAATTGAACCTGGGTCACCTGAAAGAGTGGCCAGTGCCCTTAATCCCTGAGCCATCTCTCCGGCCTTGAGGAATATATCCTTATCATAAATTCAGAAACTTGAGACACACAGATTTAGTATTTTGGCCTAAAGTCTTAGCTAATTAATAACAGAGCCAACTTTGACAGTGCTTACAGATAGAATGCTGCTCTCAGAGAGAGACCCAGGATTTGGGGAATCTACCTCTGCTACTAAGGAAAAATATGGACAACTGTTGGGTGTCTTGGCATATACCTATAAAGTTAGCCCTTGGAAGGCTGAGGCAGGAGGATTGTAAATCCAAGGTCAGCCTGGGATACGTAGTAACATCCTGTCTCAAAAATATAAAATGAATAAGGATGCTATCCTAAAATCCTTAGGGCCCACATAGCTTTGAAACATCCCAGTTCTCTGAGAAAAGCCACATTCACATGTTCTCTGGCTTTGCTATCACCCTGTTACTCTGTACCAAGCTTCATTTCCACGAGCAGTATGGTAACACTATACCACACACTCGGAGAAAATCAGATTCTTTCTTCTTTCTTTTTAATACTAGAGGTTTAAAGATGGTTTGTGGGCAAAGGTGCCTGCTTCTAAGCCAAGATGCCCAGGCCCTAAGGAGAGAACTTTCACCGGTGGTGTGACTCCCATGGCACACACGTGCTGTTGCACTTCTCCTGGCCTCCATGAATCCTCACTGTAACTAAAAGGTTAAAAAGTATGTTTCCTAAGTCCACATATTTTAGTACAGCTTCAGAGAACATACGAAGTTTTTGTTACAGAAAATATCCCCAGCACCTGAAGACGTTGATCTCCGCAAAAGATTAGCTGTCATTCATGTCGAATACACAGAGGAACCCCTCGCCTGTCCTCATCCATTGGTCTCTTATGACTCTGAAGTCCTCCTGTCCAGACGTGTCCAGTATGTCCAGTACACAGGCCTCACCATCAATTGCCACCTGTTTTCTGATAGAATCCTGGGAATATGAAAGGGTGAGGAATTGGTGGTGGCATGCTGGTAGTGGGGACAAGGACAGGATTAATGTGTATGTAAAACTAGAGAAATGTAATTACACAGGACAAATAAGCCTACCTATGTGACTTACCTTCAATCTGCTAGTAGGTAGCATAAAGAACACACACACACATACACACACATACACACACTCACACACACACACAATAACTCGCCTACCTGCATGCATGACATAAAGGCTAGTGGATGAATACTTGTGAGTTTAAGTCTCTGACCAGTCAGTGTAGCACAGTGAGTTCCTATTTCAAAAAAAAAAAAAAAAAAAAAAAAAACAACCACAAACCATCCCAAGCTATGAGGGTAACACAAAAGACAAAGAAACAAGACCACTAATAAAAGTAACAAAACCAGAAACATCTAATATGGATCTATGGCCATAATCTTATTTCTATTATATAAGATTCCACAGTTAGAAAACCTTATCTGTGGTACTGGAAATGTGCTTATATTTTATTCCACGAATATATTTAAATATAACCTGTGCAGACATCCAAATTTATCTAACATCCCTGTGTGAGAGAACAGGTTTACACATAAAAAAAAATGTCTGGTATCTTGTAAACAGGGCCTCAATATGTAGTTCAGGCAGGCCTTGAAATTAAAACCTCCTTCCTCAACCTCTTGGATGCTCACAAACTGGGCTTATACAGACCAGCATCATGAAGATCGGGAAGATGATAGAAATTTAACATAATATAGAAATAGGAGACTTGTGAGGATTTAGGTGATTTTCCTCAATATTCCATCACTAAGTGGCAGAGAAGGAATTCCTAGACACAATGACTCAAAATCTCCACTTGTTTCTACCCCAACTCAATCTGGACTAGATCAAAAATGAAAGCCGAAGACTGACCACAGCTCTGAGTTTCTACAACTCTCTAAAATTTAGTGTTTTTGGAATACCTTCTTGTAATCTTCTCTGTACTTTCAAAGAGCAGTTATAGGTGAGACAAGAAAGCCAAAAGCGAGGGTAAGGAACAGGCGGCAGATCGGGCCTCACCTCTATGTTGGGATCATATTCCTTCACGAAGTGGTGGTGGGTTAGTTGGATCATCAAAGCACTTTTCCCAACACCAGATGCTCCAACCAGAACCAGATTATACTCGGTCATTTCGCACTATCAAAAACCTGTAGGAACGCAGCAATGAGGATTAAACTGGCAAACCAAACCTACAGGATTTCCAGGGCTTCTGTGATTTTACTAAACTCTTAATTTTCTCAAAGTCATTCAGAAAGGTAACATTGCTTGCGGGCCACAGATGCTTGAATGAAAGACCCCCATCTATTTTTCAATCGGCTAGGCACTGCCCTCAGTGTACGAGAAGGGAACTTCTCCCTTCCTAGTCCTGCAAACCCAAGCTTTGGGGTCCCTTTTAGTCTACGAAAATCACCCTGCAGATGGCTGGCCAGAACTGGCCAGAGACCCCCACATGGGCTCACCCCGCATCTCCTATTCTCCCGGGCCCAGCCAGCCGTTCCCACTCGGAGAAGTCAGACTTCGGAGAACCGAGGCTTTTGGGCTTCAACCCCAGAAGCTGTCTGAGACCCCGAATATGCCCTGGACTTAAAAACTCGAGGCAGCCACTCCCAGTCTTGCCCTGTCCGGCCTCTCACCTCCTGCATGCATTTCCATCATGAAAGTGCTAGGTGCTCTGTCTCAGAAATCAGTAACATTTTATTTGCTTCCATTCTCTCCATTAAAACTGGAAAAAAGCAAAAGTGTTTTGTGTTAACAAAGATAAATGGCCTCTAAAATCCAGAGTTCAAAACCTCAAATGATGGGGCTCAGTGGTTAGGAGCACTGACACAGGTCATGACTTTGAATCCTAGTACCCACATGGTGGCTCACAACCATGTTTCATAGGATCCAGTGCCCTCTTCTGGTGTCTGAAGACAGCTACAGTGTATTCACATGCATAAAATAAATGAGTAAAAACAAAACAAAACAAAAAAACTTCCAATGGCCACGGGAAATATGAAAGCGTCCTCCCGACCACCCCTGAGCTGACCCTTCTCATGTTTAGACAAAAAGCCGTCACTCCACTTGCCAGGGACCATTTGTGGGGCTGAGAAACGAGACCAATCCATTCCCGTGATACAAAGTTGAACAGACGCTGCACCAGGACCAAATGCCTTTATTGAACAGGGCACTGGAACCAGGGGGCTACTTATTAAAAAAAACACAAACAAACAAACAAACAAAAAACCCAAAAACAGGATTTATTTCAGGCACAACTTTTTTATTATTATTTTATTATTTTTTTGCTTTTTTTTCCAGATAAAATATTATAGGTTTATTTAATACTTATTTCTCACCTTGAGTATGCAAAATACCAACTCCACAAAATGTTCATTTTATTGTAGTTTCCAAATATACAAAATAGAAGTTTGCTTGAATTTATATTACATATTTATTAAGACCAGGAACTATATAGAAAAACACATTTGTTCTGCTTAAAGGCATACTTGGGAATAAACCATGGTACAAATTATTGCACATCTGAAACCACAGTGCATAACAGACTGTCTGCATAAAAATGTTACAGAAATAAACCAGGCTTACTTACCTGACTTAGGTCATAAATGTAGGTTGGAAGACAAAAATAGATTTTCCTTGTCAAAGTATGCAGCAGTTGGAGAACTTTTCCCCCGTTTGGTACCTTTAGAACCAGGACTCACCAAGCACCATCATTTAGGCTATTAGAACATGTTCTGTACCTGAATTGCTTCCTCTTCCTCTGACATAATCATAGCTTTATAGAAGGTAAAGGGCACACAAGGTGATCTTTATATGTATATTGCATCATCGAAACACAATTCAAGGGAACTCTGGTCTTCCCTCTCCCCAGTTCACTGATTTAATGTATACCCTGATATCCACAAACTTCCAGTCACCCCTTTGCATTTTGTAAGTCCAGGCATGTTCAAGTTGGATTTAGTATTGGAATGATAGAAGATCCAGTCTCAGACCCCATCTGTTTTGTTATTTTTTTCTTTTGTTTTTTTGTTTGTTTGTTTTTAGTATTTTTGTTTTGTTTTGGCTCTTGTACTCTTCCTTTCTCCTGATTATCCATTCACAAGCTGACTTGCTTGGACCTCGACCATAATTGTAGCGCTTCCCAGCTGGCCTCCTTGTCTCATGGGATGACAGTGTGAAAGGTTAAAAAAAATACTGAACAGTTAATGATTTGAGCATATTGACAATCACAACATACAATTCTAAAATAAACTAGGAAAGTATTATTTTTATTTATCATGTCCACTACCAATTCTTTCCTAACTAAGTACAAGACACTTATCAACTAGAATATACCAAGAAATGTGCTTCTTGGTGTAATAGCACACACCAATGGGCAAAGCAGCACCTAAAACATGCAGGGACCAAATATCTGAAATAATAATTGTTAAGGGGTATAGTCATCATTTATTATACATTTCTATGATTCATAATTTTCATAGACTCCTCTTGTAGGAAAAAAAAACAAGAAAGAAAAGCGCGGGGCCTGGCACATGCGGACACGGGGGAAAGGTGGCACGCGCCAGGCCAGGTCGGAGCTGCGCAGGCCTTGCTCTCAGGCCAAGGTAGCGTACATATGCAGAGGATGCAGGCAAGATGCACACGTGCCTCAGTCTAACGGGGAGCGGGCGGTCACACCGCCGGCTGGTCCCGCGCATGGTGCGCTGGGGCGCAGAGAAATGCCACACAGAAGGCGTTCTGGTGTGGATCTCTCTGTGTGTTACCTGTGCTCAGACTGTCCGCGTGACTGAATCCCAGAGTCTCAGAAGGCGCATACCAGCTAGCTCCGTGTGGCAAATTTAATAAGAGGCGGCCCATAGCTTTGATGTTTTATTATTAAGAAAATAGAAAGAGAAAAGAAATAGAAAGACAAAGAAAGAGGAGAAAATAGATAAGAGAAGCCATGACCATGTGGAAAGGGGAGAAAATGGAGAGACAGAGAGATAGACAAAGAAGAGGGCCGGGGGAGAGCAAGCGGGAGAGAGAGAGTGAACATGCGCTGAGGGGTGTTATGTATAGTGAGTTGGGTGGTCAGGTAACCAGGAGGCGGGGACAGTGTGGCTGCAGGCAGGTGACTGCCTAAGCAGAGTCAGGCTAGAACCTGGGGCGTGGCCACAAGTCTCATTAAGGTCCCACATCCTCTGAGGCTAAAGATATTACTATCTTTTTAAAGATGAAGAAACTGAACTAATATAATTTGTTTAAAAATTATTCAGCCAGTAAGAGGTGTCCAGACCTACTGAGTTGTAATTCTGTTCCCAAATAAAAATGTGTGCATGCAACCAAACAAGAAAATGAGATGTGGGTCTTATTCAACAATAGTTTTCCTTAATTTGGACAAACCCTACAGCACTGTTAAATAAGAAGAATAAGTGGATGGGGCAGTTGGGCAGTGGCTTCCAAAAGGAATGTCTCAGTACCATTTCAAAATGGAAGGACAACTGACGGTAGAGGCCTACACACCCTTTTGTCAGGTGCTTTGCCTATGAGAGCATTTGTGGCTCATCACATTAATTCCTGTCTGGAGGGTTAGGAACCAAAAGAGAACAACAGTGGGCTTTTATGTAAAACAGAATTTCTAAGAACCTCATGTTACAAATCATCAAGGTTCTTTTCTTTCAACAAATGAACTGTTCTCCCCTACTTTACACTATTTCTGACATATAGATGAGACAAGAATTTCTTTTTATGAGACAAGTCATGTTATTTGAGTGGAATGTTTCAACTATTCTACCATTAGTTTAACTGTTATCTTAATTACCCAGCATTCTTACCTATTTCTATTAGACTTATTTGATGCATAATTATCAAATAAAATTGGCCTTTCTGGGTGGTAGCTATTGAAAAAAAAAAAAGTACCGAAACTCTGAGTGCTTGAAGATGGGGAGAATATTACAGAAGTAAATAAATGGGGAGAGCCAAGTTCTGGAGGACCCTCCCCCAGGTGCTAAGGAACTGCAAGCACACTTCAGGAAAGGAAGTATTCAGAAAATTGAATAGTTATTAACATAAATGACCTCTTGTATTTGGATTAAAAAAATAAAGTCTAAGCATGGGAAGAAAAAGAGTCCCTTTTCTTCTCTGCTTCCTAAGAAACCTGAAAGCATGCAATGAGCCCCATCATATATGAAAACCATGTGAAGTGCTCAACAGAAGGAATAGCAGATTCCAGTGTCAGGACTGTGTCATTCACTCCAAGACAAATGCACACATAATTCTCACTCAGCGATTTCAAACTCTATATCCTAAGTCAAAGAAAAAAACACAACCCAATGTTCACACATGGTGAATGCTTTTTGTTTAGACGTTCAAAGGATTTTAATTTTTATTTCTCATTATATGTTTGTTATGTGTCTCTGCAATGACTGCAGTACCTAAGATGCTGTGAGAGGATTTCAGATCTCCTGGAGCTGGTTAACAGGGAACTGTGAGCTGTCTGAAGTAGGGGCTAGGAATTTAGGTCCTCTGGAAGAACATTCATTCATCATTATGCATCTTCTATCCAGCGAATAATCTCTGCATTCCCATTTTTTCCTTTTTCCTCTTCTCCTTACACACACACACACACACACACACACACGCACACACACACACACACACACACACACACAATGATCTTACTATGCAGCTCAGGGTGGTTTGGAATTTGAGACCCTCCCCAGATTTCTTAGTGTTGACAGTACAGGCGTGCACAATGTTCAACTGCTGCCCAAGCATCTTAAAGTGAGACAGGGAATCAGTTCTAAAGCCAGTTCTATTTCTTGAATGTAAAATAAATATTTGTGTATAAATATAAGTAAAATTAAATGGTTCTTGACCATAAATGTTTCTGAAATGCCATTAAAGGTGCCTGAGTTTGGTAAATAACTCAATTTGTTTGGCATCACAAATACTCATATTTAAATACATCTCCTGAGCCTAGACCGGTAGCATATGCCCTTAATCACAGCACTCAGGAAGCAGAGTCAGGTGGATCTCTGGAATGCCAGACAGCCAGGGCTACACAGAAAAAAACCTGCCCCAACAACAAATAAAATAGATATTTTTGTTTTCATTTGTATTTTGATCTCTACAAAAATACGCATAAAAGACTAGGGCTTGTCTGGTTTCTTCCCAACTGTATCTGTAGTGCATCAAAACCACTGTGTACTTAGGTATTTGTAGAATCATAATAGATGGTCTTAGCTGACCTATCTCTAGGCCTCAATTTAGATGAAGAAAGCCAAAAACTGAGTTGCTGGCTGTATAAAAATAGGAGATACCAGAGCTGCACTTGCTAGACCCTGAGCTCCACCCCCAACAGGATGTCCATTCCACAAAAAGCAGAATCTCTAAAGTTAAGGTTGCCTTCATTTTTCACATTTTCCTCAACTCCATTAAGAATTATTTATATAGAGAATGTATATTTCTTGGATTAAAACAAAAACCAGAAGGAGGGTGCTTTAATCCTACCCGACCACACCCCCAAATCAGATGCAAGGCAGGTATGGAGGCATACACACTTAGGGGGCAGAACCAGTAATTTTCTCCAAGTTTGAGGTCAGCCTGATAAACACAGCCAGTTCCAAGACAGCCAAGGTTTTACATAGTGACTCCTTAACTTAATAAACTGCCAACCCCTCCAGATTCAAAATTTTATCTCTGTAATGTTACTCAAACCATGAACATTTGCTAGAACATACTGTCATGCCCAGAATTTGGTTGTGTCAAAAACATGGATCACTGAGAAACAGTGTAGGTATACTGCTGACCTGGGTACCTGAGAGTAAATGTTATATTTGCTTCGTCATGGCTTCGTACTTCTCCCCGATCCTATCTACTATATATTCCGATCAAAGCGTAGGATGGATAGGGATCACAAGCTGTATTCAACCATGTCTCCCAGTTCCAGGCTATCAACATCACCAGAGAACTCACTGAAGGGAAAAGATGATAAAGTGACATTGAAATAAGCCACAACGCTAACATTAATATAGCATATAGCCTTTTCCCCTTCCAACACCCATGGGAGGTCTGCTAATACTGAGATACTGTTTTAAGGTAAATTCTTAAACAAAACCAAACAAACCAACAAAACCAAAAACCTATAAACTGAGCTACCACTATTTCTAGCTCGAAGGTAAAGAAACCAAGAATTTACTTCATTTAATGAAAGTAACATATTTACGTGTGAGAACCTAGATCAAAACCAAAATATCAATGAACCCACATTTTATACTATATGCTATAGCTGTATATGTCAAAATATCACTTTAATAACAATATGTACAATAAAAAAGTATTCTTTTACTGAAAAATATGAAGACGAGTAAATAGATTCTATATTTATGGCAGATAACTAACTTCTGTATGTAACTTGCCATAACTACAAATAGAAAAGCTGGGTCTCAAAAACTGTAATTTGCTTGTTTGCCATTTTTAAACCCTAGTTTGGAGGCCTTCTTGAGGTTTGAAACCCTGAGGGTAGTAGCCTCTTCCTTCTCTGAAAACAACCCTTCAATGTGGACACATGGTATCAGGCAACAAGTGTTGCTATTTCATCACTTCTCCCTTCCGGAGACCATTCCTTTTCATTCTGGAGACCTCGTCACTGACTTGGGGTGCCATGTTCTTTCTATAAGGCTTGTGAAACATACTGTACTGTACACTGCTGGTCATCCCCCTGCCTCACACTGTACACTGATATGACACCTACTGTGCACCTCCGCTGATGGCAGCAGGGCATTAAAGCCTCTATCCACAAGGCTCAGGGGATCACGTCTTCCAATTCTTCCAATTCTACGGGGTAGCCTAGGGTGTAAGCAAGCATGGGTTGGAAGGAAAATTGTCAGGACCCCCAGTGAGCCTGAGGGAAGCAGACACACCATCCACTGCTCAGTACACAATGGTTGCCTAGGTTGGATTTGCTTACGTCAACTTAGAAGTCACCGTGAAGACATGGCGCCTCCCCCATCCTATACCTTCTCCATTCAATAAATTGAATTTCCCGCCACCAAAGTGTCTGTGAGGTGCTTGGGGGGGTCAGAGGCACAAAACCATTTCTGCAGCCACCAAAAGAAGGTACAAAAATCACAGTCATCACTGGGATTCAAACCCACGAACTCTGGAAGAGGTCCAGGCATGTCCAGGCCACTCCCCAGTCCGCTGTCCCCTCCGTTCAATAAATTGAATTTCCCACCACCCAAGAGTCTGTGTACTGCTTGGGGTTCAGCTCGCGACCCATTCCTCTTGGTCTCTACAGGCCAGCTCACGGCACTCGAGGCCTGTAACCCCTCCGGGATTGGGCCCCTTTGGGGCCCTGGCTTGCTAAGCATCCTTGACTCAAGGGCTGCTCAGACACAGTGGTGGGAGCTGGACACAGGCTTTTTTTCCATAATTACAGACACTGTATAGCGACAGAAGCCCGCTGGGTGTACTTCTATTAATACTGCCCCTCATACACTCATGTCTCGGGACATAGTCATAGTAGTTGATTGTTTAATTAACCATGATGCAGGCAGGATTGTAAGAACACTAATTTCTGTTTCTAGAATATCTTTGTCTCAATATATTATTACTAGGCTGATAGATTCCACCTAGGAATCATCTGTAGATTTGCTTAACTCTAGACTTGCTAAAGGCTGATGTTAATTAGTTCTGCATATGTAATTGCTTTTTGTCTTTCTTCTGGACTAGCTAATCAGATACTTCTGATAAATGTACCATTGTTTAGCATTTGAATAGCTTTTAAGCCTTGGGACCCTTTGCAGCATTTTAATGTCAACAGGAAACAGATAGAGAAGAGAGATTTGATGTTCATTGTCCTACTCTGTGGGCTGAAATGCTAGATCAAAAATGAACTCCCCTGCCTGGGTACACTCTGAAAACAACCTCATGTCTGTTGTCAGAATTCTGTAATGTCTTCTGTATCCTTGCCTCATGTGTTGATGATTGGGCAGATGAATGCTCTTATGTCTGGGGATTTGTTTAATGTAACCTGTGACAATTGTACTGTTAGTAATTGTATGGGTTGAGATTGATGTCTGGGAAAAATATACTTGTCTGCATTTCCATGCTCTCTGCATTGTATGTAGGGGAAATTAACATCACTATGTATTTTGTGAGATTCAGTGTAACTCACTAAACTATAATTAGACTAATTATGTATCTGACATTGTACAAAGTATTTCTGTTACACTATTTCATCAACCTTAATTTGTCATGCTTTAAGTTAATGTTTCAGATCCTTGGTATTCAGACAGAGAATTGCAAATATTAGATTAAATTCAACCTTTGAATTTGAAGCTTTGAGTAGGCCTAATGGTTTGTCTAAAAGATGGTACACTCCTGAAATGCAAAAGCCGCCTCTGAATAGACAGAGCAATTAAGAAAGGGCATGCCTTCTTGATCATTTACTAATTTGGCCTCTTCAGTACTTGCCTTGGCTAGTACAATGGATATAGTTTTAAGCCTGTTACTACATGTATTAGTTTGGATTTTCTTCAGAGGTTTAGTCCATTGTCATCAAGGCGGAAGCATGGCAGCATCCATGAAGGCATGGTGCAGGAGGAGCTTAGGATTCTACACCTTTATCAAAGGAAACCAGGAACCAGGCATCTAAGAGGAAGATCTCTAAGCCCAACCCTACAGTGACACACTTCCTCCAACAAGGCCACACCTTCTAATAGTGCCACTCCCTGGGACAAGCATATACAAGCAATCACATTCCACTCCCTGGTCCCCATAGGCTTGTTGAAACATGAGTCTGTGGGGGCCATACCTAAACATAGCATAATGCAAAATACATTTAGTCCAACTTCAAAAGTCCCCACAGTCTATAATATTCTCAACAGTGTTAAAAGTCCAAAGTTCAAATCTCTTCTGAGATTCATCCAATCACTTAACTGTAATCCCAAAAGCAAGACAGGAAACCAGCTGGGAAGTCTCCAAACTCTGCATCTCCATGTCTGATGGCAAAGCAGTCTTCAGATCTTCAACTGGCTTTTCATCTTTGTTGACTGCAACAAGGTTCTTTCTCCTGGGTTGGTTCCACTCCCTGTTAGGAGCTTTCCTGGCAGGCATCCTGTGTCTCTGGCATCTTTAACATCTTGGGTCCCCAAGTCAACTTCAGCTTCACAGCTTCTTGTTCCAATGTCTGAGTTCCACACATGATCTTCTGTGCATCTCCAAAGGACTGGTGTCACTTCTCCAGCTCTGCCCTCTGTTCAAGTTGCTTCATTCCGCTGCCACTGCTGTTCTTGGTGGTCATCCCACGGTACTGGCATCTCCAATATGCTAGGGTCTTCTACTGCAACTCTGCTTCACCAAAGCCTCTCATAGGCTGTCTTCATGGTATCAACCCTCAACTCCTTTGCATGACCCCTTCAGTCCTTCGCTGTCAACTACAACTGAGGCTGCACTTTCACCAATGGCCTTCCATGGCCTCTCACAGTGCCAAACCTCAGCTGTTCTTCATGATGCCTTCATGCCTTCAAAACCAGTACCACCTGGATTATTCTTACACATTACCAAGTACAGCTGCAGCATGAGGTACAACCTTGGCTATCTCTGGAACACAGCTTCTTTGTGCTCTCAGGAAACACTTCCCAGAAAATATCACCTAAGTGATGCTGGTCTTTTCTTAATCACCACTAATTTCTTAGCTCCAGCTAACCAGCATCAATTGTCCCAATAGTCTCCTTCTCCTCTTGAATATAAAGCCAGAGACACATGGCCTATGCTGCTGAGTTCTGCTGTTTGCAGGAGCTGGAACATTGGCCCCCTTGTTCTATTACCTTATCACTCGCTTCCTTTATTCCAACTCCTTCACTGCCTAAGCTTGGCTGTCCTGGATCTTGCTCCATAGACTGACTTTGAATTCAGAGATCTGCATGCCTGTCTCCTAAGCACTTGGATTAAAGGTGTGATCCACCAAACCTGGATATAAGTTTTTCCTCACCTAGAATTTGCTCTGTTCTAGGTTGGCCTTGAACACAGAGATCTGCTTATCTTTGTCTCCTGGGATTAAAGGCTTGTACTACCATGCCTGAACCCAAATTTAGCTGGGAGGAATCTTGCCTCAAAGTCACTACTTCTTTAATTCAGTTTAATATCCTTGAATTGAGCTCCATTTCACTTCCTGGTGTCCCTTTAATGTTCATACTATATATTTTGTATGTTTCCTTTCTCAGCTTGCTATGTTTGTTCAAAATGCTTTTCATCACACTTAACCAGAGAACAAAGTCTCTGTTGGGCTTTTTAGAGACTTCCTTTGTCAATACAATTAATATACATCTCTTTTCCTTAGCCTTAGGCAGTCTCTTCAGAAAATGGCAAAAAGCAGCCATGTTCTTCACCAAAACGTCACAAAAACTGTCTCTCAACCACATATGAAAAGTTCTTCTCCACTGAAACCTTTTGGGTCATCAGGCCTACACAGTTCAAATGACCCTCAATACCACTGTCTTCCATATTCCTACTAGGCTGGCCCATTTAAGCCCCACTTAAAGCATTCCATGACTTTCCAAATCCAAAGTTCCAAAACCCACATTCTTCCAAACAAAAGCATGGTCAGGCCTATCACAGCAATACCCCACTCCTGGTACCAACTTCTGTATTAGTTTGGGTTTTACTGTTGTGAACAGACATCAATGAGCAATGCAAGTTTTATAAAAGACATTTACTTGGGGCTGGCTTACAGGTTCAGAGGTTTAGTCCATTGTCATCAAGGCAGAAGCATGGCCACATCCAGGCAGGCATGGTGCTGGAGGAGCTGAGGGTTCTACACCTTTATCCAAAGGAAACCAAGAACAGACTGGGCATCTTCAGGCATCTAAGAGGAAGATCTCTAAGCCCAACCCTACAGTGACACACTTCCTCCAACAAGGCCACACCTTCTAATAGTGCCACTCCCTGGGACAAGCATATACAAACCATCACAGGGAGCAACTTTAAAAAGTTATTTAGGGGCCAGCAAGATGGTTCAGTGATTCAAGCCTGACAATCTGAGTTTGATTCCCCAGGACCCATATAGTAGAAGGAGAAGACCATCTTCCCTCCCCCAGGGTTTTCCTCTGACTTCCAAATACATGCCATGGCACATGCACACACACAAATAAGATATAAGTTAAAAATATTTAAGTCATTCATCATCCATAAGCTCTTTTTTCTGTACTTTTAAGCTTAATCTAAAGTACCATTTGTAGTTTCCAATCCTTGGAAAATATAGGAGCCTAACAAGGACATATGCATCAGTAAATTAGAGCCAACTGTTTCTAGGAAGTGAACTGGTATACAGAGCCACATATGGCTTCTCACACCAAGTCTAAACTGACACCCTTGACTCACAGGTCTATGGTATGAGTGTTCAGAGTGTGTAAGCTGAATAACAGTAGCTAAAAGGACTTTGCCAATTTACCAGTTCCTCTTGCCCTACATGTTCACTCCTTCAGAGAGCTCGCTTTGCTTATGATCAGCTACCTGTTCTCTGTTCTAGGGAGCAAATTCTAGGCACTGATGATGTACCCATTGTGCTGGTAGGGAACAAGTGTGACTTGCCAACAATGATGGTTGACACAGAGGAAGCTCGAGAACTAGCCAAGAGTTATTGAATCCCATTTATTGAAACCTCATCCAAGACCAGACAGGTATGCTAGAGATTTGCATGACTGTGAGTGTTTGTTTAAAGCTGAGATGTTTGATTGGTCAAGTGTGGTAGTCTGTTTTATAATGGGTTTTGGACAGTTGTTTCTGTATGGTTTGTCTTTGTTTCTCATTAATCTTTTCCCCTCTCTCCCATCCCCCAACCAAAAAAAAGAACACTACTGTACTGTGAGATTTTTATGTCTGCCTTAATGGGCTCAACTCTTCCAAGATTACACATACTTGTAAGCATGAATCTTTTTTTTTTTTTTTGTCAGCACTCAGCACTAGTGAAGAATGCGCTTTGCTGGAGGGAATCCTCACAGTTGGCAGTTCTGTGCTGTGTACCCACCTTGCCCTTTGCTCTTTGCTGGACTATCTTTGTGTTGTTCCTTTTGTAAAAAAGAGGCCAGTCATCAGCGAAATCCCATAGAAATGCTTGTTTAATGTCTTCTTCCTAAGTCACTCCAATTTATCAGCTATTGAACAGCATCAGATCCACACAGGGAGTTGGAAATGAGAGATAACAACTTCAACCATGTCCATTGTTTGTTCTGTTATTCCCTTTACCCTTTTTCTTATACTAGGGTGTGGAGGATGCATTTCACACACTTGTAAGGGAGATATACTGCTGGTACCAAAGGAAAAAGCTCAGCAACAATGAAGATAGCACTCGAGGTTGTACAGGACAGCCCTGTGTGGTGCTGTAGTGAGGTGAGTGTGAGCTCTTGCATCACAATTGAAGCTCCTACTTAGCATTAGGCAGTTCAGAATAGTGTGAGGCCAACTGACTTTTGCAACTTAATGAGAGTTTTCATCTATTTGCAACTAGAAAAGAACTTTTCTGGGAGCTGGTGACATAGCTCATCAGCTAGAAGTATTTACTGGAGTATCTTATAGAGGATGTGATTCATAGGCCATCCATGTAAGGTGGCTCGAAGCCAACTGTGACTCCAGCTCCAAGGGATCTACTGTTCCCCTTATGACCTCCATAGGCCTACAGGTCACACACACACACACACTCAAGCAAATAATAAAAATAAAATAATTTGGGGCTGAAGAGATGGATAAACGGTTAAGAGCACTTGACTGTTCTTCCATATGTCCTGAGTTCAATTCCAGCAACAACACCTATATTGGGATTTGATGCCCTCTTCTGGTGTGTCAGAAGGGAGTGACAATATCCTCACTTATATAAAATGAATAAATCTTAAAAAAAAAATAAAATAATTCCCTTATGGCACCCTTTCAGAGAGTGCTAAAATCTAGTTCTTTCAGCATTCATCCTACAGACAGCTTCCTGTTTTTAATATAGAGACTTATATATATGCCTTGATTGTGGCGTGGACACATATTAAAGATACCATACTAAGGATTAACAATATAGAAACTAAATGACACTGTGTTCTTTTGTTCTAGACACATGGAAAGTTCCTTCACAACCTGGCAGTGGTGGTGCATGCCTGTAATACCAGCATATGGCTGGTAGAGGCAGGCAGATTTCTGGGTTTGAGGCCAGCCTGGTCTACAGAGTGAGTTCCAGGACAGCCAGGGCTACACAAAGAAACCCTGTCTTGAAAAAACAAACAACAAAAAAGAAAGTTCATTCATCAGGAAAGAACTACTTTCAAGGTAGAATGAGTTTGAAATGTCTTGATTGACACTGAGTTTCCTGCCCTTGTTTCTCTTACCTCCCATCTCTGTTTCTGCTGCACTGATGCCCTGGTTCTGCCCTCCCTGGAGGAGACTCATCCCTGCTGCTCCTGCTTGTAGGTTCCAAGGATAATACTTGGGTATTGGCCTAGTACCACAGCCTCCTTTTATCCATCTCTTGGCATGATGCTGATTTTAAAGGTGGGTATTCTCCTAGCTTGGCCTCTGTAACTCCTGAGGATTTAGACTCTGAGAGAAGAAAGTTTTTGTTAAAAGCCCTGTTTTAAAGGACGGGAAGAGGGGAGCAAAGTCATGATTTTTTCTTAGTACTTAGTACCATCCTAGAGGGATGAAAGAGAAAGTGATTATACACTAACTTAATAGTGGCCATTGAGTAAAAGGAAGATTTGCTAAAATGAAAGGGCTGACAGTATTTCTCACAAGAATTCTAGAAAGGAAATTGCACCTCAGTCAATGTAAAGGTCTCTAGAACTAAAGAAAAGGTCTCCGGAAGAGGGAAGAGATGAAATAGAAACATTTGTTCACCAATAGCCTATGTAAACATTGAAGGGTTGTTTTTCAGAGGATGAAGAGTCCACCATCACGGTTTAAAACATCAAGAATGCCTCCAACCTGGAGCACACAACTTAAAAAATTTGCTTAGAAATAAATGAGCAATTTACCCTTTGTTAAGAGTACTAAACGTGCCCAGCAGTGGTGATTCTTGCCTTTCATCCCAGCACTTAGGAAGCAGAGGCTGAGTTTGAGGCCAGTCTGGGTTACAGAGTGAGTCCTAAGACAGCCAGGACCACACACAGATACCCAGTTTCAAAAAATCAAAGTTTTCAAAGCAATCATTAATAAAGCAATAGAGTTTTAAACCATTTAGGGGAAACTCACTACATCTATAAAGCAAAAGACAAAGGGGGTCTTTTCAATTAGACAGCAGTGAGATTTTTACATAAGTTACTTCTTAAACAAGTTTTTAAATATCACCACACAATCCTGTCAGAACAGGGTCTTAAGTGCTGCTGATGCCATTCTCTCCTAAACTCATCAAATAATTGGGAGAAGGCTGAGGAAATCAATCCCTATTACATAGTTAACCATAGGCATATCTGTCTTAGCAAACAAAATGCTTTCAAAATGTTCCAGTGTTGAAATTGCTTGCATCATTTAGGCTGACCCAGTGACTTTGTTGACCAAGTTGAATGGAAGGGGAGTTAAGCAACGGTTTTGCACATTTGAAGACTGTAAAGAATTGTACAGGATAAAATGAATAAAGTGAGTTTTTAACAGCACATCCATTATTTTCTTAAGCTGGTCCTGATCTTTCTTGTTGAATTATGAAAGACAGAAGATCTAGGGATTGGCCAAGAAAGAATGGGTTCCATATGAGAATCAGTGAACTTTTCCTTCCCGTGCCCTGAGAAGAGAAGGACACAGAAGGCACAGAGCGGTCACCCACTGAGCTCACCGACCCAGAATAGATTCAGCTCTGCTCCAGATGGGATCCTTGGTACCCAGCACCCGCCTCGGCTTTTAGAGAGGCTGCAACCCCAAAAGGAAGAACGGAAGCATATTGAGCAATTCTGCAGGGCCAGCTCTATGTTTAAGAGGCCAAGTGCTGTGTAGAAGGGGCCCGGTTCTAATTCCAGCAGCCACTGGGGTTCCTGGCCCTCTTTGTTGGGTGAATTAGCCACCCGGCACTCCTGTATTTAATAAAATAAATAATTAAAAAAAGAAAACCATTAAAAAATTATTCCTTTTGCTCTTTACTGGTGTATAAAAATAATTTATGACTATGTTTAATCCTCAGGCTCTAAATTTAACTTTTTATTATAGTATTATTAAACTTTGTCTGAAAACATTTAGTGTATGTGTATGAGCATTTTATGTGCATATAGGTATGTATGCTGTGCATGTGCCTGTGACGTTTAGAAGAAGGCATCAGATGCCCTATAATTAGTGTGATGGATGCACGAAAACTACCATATAGGTGGTGGGGATCAAACACACACAGAACCACAGAACCAACTTTCCAGTCCCCCCAAAAATTATTTTTAACATTTGTGTGCTTTTCAGTTTGATAGAAGGACTCTAGGTTGGAATTTAGTTATTATGCATCGTTATAGCTCATTATACATTGACTATATCTTCACCTTGAATGGGTTTGATCTTTTTTATGATTGGTTGGTTTCCTTTTTCAGTTGGTTGACATGCTGGATATAATTGTCAGTTGCTTGTGCTCATAATATGTGAATTGTTATTTTTTTTGAATATCAATTGTGGTTATAGCATCATAGACTATAAATGGCCCCAGTTATGGGACATTTAAATTATATTCAGCTTATACTACTATTACATATAAATCTACAAAAATCCAACCTCTCTAAAACACGAGAAAAAGAAAGAAAAAAAAAGATAAAACAAATTCATACAATGGTTTGTTTTCCCAGGAAAGACAGATTATTCATTTGGTTATATTCCTAGAAAAGCAACAATAAGTAAATACATTATAACTGTGAAAGCTGTGGTATGGTTGCCTTTTGGGAAGACTGGATTTACACGGTATGTGTCTATAGGCAAGACCTGTAGTTACACAATTTGAAATTTCAAAACTTTAAAATCAAGTATTAAAATTTCAATTCACAGTTTCAGACCCACATCACTGTTGACAGATATTTTAAAATTTCAGCCCCAACTTTCAGAATCACCCGTCTGGCTTCAGTTCAGAAATTGACTTTCCCCTATTGGAAATGCTAGACTTTGGGCCTAGATGTGGAGATAAGGATTCATTTAATTTCCTAACAAAAGCTGGTTCATAGGGACTCTAATTTTAATAGAGAGCTGTGAACTTTATTGACATTTGGCAAACTGAATTTCTTGGAGCGAGGATTCTGGGTCCAAGTATAGGCTCTGCCCCAAGTCAGGCAGTCAAGCCTAAGGCAGATCTGCCGCAGGACCTCTGTCCTACAGCTGAGAGTGAGGCAGGAATGTTCCTAAAAGGAGTGAGAGCAGGGACTGGGAAGTGGGGACTGCTCCAGGGAGAAAAGCAGACCAAGTCGTGAGATGGAAGTATAGGGAGAGAGAAACTTGGGCTGTGTGAGGAACCCAAGAACCACAGATCTGTGGAGAGAGGAGCTGAGTAACTGAGGCTTTATAGGTTCCTGGACTGCCTGGAAGTGGAGCTAAAGGGTGACCATGGTGAGGACGGTGGTTGGGGCAGATGCGGTAGCTAACCACCCTGCGAGCTGCATTCCCTCTGTCACAGGTGTCCCTCCATGCTCAGTGCCCCTCAGCTGTCCTCTGGATGACCGGTCTTGCCAACTCAGGGCCAGAATATGATTACACTGTGGGTTTGGCTTCTGTGTTGCCAGGTCACAGAGGGTGACTTCTTGCAGTTCTTCATGCATGGCTCAGGATGGGAAAATCATGCTTGGGAGAAGGAGGGTCCATGAGGCTACCATAAAGCTCTTAGACTCCTCGAGGGCCACAAATCCCTGCCCACTGAAGAGGACATATCCATCCATGCAGGCTGGTCCCTGGTTCTCCGGATAGCAGCTGATGGTAACACATAGCCCTGATGTGAGGCCCAGATATTGTTGCAACTGTTTCCTCTTAAATGGAAACATCTCCTGCAGGGAAGCTCTTTATGAAGGAAAGTTAACAACTCTAAATAGCTTCAGGAAGTCCCTGAAACTGACCTGATTCACTAGGTCCCTCCCTGCCAGAGTAAGCAATGAAAGGGGAGAGAGTCCCCTTGGTCAGGGTAAGCTGCAAAGAAATGTCTTGAGTTCAGACAGTTGCCAGGGGAAAAAACAAACCAGTGGAGCTGCCCTGTGCTGGGATGGGTTTTGGTGATGCTGAGGTCTCCATTGCCCTGCAGGAAGGTGGGCATGGTCCCACTGTGTGCAGCCAGGCTCTTTCATACTAGGTTACCTGGGTAGAAAGAGGAACCAACTTTTGTTAAGAAATTAAATGAATGATCTCTTTTTCTTCTCTTTCTTTCTTTCTTTCTTTCTTTCTTTCTTTCTTTCTTTCTTTCTTTCTTTCTTTTCTTTTCTTTTTTTAGTTTAATAATAATAATAATATTAATATTAATATTATCATTATTATTATTATTTGGTTGTTCGAGACAGGGTTTCTCTCTGTAGCCCTGGCTGGCCTGGAACTAACGCTGTAGACCAGGCTGGCCTTGAACTCACAAATCTGCCTGCCTCTGCCTCCCAAGTGCTGGGATTAAAGGTATGCACCACCACTAACCGGCATGTACTTTGATTTTAATCCTCAAATTAGGAGAATAAAAGTGAAAGGCAGAAATTACTCAAACACTTTTACAGTCACATCACCATTCAAACATGCTCCCTGTTTCTTCTTTGGAGAAACTGGGTCAGGCTAGTCCAGGCGTTTAGTCCCAGGGTATTGTAGACATTTTAAATTGGAACTTATTAACATCAGAAGAGGTTTATGATGGGCTTAGGGAGTTGCTGAGAATATTTGACTGGCCTCCATGAGGTTGGACGTGGCCCCTTGGCTCAAGAGCAGCTCTCCTAGTTAGAGCTGACTCCAGAGAGTGTTTTCTGTTGCCTTTGGCTCTATTTTGTGGGGGATAGATTTTTTTCTGAGACAGGGTTTCTCTGTGTAGCCCTGGCTGTCCTGGAACTCACTCTGTAGACCAGACTGGCCTCGAACTAAGAAATCCACCTCCCTCTGCATCCCAAGGGCTGGGATTAAAGGCGTGCGCCACCACTGCCTGGCAGGGTGATTAGATTTACATAGGAACTTTCTTTAAAAATTTGAAGGTGAACGTGTATTTTTCATACAGATTATTCTAATTCCTATGTATTTCAAACAGGAGCCTGTGCCCAGGAACGGATTGGTCCTGCAGGAAGGTTCAGATGTTAATAGATATGTTACAAGTATCTATAATTTTTTGAGTTTTTACAAGTTCTTTTGATGTAGGCTTAATACTTCTTATGCAGTGCTTCTAGAATTTCATAGCCTCAACTGCTACCTTTCCAAGCTTGGGAGACAGTGGTAAATGCAATTTTGTTAATTTTTGTACTGTTACTGGGCACTAGGCTTGGGTGACGGTCCCTTGCCTGTCAGTCAGCAGGGACAGGAGAGTGGCTCAGGGTGACCTTCTTAGGGCCTAGCACATGGTTTGTCAGCCCACACTGGCAGATGTGGATGTGCTAACACAGCAAACTTACTTTCCAAAAAATAAAGAGATAATTGGTTCTAATTTTCATTAGTGCCTCGATTTCTGTTCTGAGACTGGTACAGCTGTATCCTTCTTGCCTATGGGGACAGATTCTGAGGTATGTTCCCAGGGCAGAAGGGATAGTACCTGGGAATTCAGCAGCCTCTGGCTGGTCTCTAGAGGAAGGTACTGGTTCCAGGCTCCAAGGGGACTGTCTTTGCTTTTCCTTCTCAGGGTAAGGACAGCTGAGCTGCAGAGTGCCTTCCTGTGGCCCAAAGTGTCAGGCTGGTCAGGGGTACCACAGTGTAGAGGTGCCAAGCACAGGATGCAAGGAAGTTGCATCCATAGGAGGGAACCATAGATATGTATATGGAGGAAGTATTTTCGATCTCTTCATTCCTCTGTCTGTCCTGACAGGGGAGGGATCTCATGAGGCCCGTGGGTGCTTAATTATATTAAAATCCTATGGGGAAAGGCAGGTAGCCAAACCCCTGGTTTAAGCAATCTACACTGGGCCAAGCATGGTTCAGGTGATCTCTGAGTTTAAGGCAAAGCTTGTCTACATAATGAATTTCAGGACCAAGCAGAGGGAACTTAGTGTTTCCTTCCTACATCTATTTTGTCTGCCATACTTTCTAACCTTGGGAGAATACCTTGGGACTGAATGAATGTAATGATGATGGATGGTTTCCTGGCTTGCTTTGGCTAGTACCAGGAATGGGCTGGCTTCTAGGACACTCCTGCTTACTGCCACTTGTCTGTGACTGGCTATCACCCTGGATTGGGGTACGCCCTATTGTTCAGAGAACCAGCAGCAAGAATTATCTTCTGAGTGGGAGAGATGACTCATGGATTTACTTAGAGTACTTGCTGCTCTTTCAGAGGACCTAATTTTATTCCCAACACCCACATGATGGTCACAACTACCCATAACTCCAGATTTAGGGGCTATAACCTGGACTGTGGACACAAGACTTACACATGATACACATACATACTTGCAGGCAAAACAGATAAAATTTTAAAAAAGAAGAAAAAAAAAGAACAGAATTCCCAGTTGTGTGTTAAATGTCGTGTTTTTCCAGTGACTCGGACATGATCACATGGCTACTCCCTGGCACACAAGGCTTTCCTCAAGAGTGACTTGGGGACTGAGCTTGAATTTATTGTGTAAGTCCACCTCATCTGAAAGTTTGCTTTGTTCTCAATATGGTTAGTGGGTGTGTTGTGCCCTTTAAACAGCCATCCTTCCTCGCCAACAAGCAGTTCCTACCCTTGCCCTGAGACTTGTACTTCTTGAGCCTGGGGACCAATGTGACCTCAACCTCAAATTCTAGAAGACACCAAGTATGGCTGCAGGAGGACAAGCACTACATTCTTGTGCCCTGATCTCTAGACAGCAGTCCCTGATGAGCTCAGAAGAGGAATACTGTAATTTTATCTTAACACCCAGACTTTCCTCCCAGGTAAGGACCCAGAGCAAGCACCAAGGTGGGTCTTGGGGAACTGGCTCCACCAGGCCCACTGTCCTTTACCCATCCCCATGTCTGGATCCTATCTCTGGACTGAGCAGTAGTCTTCATGTGGGCACAAACCACACTTCCCTGGGATTGCTTAACCAAGGTCCTAGCTCTTGTCCATCCTGTGCAACTCATGAGAAGAAAAGGTTGAGCCAAGAGGTGAAAAATCTGTGGTCCTCTGAGAGCTGGCAGACTGGGAGAGCTTATTAGGTATGGTAACTCCCACCCTGGACATACCATTATACAGCAGACAAATCATGGGTGGCAGTTTATTCAGTCAATTCCTTACATCAAGGTGTTTAGAAAACATCATTATGCACCCTGCCTCTGTGGTGGTCTCTGTAGTAGTGGGTATATCATTGAGACATTCCATTGTAATCACCAATAAGTTAGATGAACAGTTTCAATTAGTTATAGAGACTTCTACTTAATCTTTGTCTTCTCTGCAAGGGCAAATAACTTCACTTGCCCAAGTTATGTTGCAGAATCGCCTTGCCTTAGACCTTCTCACAGCAGAAAAAGGTTGAACCTGCCTTTTTCTTAAGGAAGAATGTTGCTATTATGTTAATGAATAAGGACTAAAAGAATTACAGGTGCATAAACTCCATGAGCTGTGTGAAGATCTTCAGAGACAAAAATTTTCTAGAGCTGCCACTGATGGGTGTGAATCCTTCATAATTTCCCTCCTGATGCCCCTTGTTGGGACATTATTTGTGCACTTTTGATAGATACTTTAGGATCCTTTATTTTAAATCAGTTAATAGAATTTATTAGACATCAGGTTGATTCCGTGGCATTCAAAACCATACAGGTACATTATCATCAACTTGAGTTGGCTGATAGAGGCCTGGCTGAGCCATGCGATGATATCGCCCCCATGGGGGATGCATAGAAACCCAGAGCTATGCACACTTATTTGACATGGTGCAAACTCAGTGTGGGCACCTGCCAGGGGTGTAAGGCAAAGAATTGCAGGGGGAGGACCCAACTGTCCGCTTCCGAGTCCCCCGTGAAACAAACCTGATTTACATAGGGGTTGGTGTCACAGATCACCTATAGGCTCTGCCTCTCCTCTCCAAAAGACACAAAGAGCAGCCTAAGATGTGGAAAGAACAATCCTCTTTTCCCCATGAGAGGAATCAGGTCAATAGATCCCCCCTCTGATTAAAACCCGCTTGTGAATCAACTAGACCTGTACATGTTGCTTGCTCGCCGGCCTCACAAAAATTAAATAAAAAGAAAGGAAATGCCAGGAGCCAAGCTGACTTTATTTTCCATTTTAAAGATAGACAAGTGTATAGGCCCATTGTCAGTGGAGGAACCAAATTATGATTTTAAGATTAAAAGCATGCTACAGAGAAAAAGGGGAGATGTGGAAAGCAAGGTTCCTTCTCCTTTAAGGGAGACAATCAGCCTGGCTGGAGAGCTGGTAAGCTCCTGCCCTGACTTTAGAACAGAGTTTTCTAAGAACATAAACCAAGGCTCTAAGATGTAAAAACAAAAGTTTCAAGCAGACAAAGTGACCAACCTGAGGCTGTGCTGACCAAGCCAGGACAAAATAAAACTTAAAAGTTCCCTAAATCACCACCCTACCCCTCCTGCTACTGGGTTTTGGGGAAGGACACAAACTGTCAACAATCTTATTACAAAATCCCTCTTGACCTGTAAATTTGAAAACATATGACTTGTAACATGTCACCCCCATTGCAAGAAGGGTATAAAAGATGTATGCTTTCTTTGTTCGGGTTTAACACTCCCTGTGAGGCTGAGCAACTCCACATATGTGGATGTATACTTTCTTTGTTTGGGGCACCTCATGCTTTTGCAGCAATCTATCTCATCAAGCTGTGTCCCGAGGGGTTGCATGCCTGTGATTCTCTCTTCTATCTCTTGTATTCTGTTGTTGATGTTTGGATTCATGACTCCTGACTTCTTTCCTAGGTTTTCTATGTCCTGAGTTGTTTCCGTTTGTGTTTTCTTTATTGTTTCTACCTCCATCTTTAGATCCTGGATGGCTTTGTTCAATTCCTTCACCTGTATTGCTTTGTTTTCCCTTACTTCTTCAAGGGTTCCTCCCTGTTTACTTGTGTTCTCCTGTATTTCTTTAAGGGAGTTATTTATATCCTTCTTGAAGCCCTCCATCAGCATCATGAGCTGTGATTTTAACTCCAAATCTTGCTTTTCTGGTGTGTTGGTGTATCCAAGACTTGCTGTTGTAAGAGAATTGTGTTCAGATGGAGCCATATTGCCTTGATTTTTATTAGTAACATTCCAACATTTGCCTTTTGCCATCTGGCTATCTCTGTTGTTAGTTGGTTCTGCTATCACTGGCTGGTGCTTGTTCCTCCTGTGTGCCTGAAGGCCTATCTCAGCACCCCTGGGTGACTGGCTTTCCACTGGCCAGATTGCTGTGGGGCTTCCCAGCTCCTGTGAGTAGGACGGGCCCTGGCAGACTGAGTCTCAAGTGATCTTACAGTCAGGCGTTCTCTGCGTTCCTGGCTGTAACAGCCTGCTCAGTGGCAGGAGAGATGATGTTGGCCTCACCTCTACATGTGAGACTCAATGCAAAGCAGATATCCACTAGCAGACTAAGTGCACAGAAGGCTGCAGTGCTGCCGAGACCCTGGGTGCAGGCAGAGCCCTGGTGGGGCATGTCCCAAGCAATCCTCCACTGAGATGATCCCTGCGCCCCTGTCTGCACCTGTCTGCTCAGTCACAGTAAATATCCTCTCTTTTCATCCTTCTTTTATATAGATTTTAAAACTTGTCTTTTATTTTACGCATCATTGGTTGTTTGTATTTTGTCTAAAAAAATAAAATAAAATTCATGCAGAATTTTTGTTCCTTTTCTTTTTGATTTTTCTTTCTTTGCCTAGGTCCTAGTCCTAAGGGATTGCTCAATCTCTGGGGTGTTCCTAGGACACACACTCTTTTGAGAGAGGGCAGCCACCCCAGGGTGGCCTTGAGCTCTAAGTAGCAGAGGAGGAATTTAAACTTTTGATATTCTTCTTACCTGCTGAGCACAGGAATCCATGACCATACCTGGTTTATATGGTGCTGTGGATTCAATTCAAGGCCTTGTGCATGTGGACGAACTCTGACAACTGAGGTACAGCGGCAGTCCTCTTTTTGCGTTTTTTGAAGACAAGTAATTGCCCAGACTGCCCTTGAACCTGCCTTAGCTTACCAAGTAGCTGGGATTATTGGTCTACAACACTAGGGCTATTTGTTTCTTGATTTAAAATAATTTTTTAAAAATTTCTTCAGAGGGATGTCTCCCCTTCATCACCCACAATGTTTGCTTCAAACCTCTATTTACTGGTTTTAGCAATGTATTTCAGGCTATCCAGTGATCCTAGATTTTAAGTGTGGATGCTAGAGAATGGTATCTATTTAAGAGAATCATGACATACATATTTGAGACAGACAGATGCTATACAAAGGTCTCAGAGAACAAACACATGAAAGAGAAAATGGATTCTTGAACCAAAATCAACACACCACAAAAATACACTACTGGACTAGACTCTGGCACAGTGGTTCTCAGTCTATGAGTCGCAACCCCTTTGGGACTTGAATGACCCTTTTCCAGGGGTCAATAATACAATTACAGTTATGACGTAGCAACAAAAATAATTTTACAGCTGAGGGTCACAACAAAATCAGGAACTGTATTAAAGGCTCACAGCATTAGGAAGGTTGAGAACCACTGGTCTAGTCAAAATACATGGCCACTCTATAGATCCTGGACTCCCAAACAAATCTATGAATCTGAGCCCTCAGATGTCTCTGTAACAGTATCCACCTCAAAAATTCCTTTACTCTCTCAAAGTTTGGACTCATACTAAAATTGCCTTTGAAGATACACTCTTGTTTCTTGGGATTTCTTCAGGTATTCATTCTGTCTGTGGTACCTTCTTACTAATGATCAAGTAATTCAGTCATTTTGCTAATTGAAATTTATAGAATAATTTGTTTTTTTCTTAAGACCCCTGGTATTTCACTTTTCTTAATCATTGTAATCCCTTCTAATTGTGTATTTTCTCATTCTGAGACAATATAGGAGTTAAAGTTGACGATTTCCCCAAAGAATGATTCCAAAGAGTCCTTGCCCATGTGAGTCCTCTGATACAGAATCCAATGAGGACTCCTCCTGAAGCCTTCCACATTGTCATGCTCATAGGGATCACTGACAGGGGTTTCTTTAATGCTCAGTGGCTTCCTAATACCAATTGCATTCTTAAGACTATCCCTAGTACAACTGTGATACCAAATAAGAGAGCCACACATGAAAGTGCTTCTATTGTTGTAACTACGGAGAGCCCCCCCCCCCCCCCGGGTCTCTGCTCAGGCACGCAAGCCGTCAAAACACAGCTCGACAAGATAGATTGTTGTAAATGCATGAGGTTTGCTTATTATTTCACATATGTGGGGCTGTCCATCCTCGCAGGGACAGTCAACCCTGAACAAAGAAAGTACACATCCATATACGTGGGGTTGCTCAGCCTCGCAGGGAGAGTCAACCCCAAACAAAGAAAGCGTACATCTTTCATACCCTTCTTGTAATTGGGATGACATACTATAAGTCATATGTTTTTAAATGTACAGGTCAAGAGGGATTTTTGTAATAAGATTGTTGACAGTTTGTGATCTTCCATGGAACCCAGTAGCAGGAGGGGCAGGGGGTGATTTAGAGAACTGTTATGTTTTATTTGGTTCTGACTTGGTCAGCATAGCCTCAGCTTGGTCACTTTGTCTGCTTGAAACTTTGGTTTTACATTTTTAGGGCCTGTATTTATATGTTCTTAGAAAACTCTGTTCTAAAATCAGGGCTGGAGCTTACCAGCTCTCCAACCAGGCTGATTGTCTCCCTGCAGCTTCTCAGCCATTCTTAAAGAGGCAGCTTACAAAGTTAAGCTTTTACCAGCTCATCTCAGAGAGGCCCTGTTACTGGGGAAGAAACTTTGCTCTCTACATCTCCCCCACCCCCTTTGTCTTAGTACAGTTTTAATCTTAAAATTGTAATTTGTTTCCCCCGCTGGCAATGGGCCTATATTGTTGTCTATCTTTAAAATGGAAAGTAAAGTCAGTTTGGCTCCTGACATTTTTTTTTTTAACTTTTGTGAGGCCGACGAATATGTACAGATCTCCTTGATTCACGAGCGGGCTTTAACCAGAGCGGGGAAGTATTGAGCTGACTCCTCTCATGGGGAACAGAGGATTGTTCTTTTCACATCTTGAGTGGTTCTTGGTGTCTTTTGGAGAGGAGAGGCAGAGCCTATAGAGTTATCTGAGAACTGACACCAAACCCTATGCAAATCAGGTTTGTTTTACGGGGGACTTAGAAGCAGACAGTTGGGACCTCCCCCTGCAATGCTTTGCCTTACACCCCTTGCAGGTGCCCACACTGAGTTTGCACCATGTCAAACCAGTCTGTAGAGCTCAGAGTTTCTATGCATCCCCTGAGGGGGCAAAGTCATCGAATGGCTCAGCCAGGTCTCTATCAGCCAAATCAAGTTAATGATAATGTACCTGTATGGTTTTGAATGTCTCAGAGTCAACCTGTTGTCTAATAAATTTTATCACCCGTTTAAAATAACGGCTCTTAAAATAGCTATTAATAGTACACAAGGAAAGTCCCAACAAGGGGCATCAGGAGGGAAAACATAGAGGATTCCCACCCATCAGTGGCAGCTCTAGAAACTTTTTGTCTCTGAAGATCTTCACTCAGCTTATGGAGTTTATGTAACTGTAATTCTATTAGGCCAGATTTATTAACATAATAGCAGCATTTTTCTTTAAGAAAAAGGCAGGTTTCATCCTTCTCTGCTGTGAGAGGGTCCATGGGATGTTAAAACAGGATCGGATAAACCATCTAATTAATCCCAGAAGTCCTGAGGAAATAGAAGCAGTTGTTTATAGACTCCCATCAAAAAAATGCCCTTGACCAGATGGTTTTAGTGGGGAATTCTATCAGATCTTCAAAGAAGAACTAGTACTAATACTCTTTAAAGTATTCCATGAAATAGAAACTCTAGGAACACTACCCAACTCATTCTATGAAGTCACAATGATACTTATACCTAAACCAAACAGACCAAACAAGGAGGGAGAATTTCAGACCAATCTCCCTCATGAACATTGATGCAAAAATACTCAAACTTCTGGCTAACCGAATCCAGGAATGCATCAAAACTATAATTCACCACGATGAGGTAGACTTCATCCCAGGGATGCAGGGGTGGTTCAATATATGGAAATCCATCAATGTAATCCACTACATAAACAAACTCAAGGGAAAAAAACACATTGTCATTTGAATAGATAGTGAAAGGGTTTTTAACAAAATCCAGTGTCCCTTCATGATAAGTCTTGGAGAGATTGGGAATCCAAGGCCCATACATAAACATAGTAAAAGCAATATACTGCAAACCAATAGCCAACATCAAATTAAATGGAGAGAAAATTGAAACAATCCCACTAAAATCTGGGATGAGGCATGGCTGCCCACTCTCTCCCTATCTATTCAATATAGTACTTGAAATCCTAGCCAGAGCAATCAGACAACAAAAGGAAGTCAAAGGTATACAAATTGGAAACGAAGAAGTCAAAATATCACAATTTGCAAATGATATGATCATATATTTAAGCGATCCCAAAACTTCCACCAGAGAACTCCTAAAGCTGATAAACAACTTCAGTAAAGTGGCTGGATATAAAATTAACTCAAACACATCAGTAGCCTTCCTAGACTCAAAGGATAACCAAGCTGAGAAAGAAGTTAGGGAAATGACACCCTTCACAATAGTCACAAATAATATTACATACCTTGATGTGACTCTAATGAAGCAAGTGAAAGTTCTGTTTGACAAGAACGTCAAGCCTCTGAAGAAAGAAATTGAAGAAGATCTCAGAAGATGGAACGTTCTCCCATTCTCATGGATTGGTATTATTAATATAGTAAAAATGGCCATCTTTCTGAAAGCATTCTACAGATTCAGTTCAATCCCTATCAAAATCCCAAATCAATTCTTCATAGATCTTGAAAAAGTAATTCTTAAATTCACCTGGAGTAACAAAAACCCATGATAGCAAAAACTATTCTCCACAAAAAGATCTCCTGGCGAAATCACCATCCCTGACCTCAAGTTCTACTACAGAGAAATAGTGATAAAAACTGTTTGGTATTGGTACGGAGACAGGCAGGAAGATCAATGGAATAGAATCAAAGACCCAGAAAAGAACACACACACCTATGGTCACTTGATATTTGACAAAGGAGCTAAAAACATCCAGTGGAAAAAAGATAGCATTTTTAACAAATGGTGCTGGTTCAACTGGAGGTCAGCATGAAGAAAAATGCAAATAGACCCATTCTTATCTCCTTGCACAAAGCTCAAGTCCAAGTGGATCAAGGACCTACACATAAAAACAGACACACTGAAGTTCATAGAGGAGAAAGTGGGGAAGAATCTTGATAACATGGACACAGGGGAAAATTTCCTGAATAGAACACCAATGACTTATGCTATATGAACAAGAATAGACAAATGGGAATCTTTAAACTGCAAAGCTTCATTAATGCAAAGGACACTGTCAATAGGACAAAATGCAACCAACAAATTGGGAAAAGACCTTTACCAACCCTACATCCAATAGAGGGCTTTTTTCCAATGTATATAAAGAACTCAAGGAGTTAGACTCCAGAGAGTCAAATAACCCTATTAAAACTGGGGTACACAGCTAAACATGGAATTCTCAACTGGGGACACTCGAATGACTCTGAAGCCCCTAAAGAAATAGTCAGCATCCTTAGTTATAAGGGAAATGCAAATAAAACAACATTGAGATTCCACCTCACACTGGTCAGAATGGCTAAGATGAAAAACTCAGGGGACAGGAGATGCTGGAGAGGATGTGGGGAAAGAGGAACACTTCTCCATTTTTGGTGAATTTGCAAGATGGTAAAACCACTCAGAAAGTCAGTTTGGCGGTTGCTCAGAAAATTAGACATAGTACTACATAGGAACCCAGCTATACCACTCCTGGGCATATACCCAGAAGGTGCTCCAACATATAATAAGGACACATGCTCCACTATGTTCATAGCATCCTTATTTATAATAGCCAAAAGCTGGAAAGAACCCAGATGTCCTTCAACAGAAGAATGGATACAGACATTGTGATATATATACACAATGGAATACTATTCAGCTATTAAAAACATGGAATTCATGAAATTCTTAGGCAAATGGATGGAACTAGAAAGTGTCATCCTGAGTGAGATAAACCAATCACAAAAGAACACACATGGTATGCACTCACAGATAACTGGATATTAGTCCAAAAGCTCAAAATAAAAAATTTACAATTCACAGACCACGGGAAGCTCGAGAGAAAGGAGGTCTGAAGTGGGGGTATTATATTCCTCTGAGAAAGGGAACAAAATATTCACAGGAGCAATAAAGGAGACACAGTATTGAACAGAAACTGAAGGAAAGGCCATGCAGTGACTGCCCTACTTGGGGACTCATCCTATAAACAGTCACCAAACCCCAACACTATTATCGACAAGAAGTGCATCCCATAAGGAGCATGTCATGATTGTCTCTGGAGGGGCCCTGCTAGAGCCTTACACATACAGAGGCAGATGCTAGCAGCCAACCATTGGCCTGAGTGTGGGGTTCCCAATGGAAGAGTTGGAGGGAGGTCCAGAGGATCTGAAGGGTTAAAAACCCCAAGGGAAGAACAACAGTGTTGGTCACCCAGATGCCCCAGTAGTCCCAGACACTAAACCATCAACCAAGGGGTACACACTGTTCCAGCCAAAATGTAACAGATGAATGCCTTGTCAGGCATCAGTGGGAGAAGCAGTCCTTGGTCAGGTGAAGGCTCAGTAGATGCCCCAACAAAGGGAAATCGAGTGTGTGGGGGGGAAGGGGTGGAGGGGCATATACTTGGAGGCAGGGGGTGGGAGGAGATGTTGGGGGTTGTCAGGGAGGGGGAAACCGGGAAAGGTTTTAGCAATTGAAATGTAAATCAGGATTATATTCAATTAAAAAAAGCATTTGAAAAAATTCAGCATCATTTCATGCTAAAAGTCTTGGAAAGATCAGGAATTTGAGGCCCATATCTAAAAATAATATAAGCAATTTACAGCAAACCAGTAGCCAACATCAATCTAAATGGAGAGAAACTTGAAGCAACCCCACTAAAATCAGGGACTAGAAAAGGATGCTCTCTCTCTCTCTCTCCTTATCTTTTCAATATAGTACTTGAAGTTCTAGCTAAAGCAATTAGACAATAAAAGGAGGTCAAAGGGATACAAATTGGAAAGGAAGAAGTCAAATCATCACTATTTGCAGATATGATAGTATACTTAAGTGTCCCAAAGAACTCCACCAGAGAACGCCTACAGCTGATAAACAACTTCAGCAAAGTGGCCGGATATAAAATCAACTCAAGCAAATAGTAGCCTTCGTATACTCAAAGGACAAGCAGCCTGAGAAAAAAAATAAGGGAAATGATACCCTTTATGATAGCCACAAACAATATAAAGTATCTTGGCGTGACTCTAAGCAAACAAGTGAAAGATCTGTATGACAAGAACTTCAAGTCTCTGAAGAAAGAAATTGAAGAAGACCTCAGAAGATGGAAAAATCTTCCATGCTCATGGATAGGCAGGATTAATATAGTAAAAATGACTATCTTGCCAAAAGTAATACACAGATTCAATGCAATCCCCATCAAAATCCCAACTCAATTCTTTATAGAGTTAGAAAGGGCAATTCAAAAATTCATCTGGAATAAGAGAAAACTCAGGATAGCTAAAACTATTCTCAACAGTAAAAGAAATTCTGGGGGAATCAGTATCCCAGACCTCAAGCTGTACTACAGAGTAATAGTGTTAAAATTTGCAAGGTATTGTAATAGTGTCAAGCATGTAGATCAATGGAACAGAATTGAAGTCCCAGAAATGAATCCACACTCCTATGGTCACTTGATCTTTGACAAAGGAGCTAAAACCATCCAGTGGGAAAAAGATAGCCTTTTCAACAAATGGTGCTGGTTCAACTGGAGGTCAGCATGCAGAAGAATGCAAATCGATCCAAGCTTATCTCCTTGTACTAAGCTCAAGTCCAAGTGGATCAAGGACCTCCACATAAAAGCAGACACACTGAAACTAATAGAAAAGAAACTAGGGAAGATCCTTGAACATATGGGCACAGGGGAAAATTTCCTGAAGGGAACACCAATAGCTTATGCTCTAAGATCAAGAATTGACAAATGGGACCTCATAAAATTACAAAGTTTCTATAAGGCAAAGGAAACTGTCAAAAGGACAAAGCGGCAGCCAAAAAACTAGGAAAAAATCTTTACCAATCCTACATCTGACAGAGGGGTAATATCCATTATATACAAAGAACTCAAAAAGTTAGACTCCTGAGAGCCAAATAATCCTATTAAAAAGCGGGGTACAGAGCTAAATAAAGAGTTATCACCTGAAGAATATCGAATGGCTGAGAAGCACCTAAAGAAATGTTCAACATCCTTAGTCATCAGAGAAATGCAAATCAAAACAACCCTGAGATTCCATCTCACACCAGTCAGAATGGCTATGATCAAAAACACAGGAGACAGCAGGTGTGGGCGAGGATGTAGAGAAAGAGGAACACTCCTCCACTGCTGGTGGGATTGCAAACTGGTACAACTACTCTGGAAAGCAGTCTGACGGTTTCTCAGAAAACTGGGCATGAGACTCCCAGTGTATCATGTTATACCACTCCTGGACATATAACCAGAGGCTTCCCCTGCATGCAATAATGACACATGCTCCACTATGTTTATAGCAGCCTTATTTATAATAGACAGAAGCTGGAAAGAACCCAGATGTCCCTCAACGGAGGAATGGATACAGAAGATTTGGTATATTTACACAATGGAATACTACTCTCCAATTAAAAACAATAAATACACGAAATTCTTGGGCAAATGGTCAGAACTGGAAAATATCATCCTTAGTGAGGTAACCAAATCACAAAAGAACACATATGGTATGCAGTCACTTATAAGGGGATATTAACCCAGAAGCTCAGAATACCCAAGACACAATTCAAATATTAATTGATTTCCAAGAAGATGGAAAGAGAGACCCCTGGTCTTGGAAATACTGGATGTAGGGGAATACCAGGACAGAGAAGCGAGAGGGGTTGAATGGGGAACAGGGGGAGGGAAGAAGGCTTATGGGACTTTCAGGGAGGGAGGAACCGAGAAAGTGGAAATCATTTGGAATGTAAATAAAAAAATATAGAAAAAAAAATCTCTGACCCCGAAGTTTACCTGTTTGAAAGAACTACAGGAACAAAAATGGAGAGGAGCCTAAGAATGAGGAGGTCCAGTTACAGGCCCAAATTGAGATCCAGCTCATAAGGAGGCCACAAGGCCTAACACTATTACTGAGTCTATGGTGTTACAAAGAGGGGCCTATCATGATTGCACTCCAGAAGTCCCAGCAAGCAGCTGATAGAGTTGGAATCAGATATTTGCACCCAACAAATGGACAGAAGCTGATGGCCCCGTGGTTGAATTAAGGAAAAGCTGGAAGAAGCTGTAGAGAAGGGCGACCCTATAGAAAGAATAGCAGTCTCAATTTACCTGGATCCCTGGGATTTCTCAAGACACTGAGCCACCAACCAGCCAGCATACACCAGCATACAGATGATATGAGGCCCCCAATACTATACAACAGAAGACTGCTGGGTCTGAAGTCAGTCAGAGAATATGTGCATAATCATTAAAAGACTTGGGGTCCTACTGTGTGGAGAGGTCTTTTGGTGTGGTAGTGGGGTGGGGACATCCTCTTGGCAATGGGTGTGAGGGGTGGAAAATGGAACAGAGAGAGGGTGGACCATGAGGGGGATAAAATCTGGACTGTAAAAATGGATTAAAGAATACATTTTAGGCCATCTGAAGCATGGAACCAGGCAACTCCACAGCCTTCTGTGCTTAACCCACCAGGAGAGAATGATCTCCCAGCAGCAAGTTCACTTCTGAGTGCAGAGGTGAGATCTCCATCTTTTCTCTGGAGGGATACAGCTAGGAGCACACAGGGCATATGATCATTGGAGCACTTGGGACAGGAGTCTTCCCTTTCGGCCGCCATTTGCAGCCGGGAACCAGATAGCTCCACAGCATTCTGTGCACAGACCCTGCCAGAAGAGAGTTGTTCTCCCAGGAGTACAGACACAGGTTTACAGGCCCATATGAGAGGCAAGCTCCAGCCAGAGACAACAAGACTAACCAACACCAGAAATAACCAGATGGTGAAAGGCAAGCACAAGAAACCTACCAACAGAAACCCAGGCTACTTGGCAACATCAGAGCCCAGTTCTACCACCACAGCAAGTCCTGGATACCCCAAACAGACTGGAAAAGCAAGAGTTGGATTTAAAGCCTCTTTTCACCACGCTGTTGGAGGACATCAAGAAGGACATAAATAACTCCCTTAAAGAAAGACAGGAGAACATTGGTCAAATGGTAAAGGCCCTTAAAGAGGAAACACAAAAATCCCTGAAAGAAATACAGGGGAGTATGGGTGAACTGGTAGAGGCCCTTAAGAGGAAACACTAAAATCCCTGAAAGAATTACAGGAGAACACAAACAAACAAGTGAAGGAAATGAACAAAATTATCCAGGATCTAAAAAGGGAAGTAGAAGCAATAAAGAAATCACAAAATGAGACATCTCTGGAGATAGAAAATCTTGGAAAGAATTCAGGAGTCATAGATGCATGTGTCAGCAACACAATACAAGAGATAAAAGAAAGAATCTCAGGGGCTGAAGATACCATAGAAACCATTGAATCAACAGTTAAAGAAAATGCAAAATGCAAAAAGCTCCTGAGCCAAAACATCCAGGAAATCCAGGACACAATGAGAAGACCAAACCTAAGGATTATAGGTATAGAAGAGAGTGAAGATTTCCAACTTAAAGGGCCAGTAAATATCTTCAACAAAATTATAGAAGAAAACTTCCCTAATCTAAAGAAAAAGATGTCCATGAACATACAAGAAGCCTACAGAAGTTCAAACAGACTGGACCAGACCAGAATGTCCTCCTGGCACATAATAATCAAAACACCAAATGCACTAAACAAAGAAAGAATATTAAAAGCAATAAGAGAAAAACGTCAAGTAACCTATAAAGGCAGGCCTATCAGAATTACACCAGACTTCTCACATGAGACGATGAAAGCTAGAATATCCTGGGCAGATCTCATACAGACCCTAAAAGAACACAAATGCCAACCTAAACTCCTATACCCAGCAAAACTCTCAATTATCATAGATGGAGAAACCATGATATTTCATGATAAACCAAATTTACACAATATCTTTCCACAAATCCAGCCCTAAAAAGGATAATAGATGGAAAACGCCAACACAAGGAGGGAAACTATACCCTAGAAAAAGGAAGAAAGTAATATTTTTCCAACAAACCCAAAAGAAAGTAACCATACAAACATAAAAAGTACATCAAAATAACAGGAAGCAACAATCACTATTCCTAACAGAGATGTTTTTTATGTGGATCTTTGATTTTATTAGAAAATGTTTTGTGACTCCTCTCTCAATTTATTAATGCTTTTTTGTGTCTACCATTTTGACACTATTATTTTCCATGATAATCTTTAATTTTAACATTTTTTTTCTGTGTATTTCTTCAATTTTGTCGGAGGTTTCATGTAGATCTTCGGTTTCATCGCGGGGGGGTGCTGTTTGTAGCTCCACTTTCAATCAATTTAGGAATGTTTTTGTGCCTACAGTTTTGTCGTTATAATTGTCCATGATAGTCTTCAATTTTAATGTTTTTCTGTATTTTTCTTCAATTTTGTCAGAAGTATTTCCCATGTGCATCTTCAGTTTTATCAGACAATGTCTATAATTTTACTTTCAATCAACTTAGGAACATTTTTATACCTTCCATTTTATCTGTATAAGTTTCCATGTAATAGTTTTAACATGTTTTTCTATATATTTCTTGAAAAATTTCAGGAATATTTTCCTTGTAGATCTTCAATTTATCAGAAAGTGTTTATAATTTCACTTTCAAAAAACTTAGTAATATTTTATGCCTACCATTTTTTTCTGTATAATTTTTCCATGAAATTCTCAATCTTAATGTGTTTTTCTATATATTTCTTCAATTTTATCAGAGATATTTTCCATGTAAATCTTCAATTTTATCAGAAAATGTTTATAATTTCACTATCAATCAACTTAGAAATATTTTTGTGCCTACCATTTTATCTGTATAATTTTCCATGATAATCTTCAATTTTAATGTTTTCTATATGTTTTTTCAATTTTATCCGAAATATTTTCCATGTAAATGTTCAATTTTATCAGAAAATGTTTATAATTCTACTTTCAATCAACTTAGGTATATTTTAATTCCTACCAATTTATCTGTATAAATTTCTTCAATTTTATCAGAGATATTTTCCATGTAAATCTTCAGTTTTATCAGAAAATGTTTTTACTTCTACTTTCAATTAATTTAGGAATATTTTTATGCCTACCATCTTATTTGTATAAGTTTTCATGAAATAGTCAGTTTTAACGTGTTTTTCTATATAATTTCTTGAGTTTTACCAGAAATATTTTCCTTGTAAATTTTCAATTTTATTAGAAAATATTTATACTTCCACTTCCAATCAATTTAGGTATATTTTTATTCCTACCATTTTATCTGTATAATTTTTCCATGAAATACTCAATCTTATCGTGTTTTTCTATATATTTCTTCAATTTTATCAGAAATATTTTCTATGAATATTTACAGAATAGAATTCTACTCAGCAATTAAAAACAATGAATTCATGAAATTTTTAGGCAAATGGGGAACAGGGGGAGGGAAGAGGGCTTATGGGACTTTCGGGGAGGGGGGGAACTGGGAAAGGGGAAATCATTTGGAATGTAAATAAAGAATAAAGAAAATATAATAATAATAAAAACAAAACAAAAAAAGAAGTTTAAAAACTTTTAAAAAAGAATACCGTTTTTTAAAAGAAGACATTATGTGGACATTATGGGGAAAATATAAATTAGTTCAAAAATTACAATTTCAAGTTACAAATCAAATTTAGTGCTCCATCTGTATCACTTGTAGCTGCCTGCAGCTACATGCAAACCGGTGACCTGTAAAAGATACTTAGGGATGTGTGGGGAGGACGACGAAAAGAACATGGACCAAGACAACACAGCTGTTCAAAGTCCACCTTTACTTAGGGTAAACAGGAATTATAAGCTTTGGGGGCATGACCCTCCCTCCCAAAGCTTCGTGTCTTGTCAGCAGGTCTCTGCCCTGCTGAGAGATGTTGACATAACATCTCTCAGGAAGATGTTAATTCCACAGGGTCTGCTACTCTGCAGGAGATGGCAGCTGCCCCCCTTTCTCAGGAAGCTGCAGCTCCTTTGAAGACAAAGCCTTGTTCCTGGAGCTCTGCCAGCTCTGCCAGGTGGGGGGAGGTGTGGCTGGAATTTCTCAGCTCAGAGTAGGTGAATACAGGCAGCTGAATTATGGCTAAGGCTATATGGCACTTTAATGACTCTCTATATCTCCCCCTTCCTTATTAGTATAAACAAGTGGATAGTAATCTGTCCATGACGATGGGCCTTTACCCAGGGTGTGGGAACAGAGGTCTAATTCCCCTTGTGGAGAACAAATAATTGTTTACCACCTTTTAGATGGCTCTTGGTGTCTTTTGGAGGGGAAGGGCAGAGCCTTAAATTAGTGGGACATCCCCACAGAGTGTAAGGTGGTCTGAAGACCGACACCAACCCCTTTGCAAATCAGGCTTCCTCCCTGTGCAATGCTTTGCTGTGCAACTCTCCTGATGCCCATGTCAGCTTGTAAGCAGACACACATAGATCTGAGTTCTATGTGGCTCCATGAAGGAGATCCACTTGTATAGGTTTTGATGCCAGAGTCAAGTAGTTGCCAAATTGCCTTACTAGTCTTTTAACAGACACGCCTGTTTCCAATTCAGGTGAGCCTGGATGGAGACAATCTGAATAAAATACAAGACAAAGAGTTAAGTAAGAAACAATGTTCAGATGCAAAATAGCTTGTCTCTGGAAGGTCCAAGGTATCCATTTGTAAATCAGTAGCACTTAAAACACAAAGCTTAACTTCCCAGTGTGAGGGATGTGGCTTTGAAAATCAACAGAGACACCCCCCTTTTTTTGAATTGTCAACAGGGTCTGTGTCTAGTTGACGAACCAGTCTTTCTGGCAGCCATCGGGTGCCGTCTTCTTCCTGTGAAAAAATGCAAACAGACCCTCTTCCCCATATTAAAACAGGGTCTGGACCCTTCCATGTATTAGTTAAAGGGTCTCGCCACTTAACCATAGCATATGAATTAGAAGTGGCTGGGTGCCAGTGTCGATCTGCTGCAGAATGACCTTTAACGTCAGTTTGCAAGAAATTTAAAACAAATAAGACAAAGGCGAGATGTGCTTTAGGTGATCTTGAAGGGTATAATTCTCCCTTCTTTGTTTTAAAAAGCCAATTTTTAATAGTACAAACTATTGGTAAAAAGATTAAAAGCACAACTCACAGATTGAAACATATTTAATATTGCTGTCAATTCTGCTAACTGAGCTGAGAGCCCAGGTGTCTCTATGACTACCTGTTGATTATTTATGAGGTATCCTGCTCTTACTTTGGAGGAGTCACCCATGAAAATCACAAGAGCATTATACAATGGCTGTAAAGATGTCATATTAGGAAATACAACCATATGCACACTTAAAAAATTATCAACTTATCTTGAGGATAATGGTTATCTGTAATTCTTCCAAATCCTATTTGAGTGAGCAACCAATCTGTACTATGCTACTTCAGCCAAGTATCTTGATCTACATTAAAAGGCTGAACAATGATATCTAGTTCTTTGCAAAACAAGTCAGCGCCTGCTTCCTCCCAAGTATAATCATCTGGGCTACTGCCTCATAATATGATAGGATATTGCATTTAGGTGACAACCTCGAGCGAATCCACATAAGAGGAGGCTTTTGCCACAATAATCCTGTAGGTGCATGAGTTGTATTAAAAATCAACAGATGTAAAGGCAAAGAATAATCTATATAGGTAACAAATTGATTTTCAATAACTCTTTCTACCTGCTGTAAGGCCTGCAGCCCTTCTGGGGTCAAAGATCTAGGGAATGTAGGATGAGCACTCCCTTTTAGAATATCAAATAAAGGTCTTAATTCTCCTGTAGTAACCTAACAACTTTTGAAAATCATTTACGGTTCTTAAACTGTCTCTGCGAATAATTATCTTCTGGGAATAAACAGCTTGATCTGTAAGTCTGAAACCCAAATAATTTTAAGGGTCTTGGGTTTGTACCTTCTCTGGAGCTATTTGCCATCCCTTTTCAGCTAAAGCCAACAGAACATAAGAGTACATCTTATCTGATTAGCATTTCCTGCATACTGACCTTCTCCCAGTAACATATCAGTATCCCACTCTGGGTTACCTGCCTGAGCATTTACCCCAGCAGTTCTCTTACTAGCTCCACGCCATTCAGAACTCCAAAGTAAAAAATCTCCTCCTGACAAAGTAGCCTTACATAGAATCTTCCAATCTTGTGGAGTTAAATTTGACTCCATCCATTAAAGCTTGTGTAAAAGGACCCGTAGGACCATACTGTGACATTGCTGTTTTTAAATCTTTTATCACCTTGAACTCCAAGGTCTGATATTGTCTAATTCTATTCCGCTCATCCATGATCTCAATGACAGGGAAGGCCAGCATGTCAGATGTATCCTGTCCTTCCCCACAAGCCTGACACACAGCTCTTTCTAGCGGTGACTGGAGCATCTCGGAATCATTGCTCCTTCCTGCACATGATACCTTTTTTAGTCCTGTAGCTCATTAGTCAATTTCTGCAGCTTAATTTCAAACTCTAATTTATGTAACTGCATTTCCATCTGGGTTTCATCTTGTACAGTAGAGGCCATAGGCAGAGCAGAAGTTGCAATAGGAAGCCAATCCTCACCATAATATTTGGCAGCTCCCTCCTCTAGATGAGCTTTCTTTTTTAATGTTAGATCATCAGTACTATCTTTATATCTTTCTAATTGAGGGTTGGGAGGACCCTTTTCTGATGGAGTCCTCTCTGGCAGGCATCCTTCTTGAGATTCCTCAAGATCTCCCTGTATACTATCTGATGCCTGCGAGATCTTTTCATTAATAGCATCCTTTATAAGCATCCAAAGGCAGAGAGTAGTATTTCCTGCCTTGGTGGCTCTTAGCGCTTTTCCATGTTTTTTTCCCAGGTTCTCTCATCTAAAGTTCTTTTTTCTTGGAACCATGGGCAACAATGATCTGTCTGATCTAAAAAATGTACTAACCGTTGCTCTTCAAACCCGATTCCTTTCGCCTGAAGCAGCTCTCAAAGGCTGCCAACAAATGCCTGCTTAGAAGTTTCCTGCCCCATTTCCACTGTCTACTCCTAAGCAAGTCCAGTGCTGGGTCAACGCTGTCCTGCTTAGTCTGTATCCTTTTCTGCAAATACAACCACAACTTCAACAAGATGACATGTTACACTAGCTCTAGTATTTAACTCCTGTAGTTGCTCACCGTGCCGGATACCATCTTCTTCCATTTTCTGTGAAATTTCACCAAAGACAGGGTCACCTTGGTATCTTCCTCTGTCAAGCCACCACGTTCGGGGCACCACCTATAGCTGCCTGCAGCTACATGCAAACCGGTGACCTGTAAAAGATACTTAGGGATGTGTGGGGAGGACGATGAAAAGAACATGGACCAAGACAACACAGCTGTTCAAAGTCCACCTTTACTTAGGGCAAACAGGAAATATAAGCTTTGGGGGCGTGACCCTCCCTCCCAAAGCTGCGAATCTTGTCAGCAGGTCTCCGTCCAGCTGAGAGATGTTGACATAACAGTTCTCAGGAAAATGTTAATTCCACAGGGTGTGCTACTCTGCAGGAGATGGCAGCTGGTCCCCATTCGCAGGAAGCTGCAACTCCTTTGAAGACAAAGGCTTGTTCCTGGAGCTCTGCCAGCTCTGCCAGGTGGGGGGAGGTGTAGCTGGAATTCCTCAGCTTGGAGTAGGTGAATGCAGGCAGCTGAATTATGGCTTAGGCTATATGGCCCTTTAATGACTCTCTATAGTCACTCATTGTAATATACCCAAGTTACATAAATTAGCATAACAGACATACATCTGTATTGTTTCAAAATAAATACCAACAAGACACGAATGAGAAATAGACAGTATATACTAACATTAGCAATAAAATTCTGTCTCATAAATGACACCTAAATTTTCTCATTCTTTGAGTAAAATGTATGAAATTCTTCTCAATCATCAATCAGCAGTGTTTTATCAAATATCATTGACTGACAGGGACTGATTATCAGGCAAGAGATCAGCATTTTAATTCAGTGAGTGTCTGCACAGTTACTGATATTGGACAGGATGGGTGTTGAATCTCTATAATTCAAGGCACTTTTAGATTTAGCATAATGACATGTTCTCTAGATGACAAGATGACAGGAATTACAGTAAATTCGAGATTTTGTAAACATGACGAGCATACAATAGTATATGAACAAGAGAGAGAAAGCTCAATCTTGGTTCATTGTTTCATGTGAGACTGCCCTTCCCTATACTAGATGACGGAAGACACAATATCCTATGATTCTTCTCAAACTCTGAATGATATGGAACATTCATGACCTTCTAAACTTTTGCCTTACTATAGAAGTTCTGATGACAATCATTGTGTTTATACACATGGTCTGGTCCAAGCTGTCTAGGAGAAGATTGTTCCTGGGAATATTTAGTCCATGGCTATGAATGATGTCATGAAATCTGAGAATGGAGACCATGATCTTCACAACATGTTTTCAGAAATGTTTTGATCCAAAGTTTTCAGACCTCAGATGTAGAGCTGGAGGCCAGAAATGTCCCTATGTATCCAGGGAGCATGACATAGGTTGAATGGAAAAGAACTGTTGAATATAATTAAGTGCATCTCCAGACAGCTGTAGCCTTAAAACAGACACATAGATGTAAATGATTGTGTGATGTTTGTCTGCATAAGAAGCAGATTTCACAACTGCTCCATCTGAGAGCCTAGCAGACATGAAGAAACTGTGTGCTTTCACTATTTCCTTTTCGCTCCTGATGTTTTCTTTCATATTTATCTGTTTGACAGAGCCCATTTGCTTTTGGAGGATTAAGAAGAATGAAGATAATGATGGAGACTTGCGAAGTGATTGTGGTTTTTTCCTTTGGACATTGGAGGATCCTGTTGAAGGTGATTTTTATAGTGAAATTTTTAATTTTAGGTAAGAAAATCATTAACTTTATTTTATTCATCAATCGCATTAATTAGAAATATTTACCTGCGTACACAACTCTGGGCTTCCGTCCTGTTCCTCCATCTGTAACTTTAGGAACCACTGAAAATTAATTATTATACCAATCACTATTTTAATACTGTCAAATGTGTCACAGTTTAGTTTAGCTTTAATACATTGGGCTCCAGTTCACAATGCTGGAAAAATCAGTCTGGATTCTCTTTGTTGTGTCTTTGTGGATATCATATGTTGAAAGATGTCACTTCATCTGCCTTGAATTCACAATTCTCACCTTTAGCAAGAGTTCAATATGAAGAGACTGCATCACTGCCTATATTCAATTGTCTGCCAATGATTTCTATACGAGTGTACATCTAAATGCCTTCATAAACAGGTTATCTAATTTTGGTCTCCAACAGTTGGGCATACATTCATTCACTGAAATATTTGTATATGGGCATGTGGTCTACTACCTGATTATATGTATAATATTACATATAAACTTTAGAATATTCATATACTTTGCTTTATAAAATAGTCTTTAAATGAGCCCCTCCTGCAATTGTGGATTTGACACTGAAATGTCGAAAAAGATTGCCAGGCTTCATATCCTGTTACCAGAATAATCTTTTTGCCCAATTATACAAATATCCAGACACAGATAAGACTTATTATCATTATCAGATACATGGTCAATATTCCTATTAACTATTGAATAAATATAAGATTACAGAAAATATAGTAGAATAAATTTATTTTTTATGGAGAAGAAGCTGTCCTCAATGTCTGAGATCCTAAGCATGTGATGTTTGCATTTTTGCCTGCATATAATGAGCGAAGGTGTGTTGAAACAACTCACCTTTTAGCTCAACAATGTGCTTTGAACTTCGTTCTTTAATGAAACAAGGTTTCCTGTGCTTTTCTGTCTCTGATGCTCATTGCATCTCTTATTCAATTTTCATGTCTTTGGGATTTAAAGAATATGTTTTCCAATTGGTAACCACAGTACACTGTACACTTTGATGGTGATGGTTGCTTCACATTTTTATTCTTCTGTGTTAGGTTAGTATGAATTTCATTTCTGATATTTTCTGTATTTCCCCACACCTCATTAGAAAAATAGTGGAAAGTCTCATTGGTAACAATTTTATAAGCCATAATAAATTTTAAAATTACACATATATGAACTATGTCAACACACTTTTCATGATTAGAAACACTTAGCTCCAAATTCTGAATTGAAAAATGCAAATTTCAGCAAATGAGCATGTTAGATGTTTTTACTACTGATTAGAAGTAATTGCTAATATTAACAGATGAACTCCCATCTGTTCTGGGGTAGATGAACACATTTCATATGGAGAGAAGATCTCTATGCTCAGACATCACTTAAAGGATCTCAAAGAATAAGGAAAACTGAGGTCTGAAAAAAAATCTGATAGCTTTTTTACAAAATTGATATAGTAGCAACACATTAAAGGTAACATTAAATTGATGTGTAAAAGAGGTTATATGGTATATTGTATCATTATATTTTGAAAAGGATAAATAAAATTAAATTAAATGTATCTTAAAATAATTATTCTGTTTGCTATTAACAGTTGAAAATATTAAAAGCATGTTCTACGAACATCATGGAAATATTATTCATAATTTTCTCACTGTGCATGAAATTATCTTTTTCTTAATATTTAACTTCAAAGAGTTTTTGCTACTTTGAAATACTATTGATAAAATAATTTCTCCCCTAAAAACACTGATAATATTTTTTATGTAAACAGATTGTTAAATAATGTACTTAGATAATACTGTGTTTTGATTACTCTCACACTATGTCAGGTGGTATTATATAAGAGATTTTGAATATAATTTTTAATGATTCACTTTCGAATATTTTGTGCTCTTTAGTATGCTTAATTATCAAAGATTATATTGTATAGTTTGAAACAATTTAGTACTCAACATTATAAATAGTTTCCTTAGTTATAGATATTATTAACTACATATTAATGATACATTTAGGGTACAAAAGGATAAGAATATAAAAGTTGAACAAAATTTAAGTGTATTAATTGATTCTAAAAATATTCTATATTATTAAGATGTTTGATGCATAAAAGGCATTTAAGTAATAAAAACAATTTAAGGAGAAACTGTTATGTATTTCATATGTGGTTTAAGTCTTGCATTTTTATGTATAGGTGAAATTACAACTCCAAGCATAATTTATAGCAGTCTTACTCAACAACACTGTAATCTGTCTCAAGGATGACATTCAGAGATAAAACAATCTTGATTCATTTCATGAATACAAAATTTATCAAATCATAGTGCCCAATGTGTGTGAATAATTAAATTGTATTCAGCTCTAAATATCTCTAATATATGAGGCTTATTTCAAGACATTTAGACAGGAATTTAGCATGTCTCATATTACAATCTTAACTGCAACTGAAACTTTGTTTCAAACATCTCCCTTAATCATCACTATGCCTTGTTTTAGAATACCAGCAAGAACATATGAGTTTCTTCTGGTAATGTTTTTTGCTACTGATGAGATCAACAAGAATCCTTCTCTTTTACCCAACGTGTCTTTGATATTCTACATCCTTGTTGATCTGTGTCAAGATACATTGGGAGTTCTGGACAAACTTTATTCACAACAAAACAATAGTATGTTTTTTATTAATTATATCTGTGGAAAAGATCAAATTTGTGACTTAGACCTTACAGGACCATCATGGAAAACATCCTTAAAACTGGCAATTCATTCTAGGACACCAAAGGTAAGAATGTGTGACACTGAATGAGTTAATAACATTAAATTCCATATACAGGTGCCTACAAGAAAACTTGAAGAGCATGCATTTATGAGTGTGCTGCTCCACACACCCACACACCCAGATACAAACACGCCAATAATCAGATCATAGATATATTCTGGGCAAACAGGCAAAAGTGTATTATATGACATTCAGACTTGTCAGGAATAGTGTAGAATCTAATAGAAATAATACATGATATTTATAGTATAATCTTACTATACTTAATAGGAGTTCTGAAAGATGAGTAGTATTGTATATAATCCCAAACATTCTAATAATGATGTTCCTAATGTGGATGTTTCATCCTCTCTTCTACATCTTTTAGGTTTTCTTTGGACCATTTAATCCAAACCTAAGTGACCATGACCAGTTTCCCAATGTCCATCTGGTAGCCACCAAAGACACACATCTGTCTCATGGCATGGTCTCCTTGATGCTTCATTTTAGATGGACTTGGATAGGACTGGCCATCTCAGATAATGACCAGGGTATTCAGTTTCTCTCAGATTTGAGAGAAGAAATGCAAAGGCATGAGATCTGTTTAGCTTTTGTGAATTTGATCCCAGAAACCATGCAGATATACATGACAAAGGCTATGATATGTGATAAACAAATTATGACATCTTCAGCAAAGGTTGTTATCATTCATGGTGAAATGAACTCTACTTTAGAAGTCAGCTTTAGAAGATGGGAATATTTAGGTGCCCAGAGAATCTGGATCACAACCTCCCAATGGGATGTTATCATAAATAAAAAGGAATTCAGCCTTGATTTCTTCCATGGGACTGTCACTTTTGCACACCACATAGGTGAGATTGCTAAATTTAGGAATTTTTGGCAAACAATGAAAACTGACATATACCCAGTAAACATTTCTGAGTCTCTACTGGGGTGGTATTATTTTAATTGTTCAGTCTCTAAGAACAGCAATAAGATGGATTATTTTACATTCAACAACACATGGGAATGGACAGCACTGCACAAATATGACATGGCCCTGAGTGAAGAAGGTTACAATTTGTATAATGCTGTGTATGCTGTGGCCCACACCTACCATGAACTCATTCTTCAACAAGTAGAGTCTCAGAAAATAGAAAAACCCAAAGGAGTATTTACAGACTGTCATCAGGTGAAGTTTCTTACATTTCATTATGCTTAGATATATCAATGTGATCTTTTAAATGGACCAAGAGAAACAACTGTATATTTGTTAGAGATTATTCTCTTAGTGGAATGATTTCTACACTGCAAAACTCCCGAATTAATCTTTTACAGGGATGAATATGATGCACAAAGATGTTTAATAGGAGGCAATACATTTTTTATGATATCAGTGAATTTTGTGAAAATGTGTCTCAATGTTTTCACAAATAAGTTCAAAATTTAAAATAGGAGAGAAGAGGTTTATCATAAAAGTCTAAAGTGATGACTAGACTAGAATATTTTTCTATAGAATAATTTCTCCAGGATCAGTACATGAGCTGTAACTAATAGTTGCTCATTTAAATTACCAATTATTTACAAATCCATAAATGATTAAGACTGTATATTTTATTAAATTTGTTTATCTCATATATGTATACAGTATTTATATGAAAGACCCAAACCAAATCTTTATTTTCACAACTTACAGACATTCTGACTTCCCTTTCATTTGCACATACATGGCTCCATTTCTTAAAAAGTATTTTTGACAAATAATTGCACAAACAGACACATACACTCACACACCATATTATTTGTTATCTGGTAATCAATTTTTTCTAGCATGTTTTAACATCCAACATTAATATTAAAAATATTAGTTTATAAATATCTGTGAGGTATATTGTATTATTCTACATGGGATTTGCTTAATACAACTGTCTTTTTTGAAAGTCAAAAAGAAATTTTGAAAAATTATCAATTTGACATTTCCTTTATTAATATGCATATGTAAACATCTAATGATGGATCTCATTTAGGTGTCTTCTTTGCTGAAGACCAGGGTATTTACTAACCCTGTTGGAGAACTGATGAACATGAACCACAGGGAAAATCAGTGTATAGAGTATGACATTTTCATCATTTGGAATTTTCCACAAGGCTTTGGATTAAAAGTGAAAATAGGAAGCTATTTTCCTTGCTTGCCACAGATGCAACATCTTCATATATCTGAAGATGCGGAGTGGGCCACAGGAGGAACCTCAGTGGGTAAAATTTTTATTTTCTTCAGTATATCTACATTTAGAAATATGAGGCACTGAAGTAATAGCTCTGTTGTTAAGAACAATTGCTACCATTGTAAAGGGCCATTCTCAGTTACAGGCACCAAAATTTGATAACTCCAAACTGCATTTAAAGCTGGTCTTAGGGATCAAAGGCCTCTGGATTCCATGTTCAATTGCACCCACATACCTATTCACCATAAACTACAGGAATATATGTATTAAATTTATATATATATATATATACATATATATGTATATATATATATAATTAAAATTTTGTAATTATATTTAAAGCCCAGAATTTGCAGATTCTGTGTCAACATATTTATAGCCTAATTAAGTATATCATGTATTCATTAACAGAAATCTCTCTATATACTCAAGGTTTTCTTTTTTTAAATTTATATATATATGTATTTATATATATAAATTTAAATATATATACTTATCAATATAAATATACATATCATATATAAATATGTGTAATTATATATAAATATATAATTAGATATGTAAATTTATAAATGTATATAAATTATAGAGATAAATTATATAAATGATTTTTATATTTTTTATTGGATATTTTCTTTATTTACATTTAAAATGCTATCCCCTTCCCAGGTCTCCCTTCTGGAAACTCCCTATGCCATACCCTTCCCACTGCCTCTATGAGGGTGCTCTCCCACTCATCCACCCACTCCTGCCTTCCAGCCCTGGCAATCCCCTACACTGGGTCATTGAACACCCTCAGACCCAAGAGCCACTCCTCCCATTGACTTCCTAAAAGGCCATCCTCTGCTACTTATGCAGCTGTACCCATGTGTTCTTGAGTGTGTACTATTTGGTTTGTGGTCCAGTCCCCAGGAGTCTGGCCTGTTGACACTGTTGCTCCCCCTATGAGGCTGCAAACACCCAGAGCTCCTTCAATCTCTTTTCCAATTCCTCCATCAGAGACCACAATCTCAATCCAATTGTTGACTGCAAGCATTAGCCTCTGTATTTGTCAGGTTCTGGCAGATCCTCTCTGGAACCATATCAGTCTCCTGTCAGCAAGTACTTCCCTGTATCCACAATAGCATCCTGGTTTGATGACTGTATATGGGATGGATCCCCATTGGGGCAGTCTCTGGGTGGTCTTTCCTTCAGTTTCTGCCCCACACTTTGTCTCCATATTTCTTCCTGTGAGTATTTTGTTCCCCATTCTAAGAAGAACCGAAGCATCCACACTTAGGTATTCCTTCTTTTTGAGTTTCATGTGGTCTGTGAATTGTATCTTTGGCATACTGAACTTTTGGGCTAATATCCACTTATCAGTGAGTGCATACCATGTATGATCTTCTACATGTTACTGCCAGTTGAACCAGCACAGTTAGGTGAAATGCTGTTTGCTTTCCACTGAATTGTTTTAACTCCTTTGTCAAACATCAAGTGACCATTGGTGTGTAGGTTCATTTCTGGGTCTTCAATTCTTTTCCATTGATCTGCCTGACTTTCACTGTACAAATGCCATGCAGTTTTTATCACGATTCCTCTGTAGTACACCCTGAGGCCACGGTTGGTGATTGCACAGAAGTTCTTTTATTGTTGAGAATAGTTTTCACTATCCTGGGTTTTTTCTTATTACAAATGAATTTGAGAATTACTCTTTCTAAATCTATGAAGAATTGAATTGGAAGTTTAATGGGCATTGCTTTGAGTCTGTAGATTGCTTTTGGCATGATGGCCATTTTTACTATATTAATTCCATCATTCCATGAGCATCTTTTCATCTTCTGAGATCTTCTTTGATTTCTTTCTTCAGAGGCTTGAAGTTCTTGTCATACAGATCTTTCACTTGTTTGCTTAGAGTCACTGTATATTGTTTGTATATTGTTTGTGACTATTGTGAAGTGTGTTGTTTCCCTAATTTCCCTAATTTCTTTGTCAGCCCATTCATTCTTTGAGTATAGAAAGACCACTTATTTGTTTTAGTTTATTTTACATCCAACCAATTTGTTGAAGTTGTTTATCAGCTGTAGGATTTCTCTGGTGTACTTTTGGGGGTCACTTAAGTATATGATCATATCATCTGCAAAAAGTGATAGTTTGACTTCTTCCTTTCCAATTTGTATCCCGTTGACCTCCTTTTGTTGTGTAATTGCTCTGGCTAGGACTTCAAGTACTATATTGAATAAATAGGAAGAGAGTGGGCAGCCTTTTCCAGTCCCTGGTTTTAGTGGGATTGCTTAAAGTTTCCCTCCATTTAGTTTGATGTTGGCTACTGGATTGCTGTATATTGCTTTCACTATGTTTAGGTATGGCCCTTAATTCCTAATCTATCCAAGAATTTTAACATGAATGGATGCTGATTTTGTCAAACATTTTTTTAACATGAAAAATTATGTGAAAAAATCACATGAAATAATCATGTAGGTTTTTTTTCTTTAAGTTTGTTTATATAGTCGATTACATTTATGGATTTCCATATATTGAACCATGACTGCAACCCTGAGATGAAGACTACTTCATCATAGTGAATGATTTTTTTGATGTTCTTGGATTCAGTTTGCGAGAATTTTGAGTAGTTTTGCATCAATGTTTATAAAGGAAATTGGTCTGAAGTTCTCTTTCTTTGTGAGGTATTTGTGTGGTTTTCATATTAAATTAACTGTGGCTTAATGGAATGAATTGGGAAGTGTTCCTTATGTTTCTATTTTGTGGAATAGTTTGAACAGTATTGGCAGTAAGTCTTTTTGAAGGTCTGATAGAACTGTGCACTAAACATATCTGGTCCTGGGCTTTTCTAGGTTGGGAGATGTTTAATGAATTCTTCTATTTCTTTAGGAGGTAGGGGTCTGTTTAGATCGTTTATCTGACCCCAATTTAACTCTGGCACCTGGTATCTGTCTAAAAAAATGTCCATTTCATCCAGATTTTTCAATTTTTTGAGTATAGGCTTTTGTAGTAGTATCTGATGCTTTTTTAATTTCCTCAATTTTTTGTTAGTATATCTATCTCCCTTTTCATTTCTGATGTTGTTAATTCAGATACTGTCTCTGTGCCCTCTGGCTAGTCTGGCTAAGGGTTTATCCTTCTTGCTGATTTTCTCAAAGTACCAGCTCCTGGTTTTGCTAACTCTTTGTATAGTTCTTTTTGTTTCTACTTCGTTGATTTCAGCCCTGAGTTTGATTATTTCCTGTCATCTACTCCTCTTGGGTGTATTTGCTTCATTTTGTTCTAGAGCTTTCATGTATGATATCAAGCTGCTAGTGTATGCTCTCTCCAGTTTTGTTTTGGAGGCACTCAGAGCTATGTGTTTTCCTCTTAGTACTGCTTTCATTGTGTCACACAAGTTTTGGTAAGTTGTGCCTTTATTTTCACTAAATTCTAAAGAGTCTTTAACTACTTTATTTCTTCCTTGAGTAAGATATCATTTAGGAGGGCATTGGTCATTTTTCCTGTGTGTGTAGGCTTTCTGTTGATTGTGAGTTGCTGAGAAGAAAGTATATTTTTTTTTCTTTTAGGATGAAATGTTCTGTAGTTATCCACTAAATCCATTTGGACCATAACTTCTATTAGTTTCATTGTGTCTCTGATTAGTTTGTTTCCAAGGTCTGTCTATTCTTGAGAGTGGGGTATTGAAGTCTCCTACTATTATTGTATGAAGGGCAATATGTGCTTTGACCTTTAGTAAAATTTCTTTTATAAATGTGTGTGCCCTTACATGTGGAGCATAGGTATTCAGAATCTACAGTTGTTCTTGGTAGAATTTTTCTTTGATGAAAATGAAGTGTCCTTCCTTATCTTTTTTGATAACTTTAGGTTGAAAGTCAATTTTATTTGATATTAGAATGGCTACTCCTGCTTGATCCTTGGGACCATTTGCTTGAAAAATTCTTTTCCTGCCTTTTACTCTGAGGTAGTGTCTGTCTTTGTAACTGATGTACATTTCCTTTATGCAGCTAAATGTTGGGTCCTGTTTATGTATCCTGTCTGTTAGTCTGTCTTTTTGATGGGGGTATTGAGTTCATTGATGTTGAGAGATATTAAGGAAAAGTGATTCTTGCTTCCTGTTCTTTTTTTTGTTGTTAGATGTGGAGTTTTGTTTGTTTTGCTCTCTTCTTTTCTGTTTGTTGAAAGATTACTTTTTTGCTTTCTCTAGGGTGTAGTTTCCCTCCTTGTGTTGGTGACTTCCATTTATTATCCTTTGGTGGACTGGATTTGTGGAAAGATATTTTGTAAACTTTGTTTTGTCATGATGTATCTTGTTTTCTCTCTCTAAAGTAATGGAGAGTTTTGCTGGGTGTAGTAACCTTGGCTTGCACTTGTGTTCTCTTAGGGTATGTATGAGATCTGCCCAGGATCTTCTAGCTTTAATAGTCTCTGGTGAGAAGTCTGGTGTAATTCTGATAGGTTTGCATTTATATGTTACTTGAAATTTTTCCCTTACTGCTTTTAATATTCTTTTTTTTGTTTTGTGCATTTTGTGTTTTGAATATTACTGATGGGAGGAATTTCTTTTCAGGTCAAATCTATTTGGAGTTCTGTAGGGTTTTGTATGTGTATATGCATGTCTTTTTTTTAGGTTTGGTAATTTTCTTGAAATTATTTACTGGCCCTTTAAGTTGGGAATCTTGACTGTCTTCTATACCTATTATCCTTTGATTTGGTCTTCTCATCATGTCTGAGATTCCCTGGATGTTTTGGGTTAGGAGCTTTTTGCATTTTGCATTTTCTTTGACTCTTGTATCAATGTTATCTATGGTATCTTCTTCTATCTCTTGTATTCTGTTGGTGATGCTTGCATCTATGACTCCTGATCTCTTTCATAGGTTTTCTATCACCAGGGTTGCATCCCTTTGAGATTTCTCTATTGGTTCTATTTCTATTTTTAGATCCTCGATGGTTTTGTTCAATTATTTCACCTTTTTGGTTGTACTTTCTTGTAATTTGTTAAGGGATTTTTCTATTTCCACTTTAAGGGCTTTTACCTCTTTCCCTGTGATCTCCTGTATTTCTTTAAGGCAATTATTAATGTTCTTCTTAATGTACTCTATGATCATCAAGAGATGTGATTTTAAATCTGAGTCCTGATTTTCTGGTGTGTTGGGGTAACCAGGGCTCCCTGTGGCGGGATAACTGGGTTCTGATGATACCAAGTAGCTTTGGTTTCTGTTGTTTATATTCTTGCCCTTTCCTCTTGCCATCTGGAATCTCTGATCTTAATTGTTATATCTGTCTCTGACTGTGACTTATCCCTTCTGCAAGACTGTGTGTCAGTACTCCTGGGAGAAAAGTTCTGTCCAGGAGGAATTTGGGTAGGTAGAGCTATGGCACAGTGTCAGCTCCAAGGTGTAGAGGGAAACCCAGAAAGATCCTTTCCCAGATGTATCCATGATTTCTGTGCCCTCAGGCCTCTATGCAGTGACCTTAGAGCAGAAGTGGTGGTCTTACCTGTGCTCACTCGGCACTCCTGGGGGCCCAGCTTTCTCCCGGAGGTATTTGGGTATGGAGAGGTCTAACACAGGAAGGAATATCTATTGGTGCTGTGGCACAGGATCAGCCTATTTCTATTTTTATTGGTTATTTTATTTGATTACAGTTCAAATGTTAACCTCCTTTGCAGGTTTCCCCTACTCTATGGAGGATTGCTTTATCTGGTATCATTGGGAGGGGAGGCCCTTGGTCTTGTTGAAGCATGATACCCCAACATAGAAGAATGCTAGGGTAGTGAGGCAGACATATGTGGGTCTCATAAAAGCAGGGGTAAGGAGAGAAGGGATAGAGGTTTCAAGATTTTCTTTTAAACTTAGGAAAACTTCAATAATTTTATGAGAGTCTTATATAAAATACATTTTTCATATTCATCGAACAAAACTTTCATGATATACCCTAACTTCTTGCATCATAAAACTCATTGCTCTAATTTTTTTTATTTATAAATCAAGAGAAATTGATGCCACATAAGCATTCCTTTTGGATTAATCAGTTTAGGAAACTAAATTTGTGAATTGCTAAAATCAGAACGTTACATATATAATATTACATGATGTAGTAATTACTGTGTGACATTCATTGCATTGGAGTATAATACCAAATGATAATGTACCTGAAATTTTTAACTAATCCTGGTAATCAGAGAAATATTTATAGTGATATCTTTTAATGGCCCATATATTAATCTATGGGTCACTATACATATGAACTACACACATACACACACATTATATAATATTTATGTATTGCCTCAGGTTCCCTCCTCCATGTGTAGTATGCCATGTTCTGCTGGATTCAGGAAAATCCAACAGAAAGATATAGCAGAATGCTGCTTTGATTGTGTTCAGTGCCCAGAAAATGAGGTCTCCAATGAAACAGGTACATGCTTGCATGCAGAAAAAAATTGGTGAATTTGAATATCTTTTCTTTCCTAACTAGAAATATGATATGGCCTAAATGGAAATTGAAGACCTAAAATCTCTGTGTTTCAGAACTTAATCAATTAAATAATATCAGCTTCTTTTGAACCCAGCAAATAAACTGCAATATCTTCTACAAACAACACATCTCTCACATAATGATGGTTACCGATTTTATATTATGTATAAAATGTTTAGGAGAACATACATGTGTAACAAATTTTAAACAATATTTCTAGACATAATCTCGAAATTATTTGGTTCTTTGTACAAAAATTTGACTATATGACCAGACCAAAATCTTTCCCTCCATCACCCAGCTTAGTTCCTGACCAGATGCTCAGAGTAACTGTTGTTTAGTGAAATATATCATCAATCACAAACTAGCTAAGGAAAAAATCCATAAGCTTCATGCCATATAGCTTGGAATAAATCGTTGAGAATAAAGAAATTGTACCACAAGAAGAGGGAAATGCATATACCTATGATGCATAGACCATTAAGAATAAAAATATTTCTTTGTGCAAACAATATTTACATTATTAATTATAAGTCCTGTTCCATATCTGTAGATATAGACAAAGGGTACAATTTTCAAGGCAAACAAAGTACATAATGTATTTCATCAACTGGCATCAATTACTGTATCTGCACTCTACCTTTGTCTGTGAATAGTGAATTTATGGTTTGAGGAATTGAGTAATCTGAGATTATGCATATTATTAGTCATATTATTATTCTTTCCTTTTATTTAATGAATATTTTTTTCTGTTCCATTCACTATGATGGTGATTTGTTTCAGCACAAACCATAGGTTAATAGAGAGCAATTTTAAGTTAGTGTTCCCTACAGCAATAAGAAATGGAATACATGGTCAATACCAAATTATTTATTGATATAACCTCTGAATAATACAATAATACAATCTTATAAGGGTTTATTGTTTTTCGCTAGCAGATATGGAACAGTGTATGAGGTGTCCAGATGATAAGTATGCCAACTTAGAGCAAACCCACTGCCTCCAAAGAGCTGTGTCATTTCTAGCTTATGAAGATCCATTAGGAATGGCTCTAAGCTGCATGGCCCTGTCATTCTCGGCTCTCACAGTTCTAGTACTAGTCACTTTTGTGAAGTACAAGGATACTTCTATTGTGAAAGCCAGTAACCGCATTCTCAGCTACATCCTGCTAATCTCTCTAGTCTTCTGCTTCCTTTGCTCATTGCTCTTCATTGGACATCCCAACCAGGCCACCTGCATCCTGGAACAGATCATATTTGGAATATTTTTCACAGTGGCTGTTTCTGCAGTGTTGGCCAAAACAATAACTGTGGTCATGGCTTTCAAGCTCACTACTCCAGGGAGAAGGATGAGAGGAATGCTGGCATCAGGAGCACCTAACTTGCTCATTCCCATTTGTACCCTGATCCAACTTGTTCTCTGTGGAATCTGGTTGGTAATGTCTCCTCCCTTTATTGACAGAGATATACAATCTGAACATGGGAAGACTGTCATTTTTTGCAACAAAGGCTCAGTCATTGCCTTCCATGTTGTCCTGGGATATGTGGGTTCCTTGGCTCTGGGGAGCTTCACTGTGGCTTTCCTCGCTAGGAACCTTCCTGACAGATTCAATGAAGCCAAGTTCCTAACTTTCAGCATGCTGGTGTTCTGCAGTGTCTGGATCACCTTCTTCCCTGTTTACCATAGCACCAGGGGGAAGGCCATGGTGGTTGTGGAGGTCTTCTCCATCTTGGCTTCTAGTGCAGGGTTGCTAGGTTGTATCTTTTTCCCAAAGTGCTATGTTATTTTAGTTAGACCAGATTCAAATTTTATACAGAAGTCCAAAGATAAATTGCTTTACTAAAACTTTCATAGTATGAAAATGTTAGATGATACTCAACATATTCTTCCTTTGTCTTAACAAAAGTAGTACTTAATCATATAAAAATTTTAGGTAATATAGAAATTTCAACTTACAAACAGGAGAGCACTGTCCATCCATTGTGATATCAATTACCAGAGTTTGGTGGAAAATGGTGTCATTCATAAATACACAAACTTGAAGATATTGAGAACTGGGAATCTCAATTGAGGAATGCCTACCATAATTTTGACTTGTGGTTTTGTGTGTAAGCCATGTACTTAATTAATGATTAATATAAGATGACCCTACTGACTGTGGACTCTACCACTTCTGAATAAGTTGTTCTTTGAGTTATGAGAAAGAGCCTAAAACAGTTACATGAAGCCAGTAAACATTATTGCACATGTTTTCATGAAGTACTTGCTTCCAATTTCATGCCTTGTCTTCATTCAATATACTGTGACCAAGGTACATAAGTAAATAAACACTTTTCTCACATGTTTCTTTTGATCATGGTGTTTGTTACAGCAAGAGAATCTAAGGCATCACCTAAATGGGAAATTGCCTCTGTTGGGATTTGTAATATCATAGATTCCTGATACAATAAAAGGCACTTATTTGAAAAGAGAAACAAGCTTCTGTAATAGATAGGAGCAAATACAAATACCCTTAGCCAGTCAATTTGGAGAATGAGAAAGAATTTGGAACACACATTCATAAATGGGATGTCTTCATAATATTCCTTGCATCAGGACTCAGGAAACACTGTGGATGTATAGGTAGAAGTATTATCAATGCCAGAGAGGATTGAGAATACCCACCATGGAAAATAGGACTTCTAAAACAAGAAAGATAGATGCATATGTGAAATTACAGAGACTGTGGCAGCATGCTCAGGGCCTATGTGGCTGTAGTGGCTATTCCTGGTTGTCAACTTTACTGTATCTCGAATGAACTACAATCCAGAATTGGAAGGCTTACCTATGATCCTAGTCTGGAAGCAAACCAGTAAGAAATATCCCTCCTTGGCCTCTGCACCAGCTCCTGTTTCCTGACCTGCTTCAGTCCTGACTTCCTTTGGTGATCAACAACAATATGGAAGGTATAAGTTGAATAAACCCCTTTTATCCTCAACTTGCTTCTTGGTCATGATGTTTGTGCAGGAATAGAAACCCTGACTAAGACCCATCAGAGTAAGAGGGGCAGGAGTTCCATACAATATTTCAAAAGGAGTTAAATTTGTGTATTTGTGTCCTTTTTCTCTACTTGGTACTGTCTGGACTGTCAGTATAAAGGGAGCCTGCCGGGCAGCTTTCCAGGCAGTCTCATCTGCCATGTTTTTCCCTTAAGCCACAGGGAGTCAACTTTTTAATAACCGGGGCAATGAATTATGCTTACCTTTGTCTGCAGGAGGAGAGCTTTTAACAGAGCCAGGATTTCAGTCTTATTTTTGATTTCTTTTCCTCCGGATGTGAGGAGGTCTCTCTGCTGGTAAATCACCCTGTTTACATGGGCTGTGGCAAAGGCTCACCTGTCTTGAGGTCCGGGATACTGATTCCCCCAGAAGTTCTTTTACTCTTGAGAATAGTTTTAGCTATCCTGGGTTTTCTGGTATTCCATATGAATTTTTGAACTGCTCTTTCTAACTCTATGAAGAATTGAGTTGGGATTTTGATGGGGATTGCATTGAATCTGTAGATTGCTTTTGGCAAGATGGTCATTTTTACTATATTAATCCTGCCATTCCATGAGCATGGCAGATTTTTCCATCTTCTGAGGTCTTCTTCAATTTCTTTCTTCAGAGACTTGAAGTTCTTGTCATACAGATCTTTCACTTGTTTGGTTAGAGTCACACCAAGATGCTTTATACTTTTTGAAGGCACAGATTACATCAATCAAATTGCAGTTTAAACCCATAAGCTAACATCTATTGACTATTGATCTTTAGATCTGTCTTGGATTTTCTGGAGATCAGGTGGTTATCATTTAACACATTCTGTGAGGATTCCTACTCAGGAAGGTCCCCTGGGTAGAGAATGGAATTTGGCCTATCTTTGACTCAAGGCAGGAGCGGGAAGTTGTAAAGAGGGTGTGGGGCCAAAAAGGCTCATAGGGTATCTTAAGTAAGGCAATTACGAAGACTCAGAATTCTTTCCCATTCTGGCCAGATAATTCTTGGAACAAAGAAGAGGTCGCTGGAGCCACAGTCATTACTTCTCACCTTGAAGTTCAGAAAGATGAAATGTTAATTCATAACTATCTCTTTTTCCTAAAATCCATACCCCCTCTCTGTCTGTCTGTCTGTCTGTCTGTCTGTCTGTCTGTCTGTCTGTCTGTCTGTCTGTCTGTCTCTCTCTCTCTCTCTCTGTGTGTGTGTGTGTGTGTGTGTATGTGTGTGAAATTTCAGTTGTGAGTGCTGTTAGTTGCCATCTAGTGGGCTTGTGTTTGATTTCTTTAAAAGTATTTTATAATTCTTCTTTTACAAGGATTTATTTATTATGTGTACAACAGTCTGACTGCATGTATGCCTGCAGGCCAGAAGAGTATTATAGATGTTGTTACTTATCTCATTATAGATGGTTATGAGCCACCCTTTTGTTGGTTGGACTTGAACTCAGAAACTATGGAAGAATAGGCAGTGCTCTTAAACTCTGAGCCCTCTTTCCAGCTCTCCAATTCTAGATCTGTATGCTGAAAACAGTTCTCTCTACCAATTTATCTATCTATCTGTGTGTGTTTATGTGTGTATATTTCTCTCTCTTTCTGTCATTCTCTGTCTCTCTCCTTCTGAGTGTCTCACTCTCTGATCCTCCTGTCTCTCCAGCCCTAAAGTTCAGAAAGATGGAATGCTAGCCTATATGTCTCTTTTTCCTAAAATTAATGTCCTTCCCCCCCATGTGTGAGTGTGAGTGTGTGTGTGTGTGTGTGTGTGAAAGAGAGAGAGAGAGAGAGAGAGAGAGAGAGAGAGAGAGAGAGAGAGAGAGAGAGAAGGAGAGAGAGTCTACAGTTTACAGATCGAAGAACGTTTATTTCCCAGAGATACTTAGAAATCAACAATCAACCCTAACCACAACCACCAGCAAGAAAAGGCTGTGGAAAAAGTTTTTCACGTCTCCCTTCCCCCATATGTGAGGATGTAGCTGTTTGGAAATGAATACTGTGTGTGTGTGTGTGTGTGTGTGTGTGTGTGTGTGTGTGTGTGTTTCCATGGCCAAGCTAGGACCCATCCCAGATTTGTGTTTCAGAGATCTTTACTTATTTATTTCTCCTGCCTGGGCTTGTGTAGACACTAGGCCTCTACACCTTCTGAAATCCAAAACAAAATCAACCAACAAATCAACCAAAAGATTTAAAACAATCGATTTGTCTGGCATTTAAAAGTAATAGACAGCAAGCAGGGGGAGAGCCAATGCCCAGTGGAGCCAATGTCTAGTGAACAGTCAGACCACTTCCCCTGAACACGCCCTGGAATTTGGGGGAACAGTTTTCCCTCCACCTTTATATTTGGAGACCCCCACTAAATTTTGAGCCTTGACCAGAAAACTTGTTCTGGCTCCTTATTCTCTCTCACAGGCCCATTTTATTTCATCCCCAGGTTTCCTTCCAGGTAACCTGTTCAATGTAACTCTAGGTAGTTACACTAAACATACAGTAAAGTAACAGAAATTAAAAACAGAGACCAAAACAAAACAAAACAAAATCCAAAAAAAAAAATCTTTCTCGGGGTTAAAGAAATAATGAAACTAGTTGTGGCCATACATGCCTTTAATCCCATCACTCAGGAAGGAAACAGAGGCAGGTGGAATGCTGTGAATTGGAGACAGGTCTCATCTAGATAGTAATTTCCAGAGCTATGTAGAGAGTCCCCCGCCCCAACTAAATCAATGAATAGGAAAAATATAATTATAATTATTAACTTGGGATAAAACAAATAAACAACAAACAAGGGAAGGTGGTGCTGAGTGCCTGGTTTATGTTCTCTCTCTCTCTCTCTCTCTCTCTCTCTCTCTCTCTCTCTCTCTCTCTCTCTCTCTCTCTCTCTCTCTCTCTCTCTCTCTTTCTGCCCCCATCCTGAGAGCTGACCTAACATGCTTTCAGACCCCAGGGGTGTACCTGACTGCCTTGCTGAACTCTGGACTGCATAGTAAACTCAGTAACTTTAGAAGTCAGAAACTGAAAATATGCAGATAAGATGGTGGGGTAAGCTGGGCAGTGGTGGCACAACCTTTAATCCCAGCACTTGAGAAGCAGAGGCAGGTGGGATTTTTTAGTTTGAGGCCAGTCTGGTCTACAGAGTGAGTACCAGGACAGCCAGGGCTACATGGAGAAACTCTGTCTCAAAAAAAAAAAAAAGATGGTGGGGTGGTCGAGTTGTATGTTGTGGTGTGGGAGAAAAACTGCTTTCTGCTTTCGTGCTTCTTTCCAAACTTGGCCCTTTTCAGCTTTTTGAGGAAAGTCTGTGCTTACGATGTGTCTTTTCATTTATTCAATATTTACTTCATGTTTTCATTTGATGTAATTCTATCTGGTAGCCAGAAAGACCTATGGATTGTTTCACATCCATTACCCTCAGGGACCCAGACACATGGTCTCACTGAGGCTCTTAGGATTTCTTCTTGAGTGTTGCTGTGAATGAGTGAGTCTATCAATATTATTTTAAACATCATTATATTTGTTATCCTCCTCCTCCTCTTCCTCTTCCTCCTCCTCTTCTATCTCTTTTACCTTTCTTTACCTTTTATTAGGAGGTAGGGCAGAGAGGCTGAGAAAAGAAAGCAAGAGAGGCTTGACTGGTTCTCTTTAGCAATCTTCCCAAGTTGGCTGGTAATATATTCTATTTGTAACCACCTCCGAAGGAACGCCCTTTGCCACTAATGCTGTTCTATCATGATCTCAGACCCCAGGTGTGTCCCTGGTTCCCTTGCTAAACTCTGTACTGCATAAACTCAGTAACCCCAGCAGTCTGGAGCTGGAAATAGGCAGATAAAGTGGTGGTCAATTCTCAGAGATCACAGCTGGCCTGTTCTATATAGCCAGTTGAAGGGCAGGTTGGGTTATAAAGAAAGATCAACACTATATTGATAGAAAGAAAGAAAGAAAGAAAGAAAGAAAGAAAGAAAGAAAGAAAGAAAGAAAGAAAGAAGAAAGGAAGGAAGAAAAGAAAGAAAGAAAGAAAGAAAGAAAGAAAGAAAGAAAGAAAGAAAGAGGACAGATATACCAACACACACACACTCACTCACACACACACACACACACACACACACACACACACACACACACACACACACAAAAGACCAAGGGAAAGCAGTGCATAAAATAATTATTTTCTGGCCAAAGTGAAAACAAATCACTATGAAAAGGTATTCTTAGAAAAACCAAACAAAACAAAAACAAAAAGCAACAACAACAACAAAAAAAAAAGAAGACGACACAAACAGGAATTTTACTCATTCCACCACTTTTTAAATTTATTCTAACTCTGTATTTAATCTTTGGAAAGGGGGCAGGCCAGCAGTGGTGGTGGCAACAAGGAACAGAAAACCCTAAGTGAAGCACTGGAGTGTTTTAAAAATGAGAGAGACCACAATGTCATGGAACCAGAGGTCATCGCCTCCCTCCCCTTACACCATGTTTGGAGTCTCCTTTCTGCTAATTGTGCCTGTTTCTTTTCCCAGTAACCAATTCGTTAGTCATGTTCTTTCACTTAGAGAATGATTTCTCCTGTTTTCACAGCTCCCTGTCCTACTTTTGTTTTTTGGGTGTCTGAGGGAGTCTGCCTGAGTCCAGCCCACATTCACTAGATTCAAGCGGGGAAAATGGGGAACTTTTGTGCCACTCAGGAGGAGTGGTGGGTACTCTGCTCTGCCATGTGTGGGTGAGTTTCTCCCTGAGCTAGGGAGGACCCTCCAGAGAGTTGGAGTGAGTGTGGAAGTGTGGCAATGTGTGAGCGATCTGTATTAGTTTGCTTGGTTGTCGGGGCGGGGGGGGGGGGGGTGGACACTTAGTGGTAACAAGTTTCTGCAACATTCCTGCTCCCTGGTTGATGACAAAGGACAGGGAAATGCCTGCTGTGAGCTGGCCAGGGTGATGGGAGGCCTGGCAAGCAGGCCAGTGCTTCCTGGAGATGGCATTGTGTTTAAGGACCATCTCTACCTAGAAGGTTGTACTGGGAGATTTACATGGAACTGGTAGTGGCTGGACACCCTATTGGGACATATATAGGGGTTGATGGCAGCTTGATCAGGTAGACCCAAAGTCCTGCCCCTGAGATAGATCTTTTTCTTTACCCTTTCTTTCTCCAGGAGCTGGGAGGAGCTCTGGATTTCTGAGGCCGAGAGGATGCTTTGGCTGTGGCTTGCTAGATGACATGGCATGGCCCTGACTCCATAGATTCTCATAGCTTATCCACAAGCTACTGGTCACAGGTGGCAGGCCTTAGGGTTTTTGAGGCCCAGAGGCTGGGTGGCCAACTCAGTGGAGCTGGAGCCTTTTTTTTTCTTCCTCCAATCTCCCTCAGTGGTGGGAGCTGGGATAAGGCTCTGAAGGGCTATTCTAGCATGGTCAGGGTCCTGGCTATGGGATCATTTCCTGGGTCTCTTCTTTCCTCACCCTGTCTTTGCCATTGTGAGGATGGAGCCTCAAGCCTATCCAGCCTGTGTGAGCATAGCTGCCATATCCTCTGGAGTTTTTCTTTCTTTTATTCATAGGACTGACTGGAGCAAGGTTAGGGATCTGTGTCAGGGCTCATGAGTATGGGTCATTTCTTAAAGGCTCACACAGTGGCATGGGCCAGGCATATGTTGGTGTTCTGGAGGACCCCCATGGCAGACTGCTCACTGGATGTGTGCCCCACCTCGGGCCTGAACCACTTCACTGCCCCCACAAACACAAACCAGTCTTTGCTCAAACACACCTCCATTTCCATTTGTGCTGATGATTGGACAAAGGCCCCTTACAGGGGCAGCAGAGGTTCAGCAAGTAAATAAAGTCCAAGGGAAGAAGAGGAGCCTGAGGAAGTGGGCAGGGCAGGAGGCAGGCAGGCCCAGGCTCCCATCAACTGGCTCAACTCTCAGAGGTCCCACGAGATGAAGAGATGTGTTCACTGACTGGATGCTCAAGCTGCTTTTGTGGGGGTTTAGAACATGAATCCAAGTCACAGGGGCTTCACCCACAGAAGGATGGCTCCTAATGGAGGCCTGGGTTTGTGTGGCCAGTGTCATCCCATGTGATGTGAACAGTAGAAAGACAACAGTTCCATGCCTGCTACAGTGGGCTGGTTGGCCTGCATATGGTTCTTGATGTGTCCTTCAAAGCTAGGTGTCTACCATGCACAGTTTCTATTTGGAACTGGAAGGGGTGGAAGGAGGTGACTCTGTTGTTGGAAGGGAGGTCTGTGATGAATCAGCAGGACTCGGAGGCCTCAGTGATATGCCTTCCAGAATTATAAGCCAGAATGTTTCCTCTTTTCTTAGATTCCAGACTTGGAATTCAGATCAGGATGTCATTCTCTAGGAACCTGGGTTTACTTCAGCTCATCTTGGGTCAGGTCCCTGTTAAGACCTGAAATGCCCTACCTGCACATGAAGACATCTCATGGAGGTTGTAACTGCTTTCAGCTAAGTGAACCAGGGTCACCTGGAAGGAAAGCTTGGGAAGAAATAGAATGGGCTTGCGAGAAGAGAACGACACCAAGACAACAGCTGCTGCTCAAAGTCTCATTGGTCAATTAGTAAGGATATGTTTTGTATGCTTACTATTTTACCATTATTATTTTACAAAAAATTCTTCAATTTTAACCCTTTTTGTATGTTTTTCTTCAATTTTATCAATATTTTCCATGTAAACCTTCAATTTAATAACACAATGTTTCTACTGACCACTTCAATTAGTTTAGAAATATTTAATATGTCTATCATTTTATCTGTATTATTTTCAATGAAAATCTTCAATCTTAATACTTTTGTATATATTTCTTCAAATTTATCAGAAAAAATTTCCATCAAAATCTTCAATTTTATCAGAAAATATTTCTACTAGTCTCTTTAATTAATTTAGAAATGTTTTCTATGTTACTATTTTATCTGTATTATTTTCCATGAAAATCTTCTATTTTACCAATTTTTTCTAGATTTCTTCAGTTTTATCAGAAAAGTTTTCTATGTGCTAGGTCAGTTAGTAATTCTTTGTTTACTTTCTAATTTTTTTATTTTCTAACAAATTATTCTATTTTAGATACTTTCTATATATTTCTTCAATGTAATCAGAAATATTTTCCATTTAAATTTTCAAGTTTATTAGAAAATGATTCTGCTTCCTTTTTCATTATTTTAGAAATGTTTATTATGTCTTCTAATTTAACTGTATTATTTTTCATGAAAATGTTCAATTTTAAAACTTTATATATATATTTCTTTAATTTTATGACAAATATTTTCCATTAAAACCTTTAATTTCGTCAGAAAATGTTCTATGTAACTCTTTATTAATTTAGAAATGGTTTCTATGACTACCTACAATTACTACCTGTATTATTTCCATTAAGTCTTTTAACACGATTTTCCATTATATTCAAATTTATCAGAAATATTTTCCATTAAAACCTTCAATTTTATCTAAATTTTTTTCTGTGCTTGAACATTTAGTAAAGATAATTCTTCTATGTTTACTTTGTACCATTGTTACTTTCTAACATATTTTTAACACTCTCTATGTATTTCTTCAATTTTATTAGAAATATATTCAATGTAAATCTTTGATTATATCAGAAAATGTTTTTACTTCCTTTTTCCTTATCTTATAAATGTTTTTATGTCTACCATTTTATCCATATTACTTTGCACGAAATCTTCAATTTGAACACTTTTTCTATATATTTCTTCAACTTTATCAGAAATATTTTTCATCTAAATCTCCAATTTTATCAGAAAAATTTTCTCTGTGCTTGGTCAATTAGTAAAGAAATATTTTCTATGTTTACCATTTCACCATTATTATTTTCCATCAAGTTCTTCCAATTTAAGACACACACACACACACACACACACACACACACACACACACACACACATATCTTCAATTTTATCAGAAATATTTTCCATGTAAACTCTTCAATTTTATCAGAAACTTTCTACTGAACACTCAATTATTTTAGAAATGTTTAATATGCCAACCATTTTTCCTGTATTACCGTCCATGAAAATCTTCAATTTTGAGACATTTTTGTGTGTACTTCCTCAATTTTCTCAGAAATATATATGATGTAAACCTTCAATTTATGAGAAAACATTTCTCCTTAATTCTTTAAATATTTTAGAAATGATTTTTATGTCTACCAATTTATCTGTAATATTCTCCATGAAAATTTTATATTTTAACACTATTTCCTTGAGTTCATCAATTTTGTCAGACATCAAAACCTTAAATTTTATCAGAAAATAATATTTTATGTGCTTGGACATTTAGTAAAGGTAATTCTTCTTTGTTTATTTTTACCTTTATTATTTCCTAACAAATTCTATTATAACATTTTCTATGTATTTCTTCAATTTTGCCACATAAATTTTCAATTTTATCAGATAATGTTTCTACTTCCTTTTTAATTATTTTACAAATGTTTTTATGTCTAGCATTTTATCGGTGTTATTTTGCATAAAAGTTTTCAGTTTTAATATTTTTACTATATATTTCTTCAAGTTTATCAGAAATATTTTCCATCAAAATGTATAGTTTTTTCAGGAAACATTTCTATGTGCTTGGACAATTAGTAAATATATGTTATCAATGTTTACTATTTTACCATTATATTTTCCAACAAATTCTTCCATTTTAACACCTTTTTCTACATATTTCTTCAATTTTATAAAAAATAGTATTCACATAAATCTTCAATATTATTAGAAATTGTTTCTGCTTATCACTTCAATAACTTTAGAATTGATTACTTCTTTTCTACCAATTTATTGGTATTATTTTCCAAGAAAATTTTCAATTTTAACATTTTTATATGTATTTCTTCAATTTTACAAGAACTATTTTCCATCAAAATCTTCAATTTCACCAGAAAATGCTTCTATGTGCTTGGTCAATTAGTCAAGATATATTTTCTATTTTACTATTATTATTTACCAACAAATTCTATTTTAACACATTTTTCTATATATTTCTTCAATATTTTCAGAAATATGTTCCATGTAAATATTCAATTTTATCAAAAATGTTTCTACCTACCTCTTCATTTAGTTTAGAAAAGTTTTTATGTCTTTGATATTATCTGTATAATTTTCCAGAGAAATCGTCAATTTTAACACTTTTTAAAATACGTTTCTTCAAATTTATCAGAAATATGTCCATGAAAATCTACAACTTTATCAGAAAATATTTCTGCTTAAAACTTCAATTAGTTTAGAAATGTATAATATGTCTACCATTTTATTTGGATTATTTTCCCTGAAAATCTTCAATTTTAAATCATTTTGTATATATTTCTAAGGTCAAGAGACAGACAATAGCTGTTAGGGACATGTAGAATTTTACATTTGTTGACAGATGTGGACACACAACTGGTGTGGGTGTCTAGGCACAACTGTATCTCACAGCCTGACTGACAGAGGATAGAATACAGAGAAATACTATATACTTTGTTTTTGTCTCTCAGTCAGAATGTAGGATCTGAGTAATCTTGTTTTCTTGATCACTGTTCGCAGGCATTATCTCCAAGCAAGAATGTCCTGAGAAGGTCCCTCCTGTCCTGAATCTCCACATGCTGAAGGTGTCCCTGGAACTGCCTTCTAACAGATTTTTTTGTGGCAAAATCACAGGAAGAAAGTGGACATATCAAGTCTTCTGCTACCAATTTGATGGGCTGGCTCTTCTCTTGATCCTGTCACAGTTCTCAAAAGTTAGCACATTTGGAAATAAAGCACACCACTTTCCCATTGTTCTACCACTGACAAAACTCAGTGACTGAGATCTCTGGCTTTTGAAAGGGAGGTGATCAACATTTGTCTCCCAGGAGTCTCCCGGGACGGGCACCTCAGCTTCTGTTCAGTAGAGGGAGAGCATTAACAGGAAGGGAAAGCCCGTTGCAAGTGACATAAACAATCCTTTGTCTGAACATTCTAGTGTATCCTGGAGAGCTCTAGGCATCCCCAGTGATGTCACCAGTGTTGTAACAACACCAATTGCTCTTAGGGCTTTCAATCAGTCCCTAAAATGTTCATCCATATTTATGTCTGCAAGATGGAGGAGTGGTCTACTTGAGCGTGAGAATGGAGAGCTTAGAGAAATGAGAGAGAGGACAAAGGAAGCTGGCTTTCCATATCACTGTAAACCAGCAAAAAAAATTGTAAAATAATTAAAAGTGAATTAAAATCATTTTCTGAAAAAAATGAAGATACATGGAAATATTTCAAATAAATTCATAGAAATATATAGAAAATACCTCAAGTTGACAATTTTCATCAAAAATTAAACGGATAAAATGGAAAGCATAAAAATATTGGTAAATAATTTGAAAAATGAAGGAGAAATATTTTATGAAAAAATTGAAGATTCACATGGAAATTATTTTTGATAAAATTGAAGAATTATGTAGAAAATAATGTTAAGCCGGGTAGTGGTGGTGCACACCTTTAATCCCAGCACTTGCGAGGCAGAAGCAAGTGGATTTCTGAGTTCGAGGCTAGCCTGGTCTACAGAGTGAGTTCCAGGACAGCCAGGGCTACACGGAGAAACCCTGTCTCAAAAAACTAACTAAATACATACATACATACATACATACATACATACATACATACATACATGAAAATAAAAATAAAATAACTAAAAATAAAATAGTGATAAAATTGATAATTTTCACAGATAATAATACAGAACAATTGGGTGACATAAAAACTATTCTAATTTAATTGATTGTGGATTATAAACATTTTCTGATAAAAATTGAAGATTTAAATGGAAAATATTTCTGATATATTGAAGAAATAGATAGAAAAATACTGAAATTGAAGATTATAATGGAAAATAATATGGATAAATTGGTTAACTTAACATTCCTAAATTAATTGAAGAAGAAAGTATACACATTTTCTGATAAAATTGAAGATATATGGAAAATATTTCTGTAAACATTGATGAAATATACAGAAAACCATGTTAAAATTGAAGATTATCATGGAAAATTATGTAGATAAAATGGTAAGCATAAAATACTGTTAAATTAATTTAATGTGGAATTAAATATATTTACTGACACATTAGAGATATATGTGGAAAATTTTTCTAATAAAATTAAAGAAATATATAGAAAGGTACATTAAAAATAATAATTTTCCTGGAAAATTATGAAAATAAAATTGTAGACATTAGAAAAATCCTAAATTAACTAAAATATGAAACATAAACATTTTTTATAAAATTGAAGATACATGGGTAATATTTCTAATAAATTGAAGAAATATACTTTAAAATTGACCATTTTCATGAAAAAATACACAGATAAAATGATAGGCATAAAAGAACATTTCTAAATTAATTGAAAAAGGAAGTAGAAATATTTTGGGATAAAATAGAAGATTTACATGGAAAATATGACACAAAGTTGAAGAAATATATTAAAAAACATGTTAAAATTGAAGATTATCATGGGAAACTATACAGAAAAAAATGTAGACATAAAAATACTTCTTAAGGCCACTGTGACTAAGTAGAAAGTTGCAGACAGAGACGCAGGGATCACCTGAGTGGAGGATTGCTTGGGATGTGCCCCGCCAGGGCTCTGCCTGCACCCAGGGGATCAGCAGCACAGCAGACATCTGTGTACCTACCCTGCCAAGGGACATCTGCCCTGTGGGGAGTCCCGCGATTGGAGGGAGTCCTATATTTAGAGGTGAGGTGCCACCATCTATGCCACTGTGAGTGAGTAGGCAGGTGCAGACAGGGGCACAGGGATCACCCAAGTGAAGGATCACTAGGGACACACTCCACCAGAGCTCTGCCTGCACTCAGGGTCTCAGCAGCACCAAAGTCATCTGTGTACCTAGTCTTCTAGGGGATATCTGCTCTGCATTGAGTCCCACGAGTAGAGGTGAGGCTAACATCTTATCTCCTGCCACTGAGCAGGCTGCTGCAGCCAGGAACACAGAGAACCCCTCAGTGTAAGATTACTTGGGACTTGGTCTGCCAGGGCCCAACCTACACCCAGGAGCTGGGCAGTCTCAGTAATCTGTACCAGGGAAAGCTGGTCACCCAGGGTGCTGAGATAGGCCTGCAGACACATGGGAGGGACAAGCACCAGCCGGTGACAGCAGAACCAACTAACACCAGAGATAGCCATATGGCAAAAGGCAAATGTAGGAACGTTACTAACAGAAATCAAGGCAATATGGCTCCATCTAAACCCAATTCTCCCACAACAGCAAGTCCTGGATACCCCCAACACAACAGAAAATCAAGACTTTCTCTGCTGTTAGCTGGTATTGCTGTCTCTGATTTTGGCTTATCTGTCCTGCAAGCCTGTGTATATGCACTCCTGGGATTCCCATTCTCTCTGTGTACACAGGTATGCAGGATCTCCCGGGAGACCAGCTCTCCTGTGCTCCCAGGTCTCTCGGCACTCCAAACTAGCCACTGTGTGATTGGTTCTGTAAAAAGTATCAAGATAATATGTCTTCACTGTGGCAAATCTGGCAATATTCTGCCACAGCAGAAAGGGCAAATGCCATCAGTGGCTGTTTCTCAAATGCCCTGAGTGAATTGTTCTCTAGGAAGTATCAGAAGATGGTGTCTTCACTGTGGCAGACCTGGCAAGGTTCTGCCATAGCACAAAGGTCTGGTAGCAGCAAAGGGGGGATAATGATCAGAAGGGGATTGCTATTCCGAAGAGTGGGACTTTTGGTGGTTGCTGAGTAGTGAGTCCTGCTGGACCCCTGGCAGCAGCTCTTGGCCTCCAGAAGCGGGGCATTCTTACCAACTGCCCAGAGTGATTGGTTCCCTAGGAAGTAACAGGAGATGGGATCTTCACTGTGGCAGCCCTGGTAAGGTTCTGCCACAGCAGAAAGGGCTGGCAGTGGCAGAAGGGGGGGAAAGGATAGGAATGGGACTGCTATTCCGAAGCCTTTATTTACATTTCAAATGTTGTTCCCTTTCCTGGTCCTCCCCCCTGAAAATCTCCTAATCCATCCCCAGCCCCTGCTCACAAATCCAACCACTCCTGCTTTCCTGTCCTGGCATTTCCCTATACTGAGGCATCAAGCTTTCTCAGGACCAAGGGCCTCTCCTCCCTTTGATGTCCAACAAGGCCATCCTCTGCTTCATATGAATCTGGAGCCATGGGTTCCTCCCTCTGTACTCTGGTTTGTGATTTAGTCCCTGGGATCTCTGGGAGTACTGGTTGGTTCATATTGTTTTTCTTCTTATGTTACTGCAAATCTCTTCAGCTCCTTGGGTTCTTTCTCTAGCTCCTTCATTGGGGACCTGGTGCTCAGTTCAATGGTTGGCTGAGAGTCTTCCCTTCTGTTTTTGTCATGCACTGGCAGAGGCTCCCAGGTGACAGCTATATGAGGCTCCTGTAAGCAAGGAGTTGTTGCATCCACAATAGTGTCTGGGTTTGGTAACTGTGTATGGGAAGAATCCCTAGGTGGGGCAGTCTCTGGATGGCCTTTCCCTCAGACTCTGCTCCACACTTTGTCTCTGTATCTCCTGCTTTTGGTATTTCCCCCTTCTAAAAAGGACCAGAGTATCCACACTTTGTTCTTCCCTTTTCTTGAGCTTCATTTAGTCTGTGAATTGTACCTTGGATATTGTAAATTTCTGGGCTTATATCCATTTATCAGAGAGTGCACACCATTTGTGTTCTTTTGTGTTTGGGTAACCTTACTCATAATGATATTTTCTAGTTCCATTCATTTTCATAAGAATTTCATGAGTTCATTGTTTTTAATAGCTGAGTAGTATTCCATTGTGGAACTGTACAACATTTTCTGTATCCATTCCTCTGTTGAGGGACATCTCGGTTCTTTCCAGCTTCTGGCTATTACAAATAAGGCTGCTATGAACATGGTGGAGCATGGGTCCTAACTACATGCTGGGGAAGCCTCTGGGTATATATACCCAGGAGTGGTATAGTAGTGTCCTCCAGTACTATTATTCCCAATTTTCTGAGGAACCACCAAACTGATTTTCAGAGTGGTTGTACCAGCTTGCAATCCCACCAGCAGTAGAGGAGTGTTCCTCTTTCTCCATATCCTATCCAGCACTCCTGAGTTTTTGATCTTAGCCATTCTGACTGATGTGAGGTGAAATCTCAGGGTTGTTTTGGTTTGCCTTTCCCTGATGACTAAGGATGTAGAACATTTCTTTAGGTGTTTCTCAGCCATTCAATATTCCCCAGTTGAAAATTCTTTGTATATCTCTATACTCAATTTTTAATATGTTTATTTGGTTCTCTGGAGTGGATGTACTTTAACTGTGATGTCTCAGCACCTAACTGTAACACACTGAAGAACTGCTTCTCCAGTGTGTCATTGAAAAGTCTAATAGTACAGACTTTTGATATGACCCTTAGTGATGACACCCATGACATATACAATGCTGCATGTGCTGTGGCCCATGCCCTTCATGAGTTCTTTCTTCAACAGGGAAATAATCAGCACAAGTACAGAGGGAAAGGACTCAATTCTCACTTCTTGAAGGTACAGTTTTTTTCTATTTGATGATATTTTGAGTAAAAAAATATTGTAGTGCTACTGTCTGTGAGATGTCCAAACTCAGTGGTCTAGTAAATATTTAGAAAACAGAATGATTTTAGAACATTTTTCCTGCTGAGGTAATAAACCTAGATGTTTGTATAAATGTGCAATGAAAAGTTGGTTGAGTATAATGCATAATTGGTAAATGAAGAAAATAATTTTGTGACAGAATATCTGAATATATAGCTTTTCTAACACTTAATCAATTCTTCCTCATGAATTCTCTCATTGTAGAAGATTATTTTCTATATTTAATTTTATTTGTTCATTCGCTTTACATCCCACTCACTGCCTCTTCCTGGATTCTTTCTTTTCCATTTTTGTTTTCTTTTTTAACACATTTTATAATCATCTTTTTCTTTATCCTTAACAAATGAATATTCATTTCATATACAAAATCTGTGACTCATAAAATACTTTCAGGCAATCATTTACTTTTATTACCTTTACTTCTTGATCACTGATCACTGCCCCTTCTTATGTCACCCGTCTCCCACAATTTCTCTGCCTTTTCTTCCTCCCTTTCACTTCTGAAAGTGTACAGTCCCCTGAATATTCCCCATCTTGGTTCATCAAATCTCTGCATGATTAGGTGCAGATAGGCCACAGAAGACAGCCCATCTTAAATAACATATCCCACAGAATAGCAAAAGATTTCCAGAGAGCTTGTACTCTCAGACTGGGACACATACAAAGACCCAGTTGTACATCAGAGAAATACATGTGGTAGCTTGCTCCTGCTACTCTATGCTCTTTGTTTTGTGGTAGAGTCTCTGAGAGCTGCATAGATATAGCTTTGTTAACTCTGATGGTTTTCCTGTGGAGTACCAAGCCCATTCTGTGTGCACAAATTTGGCCCAACTTTTCCATAATAATCACTAAGCTCCTTTCAGTGTTTGGCTGTGGTGGTTCTGCATCTGTCTGAATCACCTGCTGTGTGGATCATCTTAGAGGACAGGCTTGCTAGATTCCTGCCCTTAAGCACAACAGAATATTGTTAATAGTGTCAGGGATAGGAGCATGCCTTTATGATGGGTCTTTAGTTGGAATGGTTATTATTTGGCCATTCCCTCAGTCTCTGCTCCATCCCCCATCACTGTATTTCCTGTAGATAAGATAAATATTGGGTCAAAAAATTGGGGGTTTGTTGGTGTCCCTATGCTCTGCTGGGGTTCCTGCATAGCTAAAGAAGGTAGCCTCATCAGGATCCATATCCACAGTGTTGTGAGTCCCAGATAAGATCATTGTCATTGATTCTTGGGTGCCTCTGCTATCCAAGTTCACTGACATGTCCTCAAGATGCCCCCAACTTCCCCACTCTAATAGTTGCAGATGTATATTCATTCTCATGGTCATCTGCGTATCTCTTCTGTCCCTTACCTGAAGTTATCTGGAACCCACTTTATAATGGGCTTATTTGGGTTGTTAGTGTCAGATTTCATCAGGTATTTTTTTCGTATATAAATTTTAGAATTGGTTGGTGAAGTCTTTTCCCAATTTATAGGCTAGCATTTTGTTCTATTTTGTTCTATTCACAGTATCTGCCCAACAGAAGCTTTCCAGTTTCCCTAAGGCCCAATTCATTAATTGTTGATTTTAGAGTATGTTCATTCTGTTCAGTAAGTTGGCTCCTATACCAATGAGTTCAAACCTATTCCCTACTTTCTGTTCTATTAGAATTAATGTATCTGGTTATTTGTTGATGTCTTTGATTCACTTGGACTTGAGTCTTTGCAGCAAGATAGATATGAATTTATTTGCATTCTTCTACATGAAGACATCCAGTTACACTAGCACCATTTGATGAAGATACTTTCTTTTCTCCATTGAATGATTTTCCTTAGTTGTCAAAAATCAAGTGTCTATAGGTGTGCGAGTTTATTTCTGGGATATCAATTCTATTGCATTGATCAACCTGTCTGTCCCTATACTAATACCATACAATATTGCTCTGTAATGCTGATTAGTTTAGGGATGGTGATTCCTTAACAACTCCATCTATAGTTCATTATTGTATAGCTCTCCTGGGTATTTTGTTTTTACATATGAATTTGAGAATTGCTCTGTCAAGGTCTTTAAAGAACCATGATGGAATTTGATGGGTATTGCATTGAATCTCTAGACTGCTTTTGGTAACATTACCTATTTTACACTGTTAATCATACAGATTCATGAGCATGGAGATCTTTCCATCTTCTGATATTTTCCTCAGATTCCTTATTCAGCAACTTGAACTTCTTCTCATATAGATCTTTCACTTGCTTTGTTACAGTAACACCAAGATAATTTTTATTATTTATGACTAATGAAAAGATGTTGTTGAGCAGCCTCTGCCATCTTTGCTTCTGTGACAGAGCAGACAGGAACACCAGGTACACAGAGATATCCTGAGTATGACATTGCTTGGGACACAGCCAGCTAGGGTTCCACCTGCGCCCAAGAGCGGGGCAGCTCTGTGGTCGTCTGGGTGCCAGCTTTGCTGTGGGACATCTGCCCTGCACAGTGACCCGCGCCTGGAGGGTGTGCCGCAGCCTCTGTCATCTTTGCTCTGGCGACAGAGTAGACAGGGACGCCAGGTTCACAGAGATATCCAAAGTATAACATCCCTTGGAACACAGCCAGCTAGGGTGCTGCCTGCACCCAAGAGCTGGGCAGATCTGTGGTCATCTGTGTGCAGCTCTGCTGTGGGACATTTGCCCTGCAGAGTGATCAGCACCTGGAGGGAGTGCCACAGCCTCTGCCATTTTGCTCTGGTGACAGAGCAGACAGGGACTCCAGCCTTCCATCTCCAAGTGGCTCAGGAACACAGACATCTACCCAGCTACATGGAGTAGTCAGGTAGCACAGGTGAGACCTGCATGGCAGGCAGAGCAGAGGACCCCATCCTGAATAGTCTGGCAGGATATTTCCAGCTCTGTTCATAGGTTTGGGAGGATCCTCTGCCATAGTGCAGCATCTCCAAGTGGTACAGGAAGCCAACTGTCTATCCAGCTGCTTGAAGGAGTCAGCCAGCACAGGAGAGACCTGCATTGCAGAGCAGAGGATGTGTCTTCTGCCATTGGGTACCATATCCAAGGGATACATGGAGGTAACTAACCACTCGGGAATGCAGAGAGGCCCGGTGGTACAGTAAGACCACCCCTGCTGCTAAGAGGAAACAGCCTGAAACCCTGAGGACACAAGAGCCTAGGAACAGACTGGGACAGGAGTCTTCTGATTATTGCCTGCACCCAGAGTTGATCTGGGCCAGAGAGGTACATACCCAAATAAAATTATAAGAGAGCAGGTCTTGCAGAAGTATGTACATATCAGTGTACACAGAGAAAACAGGTCTCCCAGGAGCACAGAGAAACCACAGTCAGACACAGCAACACCAGCTAACACCAGAGATATCCAGATGACAAAAGGCAAATGCAAGAACACCACCAACAGAAACCAAGGGAACATGGCTCCATCGGAACCAAGTTCTCCAACAACAGCAAGTCCTGGACACCCCAACACACCAGAAAAATCAAGAACTGGATTTAAAATCACTGCTTATGATGCTTCAAGAAGGACAAAAATAACTCCCTTAAGGAAATACAGGAGAACACAAGTAAACAGGGAGAAGCCCTTGAAGAACTAAGGGAAAACACACACACACACACACACACACACACAAAACAGGTAAAGGAATTGAGCAAAGCCATCCAAGATCTAAAGATGGAGGTAGAAACAATAAAGAAATTACAAAGGGAAACAACCCGGGACATATAAAACCTAGGAAAGAAATCAAGTCATGGATCCAAGCATCAACAACAGAATACAAGAGATAGAAGAGAGAATCTCAGACGCAGAAGACACCATAGAACGCATTGATACAACAGTCAAAGAAAATGAAAAATGAAAAAAAAATCCTGACACAAAATATCCAGGAAATCCAGGACACAATTAGAAGACCAAACTTAAGGATTATAGGTATAGAAGAGAGTGAAGATTTCCAAGTTAAGGGGACATTAAATGTCTTCAATAAAATTATAGAAGAAAACTTCCCTAACCTAAAGAAAGCGATGCCCATGAACATACAGGAAACCTACAGACTCCAAATAGATTTGACCAGAAAAGAAATTCCTCCCGTCACATAATAATTAAAATATCAAATATACTAAACAAAGAAAGAATATTAAAAGCAGTAAGGGAAAAAGGTCAAGTAACGTATAAAGGTAGACCTATCAGAATTACACCGGACTTCTCACCAGCGATTATGAAAGCCAGAAGAGCCTGGGCAGATGTCATACAGACCCTAAGAGAACACAAATGCCAACCCAGACTGCTATATCCAGCAAATCTATCAATTACTATAGATGGAGAAACCAAGGTATTTCATGACAAAAACAAATTTACACAGTATCTTCCCACAAATCCAGTGCTTCAAAGGATAATGAATGGAAAACACCAACAAAGGGAGAGAAACTATGTACTAGAAAAAGCAAGAACATAATCCTATTCCAACAAACCCAAAAAAGGATAAACACACAAACATAAAAATTACACCAAAAATAGCAGGAAGCAACAATCACTTTTCCTTAATCTCTCTTAACATCACTGGGCTCAATTCCCCAATAAAAATACATAGACTAACAGACTGGATATGTAAACAAGACCCAACATTTTGCTGCATACAGGAAACGCATCTCAGTGTCATAGGCAAACACTACCTCAGAGTAAAGGGCTGGAAAACAGTTTTCCAAGCAAATGGTCCCAGGAAACAAGCTGGAGTATCCATTCTAATATCTGATAAAATAGACTTTCAACCAAAAGTCAATAAAAAAAGACAAGGAAGACACTTTATACTCACCATCGAAAAATATGCCAGGAAGAACTCTCAATTCTGAACATCTATGCTCCAAATACAAGGGCACCATCATTCGTAAAAGAAACCTTACTAAAGCTGCAAGCACACATAGCACCCAACACAGTAATTGTGGGTGACTTCAACACCCCACTCTCTTTAAATGACAGATCAGGGAAACACAAACTAAAAAGAGACACACTAAAACTAACAGAAGTTTTGGACCAAATGGATTTAATAGATATCTATAGAACTTTTCATCCTAAATCTAAAGAATATACCTTCTCAGCATCTCATGGTACCTTCTCCAAAATTAACCATATAATTGGTCACAAAACAGACCTCAAAAGATACAAAAAAAATCGAAGTAATTCCATGCCTCCTATCAGATCACTATGGAGTAAGGGTGGTCTTCAACAGCAACAAAAACAACAGAAAGCCCACATACACATGGAAGCTGAACAATGCTCTACTCAATGATACCTTGGTCAAGAAAGAAATAAGGAAAGAAATCAAAGCCTTTTCAGAGTTTAATGAAAATGAAAGCACAACATACCCAAATTTATGGGACACATTGAAAGTAGTGCTAAGAGGAAAACTCACAGATCTGAGTGCCTCCAAAAAGAAACTGGAGAGAGCATACACTAGCAGCTTAACAGCACACCTGAAAGCTTTAGAACAGAAAGAAGCTAATACACCCAAGAAGAGCAGAAGGCAGGAAATCATCAAATTCAGGGCTGAAAATAACCACGTAGAAACAAGAACTATGAAAGAATCAACAAAACCAGGCATTGGTTCTTTGAGAAAATCAGCAAGATAGATGAACCTTTAGCCAGACTAACCAAAAGGCACAGAGACAGTATCCAAATGAACAAAATAAGAAATGGAAAGGGAGAAATAACAACAGAAACTGAGGAAATTCAAAAAATGATCAGATTCTATTACAAAAACCTATACTCAGCACAACTGAAAAATCTGGAGGAAATTGACAATTTCCTAGAGAGATACCAACTACCAAAGTTTAATCAGGATCAGATAGACCATCTAAATGGTCCCATAACCTCTAAACAAATAGAAGTAGTCCTTGAAAGTCTTCTAACCAAAAAAAATCACAGGACCAGAGGGTTTTAGAGCAGAATTCTATCAGACCTTCAAAGAAGACCTAACACCAGTACTCTTCAAACTATTCCACTAAATAGAAACAGCAGGAACACTACCCAACTCATTCTATGAAGCCACAATTTCACTGATACCAAAATCACACAAAGATCCAACAAAGAAAGAGAACTTCAGAACAATTTCCCTTATGAATATAGATGCAAAAATATTCAATAAAATTCTTGCCAACTAAATCCAAAAATACATCAAAATGATCATTCAACATGATCAAGTAGGCTTCATCCCAGGAATGCAGGGATGGTTCAATATAAGCAAATTCATCAATGTAATTCACTACATAAAAAACTCAAAGAAAAAAACCACATGGTCATTTCATTAGATGCTGAAAAAGCATTTGACAAAATTCAGCATCCTTTCATGTTAAAGGTCTTGGAAAGAAGAGGAATGCAAGGCCCATACCTAAACATAATAAAAGCAATATACAACAAACCAGTAGCCAACATCAAACTAAATGGAGCAAACTTGAAGCAATCCCACTAAAATCAGGAACTAGACAAGGCTGTCCTCTCTCTCCATATTTATTCAATATAGTACTTGAAATTCTAGCTAGAGCAATTACAAAACAAAAGGACCTCAAAGGGATACAAATTGGAAAGGAAGAAGTCAAATCATCACTATTTGCAGATGATATGATAGAATACTTAAGTGACCCAAAATCTCCACCAGAGAACTCCTACAGCTGATAAACAACTTCAGCAAAGTGGCTGGATATAAAATTAACTCAAGCAAATTAGTAGCCTTCCTATACTCAAAGGATAAGCAGGAAATGAGAAAGAAGTAAGAGAAATGATACCCTTCACGATAGCCACAAACAATATAAAGTATCTTGGTGTGACTCCAACCAAACAAGTGAAAGATCTGTATGACAAGAACTTCAAGTCTCCGAAGAAAGAAATTGAAGAAGACCTCAGAAGAAGGAAAGATCTTCCATGCTCATGGATTGGAAGGATTAATATAGTAAAAATGGCTATCCTGCAAAAAACAATATACAGATTCAATGCAATCCCAATCAAAATCCCAAATCCATTCTTCATAGAATCAGAAAGAGCAATTATCAAATTCATCTGGAATAACAAAAAACCCAGGATAGCTAAAACTATTTTCAACAGTAAAAGAAATTCTGGGGGAATCTGTATCCCCGACCTCAAGCAGTACTACAGAGCAATAGTGTTAAAAACTGCATGGTATTGGTACACTGACAGGCAGGTAGATCAATGGAACAGAATTGAAGACCCAGAAATGAATCCACACTCCTATGGTCACTTGATCTTTGACAAGGGAGCTACAACCACCCAGTGGAAAAAAGATAGCCTTTTCAATAGATGGTGCTGGTTCAACTGGAAGTCAGCATGCAGAAGAATGCAAATCGATCCATTCTTATCTCCTTGTACTCAAGTCCAAGTAGGCCTAGGACCTCCACATAAAACCCGAAACATTGAAACTAATAGAAAAGAAACTGGGGAAGAGCCTTGAGCACAAGGGCACAGGGAAATTTTCCTCAACAGAACACCAATAGCTTATGCTCTAAGATCAAGAATTGACAAATGGGACCTCATAAAATTGCAAAGTTTCTGTAAGGCAAAGGACACTGTCAAAAGGACAAAATGGCAACCAACTAATTGGGAAAAGATCTTTACCAACCCTACATCTGACATAGGGCTAATATCCAAGATATACAAAGAACTCAAGAAGGTAGATTTCAGAGAGCCAAATAACCCTATTAAAAATGGGGTACAGAGCTAAAAAAAGAATTTTCACCTGAGGAATATTGAATTGCTGAGAAACACCTAAAGAAATGTTCAACATCCTTAGTCATCAGGGAAATGCAAATCAAAACAACCCTGAGATTTCACCTCAGACCAGTCAGAATGGGTAAGATCAAGAATTCAGGAGACAGCTGGTGCTGGCGAGGATATGGAGAAAGAGGAACACTCCTCCACTGCTGGTGGAATTCCAAGCTTATAAAACCACTCTGGAAATCAGTTTGGCAGTTCTTCAGAAAACTCGGCATAATACTACCAGATGACCCAGCTCTACCACTCCTGGTCATATACCCAGAGGGCTCTCCAACATGCAATAAGGACACATGCTCCACTATATTCATAGCAGCCTTATTTATAATAGCCAGAAGCTGGAAAGAACCCAGATGTCCCTCAACGGAGGAATGGATACAGAAAATGTTGTATATTTACACTATGGAATACTACTCAGCTATTAAAAACAATGAATTCATGAAATTTTTAGGCAAGTGGGTGGAACTGGAGAATGTCATCCTGAGTGAGTTGACCCATTCTCAAAAAATCACACATGATATACATTCACTGATAAGCTGATATTAGCTCAGAAGCTTGGAATACCCAAGGAACAATTCACATATCAAAGGATTCCCAAGAAGAAGGAAGGAGAGGTGCCTGGTCCTGGAAGGGCTTAATGAGGAAGTGTAGGAGAATACCTGGAAGGGGAGGCAGGAGTGGGTTAGTTGGGGAGCAGGGGAGGGAAGAGGGTATATGGAACTTTTGGGGAGGGGGGAACCAGTAAGTGGAAAATTATTTGAAATGTAAATAAAGAATATACCTAATAAAAAATTAAAAAAAAGAAAAGACAATATTCAGGTATCAATACAGAAAACTAAGAAATTATTTTTTTCCATCTTAGGATGAAAAAAATAACATTGGGATTTATAGTTATAACATAATGGTTCTGTTCTTACTGTACATGTTTATGCCTTCTTCTAATATGTCAAAAATATATAAAAATATTTGTAAATCTGAAAGAAAAGATGTTTTTTAAATTTCATTCCTGGCTCATTTATCATTTTTATAAATGAGGGCTACAGGTTTCTTCTGTTAATTTTATATCCGGGTACTTGGCTGAGCATGTTTATCAACTGTATGCATTCTCCTGCAGAAGTTTTGTGGCTGTTTATGTATACTTTCATATCATTTGCAAAAAACAATACTTTGAAAACTTCTTTTCCTCTTTTTATTCACTTCATAACTTGTAGTTGTATTACTGCTCTGGCAAGAATTTCAAGTACTCTATTGCAGAGATAATGCGAGAGTGGGTGGCCTTCTTTTGTTCCTGATTTCAGTGGGATTGCTTTACGTTTCACTACATTTAGTTTGATATTGCCTATTAGCTCTCTGTATATTACTTTTATTATGTTTAAGTATGAGCCTTGTATCTTCAATCTCTCTAACGTTTTTAACGTGAAGGGCTAATAGATATTTTTCATACTAATTTTCAGCGACTAATGAGATGATCATGTGATTCTTTTCTTTCACTTTGTCATATCCTGGATTATGTGGATGGTATATTTTATAGTGAACCATCTCTGTACCCCTGGGATGTATCCTACTCAATCATGGTAGATGATATTTTTGATGTGGTCCTTAATTCTGATTGGAAATATTTTATTGACAGTGACTGTCCAAGGTGGGTCCATCCAGGAACACCCTGGGCACAGTGGCAGAGCAGCTGGGACAGGGTCCTTCCAGTCTCCATCTGCACCCAAGAGCTGGGCTGTTCCACAACACTCTGTGCCAGAGGAAAGCTGGTCTCCCAGGGGTGATGAGATAGACCTGCAGGTCCACCTAAAGAACAAGCTCCAGACAAAGACAGCAGGACCAACTAACATAGGAGATAACCAGATGGAGAAAGGCATATGCAAGAAAGTTACCAACAGAAACCAAGGTGGCATGGCATCACCTGAACCCAGTTCCCCCACAACAGCAAGTCCCGGACATCTCAACACACCAGAAAAGCGATATTTGAATTTAAAATCACATCTCATAATGTTGATAAGGATTCAAGAAGGACATTAATAACTCCCTTAAAGAAATCAGGCAAACACAGATAAACAGGTAGAAGCCCTTAAAGAAGAAACACAAAAATCCCATAAATAATTACAGGAAAACACAACCAAACAGGTGAAGGAATTGAATAAAACCATCATGGATCTAAAAATGGAAGTAGAAAAAGTAGAGAAGAGTCTTCCCTTCCAGTTGCCATCTGCAGCAGGGAACCAAGAACCTCCAAAGCCTTGTGGGCTTAGCCCACCATGAGAGAGTGATCTCCCAGCAGTGATTTCACTTCTGAGTGTGGAGGTGAGATCTCAACCTTCTATCTGGAGGGGAACAACTAGGAGCTCACAGGGCATACAAACAGTGTTGCTGCTGGGACAGGAGTCTTCCCTTCCAGCTGCCATTTGCAGCAGGGATCCAGACAGCTCCACAACCTTCAGTGCACAGACCCTGCTAGAAAAGAGTTGGTCTCCCAAGAGTACAGACACAGGCTTACAGCCTCATAGGAAGGACAAGCTCCAGCCAGAGACAACAAGACCAACTAACACCAGAGATAACAAGATGGCAAAAGACAAGCACAAGAACCCTACCAACAGAAACCAAGGCTACTTGGCAGGATCAGAGCCCAGTTATCCCATCACAGCAAGTTTCAGATACCCCAACACACTGGAAAAGCAAGAGTTGGATTTAAAGTCTCATCTCACGATGCTGTTAGAGGACATCAAGAAGTATATAAATAACTCCCTTAAAGAAATACAGGAGAACATGGGTCAAAAGTTAAAGGCCCTTAAAGAGGAAACACAAAACTCCCTTAAAGAAATACAGGAGAGCATGGGTGATGAACAGGTAGAGGCCCTTAAAGAAGAAACACAAAAATTCCTTAAAGAATTATGGGAAAACACAAACAAATAAATGAAGGAACTGAACAAACCTACCAAGGATCTAAAAATGGAAATAGAAACAATAAAGAAATCACAAAGTGAGACATCTCTGGAGATAGAAAATCTTGGAAAGAAGTCAGGAGTCATAGATGCAAGCATCAACAGCAGAATAACAGAGATAGAAGAAAGAATCTCAGGGGCTGAAGATAGCATAGAAAACATTACTCAACAGTCAAAGAAAATGCAAAATGCAAAAAGCTTCTGAGCCAAAATATCCACGAAATCCAGGACACGATGAGAAGACCAAACTTAAGTATTACAGGTATAGAAGAAAGTGAAGATATCCAACTTAACGGACCATTAAACATCTTCAACAAAATTATAGAAGAAAACTTCTCTAACCTAAAGGAAGAGATGTCCATGAACATACAAGAAGGCTACAGAACACCAAGCAGACTGGATCAGAACAGAGAGTCCTCTCATCACATAATAATCCAAACACCAAATGCACTAAACAAAGAAAGAATATTAAAAGCAGTAAGGGAAAAATGTCAAGTAACCTATAAAGGCAGGCCTATCAGAATTACACAAGACTTCTCACCTGAGATGATGAAAGCTAGAATATCCTGGGCAGATCTCATACAGACCCTAAGAGAACACAAATGCAGTCCAAACTACTAAACCCAGCAAAACTCTCAATTACCATAGATGGAGCAAACAAGATATTCCATGATAAAACCAAATTTACACAATATCTTTCCACAAATCCAGCCCTACAAAGGATAATAGATGGAAAACGCAAACACTCGGAGAGAAACTATACCCTAGAAAAAGCAAGAAAGTAATCTTTTTCCAACAAACCCAAAAAAAGTAACCACACAAACCTAAAAATAACATCAAAAATAACAGGAAGCAATAATCACTGTTCCTTAATATCTTGTAACATCAATGGACTCAATTCCCCAACAAAATCATAGTCTAACAGAAATATTTTTCATGTAAATCTTCAGTTTTATAAGAACATGTTTGTAATTCCTCTTTCAATCAATTTAGTAATATTTTTATGTCTACCATTTTAACTGTATTATTTTCCATGATAATCTTTAACTTTATCATTTTTCTATATATTTCTTCAATGTTATCAGAAATATTTTCCATGTTAATCTTCAATTTTGTCAGAAAATGTTTATAATTCCACTTTCAATCAACTTAGGAATATTTTTATGCCTATTATATTCTCTGTATAATTTTTCCATGAAATAGTCAGCCTTCACGTGTTTTTCTATATATTTCTTCAATTTTATCAGAGATATTTTCCATTTAAATCTTCAATTTTATCAGAAAATGTTTATCCACTTTCAAACAACTTAGGAATCTTTTTATGCCTATTATATTCTCTGTATAATTTTTCCATGAAATAGTCAAACTTAACATGTTTTTCTATATATTTCTTCTGATTTATCAGAGATATTTTCTATGTAAATCTTAAATTATATCAGAAAATGTTTATAATTCAACTTTCATTCAGCATAGAAATATTTTAATGCCTATCATTTTATCTGTAATTTTCCATGATAACCTTCAATTTTAATGTTATTTTATATTTTTCTTCAATTTTCTTCAATTTTATTAGAAATATTTCCTATGTAAATTTTCAATTCTATCATAAAATGTTTCTACTTCCTTTTTCAATTAATTTAACAATTTTTATGTCTAGCACTTTACTCTTTAATTTTCCATGAAAATTGTCAATCTTAATGTGCTTTTCTATATGCTTCTTCAATTGTGTCAGAAACACATTCCATGTAAATCTTTAATTTTATCATAAAATGTTTTTTCTTCCTTTTTCAATAAAATAAAAAAAGAAATCACAAAGATAAACAAATCTGGAGATAGAAAACCTAGGAAAGAAATCAGAACTCATAGATGCAAGTATCACAACAGAATACAAGAGATAGAAGAGAGAATGACAGGTGCAGAAGATACCATAGAAAACATTGACACAACAGTCAAAGAAAATGCAAAATACCAAACGTTCCTACCCCAAAACATCCAGGAAATCCAGGAGACAATGAAAAGATAAAGCCTAAGGAATATAGGTATAGAAGAGAGCAAAGATTTCCAGCTTAAAGGTCAGTAAATGTCTTCAACAAAATTATAGAAGAAAACTTCCCTAACCTAAAGATAGAGATGCCCATAAACGTGTAAGAAGTCCACAGAACTCCAAATAGACTGGACCAGAAATGAAATTACTCCCATCACATAATAATCAAAGTACCAAATGAACTAAACAAAGAATATTAAAAGCAGTAAGGGAAAAAGGTCAAGTGAAATATAAAGACAGACTAATCAGAATTACACCAGACTTCTCACAAGAGACTATGAATGCCAGAAGATCCTGGGCAGATATCATACAGACCCTAAGAGAATGCAAATATCACCCCAGGCTATTTTACCCAGAACAACTCTAAAGTCCCATAGATGGAGAAACCAAGGAATTCTACGACAAAAACAATATCTTTACACAATATCTTTCTACAAATACAGTCTTTTCAAGAATAATAAAAGGAAAACACCAAACAAAAGCAGGGAAACTACACCCTAGATAAAGCAAGAAAATAATCTTCTTTTAACAAAAGAAAAAGAAGAGAGACACACAAACATAACTCCAGCTCTACTAACAAAAATAACAGGAAGCAACAATCACTTCTCCTTAATATCTCTTAATATCGATGGACTCAATTACCCAATATAAAGATATAGAAAATGTGGTATATTTACACTATGGAATACTACTCAGCTATTAAAAACAATGAATTCATGAAATTCTTAGGCAAGTGGGTGGAACTGGAGAATGTCATCCTGAGTGAGGAGACCCAGTCACAAAAGAACACATATGATATGCACTCACTGATAAGTGGATATTAGCCGAGAAGCTCGGAATACCCAAGAAACCATTCACATATCAAATGATGCCCAAGAAGAAGGAAGGGGAGGCCTCTGGTCCTGGAAAGTCTCAATGCAGCAGTGTAGGGGAATACCATGACAGGGACTGATTGGGGAACAGGGGGACAGAAGAGGGCTTATGGGTATATCATGGACGGGGGGGGGGGGAGATCCAAGAATGTAGAAATCATTTGAAATATAAATAAAGAATATACCTAATAAAAAATTTAAAAAAAAATAAAACAAATTATAGACTAGCAAACTGGATACATAAACAGGACCCAACATTTCTCTGCATAGGAAACTCACCTCAGGGACAAAGACAGACACTACCTCAAAGTAAAAAGTTGAAAAACAAATTTCCAAGCAAATTGTCCCAAGAAACAAACTGGAGTGACAATTCTAATATCAAATAAAATTGACTTTCCACCTAAAGTTATCGAAAAAGATAAGGAAGGGCACTTCATACTCATCAAAGGAAAAATAAACCAAGATGAATTCTCAATTCTGAGCATCTATGCTCCAAATGCCAGGGCACCCACATTCAAAGAAGAAACTTTACTAAAGCTCAAAGAACACATTGCACCTCACACAATAATAGGGGGAGACTTCAACACCACACTCTCATCAATGGACAGATCATGGAAAGAGAAATTAACAGGGATAGAGTGAAAATAACAGAAGCTGTGAACCAAATGGATTTAACAGATATCTATACAACATTTTATCCCATAACAAAAGAAGATACCTTCTTCTCGGCACCTCATGCTACCTTCTCCAAAACTGACCATATAATAGGCACAAGACAGGCCTCAACAGATATAAGAAGATTGAAATAATCCCATGTATCCTATCTGATGACCACATACTAAGGCTGGTCTTCAATAACAACAAAAATAATAAAATGCCCACATATACTTGGAAACTGAACAACACTCTACTCATTGATAACGTGGTCAAAGAAGAAATAAAGAAAGAAATTAAAGACTTTTTAGAATTTAATGAAAGTGAAGGCACAACATTCCCAAACTTACGGGCTTCTACTTGTTGACCCATGTTCTCCTGTGTTTCTTTAAGTGATTTTTGTGTTTCCTCTTTAATGGTTTCTACCTGTTGATTTATATTCTGCTGTGTTTCTTTAAGGGATTTTTGTGTTACTTCTTTAATGGTTTCTACCTGTTGATCCATGTTCTGCTGTGTTTCTTTAAGGGATTTTTGTGTTTCCTCTTTAAGGGCTTCTACCTGTAGACCCATGCTCTCCCGTAATTCCCAAAGGGATTTTTGTTTCCTCTTTAAGAGCTGCTACCTGTTGACCCATGTTGTCCTGTATTTCTTTAAGGGATTTTTGTGACTCCTCTTTAAGGGCTTCTACCTTTTGACCCATATTCTCTTGTATTTCTTTAAGGAAGTTATTTATGTCCTTCTTGAAGTTTTATATAAACATGATAAGGTGTGATTTAAATCCAGCTCTTTGTTTTCCACTATGTTAGGGTATCCAGGATTTGCTCTTGTGAGAGAACTGGGTTCTGATGATGCCATGTTGCCTTGGATTCTGTTGGTATTGATCTTGTGTTTGCCTTTTGCCATCTAGTTTTCTCTGGTGTTAGCTGGTCTTGCTGTCTCTGATTTTGGCTCATCTATCTTGTAAGCCTGGATATATGTACTCCTGGGATTCCTGTTCTCTCTGTGCACACAGGTATGTAGGATCTGCTGGGAGACCAGCTCTCCTGTGCTCCCAGGCCTCTCTGCACTCCAAATGCACAAATTCGACTAGTTCTCTAGGAAGTATCAGGAGATGGTGTCTTCCCTGTGGCAGAATTTGCGAGATTCTGCCACAGAAGACAGAGCAAATGCCCTGTGTGCAGCTGGTCCCCTAGGAAGTATCACGAGAGGTGTCTTCACTGCAGCAGAGCTGGCAAGTTTCAACTGCCCTGTGTGGCAGGTTCTCTAGGAAGTATCAGGAGATGGAACCTTCACCACAGCAGATCTGGAAGGTTCAAATGTCCTGAGTAGCTGGTTTGCAACTGCCCTGAGTGGTTGGTTCTCAACTGCCCTGAGTGACTGGTTCTCTAAGAAGTATCAGGAGATGGAATCTTCACTGCAGCAGAGCTGGCAAAGTTCTGTCCCAGCAGAAGGGCAGACAGTGGTGGCAGGGGGACAAGGCTCAGAAGGGATTTGTGATCATAGCCTTAATTCTCATGAACATATTTGTATTGGCAAGAAGCTTTCTGAATGTAAGCAACGTGGTAAAGCCTATGCCTAGCAAAGTTAACTCCTAATGCAACAAGGAGAAAATACTGGAGAGAGATGGACAGAGAAAGAAAGAGAGAGGCCTTATAAATGTACACAATGTTACTGGGAGCCAGCCCTGGCAGAGGTGTTCTTTCTTCTTGGTTCTTCTTGAGGCAGCTGAGGGGAGAAGAGCGTAGGTGGGGGTAAGACTTTGTCTTATGAAATTCTGGGGGTAAGAATTTGTCTTAAGGAAAATTTAGGGTTGCTGTATAATAAAAAGTTTACTTATCTAAGTTACTATGCTAATGTAGCTGACCTGTCTTCTATAATCCTCTGAGGCAAGAGATTAGGTAAATTCCCTTTGTCCTATCTCCACAGGAACTGCTGGGCTCTAACTTTCAGTCACAGGGAGAAAAATGGGACACTTAGAGAAATGGTTAATGAGTTTATTACTAAGTTGTAAAAAGTTTCCTATGAAAGCTATCAAAGAGGGAAAAGCGGAAAGTTCCTATGTGGAGAAAGGGAAAAATTCTTCTAAGTGGGGAAAGGTAGAGAGAGAGAGAGAGAGAGAGAGAGAGAGAGAGAGAGAGAGAGAGAGAGAGAGAGAGAGAGAGAGGAGAGGAGAGGAGAGAGAGAGATGAGAGAGAGGAGAGAGAAGTGATGAGAAGAGATTGAGAGTGAGAATGACAATGACAATGAAAATGAGAGTGAGAGTGGGAATGGGAATGGGAATGAGAATGAGAAGATTCTCTCTTTAGTCTTCAGCACTTAAACATCTTTCAGAATACATGATCACATGTTACCAAGTTCATCACAAGTTCACACAAAAATCAAACCATAAATTGAAATAGAAGTTTACAACAGAGAATGTTTACATGCATATCCATTAGGAGCAATTATCTAGCTAAACATCTACCATTTGCCTTCTCTACAGGTTCATAGAAAGTTTAACACCATAAATAAGTTATAAGTGAAGTTTTGTATAGATAAACCCAGTCAATATTTTATCTTCTGTCCTAGCACCTATAATAAATCGTTAGTTCCCTTTTTATGACCTTTGGTTAATTGTTTTACAACCTCTTGGTATGTGCTCTGAGTAGGAGAAATTCTGGTTGCCATCTAAGAGCAATTAACTGGTGACACTTGGGAGACTAGCAGAGTTCTCATTGCAGTTTTGACTATCAGAAAAGGACCTAATAGAAGTTCCACTATAAAAGAGCTTAATAATCACAGATATAATTTTAGGAATTCTTATAGGATCATCATTAAAACTTAAGTCATCTATTTGTCTATATAGCACCACTATAAGAAAGTACATCTTCATGGATCTGCAGAGATGTGCTCCAAAGGGGTGTGTGCTATTATTTATTGATTTTATATATATATATATATATATATAAAATGATAACAGGAAAAGCATATTAATAGCAGGAATCTTTCCTAAAATTAGTCCCCCACAGCCTTGCTGAATGAGGACTCACCTGTTGCAGATTATATAATAATCCGAATCAGGCCGTTTCAGGATGATTACCTGCTGGTATATTAGCTTGTCTCATTTTGACTCCCGACAGAGTGTGGTAAACCTTTCCATGTTACACTCATCCTTGAACACATAAAAGAGCGCATAATATATTTCAGAATACATAAAAAACCCATTGGGGAGAGAAACCCTGTGTGAATAGTGTGGTAAGGTCTTTGCACGTGACATTTATCTCATAATGTACAAAGTAGCACACACTTGTAAGAAAACTCATGAAAATAAGCAATGTGGTAAGAAAAGAAAAGGAAAGGAAAGGAAAGGAAAGGAAAGGAAAGGAAAGGAAAGGAAAGGAAAGGAAAGGAAAGGAAAGGAAAGGAAAGGAAAGGAAAGGACCTAATAGCAGTTCCACTATAAAAGAGCTTAATAATCACAGATATAATTTTAGGAATTCTTATAGGATCATCAATAAGATTTAAGTCATCTATTTCTCTATAAGCATCACTACAAGAGAGTACATCTTCATGGATCTGCAGAGATCTGCTCCAAAGGGGTGTGCTACTACTTAGTGAATGCTACATATGTTTAATAATAACAAGAAAGACATATTAACAGCAGGAATTTTTCCTAAAATGAATCCCTTACAGCCTTGCTAAATAAGGGTGCCCCTTGCTAAATAATGTGCCCCTGTCGCACATTAGATAATAATCCGAAGTACGCCATTTCAGGATGATCACCCACTAGTTGTTAGCTTGTCCCATTATGGCTCCAGACAGTCAAGCAAACAAACTTTAAACAGAGATATAGGGAAGTTAACAAATTTTGTAAACCAAATAAACCTAACAGGTATTTACCTTATATTTCCACTGAACATACATAGAAAACATCGTTCTCTGCTTCCTATAAAATATTCTCCAAAACTGACCAAATATTCATTCAGACAGGGAATGATTTCACAGAAACCTCTAGGATAAAAAGAAATAATCACACCCAAGAGGAAGAGACAGAAAGTCATAATGAACTGTGAGATTAAAATATTAAAATAAAACCAAAGCAATTAATAAGAAGTCATAACACATACAAGGAAATTAAAAATAATCACTGCATCCTATCAATATGAACACCAAAAACATAAAGAATACAGACTCATAAAAAGTGAATAATTCTCTACCAAATAAAAAGTGGATCAACGTTTGCTCCAGTGTCCAGGTGGTCGGGACTGCCAGGCTCGGAGACAGATGTGCATAATATCGCTTGGGTCTCGGGCGGCTTGTGTGTACGCTGCTCCCAACAGCTGCAGTGACCAGCGAGCCAGCACTGCTGTGGGACTTCTGCCTGGCAGAGGGACCCGCGCACTGGGCGGGAGCCTACCAGCTTCCCTTCCGCGACTTCTGTTCCCCTACTGCACTGAAGAGACAGGTACCCAAGTTCCCCCCAATATAACATCGCTCGGAACACGACCTGTTGGGGCTTCCATCTGGTCCCAAGAACGGGACAGCACTGTGGTCGTCTGGGCGCCAGATTTGCTGTAGGCCATCTCCTCTGCAGGATGGCCAGCGCCACAGAGAGTGAGCAGGGTGCAGTCCGCCATCTTTGCTCCAGTGTCCGGGTGGTAGGGACTGCCAGGCTCAGAGACAGACGGGCATAATATCGCTTGGGTCTCGGGCGGCTTGTGTGTACGCTGCTCGCAGGAGCTGGGCAGGGCTGCAGTGACCAGCGTGCCAGCTCTGCTATGGGACTTCTGCCTTGCAGAGGGACGCCCCCTTCCCCCAACTCTGGGAGAGATCACACACCCCTGCACAGGGCAGGAGCCTACCAGCTTCCCTTTGGCGACTTCTGCTCTGGGAATCCATTACGCTGAGCCTTTGGATGTGCAGGGACTCCCCATTATAACATCACTTGGGGCAAAGCACATCAGGGCTCCAAAGTCACTCAGGAGCAGGGCAGGCCCCAGAAATCGGTGCCAGGGGAATCCTGGTAAGCCAAAGGGGCCAGAAGTAGCTTTGCAGGCTCACAGGAGGTCCAATCAACAGCCAGTGACAGCAGGACCAACTAATATCAGAGGTAACCAGATGGCAAAAGGCAAACGTAGGAACGTTACCAACAGAAATCAAAGTAATATGGCACCATCCGAACCCAACTCTCCAACAGCAGCAAGTCCTGAATACCCCACCACACCTGAAAGACAAGATCTGGATTTAAAATCACTTCTCATGATGCTATTAGAGGATCACAAGAAGGACACAAATAAATCAAATAAAGAATTACAGGAGACCATGAATCAACGGTTAGAAGCCCTTACAAAGGAAACACAAAAATCGCTTAGAGAAATGCAGGAGAACATGGATCAAAAGATGGAGGCCCACAAGGAGACAACACAAAAATTGCTTAAAGAAATGAATCAACGGGTAGATGCACTTTCAAAGGAATCACAAAAGCTGCATAAAGAAATGGAGAAGAATATGGGTCAACAGATGGATGCCCATAGGGAGGCAACACAAAAAGTGCTTAAAGAAATGAATCAACGGATAGATGCCTTTACAAAGGAAAGACGAGATCTGCTTAAAGAAATGCATGAGACGATGGATCAACAGATGGAATCCCATGAGAAGGAAACACAAAAATCGCTCAGAGAAATGCAGGAGAACTTGGGTCGACAGGCAGAAATCCTGAAAGAGGTAACGCAAAAATACCTTAAAGAAATACAGGAAAATACAAACAAACAAGTGAAGGATCTCAGCAAATCCATCCAAGATCTAAAAAAGGAAGTAGAAACAACTAAGAAATCACAAAGGGAGACAACGTTGGAGATAGAAAACCTTGGGAAGAAATCAGGAGTCATAGATGCAAACATCAACAATAGAATACAAGAGATGGAAGAAAGAATCACAGGTGCTGAAGACACCATAGAAAGCATCGACTCAACAGTCAAAGAAAATGCAAAATGCAAAAAACGTGTAACCCAAAACATCCAGGAAATCCAGGACACAATGAGAAGACCAAACCTAAGGATTATAGGTATAGATGAGAGTGAAGACTTGCAACTTAAAGGGCCAGTAAACATCTTCAACAAAATTATGGAGGAAAATTTCCCTAACCTAAAGAGAGAGATGCCGATGAATGTACAAGAAGCCTACAGAACTCCAAACAGACTGGACCAGAACAGAAATACCTCCCGTCACATAATAATCAAAACACCAAATGTACTAAACAAAGAAAGAATATTAAAAGCAGTAAGAGAAAAGGGCCAAGTAACATACAAAGGAAGTCCTATCTGAATCACATCAGATTTCTCACCAGAGACTATGAAAGCCAGAAGATCCTGGGCAGATCTCATGCAGACAATAAGAGAGCACAAATGCCAGCCTACACTACTATACCCAGCAAAACTCTCAATCACCATAGATGGAGAGACCAAGATATTCCATGATAAAACCAAGTTTTCACAATATCTTTCCACAAATCCAGCCCTGCAAAGGATAATAGGTGGAAACCGCTAATACAGGGAGAGAAACAACACCCTGGAAAAAAATGAGATAGTAATCTTCTTGCTTCAAACCCAAAAGTAGATAACCACTCAAACAAAAAGATAGCATCAAGAATGGCAGGTGGCCTTAATCTCTCTTAATATCAATGGTCTGAATTCCCCAATAAAAAGACATAGACTAGATGACTGGATACGTAAACAGGACCCTGCATTTTGCTGCATGCAGGAAACGCACCTCAGTTTCAAAGACAAACACTACCTCAGAGTAAAAGGCTGGAAAACAATTTTACAAGCAAAAGGCCCCAAGAAACGAGCCGGAGTTGCCATCCTAATATCAGATAAAATTGATTTTCAACCTAAAGTCATCAAAAAAGACACAGAAGGACACTACATACTGATTAAAGGAAAAACCCACCAAGAAGAACTCTCAATTCTGAATATCTATGCTCCAAATGCAAGGGCACCCTCATTCGTAAAAGAAACTTTACTAAAGCTCAAAACACACATCGAACCTCACACAATAATAGTGGGCGACTTCAATACCCTGCTCTCTGAAATGGATCATTCAGGAAGGCAGAAACTAAACAGGGACACAGTGAATCTAATTGAAGCCTTGGACCAAATAGAACTAACAGATATATATAGAACATTTCATCCTAGAGCTAAAGAATACACCTTCTACTCAGCACCTCATGGTACCTTCTCCAAAATCGACCATATAATTGGTCACAAATCAGACCTCAACAGTTATAAGAAGATAGAACTAATCCCATGCCTCCTATCAGATCACTATGGAATAAGGGTGGTCTTCAGTGGCAACAAAAACAAAAGAAAACCCACATACACATGGAGGCTGAATAATGCTCTACTCAATGATAATTTGGTCAAGGTGGAAATAAAGAAATCAAAGACTTTTTGAAATTTAATGAAAATGAAGGCACAACATACCCTAATTTATGGGACACAATGAAAGCAGTGCTAAGAGGAAAATTCATAGCCCTGAGTGCTGCCAAAAAGAAACGGAAGACAGCATACACTAACAGCTTAATGGCACACCTGAAAGCCCTGGAACAAAAAGAAGCAAATACACCAAAGAGGAGTAGAAGGCAGGAAATCATCAAACTCAGGGCTGAAATCAATCAAGTAGAAACAAATAAAACCATACAAAGAATCAACAAAACGAGGAGTTGGTTCTTTGAGAAAATCAACAAGATAGATAAGCCCTTAGCCAGACTAACCAGAGGGCACAGAGACAGTGTCCAAATTAATAAAATCAGAAACAAAAAGGGAGAGATAACAACAGAAACTGAGGAAATTCAAAAAATCATCAGATCCTACTACAAAAACCTGCACTGAACACAACTAGAAAATCTCGAGGAAATGGACAATTTCCTTGACAGATATCAAATACCAAAATTAAATCAGGATCAAATAGACCATCTAAACCACCCTATAACCCCTGAAGAAATAGAAGTTGTCATTGGAAGTCTTCCAACCAAAAAAAGCACAGGTCCCGATGATTGCAGTGCAGAATTCTACCAGACCTTCAAAGAAGACCTAACACCAATACTCTTCAAACTGTTCCACAAAATAAAAACAGAAGGAACACTACCCAACTCGTTCTATGAAGCCACAATTACACTAATACCAAAAGCACACAAAGATCCAACAAAGAAAGAGAATCTCAGGCCAATCTTTCTTATGAATATCGATGCAAAAATACTCAATAAAATTCTTGCCAACCGAATCCAAGAACACATCAAAACGATCATTCACTACGATCAAGTAGGATTCATCCCAGGGATGCAGGGATGGTTCAATATAAGGAAATCCATCAAAGTAATCTACTATATAAACCATCTCAAAGAAAAAAACCACATGGTCATCTCATTAGATGCTGAGAAAGCATTTGACAAAATTCAGCATCCTTTCATGCTAAAGGTCTTGGAAAGATCAGGAATTCGAGGACCATATCTAAACATAGTAAAAGCAATTTACAGCAAACCGGTAGCCAGCATCAATCTAAGTGGAGAGAAACTTGAAGCAATCCCACTAAAATCAGGGACTAGACAAGGCTGCCCTCTCTCTCCATATCTTTTCAATATAGTACTTGAAGTTCTAGCTAGAGCAATTAGACAACAAAAAGAGGTCAAAGGGATACAGATTGGAAAGGAAGAAGTCAAACTATCACTATTCGCAGACGATATGATAGTATACTTAAGCGACCCAAAGAACTCCACCAGAGAACTCTTACAGCTGATAAACGACTTCAGCAAAGTGGCCGGATATAAAATCAACTCAAGCAAGTCAGTAGACTTCCTATACACAAAGGACAAGCAGGCTGAGAAGGAAGTAAGAGAAATGATACCCTTCACGATAGCCACAAACCATATAAAGTATCTTGGTGTGACTCTAACCAAACAAGTGAAAGATCTGTATGACAAGAACTTCAAGTCTCTGAAGAAAGAAATTGAAGAAGACCTCAGAAGATGGAAAAATCTGCCATTCTCATGGATTGGTAGAATTAATATAGTAAAAATGACCATCTTGCCAAAAGTAATATACAGATTCAATGCAATCCCCATCAAAATCCCAACTCAATACTTCATAGAGTTAGAAAGAGCAATTCAAAAATTCATCTGGAATAACAGAAAACCCAGAATAGCTAAAACTATTCTCAAGAGTAAAAGAACCTCTGGGGGAATCAGTATCCCGGACCTCAAGCTGTACTACAGAGCAATAGTGTTAAAAACCGCATGGTATTGGTACAGTGACAGGCATGTAGATCAATGGAACAGAATTGAAGACCCAGAAACGAATCCACACTCCTATGGTCACTTGATCTTTGACAAAGGAGCTAAAACCATCCTGTGGAAAAAAGATAGCCTTTTCAACAATTGGTGCTGGCTCAACTGGAGGTCAACATGCAGAAAAATGCAAATTGACCCATTCTTATCTCCTTGCACTAAGCTCAATTCCAAGTGGATCAAGGACCTCCACATAAAACCAGACACACTGAAACTAATAGAAAGGAAACTAGGGAAGAACCTTGAACATATGGGCACAGGGGAGAATTTCCTGAACAGAACTCCAATAGCTTATGCTCTAAGATCAAGAATAGACAAATGGGACCTCATTAAATTACAAAGCTTTTGCAAGGCAAAAGACACTGTCAAAAATACAAAGCGGCAAATAACTAATTGGGAAATGATCTTTACCAACCCTACATCCGACAGAGGGCTAATATCCAATATATACAAAGAACTCAAGAAGGTAAACTCCAGAGAGGCAAGTAACCCTATTAAAAAATGGGGTACAGAGCTAAACAAGAGTTCTCACCTGAAGAATATCTAATGGCTGAGAAGCACCTAAAGAGATGTTCATCATCCTTAGTCATTAGGGAAATGCAAATCAAAACAACCCTGAGATTCCATCTCACACCAGTCAGAATGGCTAAGATCAAAAACTCAGGAGACAGCAGTTGTTGGCGAGGATGTGGAGAAAGAGGAACACTCCTCCACTGCTGGTGGGATTGCTAGCTGGTAAAACCACTCTGGAAAGCAGTCTGGTGGTTCCTCAGAAAACTGGGCATGACACTCCCAGAGGATCCTTTTATACCACTCCTGGGCATATACCCAGAGGCTTCCCCTTCATGCAGTAAGGACACATGCTCCACTATGTTCATAGCAGCCTTATTTATAATAGCCAGAAGCTGGAAAGAACCCAGATGTCCCTCAATGGAGGAATGGATTCAGAAGATGTGGTATATTTACATAATGGAATATTACTCTGCAATTAAAAGCAATGAATTCACGAAATTCCTAGGCAAATGGTTAGAACTTGAAAATATCATCCTTAGTGAGGTAACCCAATCACAAAAGAACACACTAGGTATGCAGTCACTGATAAGGGGATATTAACCCAGAATCTTGGAATACCCTAGACACAATTCGCATATCAATAGATTTCTAAGAAGATGGAAGGAGAGACCCCTGGTCCTGGAAAGACTGGATGTAGGGGAACGCCAGGACAGAGAAGCGAGAGGGGGGTGAATGGGAAAAAGAGGGAGGGAAGGGGGCTTATGGGACTTTCGGGGAGGGAGGAAACGGGAAAGGGGAAATGATTTTGAATGCATATAAAAAAAACTTAGAAAATAAAATTTTTAAAAAAAAGTGGATCAACACAGAAATAAAGAAATTAAATACGTTCTTAGAATTCAATGAAAATGATTACACAGCGTATACAAACTCACTAGTCGCAAGGATAGTCTTTGATAATGGCATGCTCAACAGGGTGGTAGTGACACATGCCCATAATCTCAGTTTGTGAGAGGTGGATGCAGAAGGTTATATGTAATTTTGAGGCTACCCTTGTCTACAGAATTAGTTCCAGAAAAGCCAAGCCTACACAAAGAAATCCCCTTTCATTAAAAAAGAAAAGGGTGATGGGGAAAGGACATAGGACATTAAAATATGGGATGATTTCACAATATTTATTCAACAGCACACAGTAAGCCTCTAGAATAATAAATAATCACACCAAGAAGGAGTAGACAGAAAGCCATAATCTAATTGTAGAATTAAATCATTAAAATAAAAACAAAGTGATTAATACAAAGAGTGTCAATTAAAGAAAGAATATCAGCATGATCAAGAAGTATTCCAAATCAATGAAAAGTGGAGAGAATATATTCAATTTACAAAATTAGAAATCAAGAGGGGGGCTTAATAATAGAAGCAGAGAAAAATCTAGATAATCATGAAGACTGACTTTAAAACCTTATTCTCCCCAAAATATAAAATCTGAAATATATGGGTATTTTCCTCAATACCTACCACTTTCTAGAGTTAAAGAAAGTCAGAATAACAATTTGCACAGAACTCTAACCAACAGTAAAATAGAAGAATTCACTCCCCAAAAGTAAGACCTAAATACTTTTAGGACAGAATTCTTTGAGACAATTCAAGATATATTGCCATTAATCTGATACTGTCCCAAACCAGAGAAACAGAAGAGTTATTGCTCAGTTCAGATTAGGAGGCTACACTCACCATAATTACTAAGCTACAAAATGAACTAACCAAGAAGGAGATTTATAGAATAATTTTTCTTATGAACCTTGGTACAAAAACACAATAAAATTATTAAAAAGTGAATCCAAGAACAAATCAAAAATATCAACTAACATTATCAGATAGGCTTTATCACAAAAGGCAAATCATGTTCCATATAGGAAAGCATATATATATATATATATATATATATATATATATATATATATATATGTGTGTGTGTGTGTGTGTGTGTGTGTGTGTGTGTGTGTGTGTGTGTGTATATACATATACATATGTATATGTATATACATATATATATGTATATGTATGTATATATGTATATATAATGTATGTGTGTGTATGTGCACACGTATTTATACATGAAGTAAGTAGGGGAGGTATTTTTGAGAATTGAAAAGGATATAGGGATAGGGTAGCATGTGAAGCCAGTTTGGAAACTACTTTGCTCTTTGATGGAAAAAAATTCTTCATCTCATATCTCTCTATATGCATATTTTAGCCTCAGAGGACAGAGGTTCTGCATCATACACATGGAAATTGTTTATATTTCAACATTTCAACAAAATTCAGAAAAGAAACAAACCCTATTTGCCTCATATTAAATGCTAAATATGACATACCACAACACAAAACAAAGAATTGCCTATATTGGTGTTGCCTTACCTGCATTCCATATCCACAGAGACACATCATATCACAATTATCAATAAACTCTCCCACTGGCTGTGCAGGTTTTAAAATATTATCAAGAATAGATGACAAGGAAAATTATATATGAATATTTTACTCATTAAACGCAAGTTCACTTACCACTTACTATTTGCTTCTAAGATACTAATTGTAAGAATTCTTCACAGCAACTACTGGAATGTAAAATTAGCAAAATGAATGTAGGAAATCAAACATAAACTAGAAGAAAGAGGTCTAAACAAGGTATTGATCTGTGAGAATTGAGGGTCATATTTGAAGATCATGTTTTAGAACTCAAATAAATATTCAGCTTAGTTTCTTATTAATATTCATTGGGAATATGAGTGCTAGGTCTTATGGAGTCTTAAATGTGCACTCAGATCAAGTATTCTCTGGAACTTGATGAATATTTAAAATGCAGGAGGACTAAGGGCAGATGAATGACTGGAATGTAAATAAATAAAATATTTAAAATTAAACAAATTTATATCAACTTTCACACTATATATTGGAAAAATAGAATTCTAACTATACAGTGGCATATTCTTAATGTATTTAAAATTAAGATAAATAATGAGTTTAATAAAAATAAAAAATATGTAAGGAAAATGTGGTCTGTGATGATAGTTTTGGATACAGCAGGATTCAGGACATTTCCATATTGGACATAATTTTTAATTCTAAAGACAATGTAAGTACAGATTTTGTTTAGATATTTTGTGCCTGTCACTGGTGTAGCATTGTCTATACTGTATTCTCAGGGGATATCAGATTCTCTGAACATGAGGCTGATTTTCCCTCTCTGAGGATTTGTGACACAATGGCCAGTGTGTAACCATGACCTCAGATTTTGTGAGTCTTTCCTGAACCATTAATGCATGTATCACAGTGAATCAACTAACAAAATCCATTGATATTCATTAAGGTATTCACATAAAGAGATTTTGAGGCAGTCCTGGGACCAAATTTTAACAAAGTGGATTCTTTCCAGGGACCTTATTTCCATAAACATGGGTGATGTCAACCATCAGACTACACCATCTTCATCTCTATTCATCAAACAAATTTATCACATACACAGTGGACATCAGATGAAGCTCCTCAGGAAAGAGTATCAATTATTCCTCCAGGGGTGAGGAAACACCTATAGGAAGGGAAACATGAAGACAGGTGTAGCATCTCCCTGGAACACAGTGATAATAGTACATGGGGATATATTGGCACTTGTTTGATTGGCTCATCTGTTTGGCACTTCACAATCAATACTGCCCAGACTCAGAACAGGAAAAATATGTTCATCTTGATTTTACTCTTCTTGCTTCTGAACATTCCACTTCTTGTGGCTGATTTTATTTATCCCAGGTGCTTTTGAAGAATGAAGCAAAATGAACACAAGGATAGAAACCTGAAAAGAGGATGTATCTTCATGATTCAAGCAGAACAATGGCCTGTGGAGAAAGAGTATTTCAGTCACATTTTGAATATAGAGTAAGTGCATTTGTGTTTTCCATGTAAACACATGTAAAGTCATCATGAATGATTCCCAAGACTACTGAGGATGAGGAGGAAAGCAAAGCTATGATTCTTTTGTACTGTGTCTTCATCCTGCAAAACAAGAAAGAACTCCAAATATTATTAGAGACTTAATGGTTTATTACCACTTTAAATTGACACAGAGTATTTTTTCCATCAGCCTCACACTTACAGGAATAAAAACTTAGCAATAAAACAAATCTGGATCTTTATCTGCCACAAAACTGCCTCTCCTAGACAGTTTCCATTTCAGTGTAGCCAATGGTATCTTATCAAAAGAATACCCATAAATTTTCTATGACTTTATCTAGGTGTTTAGGCAAAGGGCCACAGAGTCTGCTGATGGTCCTTCCATCACATTGTAGCTTCTATTGCATTTGCTGGGGCCACTAAGATTAGAGACACACTTAGCTGTGCAGAGTTTTCATATAGATCTTCAGTTAATTTCTTAAATTTCCTCCATACGGTCCCCATTTATGTACTAATACCACATCAAAAATTGAAATACAATACCTGTCCTCTGTGCAGTTCATATTTTGATCTATACAAATTCACTGGCTTTAACTACATACAAAGTCCAGTTCTTTACTATCCCTTTAGAATAAGGAAGCAATGTACAGACTCCATGGGACATGTTTGTGTCCTATGAAAAATCATGTTATTACTAAAACGTATCATCTCATTTATGAGAGATGATTTTTCATGAACATTTCAAGGTATAATGAACTTTTGTCATCTCAACCACATTATAGAGATAATTTCAATCTTTATGGGGTGGAGACAATGCAATCCAGTACAGGATTGTCCTTTTATTGACTGCAAATGATATCTGTAAATTGCTGTCAATTATAAACACTGTAGCCTTTTCAGAACACATACTGAAAACCACAAGTATGCACTGGCTTTGGCTTTTTCCATGTATGAAATCAACAGGAACCCTGATCTTTTGCCAAATATGTCTTTATTATTTGAATTCTCAGAATATAATTGTTATTCAGAATACAATTATAATTCCGAATTTAACAGTCTCATTCATTTGAGCGTACAATATCATGATATTCTCCCTAATTTTATCTGTAAAGAAATCACCAAGTGTGCAATGACACTTACAAGACTGAGTTGGACAATAACTGTGACACTTCATACAATCCTAAACAACTTTGTGTTCCGGCAGGTAAGTTTTCATGTGTGTGTGTGTGTGTGTGTGTGTGTGTGTGTGTGTGTGAGTGTTGAGGCAGGGTGGGAATTCAGTCATGAAATCATATATCTGTTGGTGCCAGCACAACCTTACTATGCTGGAGCAAATCCAAGTAGTTCAAGGGTACTATTCACAGACTTGATGGGGCTTCCATATTTCCTCTTATGAAATATAGATGAGGGAGAAAATAATAGCTAGCTAAGATTTCTAGAACTGGGCAGAAAATGAGTTTACAAGTTCTAAGAAATCATTATACCTCATGTTGCTTCTTGTGTTCTAGTTCCTTCATCTTACTTATGGACCGTTTCATCCTGTCTTGAGTGATCATGAAAAATTTCCCTATCTATATCCGATGGCCTCTGACCATACATCTCTAGCCCTTGCCCTGGTTTCCTTCATAATTCATTTCAGTTGGAACTGGGTAGGGTTGGCCATCTCTGTCAATGATAAAGGTATGCGATTTCTCTCCTATTTGAGAAGAGAGATGGAAATACAGTCTGCTTTGCCTTTGTCAACATGATTCCAGTCAACATGAATTTATACATGTCAAGAACTGAGTGTATTACAACCAAATCATGACATCATCCACAAATGTTGTCATCATTTATGGTGACACAGACAGTACTTTAGCTGAGAGCTTTAGAATGTGGGAGTCTCTAGGTATACAGAGAATATGAGTCACCACCTCACAGTGAAATGTCAGTCCTCGTAAGAAAGACTTTATGTTTGGTAACGAATATGGGACCTTTGCTTTTGGACACCACCATAGTGAGATTTCTGGTTTTAAAATTTTTGTCCAGACATTGAACTCTTTTAAATACTCAGATGAGTATCTAGTAAAGATGGAATGGATGCACTTTATCTGTGACATCTCGGCCTCTAAATGTAAGACACTGAAGAACTGTTCATCCAGTCACTCATTGGAATGGTTAATGGGACATACTTTTGACATGGCCTTTATTGAAGGGAGTTATGACATGTACAATGCTGTGTATGCTTTTGCCCATGCACTCCATGAGACGACTTTTCAAAAGTTTGATAATTTGCCCAAGAGCAATGGGAAAGAACACAATTATAGCTGCAAGAAAGTAATGTTTCTACTGTTAGCTGATGTTTAGTGTTATCAATGTTAAAGTTTTAAGAGACTATAAGATGACCAAACAAAGTGTGCTAGAAAATATTTTCCAAAATACAAAGAATTTTTATTGAGCAATAAATCTTGACATTAGTATAGAACTCCATAGAGCAGAAGGAATAATCTGTTCATATAGTCCTTCAATTGTGTTACAGATTACCTAAATATACATTTTCTAATACAGAAAACATACTGAGCCCATCCTCACGAGTCCATTCAATGATCTGTCATTGTTCATTAATTCTCAAGTACATTGTAATCATTATAGGGTATTGTTTTAACTACATATCCAAACTCATGCTATTCTCACTCTAGGCTAGTGGTATCACTTGGTGCTCTGAGAGCATTTACACAGAAAATCGTGTTAGAATTCAGTTCATTACATATGTGTGTGGTCATGTGTGTGAATATATATTTCCCACTGCATATTTGTATGTTTCTGTGTTTCTGCATATCTGTGTGTATATCTATATCTGTGTCTATAACTAGATATAGACGATTGATATAGATGTGTGTGTGTGTGTGTGTGTGTGTGTGTGAGAGAGAGAGAGAGAGAGAGAGAGAGAGAGAGAGAGAGAGAGATGTGTTATTTATAGACACTTTTTGCCAATCTGCCTATCTATCTGTCTATGGCAGTAAACATAAATTTGTGTTTTTTCATTTATTTGTGTATGGTACATTTTGTCAAAATGTATATTCCTATGTATAATTATCAATACATGTGCCTGCATATGCCTGTGTTTTTTGTGTTTTGTGTATGTTCTTTCATTTTTTGTCTGCCTATGTATGAGATCATAAATTTTTCTGTGTGTCAGTGTCACTCTGTGTGGGTGTCAGTACATGTCTATGTGAACCTATGAATATTCCTCAGTGCATGTTTTTGTGTGTATGACTGAGTATGTGTTTTGTGTGTATCTGTGTCTGTTTGATATATTTGATGCATATTCTGTCTCTATGTATATCTGATTTTATATGTGTGTTTGGACATGTATATGTATGTTTGTGTAGATAATTGTGTGCTTGTGCTATGTGTGTATCTCTATATGGATGCAAATCTCTCTTTTTCATGTGTCTGTATGGTTCATACTGCAAATACTTTCCTGTCTACATGCATGTTTGTACTTGATTGGTAATCTCTTAAAGAACTAACATAACAGCAACATTATAATTTTTAATATCTTTTGATTTCACTGAAATTTTCACCTGCATATTGTCAATAAAGTTACCTTTAAGATGAAATAAGAATATACTTTCTTCCTTTAAGTAAGAGACTATACTCTATATTATGCTGCCTATCTTTCAGCTGTATTCCTCTCTGAGAAAGACCCACTTCACTAATCCTGTGGAGGACAGAGTGAATATGAACCGAAGAGACAAACAGCAAGAAGAGTATGACATTTTCTACATTTCGAATTTCCCACAGGGCCTTGGACTTAAAGTTAAAATAGGAATGTTTAGTCCCTACTTTCCAAATGGTCAACAGGTACATTTATCTGAAGAAATGATAGAGTGGGCAAAAGGAAGTTGACAGGTGAGTTTGGTCTAACTGCACTAATTTCACTCACACCGTCAAGTGTGTGCATCCAACCTTCCTTGAAACTAGTGAAATGAAATTGATTGCCATGTGTGAGACTAATTTGTATCATTCTATACTATGTTTATTTTTTTCATGTTTTATGTGACTTTTTAGTAATTCCTTGAGGATTTCCAACATGAATACAGTGTATTAGTATCATATCAGAACCAGTTTCATGCCTTTAATATTAAATTAACTGTTTTAGAAATCAGTTTTAGCCAGGCAGTGGTGGCACACACCTTTAATCCCAGCACTTGGGAGGCAGAGGCAGGCAGATTTCTGAGTTCGAGGCCAGCCTGGGCTACAGAGTGAGTTCCGTGACAGTCAGGGCTACACAGAAAAACCCTGTATCGAAAAACCAAAAAAAAAAAAATCAGTTTTATATTATTTCCAGTATAGTGAGCAATATTCTATTAGTCAAATTATTACTATTACAGAGTGAGTTCTAAATTTATGATAAACCCTTTCAAAGGATGTTTAAAGATTCTGGTTCTTTATAAATACAGAGTAAATTCATCATAACCAAGTCAACAATTTTTATTATGTAATTTTTAAGCCTGTTTAACAACTAGTCCTAAATTTCCTACACCTCTAGCTGACCATACATTAATATTTTATGACAAGTTTAAATACATTGTGAACTATACCTTGTCTTTTTCTGTTAGTATGGGTGTTTTGCCTGCATGTATATCTGTGAAACACCTGCATGTGTAGTATATATGGATAGCTGAAGAGTTATTCGAACCTCAGAGCATTTGCAAGAGTTTCATGCCACTCAGTGAGTGCTGAAAATTAAATGTGGGTCCTCCTCCTGAGTAACAATTGTTCTTGAGAATTTAGTCATATCTCCAGCCCTGAATCATAACTTTTAAAGGATAATGCTCTCTAAAGAAATTTGTCTGGCCCCATTCATTCTTGCATAAGTCATTCAAATAAAGAAGTGTGTGCAAGTTGCATTTGTTATATGAGGACAAATTGATAGTAATAAAAATTTGCTTTTGAGATAATTTGAAAATTAAATATCTCATATTCATGCTAGGTATAACATGGGTATGAATTCTGATGTAATTAGTTTTAATGTGTCGTATTCAAACTGCCCAGTTTCATTTGAAGTCATATCTCATGCTGCTCTGCTAGTATGAAATTTAAAGTTACTGTTCTTCCTCAATATGATTAAGAATGCCATTCTTAGGGGAAAGAACATAACAACTGAAAATGAAATTATAGAACTGAGTATCCATTTAGAGGATAGCATTGAAATCTCACATGTCTAACCAGACCTCACATGAGCCTTATAAACACATTCCCTGGAAGAATATAGATTTTTAAAACTGCAAACAGTGTTTGACCTAATCTCAATGTGGAATCAAATAAATGAAAATGTGAAGACATCAAGGAAATATTCCAAACATCAGAATCATAGATTTAAGTGAAAGTATGTTCAATGTTATACTAAAGAGGAATCAAAGAATGATTATAAGAATAATAAAAAAAATGAATCAAAGAAGGCAGTCATCACCTCTGAATGAATACAATAAAACTGTTAAATCATTAATCACTGAGACACTGAGTGCGAAAATGACAAAGGGATTCCAGTAAATTATAAATTAATGAAAGAATTTCAAACTATTATATATAAAAGAAAAACAGAATAAAACAAATAAATATCTCGGTGTATAGTCTCACAAATGGCCTTCAGCGAATGTGTATTTGGGGTGCAGTAGAGAGTAGCAGGTAGCATGGTGGGAAATGTCAGGAATCAGTAACAGGGGTGATGCCAAGGGGCAGGAAGGATTCTGAGAAGTCAGGGATTAAGAGTGAAGGGAGCAGATATGGAGGACCAAGCATGTGTATCGGGACAAGAAGGACTGGCTTGAATGCAGCGGAGGCCAGGAGATTGGTATGTGAAGTGACTTACTTCTATTATGCTCCTGAGCATCCCTCAGCTCACCAAGAGCTGGCCAGCTCCAACCCAACTTGTGGCCTGGCCTGAGCCAGGTGTCTATCCCATTGTCCTGCAATAGCTGGGACAGAGTGGGGTATGTTTCCTTTTGGTTGGTGATGCATGCAATTCATATGTACAAGAGAAAAATATAACAAAACAAAACAATTTACAACCACAAAGTCCATCACCAAAGTTGAGAAACCTTGCTGGATTTACCTGATGCGACCATAGTCTTAGGTGACACTGTGACCCTTAACTGTCCTATTGACTCATCTTTGTTCTATTCACACAATGCTGCATGTTTAAATTGTAATAGAAGTCATCTTCTCTGCCTGGGGCAGGACACCCTCTATCCTTATCTCCTGTGTTGTGGAGGTGGAATGAAGTAGGGATAGAGTAGCAAGCCTGGCCCCACCCTTACCGTTCTGAGGCCGCAGCAGGGTAGCCTTTGGGTGTACCTTAGGTCACATGGCCGGTCCCAGGACCAGCACAGGCCCAAGACTGGTCCTCACAGTTTAATTTTTATTTAACTTTATTCTCTCTCTCTCTCTCTCTCTCTCTCTCTCTCTCTCTCTCTCTCTCTCTCTCTCTCTCTCTCTCTCTGTATATCTTGTGTCTTGTGTCTGTCTGTCTATCTGTCTGTCTGTCTGTCTGTCTGTCTGTGTAACTAACTGACTGACTGACTGTCTTGTCTTTGTCTACTGCCCTCTATTGTTAGGTGGGAGCCTGGAGGAGTCTCCCACTTCCCCGCCTTTTCCCAAGTCCTTCCCTCTGTCAACAGCCATCTCTCTGGCCCAGGAAGAGTGGGTCTCGGGCTAATAGGGACCTGGAGTGACCTGGTCCCACCCTCTGACCCCCTCCTCAGGCTACCAGTGTAGCCCTCTTCCCTTTTTAAAACAAAATACCCTTGTTTGTAAATCCTTAGGCACTTGAGAATAAAACACTTTCCTTTTCTCTGAAAAACAAAAAGGGTATAAAATTCAAACTATGACAAAGGTAAAACAACAAGAAAAAATGAAACTCATAGGTGAACAAGGAAGTATGATTAAAAGATCAAATTTCAAAACAATGGAAACTAGACAAAGAACAAGCTACTCGAGGTATCAACTGTATATTCATTATATTGCAGCTGTACATATTCAAAATAATATGGGGAAAGTAGACATCTGACTAGTAGAAGGATATAAGTAGCAACTTTTAAATAGCAAACACTAAGCTTTTGAAATGATATAGTCTTTGACAAATTTTACTTAAAATTTATTGTTCAGCAAGGAACAGATATGAAAGCTGCAAGAGAGAACCTCTAGTCATAGAAAGTCTCTCTCTTGTTAAGAGCAGGTTCCAACAGCTTCAATTATTTTTAAATGTAGCTTGCTCATTCATTCATTCATTAGCTTTATACACTGATATCCATTTACAAATCCTCTTCTATTCCTATTGCTTCTCCTATCCTTCCCCTCCTTCCCATCTACTACTCCTTCATCCTTCAGAAAAGTGGAGCACCCTCCCCATAGTAACATGCTTTGGCATATCATGTTGTACAACAATTAGGCAAAGATTCATGTTCTCTTACTGGGGACAGGGGAAGGAGCCCAGTAGGGGTAAAGTATCTCAAAGAAAGGCAACAAAGTAAAATACAGACCCCAGTACTGCTCTTAGGAGTCCCACGAAAAGACCAAGCTGCACAATGGTTAAAAATGTTTAGAGTGCCTAAGTCAGTCCTATGCATTATTCATGGAAATAGGTTCAGTCTCTGTGAGCTCTTATGGCAGGTTAGTTGATTATGTAGGTTTTCTTGTGGTTTCCTTGACTTCTCTTGCTCCCTCAATCCTTCTTTCCCCTCTTCCCCTCTTGTTCAGGATTCCACAAGCTCAACCTATTGTTTGGGTGTTGATCTCATCATCTGATTCCTTCAATTCTGGAGTGATGCCTCCCTCATCATGGATATGTTAGGCTCTTGCCTTCAAATATAACAAAATATTGTTGCCAGCATCAGTGGTAAGCTTTCTCTCATGGGATGTCTCTTGAGCTGGACCAGTCATTGGTTATCTATCCTATTATTCTCTGCTATTTCTTTGCTCCCACACATCCTTAGGCAGGATAAAGTGTATGTCAAAAGTTTTGTGGATGGCATGTTGGCTCAGTCCTTACCCTTGAAAATTTGACTGGAGATGGACATTACAGGCTTCCTATCTCCCTTTGCTAGGAGAATTAGCCAAAGTCAAAGAATTTCTATTGCCACCGCTTTCTAACTTGACTCACACATGACACCCCCAAATTAATAGTCTCAGCAAATATTCTGTACTCTATGCTCACCCTTTCATTCCCTTCTCTTCTCATCCCCATCCCACTCTTTCAGTGCAAAATGCCATTCACCCATGATGTCGATTCTATTTCCCCTTTTCAGGGAAATACATTGGGTTCACCTTGTGCCATCTTTTTTTTTTAACTTAGCTTTTTTTTAGCTTTAGGGATTTTAGCACACAATTTGCTTCTTAAACGGGGAAAATAAAAATTATGTCTTTCAAAAATTAAGAGATATAATTTCCAATCAAGTTATGATATCCAGTGAGTTTATTCCTTATAATAAATCGAGAAATAAAAATCTTCATGATGAACACAATTACAATAAGTCATAACTGATAAATGAGCACTAAGAAGGACTTTAAAATAACTCCATCATATATAAAAGTAAGATGAGCACAAAAGGTCAACATAACATATAAACAACATTTGAATGCTTGAAAGAAAAACTGCTAAAAATATATCAAATATTAAAATAGCAACTACTGAACAATAATTAGCAAATAATTTTAGTAATAATTGAATGTTAGTGGTCATGTTCTCTAATCAAGTATCACAGACAATGAGTTTGGTTTATTTTTAGCATAATATTTTTATTTAGTCTTTCAGAATTTCACAGTTCTTCAATTTCTGCTTCTCCATGACAACACCTTCAAAAAATTAAAATGAAAGAGTCCAGTTTCTCTTATAAGAGGGCAAACCTCTCAGTTCCTGCCCTATAAACAGAACTTAGTTGTTTCCTCCCAAAATCCCTCTAGAAGCCCTCAGTTGTGGATAGCTAACATCATATCCTTTACCATCTATTTTAAGAATTCTTTTTTTGCTTCTTGTTTAAACTGCTTCTCTTTCTTGGATGATGGGGGAAGGTTAGGGGTGAAGATGGCAGTTGGAGTTTTTACATAAACCTTTCCAATGCCTCCTTCCCTATACAATCATTTAAATCACTGCAAAAGTAGTTTCCTAGCACTTTAAAAGCATCAAGGGCAAATATAATGGGTTTCCACATGGGTTATAGTGTTAGCAGAGAGAAAATTATGTGACCTAAATGCAGTAGGGCTACAGACACAGGCAAGGCCCTCTGACTTAGCACAGCCCATGTACATCAACATGGTTTCAGGCTGCAGTCCAGATCATGAAAATTCCCAAGTCTTCAGTCAAAGCATATGCCATGAAAAACAACATAGACACTGATGCAGTAGGACCGTAACCAGACACAGCCATCAAGAGCAGCATGGATCCTGACATCCCCCTTGTCTCTTGTGACAGTGAAGTTCACTCAGATCAGTAAGTCTCCATATGACAGTAGAACCCATGGAGCACAACATGATTTAAAGTAACAACCCAGCCTTAGGGTATCAACCTGGTCTTTGGCAGTATCACAGGTCATGGACATCAATAAAGATTGCATTGGCTGCTGGACCTCTGGCCTACACATGCACATTGTGACAGCAGAAACCACATATATCTATAGAGGCATTGATAAGAACATAAATTACAGATATCAGCAAATACTCAGGTGTCATATCCCTACAGGCCAAGATATGGACCTTGGTAGTAGTAATGACTTCACCAGCACCATGGCTAAAGATAACATCACAGGTTATTCACATCAATATGCCACTGGGGGAAGGCTTGATGCTCCAGAGAAGGGAGGTGTTAGAAGGGTGAGGCAATAGTGGGAGGGTAGATGGAGGAGTACTATCTTAGAGAGAAAGGGGAAGGGGATATGGAGCAGGGTTCATAGAGGGTAGACTGGGACAGGGCATAATATTTGAAATGTAAAAAATTAAATGAATAATAACAAAAAGAATGGGCAACAATTTGTGACCTCCCTGGGGGGTATAAAAACTCCATTATATACATGACCATAGCATATCTGTAAAAATGGGAGGGGCAACATAATAAAGTAGAACAGAAGAAACGTAATTAGATTACTAACTTGTTGATCATTATGGACATGCCTAAAATAATTCTTAACTAAACATCTACCAACAGATGTCAACAATACAACTAAATATCAGTCCCTGTACACAAATGACTTCATTCCATGAATGCAAGTATAGTTCATTGTATGATTATCAGTTGCATGTAAAACAATACACAATTATACTAAATGATAGAACTATATTTTATACAAAAAAAAGCAGAAAGTGCTCTTAATACAGTCTACCATCATTTCAAAATTTAAAAAAAATAAACAAAAATCTGACAATATAGGAGAATATATGTTGCAATAATGAAGCTTTCTAAGTCAAACCTATTGATGATACTGTACTACATGGACAGGAGAATCAAAGAATTTCATTATAATCAGAAATGAGACCAAGATTTTGTAGTGGCACATGTCTTTAACATACATCTTTTGAATTATGAGTCAGGAGTATCTCTCTGCATTTGTGGTCAGTCAGACTTTTGCATTTACTCTATTCAAACCCAGGCTGAAATGGATACTCTGCCTTAAATGAAATGAGCGGAATATGGACAAGGAAATGCATATTTAGAACTCATCCTAAAAATAGTCTTTAAAACCTTAGTTAGTGTGAAAATTAATAATAAAAAATAAATACAGTAAAAGAAGGAATATCTTGTGCCCTGATCTATAAAGGAAGTTGAGATTTGCTAATACTGCAAAGGAATACCTGTTTTCAACAAAACAAAAATGACATGAGGTGAGGCTGTGGATAATAGACTCAGTGGTGGCAATCAAAACCTAACAAAAACAAAGGATGAAAATTCAGCATGCAGATATTATGCATGCTGATGGAAAAATTCCAATGCAGCTTATAGATACCCATTGTGAGATTCATTGTAAAGTCAAGATTTTCTTAATTTCAGAAATACTTGAATTAATTTTAAGCAATCTAAATCGTCCTCAGGTTTTCACACCATTTGCAGGCTATGCAGTTTTTTTTTACCTCAGGAAAGACTCCAACTTCCTACTCACAGCAACTCAGCACCTGCTAACCACAAATGCAACAGGACTGGTCATAGGCTGCTGTTCATGTGTTTCCTCTTAGTTTGTTAAGTTTTGCTGTCCTAATGTTGTTGAGGTTATTTTGGTTCTCTTATATTTCAGGGATTATTTCCCCTGTTTTGTATGGGGTTTACTCCTAATTTGCTACAATGTTGCTGCTATTAAACAGTAACTATAAACAAATTGAGGAGGAAAAGTCAATTTGACTCATGGGTTACACTCAAGGGAAGAAAAGGCACAGACCTGGATAATACAACTGAAACATAGTCTAGAAACTCTGCTTACTGGCTTGTTCTGCATGGTTTCTAATGTACCACTGACTACAGACAACGCTGCTCCCAATAGGCTTAGCATTCCTACCTCAACTAAAAATTTAATATATGCCTCACATATATGATGACAGACTAGTCTGATGGAGATAATTTCTCAATTATGATTATCTGTGCCTTTACATTGTATTATATGTTCAATCGACAAGAATTAACTACAAGAACCACATTGAAACTTTTCACACAGGATGTTATCAGGTTTTCTTCTTGAATTTTAAGGAGCTGGGAAACAATTCAACTTTTCCTCAATTTTTTCCATATATTAATATCTGTCATCATACAATGCACTAGGTAAAATCTGGTAGCTTTGTTTGTGTATATAAAATTACACATGCTAATATAATTATGGAAGGGATAAGTAAATCTGCTGTTAGCAGTATATGTCTACTTTTCATTAGATGCCACCTTCTGTGTGCAGTGCTAATTGTGGTTATGGATTTAGAAAATTCAGGATGGACGGAATGGCAGCATGCTGTTTTCATTGCAAACCCTGCCCAGAAAATGAAATTTCTAATGAGACAAGTGAGTATTTCCTACTTGAATAAGTTCTTCAAATGAATTATCATCTTGCTCCCATATTGGAATGCTGAAGTAGTTTAAAATGAAAGTTTAAAATAAAATATATCTCTGTCCTAAGTTAGCCATTATAGGAATACGATGATTTAAATGTCCTTATAAAGAAAAGGGTAGAAATTGTCCTATATTTTTGACTCTTTGAAAATTCATAATAGATGGTATACTCTCAAATAAATAGTTTTGATAAGAAAACTTAAGTGTTCTCTACACAAGATCATTTCTAGTATTTAATGTTCTATAAAATATATGAATCTTTAAAGAATGTGTTTATTTTGCCTTGATGTATATTTTACTTAAGACTATACTTACCTTGCATGTACAGAAGCACATGGAAGACAAAATACAATGTGTGTATGGGTAAACAAATACAAGTCCTCTCCAAGATGAATGAAAAGGGCAATTAAAACTTGTAAAATTATAAGATATTTAAATGAGTATTTTCTTCCTTTACAGGATATTTTGCATAATACAGAATATTCTTTTTTCAAAAGTTCAATGTTATTTGAAATTTAGAAAGCTGAGTACAAATGATATGAAAATATAAGGGGTCCTCTATTCATTACTGTTATGTATAGTACCCGTTTAAATTTTTCCACAATAGAAAATATTAATACTGTTTTGTCCTGAAAGGAATTAACCACAGATTTCAAATGGCATTGACACTAGCATAGCCCATGTTAGTCAAATATCTCTTTAGTCAGGATGAACTAAATAAAATGGCAGTCATATAGTTTTTCTGGTCCTTTTTGTGTCAACCTATATAACGGAAGTGATGTCCTAAAAGGACATTTATTGCTAGTAAGATGTCTTAGCAGTTAAATCCTTTCCCACTGAATATGATGGTGTAGGTTAATCCCCAGAACCAATCAAATAGTAGGAGGTCACTAACTCCTATCTGTCTCTTTGTGATATTCATGCAGTTCTACATTAAACAGACACATAAGTAATTCAACAGGCTGTTTGGAAGCACTTGACATTGGCACTGTGAACCAAACTCTAAGTATTCTCTAAAAGTAATATATTTTGCTAACAACCAAGCTAAATTCCTAAGCCCTTAAACAAATAAAATAATAACCGTTCTCCACAAATGCATTGTACCATGTAAAAGACTTCTAACCTTAGAAGTACATAATCCTTTATTGCAATCATTCAATGATTCAGTGCAATGGCAATCAGATTTCCTACACACAAAATGGTGGGAATTACAGAGGTTTTCACCTTCAGCAATAGGTTTACTGTCTCTTTATAAAAAGGCCTAGGATGTGGTATTACTACAGTCGTAAGAGGACAACACATGGAATGATATTTTAAATTACTTTTGCAGTTACAAACACCAACATTATATCTGTATGAATTCTAGGTCTCACTCTCACCTTCATGCTTCCCCTGTATAAACTTAATCATTCTCAAGTTAATGATACCTTCTGTTACTTTTATATATAAACACACTCATAAATATACACACCCATGATAAATGATCAAAACAATATAGTAAAATAGACAAAAAAATGCTTGTTGCCATCATTTCCCTAATGATGATCACCATGAAAAAAATGGAATAAATTATTTCATGTTGCTGGGCAGTGGTGGCACATGCCTTTAATCCCAGCACTTGGGAGGCAGAGGCAGGCAAATTTCTGAGTTCGAGGCCACCCTAATCTACAGAGTGAGTTCCAGGACAGCCAGGGCTATACAGAGAAACCCTGTCTCAAAAAACTATATATATATATATATATATATATATATATATATATATATATATATATAATGTAACAGTGACTTTCAATGCATTCTAACCAACCAAACTCATATTGCAACACTCCTTCTATATGCTTATATGAAATATCCTATCAGCAAAATTACTAAAGCAGCAATAACAATATCTTCATTTCTCCATTAGATGTGAATTATTGTGTCCAGTGTCCAGAGGACCAATATGCTAACACAGAACAGAATCACTGCATTTCTAAAGCTGTTGTATTTCTCAGCTATGAAGAACCCTTGGGGATGGTACTTTCCTTAATCTCTTTGAGCTTCTCTGCATTCACAACTGTGGTTCTTGGGGTCATTGTGAAGCACCACAGTACTCCCATTGTTAAGGCCAATAACAGAACTCTCACCTACATCTTGCTCATCTCACTCATCTTTTGTTTCCTCTGCCCCTTGCTCTTCATTGGCCATCCAAACTCAGCCACCTGCATCCTACAGCAAATCACATTTGGAGTTGTATTCACTGTTTCTCTTTCCACTGTCTTGGCTAAAACAGTTACTGTAGCTCTGGCATTCAAAATCACAGCCTCACAAGGAATGATGAAGTACTTTCTAAGTTCAGGGGCATCTAACTACATCATTCCAGGCTGTACTCTCATCCAAGTTATTGTATGTGCAGTCTGGCTGAGAGCTTCTCCTCCTTCTGTTGATATTGATTCACAATCTGAGCATGGCAGCAGCATCATTGTTTGCCACAAGGGTTCAGTCAGTGCCTTTTACTGTGTTTTGGGATACTTGGCTACTCTGGCCTTTGGGAGCTTCACTCTGGCTTTCTTTGCCAGAAACCTTCCTGCTGCCTTTAATGAAGCCAAATCCATAACATTCAGCATGCTGGTGTTCTGCAGTGTCTGGGTCACTTTCATCCCTGTTTACCATAGCTCCAAAGGCAAGGTCATGGTGGCTGTGGAAATATTCTCCATTTAGGCCTCCAGTGCAGGGATGCTGGGTTGCATCTTTGTTCCAAAATGTTACACAATATTGTTTAGACCAGATCAAAATTCTCTTGAAATGATCAGGGAGAAATCATCTTCACATGCTCACATTTCATAAGTTCTGAAAAAATGTATATGTGGTTGATAATCAGCAAATATTAGATTGTATTGCCATACCTATCTGGATGTGCAGTTAACTCTCACTGTTCCCTTTAATGATATTATCTAGAAATACCATGCCTACTGACACTCCCAATGATCCTATAATCTTCCACAATGTTCTAAAACCATCTTCCTCTTTGACAGAAGCCATAATAGAATCCTGATCCATTCTAAGAGTTATAGGTATTTTTATCATCAGGTTGTTAGAATATTTCCGAAGATGAATTGATGTCTCTGCAGATATAATCATGGCCTTCTCTTGTAGAGGAACTGATTCAATACTCAGACCCAGCAATTGCTGTTACCAAACACCTGTAATAATAGCTACAAAGAACCAGATGCTCTCTTTTGGGCTGCATATTCACTCACACACACACACACACACACACACACACACACACACACACATACACACACACACACACACACACACACACACACACACCATACACACATATGCACACAACTGAGATTACATAAAATTTAAAAGGATATAGAAGAATGTTACCAAAAACTTTACACTGTGAGTCTTCTTTTCAATGTTCTCCTACGGTGTCAGAATTACAGGAACCTACAGAGAAAGGATCAGATATGGGTAGAGATGACTGGGTTTATTTTCAGACACTTCACAGATAACTCTTAATTTTAAGAATATCATCAAAGACACACTTTTGAAATTGTCAGGGAAAGCACGGTGTCTTGAAATAATCTCTTCTATGTGTGGAATTTAGATGACCCTGCAAAAGACCAGCTTTGACACCACAGAGTAACCTGAGGCAGGTAGTTGATGAGAGTCAGTGCTGAGATCAGCTGACATGTGTTTGTTGGTCCAGAAACTCACAGGGGTTGCTGGCTATGACATCCAGTGCTTAGAGAAGATAAAGTTGGAGGGGGTGGGAATCAAACATTCTCAGACACATGCACACACATATGCATTCACATGTGCATGCACATTAGCACAGTCACACACAATGGTTGAAATAAATATAAGTTCTAGCAACTTAACACAAATAAATGCATCCATTTACACACAGAGAGACAGAGAGACAGGCAAACACATACATGCTCTTACATTGAACAGCTGGAGCCAAGCTCTTATACCAGGTTCCAAGCATTTCAGATAAACACATATGTACCCATATAGGCATACACATATACACATATACACATACTAGTGGGTGAATGGACCAAATATCCAACAGGCATTTTCCAAGCATTTTGCATATGCACATATATAGATATATGCACAGATGCACATATATACATATTTGCATACTAGTGTGTGGATGTACAAAGTTCTAAGAAACAGGTTCCAACTATTTCTCACATAATACATACATATATACAAAAAATTGGTGGAAGGAGCAAGTTCGAAAGCACACCCAGACACTTTTACATACATACATATGTGGAGATATAATGGTTGGATCAAAGCTTCAACACTCTTACACAGTTTACACACACAAACACACATATATACATACAAATATATATGTATACCTACGTACAAGTTGGAATGTATGAAGTTCCTACATATACCTACACAAAGTTTACACATATACATACATACACATAGATGGTGGGTGGAAGGTACAATGTTCCAACCACTTTATTCTTTCTCCCATCACTTATGTAGCCCAGGAAAGTCTTTAAGGAAGTAAAATATTTTGTTTTAGTTTTCATCTAGTGAGTGACTATGAGAAAAAGAGTATGTTCCAAATAACTTCACAAGAAATATTACATAGTACAGGTATAGAAAACAACAAACTAGTTATAGAGTTTATTGTAGAAAACAATAAACTGTTATATTGTAAGGCCACAAGGTAAATTTTCAACCAATTTCTCTTACTGGCAGGCAGAAATCTGAAGTTACAAAAATAGGAGCAATTATTTTATTAATCTTTTTTCTTCTTTTTTAATTAAATTATTTTATTTATTTGCATTTCAAATACTGCCTCACTTTCCATTCCTCACTCCAGAATTTTTTCATCTCAACACCCATACATATGAAAGGGTGCTTCCCATTCCAAGTCACGTAGCATACCCCTTCCCTGAGACATCAAACCTTTACAGGATTAGATGCACCCTCTCCCAGGGAAGTCTGTCAAGGCAGTCCTCTGCTACACATGTACCAGAGATCATGGCCCAGCCCACATATGCTCTTTGGTTGGTGGTTGAGTCTCTAAAATCTCTCAGGAGTTCAGTTAAGTTTATAATGTTTTTCTTCCTATGGGGTCGCCATCTTCTTCTGCTCCTTCAATCTTTCTCCCTATTTCATAGGGGTCCCTGAATTCAGTCCAAAGGTTGGCTGTAAGTATTTGCATCTGTCTCAGTCAGCTGCTGGTAGAAACTCTTGAAGGACAGCTATGCTAGGCTCCTGTCTGCAAGAACAGCATGGCATCAATAATAGTGTCAGTGTTTGATTAGTGTGTGTGGAATGGAACCCAAGCTGAACTGGCAAAAAATGGCCTTTCCTTCAGTCTCTGCTCCATTTTTGTCCATTTTTTCTTTAGACATAAAACAATTCTGGGCCAAAAAAAAAATGAAGACAGGTGTGTGGCCCCATCCCACCACTAGGGACCATATTTAGCTACTGGAGTTGGTCTATTTAGGTTCCATCTCCCCATTTTTGGGCATTTCAGCTAAGGTTATCCATATTGAGTTCTAAAAGACTCTCACATCCTAGATATCTGGGACTTTCTAGATATCCCCCCACTAACCCCACCCTACATCCCTGCAGCTGCATATTTCTATTCATTTTCCCTGTCCTCTGGGATTCTTTATTGCCTGCCATACCGGATCCTGTTTCCCTTTTCCCATCACCCTCACAACTCCCACATGAGTTCTTCCTTCCCCCATAATTGTTTTGTTCCCCCCTTTTAAGTAGGAATGAGTTATCCTGACTTGGGCCTTTGTTCTTGTTAAATTTCATATGGCTGTAAGTTGTATCATGGTTATCCTTTATATTTTGGCTAATATGTACTTATAAGAGAATACATACCATGTATGTCCTTTTAGTTTTGTGTGATTTTGCTCTGGATAATATTTTCTAGTTGCATCCATTTTCTGGCAAATTTCATACAGTCCTTGTTTTTTATTTATTAGATATACTCTTTATTTACATTTCAAATGATTTCCCCTTTCCTGGTTCCCCCCTCCCCAAAAGTCCCATAATCCCTTTTTCCTCCCACTGATCCCCAATCAACCCCCTCCCACTTCCCTGTCCTGGCATTCCCCTACACTGCTGTACACTGCTGTATCGATCCTTTCCAGAACCAGGGGCATCCCCTTCCTTCTTCTTGGGCATCATTTGATATGTAAATTGTGTCTTGGGTATTCGAGCTTCTGGGCTAATATCTACTCAGGAGACAGCAGGTGTTGACAAGGATGTGGATAAAGAGGAATACTCCTCCATTGCTGGTGGGACAACCACTCTGGAAATCTATCTGGTGGTTCCTCAGAAAACTGGGCATGATATTACCAAAGGACCCCGTTATTCCACCTTGAATGCATATTTACTAATCAGCAATTCTTATTAAATTATGTCAGTTGCCTGAGTACAAATATAGGTATAAGAAATCAATCATCAGAGAGATGCCTGAAAAAGTTTAGGTATTATTATTATTATTATTGTGAGTGCCAGAGATACTGCACACTGAGGAGTTACAAGTCCATTTGGAGTTTTTACAAAATTCTTAGATTAAGAGGGAAGTTGTGACTGGAAGCAGAGTAGAACCCTATACCTCAGGACACAGTTCTTGGGACCTTGCCTTAACCAAGGTATACCCATGGTGGTTGTGCTAACCAGTGGACCATATTCTATGAGTTTTAAAGCCATTCGTCATTCCTACAGCATGGCTCTGTGCAACTCTGGCCATTAATATTCTCGGCATTTATCACATTACTCTTGAAAGAAAACATTGGTCATAATACTACTATATTATATAGGAACTAACAATGATGAAGAATTTACAGCTTAAATATTCCTGGGCCTAGTTAATAAATGGTAAATTTCTTTCATAAAAATATTTTATTAACTTTCCTCTCTCAGGTTCTTTAATAATATCCAAGTCGAAACCACAGAGTTGAGAATGAGCCTTTGAGTCTTCTGGTGTCCATCTGCACCCTAAGGCTGTGCCACAGATATCCATACCCAAATCCCATCTAGAGAGAGCTGGTCTCCCAGTATTGTTGACACACCTAGATCATAGGTTCACAGGCTCATAGGAGGGACAAGCTCGAGTCAGAGACAGCAAAACAAAGTAACACCAGAGATAACCATAAGTGGGGAGGCAAACACAAGAACCTAAGAAATACAAAACCAAGGCTTCTTGGAGTCAATAGAACCTAGTTTTCCCAACACAGCAAGTCCTGGATACCCAAACACACCAAAAAAAAAGCAAGATTCTCATTTAAAATCATATATCATAATGGTGATAGAAGACATTAAGAAGGACATAAATTACTCCCTTAAAGAAATACAGAAGAACACAGATAAACACATAGAAGACCTTAAAGAGGAAACACAAAAATCCCTTAAAGAATTACAGGAAAACACAACCAAACAGGTGAAGGAATTGAATAAACCCATACAGGATATAAAATTGGAAAGAGAAAAAATAAAGAAATCACAAAGGGAGACAACCCTGGAAATAGAAAACCTAGTAAAGAGATCTGGAGTCATCGATCCAAACATCACCAACAGAATACAAGAGATAGAAGAGAGAATCTCTGGTGTAGAAGATACCATACAAAACACTGATACAGCAATTAAAAAGTGCAACCCAAAAAAACTCCTAACCCAAAACATTCAGGAAATCCAGGACACAATAAGAACACTAAACCTATGGATAATATGTATAGAAGAGTGTGAAGATTCCCCACTTAAAGGGCCAGTAAATATCTTCAACAAAATTATAGAAGAAAACTTCCCTTATATAAAGAATGAGATGCTCATGAACATATAAGAAGTCTACAGAACTCTAAAAAGATTGGACCAGAAAAGAAATTCCTCCCGTCACATAAGTGTCAAAACACCAAACGCACAAAAGAAAGAATGAAGTTAAAAGCAGTAGAGAAAAAGGTCTAGTAACAAATAAATGGAGACCCATCAGAATTACACCAGACTTCTCAACAGCCTCTAAAAGACAGAAGATCCTGGGCAGATTTCACACAGACCCTAAAAGAACACAAATGCTAACCCAGACTACTATACCCAGCACAACTCTTCATTACCATAGATGGAGAAATCAAGATATTCCATGACAAAACCAAATTTACAAAGTATTCTTCCACAAATTCAGCTCTACCAAGGACAACCGATGGAAAACTCTATCACAAGGAGGGAAAGTGAACCCTAGAAAAAGCTAGAAAATAATTCTTTTTTAGAAAACCCAAAAGAAGATGGCCACACAAACATAATTCCACCTCCAAGGACAAAAATAGTTGGAAGGAACAATCAATTTTTCTTAATATCTCTTAACATCAATGAACTCAATTTTCCAATAAAAAGACATAGAATGACAGAGTGGTTATGTTAACAGGGCCAGCATTTTGCTGCATACAGCAAATGCACCTCAGTGATAAAGAAAAACATTACCCTAGAGTAAAAGGCTGGAAAAAATTGTCCAAGCAAATGTTCCCAAGAAACAAGCTTGAGTAGCAATTCTAATATTGAATAAAATCAGTTTTCAACCAAAAGTTATCAAAAAAGATAAGGAAGGACATATCATACCCATGAAACGAAAAATCTACTAAGATGAACTCTCAATTCCAAACAACTGTGCTCCAAATGCAAAGACATCCACATTCATAAAAGAAACTTTACTGAAGCTCAAAGACACATTGCACCTCACTCAATAATGCTGGGAGACTTCCACACCCTACTCTCATCAAGGGACAGATCATGCAAACAGAAACTAAACAGAGGCACAGTGAAACTTACAGAAGTTATGAACCAAATGAATTTAACAGGCATCTATAAAATATTTCACCCTAAAAAAGAATATACCTTCTTCTTAGCACCTCATGGTACCTTCTACAACATTGACCATATAATCACTTCCAAAACAGCGTCAACAGAGACAAGAAAAGTGAAATAATCCTGTAAATTCTATCAGATCACCATGGACTAAGGCTGGTCTTCAATAACAGAAAACAAAATAAACAAACTAAAAACCAGAAAGTCCACATGCACATGGAAGCTGCACAGTGCTCTTCTCAGTGATAACTTTGTCAAGGAAGAAATAAGGAAAGAAATTAAAGACTTTCTTGATTTAATGAAACTGGAGGCCCAGCATACACAAAGTTATGGGACACAATGAAAGCAGTCGTAAGAGGAAAACTCATAGCTCTGAGTGCCTTCAAAAGGAAACTGGAGAGAACATACACTAGGAGCTTGACAGCAAATCTGAAAGCTCTAGAACAAAAGAAAGTAAAGAGACCCAAGAGGGGTAGACAGCAGGAAATAATCAAACTCAGAATTGAAATCAACCAAGTAGAAGCAAAAATAATTACCGAGAATCAACCAAACCAGGAATTGATTTTTTTAAGAAAATCAATGAGATAGATAATCCCTTAGACAGACTAACCAGCGGGCACAGAGACAGTATCCAAATCAATACAATCAGAAATGAAAAGAGAGGCAAAACTACAGAAAGCAAAGAAATTCAAAAACTCATCAAATCCTTCTACAAATGCATGTACTCAACAAAAGTGGAAATTTTGTAGGAAATCAAGAATTTTCTAGACAGATACCGGGGACCAAAGTTAAACCAGGATCATAGAAACCATCTAAATAGTACCACAACCACTAAAGAAATAGAAGCAGTAAATAATAGTCTCCCAACCAAAAAAAAAAAAAAAAAGCCCTCAGGACAAGATGGGTTTAATGCAGAGTTCTATCAGACCTTCAAAAAAGACATAATACCAATACTCTTCAAACTATTCCACAAAATATTAAGAGAAGGAAAACTACCCAATTTGTTCTATGAAGCCACAATTAAGCTTATGCCTAAACCACATAAAGATCCAACAAAGAAAGAGAGCTTTGAACCAAATTCCCTTAAGAATTTTGCTGCAATAATATTCAATCAAATTCTCATAAACCGAATCCAAGAACACATCAAAGTGATCATTTACCATAATCAAGGAGTCTTCTTCCCAGGGATATAGGGATGGTTCAATACACAGAAATCCATTAATGTGGATTTCTATGTGGATACACTCTATTAAAATCTTATAGAAAAATACCACATGATCATATCATTAGATGCTGAGAAATAATTTGACAAAATCCAATACCTCTTCATAGTAAAAGTCTTGGAAGGATCAGGAATTCAAGGTCTATACCTAAACATATTAAAAGCATAATACGGCAACCCAATAGCCAACTTCAACCTAAATGGAGAGGAACTTGAAGCAATCCCACTAAAAAAAGGGACTAGGCAAGGCTGTCTACTCTCTCCTTACCTACTCAATATAGTACTCAAAGTCCTAGCCAGAGAAATTAGGCAAAAAAAGGAGTTGAAAGGAATAAAATTGAAAATGAAGAAGTCAAAATATCATTATTTGTAACTGATATGACAGCATAATTATGTAAACCCAAAAATTCAACCAGAGAGTTCCTAAACCTGAAAAACAACTTAAGCGAAGTGGCTGGATATAAAAGTAAATAAATCAATAGCCTTCCTCTACTAAAAGGATAAACAGGCTGAGAAAGAAATTAGGGAAACAATACCCTTCACAATAGTCACAAATAAAATAAAAATACCCTGGTATGACTCTAACCAAGCAAGTGAAAGATCTGTATGACAAGAACTTCAAGTCTCTGAAGAAAGAATTTGAAGATCTCAGGAGATGGAAAGATCTCCCATGCTAATGGATTGGCAGGATTTGCATAGTAAAAATGGCCATCTTGTCGAAAGCAATATACAAATTCATTGCAATCTCCATCAAAATTCCAACTCAATGCTTCATAGAATTAGAAAGAGCAATTTGCAAATTCATTTGGAATAACAAAATACCCAGGATAGCAAAAACTATTCTCAAAACTAAAAGAACTTCTGGGGAAATATTGATCACTGACTTTAAGCTGTATTATAGAGAAGTCTCAATAAAAACTGCATGGTATTGATAGAGAGACAGGTCAATAGATCAATGGAGCAGAATTGAAGATCAATAAATGAACCCACACACCTATGGTCACTTGATCTTTGACAAAGAAACTAAAAACAATCCAGTGGAAAAAAAGACAGAATTTTCAACAAATGATGCTAGTTCACCTGGAGGTCATCATGTAGAAGAATGCAAATCAAACCATTGTTCTCTCCTTGTACAAAGGTCAAGTTCAAGTGGATGAAGGACCTCCTAGTAAAACCAGATACACTAAAACTAATAATAGATTAAGTGGGGAAAAGCCTTAAACACATGGGCACAGGGGAAAATTTCCTGAACAAAACACCAATGACTCAAGCTCTAAAATCAACAATTGACAAATGGGACCTCATGAAACTGAAAAGCTTAGGTAAGGCAAAGAACACTGTCAATAGGACAAAATATCAACCTACAGATTTCGAAAAGGTCTTTACCAATCCTACATGCAGTAGAGGGTTAATATCCAATATATACAGAAAATTCAAGAAATTAGACTCCAGAGAACCAAATAACCCTATTAAAAATGGCATACAGAGTTAAACAAAGAACTCTCAACTGAGGAATATTAAATGAGTTTGAAGCACCTAAAGAACTATTCAGCATCCTTAGTCATCAGAAAATGAAAATCAAAACAACCCCGAGATTCCACCTCACACCAATCAGAATGGCTAAGGTCAAACTCAGGTGACAGAAGATGCTAGGATTTGGAGAAGGAGGAAACTCCATTGTTGGTAGAATTATAAGATGGTACGACCACTCTGGAAATCAGTTTGGCAGTGCCTCAAGAAAACTGGATAGTACTACCTGAAGAACCAGCTATAGCTCTCCTGGGCATGTACCCAAATGATTCTCCAGCATATAACAAGGACACATGTTTCACTATATTCTTAGAAGACTCATTTATAATAGCCAGAAGCAGGAAAGAACCCAGATGCCCTTCAACAGAGCAAAGGATATAGAAAATGTTGTACATTTACACAATGGAGTACTACTCAGCTATTAAAATCAATGAATTCATGAAATTCTTAGGCAAATGGATGAAACTAGAAAAAATCATCCTGAGTGAGGCAACCCAGTCACAAAAGAACACACATGGTATTCACTCACTGATATGTCGATATTAGCCCCAAACATCAGAATACCCAAGATACAATTGACAGAACATAAGAAGCTCATGAAGAAGGAAGACCAAAGTGTGTTACTTCAGTCCTTCTTAGAAGGTAGGAAAATACTCATGGAAGGTAAAGGGTAGGAGTAATTTGGGATGAAGAGAGGAGGGGGAGGGAAAAGGAGGCCAGGATCAGGTATGGGAGGAGACTGGAAAGGTATACAATGGGTCAGGAATCAGAACAAATGTGATTTCAATGGGGATGGGGAACAGGGTATAGCCACCAGCGAAGCCCAGATGCCAGGAAAGCAAGAGATTTCCAGGACCCAAAGGGGATGAAATTAGCTGAAATGCCACAACAAAGGGGAGGGAGAATCTGTAGGGACCATATCCAGAACTTAGGCAAGGCCCCCAGTTGCGGGATACAGCTACCCAATCATCTCCAGATTTTTAACCCAGAATTGCTCCAGTCCAAAGGAAATACAGGGACAAAGTATGGAGCAGAAACTGAAGGAAAGGTCATCCAGAGACTGCCCCATATAGGTATCAATCTCATATACAGTCACTAAACCCAGACACAATTGTGGATCCCAAGAAGTATTTGCTGACAGTAGCCTGATATAGCTGTCTTCTGAGGGGCTCTGCCAGAGCCTGGCAATACAGAAGGGGATGCTCAAAGCCAACCACTGTAATGAGCACAGGGTCCCCAATGGAGGAGTTAGAGAAAGGACTGAAGGAGCTGAAGGGGTTTGCAACCCCATAGGAAGAAGAACAATATCAACTAACCAGACCCACCAGAGCTCCAAGGGACTAAACCACCAACCAAAGAGTACACATGGAAGGGCCCCTGGCTTCAGCCACATATGTAGCACAGGATAGCTTTGTCTAGCATCAATAGGAGGAGAGGCCCATGGTACTCTAAAGGCTTGATACCCCAGTGTACGGGAATGCCAGGGCAATGAGCTAGAAATGGGTGTGTGTTTGTGAGAGCACCCTAGTATGAGATGGAATTTCTAGAGGGGGAACCAGGAAATGGGATAACATTTGAAATGTAAATAAATAAAATATCTAAAAAAAGAACAGGGGTTAAAAGTAAAATATATTCAAGCAGCTCTGTTCCCATAGATATGTTTTTGCTGAGAAAAAAAAGGACAAAATTAAAGAATGGAAGAAGACCTATAAGGCTTGTTGGATGGGGTGAAGAATTCTGAGAGAGGGGATTGGGAAGTGTGATAAGATTTGGAATGTAAATAAATAAACTAGTTTAATTTAAAAAATAATTAGGTTTTGAATCATATCACCTAGAATTGACATAATTTTTAGCTCTTAAGTGGATGTGGGGAAGTAAATTCTGGTCCTCCCAAAGAATAGTGTGTGTGTGTGTGTGTGTGTGTGTGTGTGTGTGTGTGTGTGGTATGTGTGTATGCTGTTTGTCTTTGTATGTTGTTACATGTTAACTATAACTCTTTTACAAGTTCAGTAAACAATACTTTCTGACTCTCTTAACTACTAAAGAACAGCTAATACTCTTCACACTTCAAGAATTGACTTGAATTCATCCCAAACGTTATATAGTCTATGTCATCTAATGAGGTTCTAAGCCCAAACTCACCACTACAATTTACCACTGGAAATACAGATTCTAATATCCTAAGAGGCTGAAACAAAGGCTTTTTGTTTGTTTGTGCGATGAAATGAGGGAAACTGACTAAGGATCTTCATCTCTCCCCTGTTCTGCCTTTCCCACTCCCCTGCTCTGCCAATGGGCACCAACTGCAGTCTTCCCTATCCCTTGCCTCCAGCTCCCAAGGATCACACCAATCTTCCACTCCTAACACTCTAATCTACTGTTTGCTTTCTCTCAGCCCTTCACTCCAGAAAGAACTCCCTGCTCTCAAAAAGGACACTCCAGCCAGAAAAAAAAAAAGATAAGCTGAATGGATATATTTAAGGTTTCTGTTCTTCCATGTCCAAACTGTCAGTTTTATCTCCACTGTTATAACAGACCTACATGTAAGTTCTACCATCAATCTAGGAGAATAAATGTGCTGATCTGAATAGAACATTTGGCTTTCCTTCCTTTGAGCATCTCCAGACATCTATCCTATTCCCATTCCCAAGTTTCAGGTCTTAGTACCCACAAGAAGGTTTTCACTGGAAACCCAAGTTTTCTTACCTACAATGCCAACATAAAACATTCTACCCAATAGCACTATCTACCTAGTTCTGCTAATATCCAGAAGAGAAACAGAAACCAAGAAAAAACACAATCTAAACTAAAAGAAACAAGTATCACAAAGAACTCTAATCTTTCTGAATACATACTTACACACCAGCATAAAAAAACACAAACAATAAAATATTGCCAGGAAAATAGGACTTAGATGGAGCACAGGAACTCTAACACAGAAGTACCTGAATATTTTCACATAGCTGAAGCACAGGAAAAACACTTCAAAGCAGCATTTATAAATATTATAGATTATCTTAAAGATGATATTAAGAAATTCCAGAAAAAACAAACAAACATGGGAAGAAAATGGATAAAATTTTCAATAAAAAGAAAATAAATATTAAAAAAGGAACAAAAATCATGTTAGATTTCTGAAAATGATAAGCAAATTCAAGCAGAAAATCCACCAACAGTCATGACCATCAGGATATTTTAACTCAATACTTCAAAGTATTTCAAAACAGTACTCAGCAGCATATGAAGAAAAAAATAAAACAAACAAAATCCAGAATTTCTAATGAAATATTCAATAGGAAAAGAACTTCTTTCTGTATGTCTCATTATTCTTGATTTCACATTACACTTCAAAATTGCAATAATAAAAACATAATATTTGCATAAAGAGACAAGCTGATCAATCCACAAACCTATGCACACCTGATCCTTTGATAAAATGGCCAGAAAAACACACTGGAAGATGTATCTTAAAAATATCTTAAAATAACGGTACTTGTGAATTATGAAAATGGATCCATAGTGATTACCCTGCATAAAATCTCAAGGCTACTTTTATGAAAATCCTCAACATAAAACAAGATACCCTGAACCTGATAATGAAGATAATGGGGAATGGCATTGAAATCACTGGAAAACTAGAATACTTACTGAATAGAATAACATTATTGCAGGCAGTAAAAAACAGCAATTAATAAATAGGGCCTCTAGAAACAGATAATCTTCTTTAAGACAAAGGATTATAACATTCAGACAAAATAGCAGTCTACAGAACAGAAGAGTACTTTTAACAACTCCACATCTGTTAAAGGATTGGTATCCAAAATACATTAGGCACACAAAAAAACTGCATATTAAATAAAAACAAATAATCCAATTTACAAAATAAGGTATAAATCAAACATGAAATTCTTAAAAGTGGAATATCAAATGGTTGAGAAACACATAAAGAAATATTAGTTTCACCTGTCTTATTACAAACTGGTTTATAGTCTTTGTTTGTTGCCTTTTGGATGCCTGCACTTTTCTGAAAAGTAAAGGAGGCATACTGGATCTGTGGGAAAGATGTGGTGTGGGGCAGGTAGAAGGAATTGAGATGGGGAAACTGTGGTTTGCAATGTACAATGTCAGGGAAGAATCGACTTTCAAACAAAAAGACATGATCAACATTCTTAGACATCAAAGAAACACAAATCAAAACTACTTCTTTTAACTGCCAGAATTACTAAGATCAATAGTGAGGGAGTAAGATCATGTTGGTGAGTACCTGAAATAAGAGGAACATGCAGGTATTGTCAGGGGGAATGGAAACATGTACAGACATTAGTAAAATCAATGTGTAATTCTTAATAATTTGATGGAATTCAGTCTACCTCAGATCCTGCTAAACTACTCTTGACCATATACCCAAATGATGATTCATCTTACTTCTAGAAAATTTGCTCAGCCATATTCCTTGCTTATTTCATAATATCTCAAATTTGAAGCAACATAGAAGCCCCTCAACAGAAGAATTTACTAAGAAAATGTGATATTTACAGAGTGAAGCATTATGGACTTAGAAATAAATCATCCTGAGTGGATATGCATTCATTTGACTATTGTTCTTAGCGATTAAATAAATGATCACAAGATGCAGTCAGTAGAACATGGGAGGTTAGATATAGTAAAATATACTAAGAGTAGATCTCAGTGGGAAGGGAAAATAAAGTAAATTTTAGCAGTAGAATGAGAGCAGGGAGATGACAGAAAATGGAGGATAATGTCAGGATGGGGCAGGGAGATAGGCTAGAAAAGAAATGTGGAAAATCCCTAAAGTATGTGAAGGTAATTCTATAGAAATTGCATAATGACAGAGACAATTATGCAATTGGTCATCTCTTATCACCAAAGGAAATTTATGGTAATTAAATTGGCTTATATGCAATTGAATTGTCTGCCAAACAGGTTCCATCAAATTTCCTGAACAACCTAACCTATTTCCAAGAAAATAGGTTGCTCGCTAGAAACTGACAGAAAGTACCCATTGTTGAAGATGTCATCCCCATACATTGTTGAACACAAAGAAGTTCCTACTAAAATTCTAGTGCCTTTTTTATAAGAGTTAATATGCAGATTAACAAAAGTAAAATGTGTTCTCCAAACCAGCCACAAAACCTGATATCTAAAATGATGTCCTGACTGCAAAATATGCTGTTCAATGGTGGCACAAAGATTGTGAGAATAATGAACCAATTCTCCACATATGGAACCCATGTTTGAAATTGCTTGAATGACAATGGACCAGACAGTAAATATACCAGGGACCTAAGATATACCACATATAACTTGTTTTTAAAAAATCGAGGAAAACTAATCATAATGACATTCTGCTAAATTTATTTTTTCCTTTTCTTTTTTTTATTAGATATTCTTTACTTATATTTCAAATGATTTCCCCTTTCCTGGTTCCCCCCACCCCAAAAGTCCCATAAGCCATATTCCCTCCCCCTGTTCCCCAATCAACCCCTCCCCACTTCCCTGTCCTGGTATTCCTCTACACTGCTGCATCAAGCCTATCCAGGACCAGGGGCCTCTCTACCCTTTGACGTCCAACAAGGCCATTCTCTGCTGCCTATGCATCTGGAGCCATGGGTAACACCATGGTTGATGGCTTTGTGCCTGGGAGCTCTGGGACTACTGGGTGGCTCATATCGTTGTTCCTCCTATGGCACTGCAAATCCCTTCAGCTCCTTGAGTCTTTTCTCTAACTACCCCATTGGGAGACCCTGTGCTCAGTTCAATGGTTGGCTGAGAGTGTCCCCCCTCTGTATTTCTCATGCACCAGGAGACCCTCCCAGGTGACAGATATATTTGGCTCTGGTCATTAAGCACTTGTGAGCATCCACAATAGTGTCTGGGTTTTGCAACGGTTTATGGGATGGATCCCTAAGTGGAGCAGTCTGTGGATGCTCTTTCCCTCAGATTCTGAACCGCTCTGGAAATCAGTTTGGAGGTTCCTCAGAAAGTTGGGCATAATGCTACTGGAGGATCCTGCTATACCATTCCTGGGCATAAAATCAGAGGATTCTTCAGCATGTAATAAGGACACATGCACCACTATGTTCATAGCAGCCTTATTTATAATAGCCAGAAGCTGGAAAAAAAAAACCCAGATGTCCTTCAACAAAGGAATGGATACAGAAAATGTGGTATATTTACACAACGGAATACTACTCAGCTATTAAAAACAATGAATTCATGAAATTCTTAGGCAAATGGGTGAAACTGGAAAATATCATCCTGAGTGAGGTAACCCAATTACAAAAGAACACACATGGTATGCACGAACTGATAAGTGGATATTAGTGGATATCCAGAAGCTTGGAATACCCAAGACACAATTCACAGATTAAATGAAGCTCAGGAAGAAGGAAGAACAAAGTATGGATACTCTGGTCCTTCTTAGAAGGGGAAACAAAATAACCCAAAAAGAGACCATAGCAAATTAATATCTCCCATTAATTTTTAAAAATCACCAAGAGTTTGCAACTAATCTCTTCTGATCTGTACCTTTTGTAGTTGAATTTTGTTGACTTATTTTATAGTACAAATAGTTAATAGAACCTTCTCACTGTCATTTTTCAGGAGCAATCTGTAACTACCGGCATGGCAGAATCCTTCGGGTGTCCTTAAATATTTTCTCCAAAGTATATGTGTCAGAATCAGCCAACAAAAATATCACCCATGATAAATAATGAATTGAGGAAATGGCCTGTGAATTACTTCTAGTGGTTTTTGCACAAAATACTGGCACAAAGTTGGGCTGTTCATCATTCCCTGTGAAAGAAAATTCCACTGCTATCATTTTACAGGTTGAGCAATATTATGAGTAGGCACTATGAATGCAAACCTTTCCCCATCTTGCTCATGCAAGTGGATAGTAAAAAAAGCAATCCTTTCAATCAATTATTATCACAGACTAAGGTAATAAGGTAAAGAAAGTCCAGGCTGTAATGGACCTACTGTTGGATTACTCTATGCACTGCCCTTAAATCTATCAACATTCAACATTTTCCTGATTTCTTTTTTTTAATAACAAATACAGGGGAATTCCATGGGAAGTAGACTCTTCTATATGTTGAGTCTCCAGCTGCTCTTGTACCACCTGCTCAGGTGCTTGTAATTTTTCCTTAGTTATGGACAATAGATCTACCCACACAGGCTTGCCAGTAGACCATTTTAATGGTAGAGACATTGGTATTTCAACAGAGCCCCTCTCCCTTATAATTTTGGAAACTCAGTGTCAGCTATGTTCTGTGTTTGGATAATTGGCACAACCTGGGTTTGCTTTTGATGACATATATCATTATCTTCACCGGGAGAATTTACCATTTCACCCTTTTTTATTTTTCTTTTTTTGATCTTTTTTTATTGATTATTTTATGTATTTACATTTCATATGTTATCCCCTTTCCAAGTTTTCCCTTTGGAAACCCCGTCTCCTCTCTGACCTCCCCCTGCTTCTATGAGGATGGTCCCTCTCCCAATCACCCACTCTCACCTGGTATTCCCCAGTTTCTCAACACTGGGGAATCGAACCTTCACAGGACAAAGGGATTCTCCTCCTATTGATGCCAGACAATGTCATCCTCCACTACATATGCAGCTGGAGCCCTGATTCCCTCCATGTGTAGTCTCTGGTTGGTGGTTTAGTCCCAGGGAGCTCTGGGGGTTCTGGTTGGTTGATATTGTTGTTCTTCCTCTATTGTTCTCTCCTTTCGGGAGACAGCTAAAACAGGCTTCTGTCAGCAAGCACTTCTTGGCATCTGCAATAGTGTTAGGGTTTGGAGTCTGTATATGGGATGGATCCCCAGGTGGGGCAGTCTCTGGATAGCCTTTTCTTCCATATCTGCTCTACACTTTTCCCCCCTATTTTCTTTAGACAGGAGCAATTCTGCATTAAGAATTTGGAGATGAGTGTGTGGCCCCCTCCACCAACCGGAGCCTTGCCTCGCATCTGGATATGGTCTCTACAGGTTCTCGCTCCCCTTTGTTAGGCATTTCATCTAATCTCATCCTTTTGGGTCCTGGGAACTACTTGCTTTCCTGGCCTCTGGGACTTGCTTGAAGCTATCCCCACTTCCACGTCTCCCACCACTACACATTTCTGTTCAAATTCCTGACCCTCTATATATCATCCCTGTCTCCTTTCGTATCTGGTCATCTCCTCTCCCCCCTTTCCTCTCAAGTCCCTACCACCCTCTACCTCCTGTACCATTTCACCCTTTATTTCATCATGGATTGTCTCTGAAATGGCAGGAATATTAATTCAAGTAAAGCACTGTTATAAAAGAACGTTTCCCCATAAAATTTATGGGTATATCAGCCACATAAGGCATTAACTTTCCTATTTAACCATGCAGTTGCACACATTTAACGCATCTCAGACTTTGTTTATCTAAGATAACTTTTCAATTCCTAGAATCTGTGTATAAACCTTTGATGTGGTCATTCTGAACTTCAATCATTTTACAAAATGATAGTTACATCAGTTCCCATATCCACCAAATTTTCTATTTCAATGTCATGTACTTGTAATTTTACTTTTGGCCTCTGATCATTAATAACTTTGCCAGATCACACATTTTCCTGTACATCCAAACCCTTCTATCATTTCAACATGTATGGATTTACCCTTGATACAAAGAAACATTAGCAGCTAAGCAATCATATCACCTGCATTAAATTGCATCTCTCTTTTTACATAGGCTATACTTTTAATTTCTCCTCTGAAATCTTTGTCTATAATTCCTGGACATACAATGAGTCCTTGAGGAAGTCAATCTACTCCTTCCTAAGATCATAACTCCAGTAGCTATTTTATAACACTGAATGTTGGGGGATACGATAAGATAAGCTGTGGCCAAGTCCGGAGCTCTGCTCCCTGTGGTAGCCTGAATTATATTTCCAATGTTGAGTGGAGGCTTTTGGGTCTGCTTGTTACACTAAAATGGCTTATGATTTTTGCTATGGGGCCTTGAGCCATGCCCCTAAGGACATTTCCTGACAGTAAGAAATTACCTTGAATATCTCTTTTGGACCTATACTCATTGGTCCAATGGGGACACTGCCACATCACCTGCATACCCCTGGAAACCTAGTCCTTTTTTGTGGTTTATATTTAGAAAAACTATTGCTTGTAGATATGTCTTGTTTGCAATTTTGTTGCAAATTGCAATATTTCCCACAATTAAAAGAGGCATTTTGAGATCTGAGACCTCTAACTATAGCTTGACCTATTATATTAGCATGATATATTATAGAAACAATATGGGTTTATCCCTTATCTAATCATCCATAGGCAGTACTGGATGCTTTAATGGTCTAATAAATTTTTCACATTTAGTATTAGAATTTTCACACACCACACCTCTATTAACACCTGCCTTGTATCAGGATCTGATTTGGTTCACAGTTAAAAGTAATCTTTATAAAATAAATCAGAGAAGGGTTCTCCATAATGTTGTATAGTAGGTATAAATGTGGTAACTTTTTCCTGGTGTCTTCAAATTTGCCCCAAAATCTTAGAACTATTAAGTGATATTGTTCTATAATAGCATCATAAAATTATATCTGTTCTTATATATCAAAGTACCACCCTTCATCCAGCAACTGGTTTTTCCTATATTCCTTCCCCTCAGTCTTCTTCACTGTTCAATATTTGTGACCCTTTCCTCTACCATTTTATCCATTGCAATTGTGGAATGGTTTCTAGTACAACTTACTAATCCCTTACAGTATTGGGGAATAATTCTATTTTGAGTAGCCCAGTTATTTAGAATTTGTTTCAGATAAATCAAGTGCATCTTGTATGAAATCGTAGCCTCTTTAAATAGCCTTAGATCTATCATTTCTCTGGGATATCATCCTATTTTGTAATAAGCTTGTTCCACACCATTAGCAGACATATCCTCTTTAACTACTGAAAAAGCTGATGATGATCTCACAACCTCAGGCATCCCCTGCTCTAACTCTGGTGGTAAAGTTGGTTTAAGCTTGAGCCTTTCTCTCAAAACTGCTAATTCATCACACTGTCCTCCCAATTTTTCAGCTTTTCTCTGAACCAACCTCTCTCCTGCCCAATTCCATTTCCTCTTTTCTTCTACAGGAAGCTCCCATTCTTTTGCTCAGTCACTAGGGTTGAGCCATTTTGTTCTCTCTTTCCAGTGCTCCTTGTTCCCCAAGTGCTTCCATCTCCACCAATCTTTTTAATTGAGTAGACCACTCTGCAACTCTTTCAGAAAAGAGAGTAGAGTGAACAACTTTTTCCCCATTTCAGCAACTTATCATTTCTCAAGCACTTCCATTTCCACCTGCAATTTTTCACCTGTGCAGTCATTCTTCCAACATTTTTTGAAACAGAGAATAGGAAGAAGAAAAGCAAGCAAACAAACAAACAAAGAAACAAAACCAATAAAACATATAATCCTCTTGGGTTCAAAGCTGGGATAGCCCAGTGGTTGCAGACACAGTAATTTTTGCTGGCGTCCTGAAAAACAATCCATTCCTTCATCAAATGTCATTCGCTATATGGCTTTTGGAACCAAACTTCCCAATTTATCCTTAGTTTTATGCACCATTTGTATCTGGTCTTGCTATTTGGTGGATTTTTTTTCATGGTTTTATTTGTTTCTACTTGACTGATTTCAGCCCTGACTTTGATGATTTCCTGCCTTCCATTCCTCTTGGGTGTATTTGCTTTTTTCTGTTCCAGGGCTTTCAGGTGTGTCTTTAAGCTGCTAGTGTATGCTCTCTCCCATTTCTTTTTGGAGGCACTCAGGGCTATGAATTTTCCTCTTAGCTCCACTTTCATTGTGTCCCATAAATTAGGGTATGTTGTACCTTCATTTTCATTGAATTTTAAAAAGTCTTTGATTTCTTTTTTTAATTTCCTCCTTGACCAAGTTATCATTGAGTAGAGCATTGTTCAAGTTCCATGTGTATGTGGGCTTTCTGTTGTGCTTGTTGCTATTGAAGACCACCCTTATTCCATAGTGATCTGATAGGAAACATGGGATTAGTTCGATCTTCTTATCTGTTGAGGTCTGTTTTGTGACCAATTATATGGTCGATTTTGGAGAAGGAACCATGAGGTGCTGAGAAGAAGGTATATTCTTTTGCTTTAGGATGAAATGTTCTCTCTATATATCTGTTAGTTCCATTTGGTCCAAAGCTTCAATTAGAATCACTATGTCCCTATTTAGTTTCTGCTTTCCTGAACGATCCATTTCAGAGAGCGGGGTGTTGAAGTCACCCACTATTATTGTGTGAGGTGGGATGTGTGCTTTGAGCTTTAGTAAAGTTTCTTTTATGAATGAGGGTGCCCTTGCATTTGGAGCATAGATATTCAGAATTGAGAGTTCTTCTTGGTGGATTTTTCCTTTGATCAGTATGCAGTGTCATTATGTGTCTTTTTTGATGACTTTAGGTTGAAAGTCAATTTTATCTGATATTAGGATGGCTACTCCGGCTCGTTTCCTGGGACCATTTGCTTGTAAAATTGTTTTCCAGCCTTTTACTCTGAGGTAGTGTTTGTCTTTGACACTGAGGTGTGTTTCCTGCACGCAGCAAAATGTTGGATCCTGTTTATGTATCCAGTCTGTTAATCTATGTCTTTTTATTGGGGAATTGAGACCATTGATATTAAGAGAGATTAAGGAATAGTAATTATTGCCACCTGCTATTCTTGAAGCAATCCCACTAAAATCAGGGACTAGACAAGGCTGCCCTCTCTCTCCATATCTTTTCAATATAGTACTTGAAGTTCTAGCTAGAGCAATTAGACAACAAAAAGAGTTCAAAGGGATACAGATTGGAAAGGAAGAAGTCAAACTATCACTATTCGCAGACGATATGATAGTATACTTAAGCGGCCCAAAGAACTCAACCAGAGAATTCCTACAGCTGATAAACAATTTCAGCAAAGTGACCAGATGTAAAATCAACTCAAGCAAGTCAGTAGACTTCCTGTACACAAAGGATAAGCAGGATGAGAAAGAAATAAGAGAAATGATACCCTTCACGATAGCCACAAACCATATAAAGTATCTTGGCGTGACTCTAGCCAAACAAGTGAAAGATCTGTATGACAAGAACTTCAAGTCTCTGAAGAAAGAAATTGAAGAAGACCTCAGAAGATGGAAAAATCTGCCATGCTCATGGATTGGCAGGATTAATACAGTAAAAATGACCATCTTGCCAAAAGTAATATACAGATTCAATGCAATCCCCATCAAAATCCCAACTCAATTCTTCATAGAGTTAGAAAGAGCAATTCAAAAATTCATCTGGAATAACAAAAAACCCAGGATAGCTAAAACTATTCTCAAGAGTAAAAGAACCTCTGGGGGAATCAGTATCCCAGACCTAAAGCTGTACTACAGAGAAATAGTGTTAAAAACCGCATGGTATTGGTACAGTGACAGGCATGTAGATCAATGGAACAGAATTGAAGACCCAGAAATGAATCCACACTCCTATGGTCACTTGATCTTTGACAAAGGAGCTAAAACCATCCAGTGGAAAAAAAGATAACCTTTTCAACAAATTGTGCTGGCTCAACTGGAGGTCAACATGCAGAAGAATGCAAATTGACCCATTCTTATCTCCTTGCACTAAGCTCAATTCCAAGTGGATCAAGGACCTCCACATAAAACTAGACACACTGAAACTAATAGAAAGGAAACTAGGGAAGAACCTTGAACATATGGGCACAGGGGAGAATTTCCTGAACAGAACTCCAATAGCTTATGCTCTAAGATCAAGAATAGACAAATGGGACCTCATTAAATTACAAAGTTTCTGCAAGGCAAAAGACACTGTCAAAAAGACAAAGAGGCAACCAACTAACTGGGAAATGATCTTTACCAACCCTACATCCGACAGAGGGCTAATATCCAATATATACAAAGAACTCAAGAAGGTAAACTCCAGAGAGGCAAGTAACCCTATTAAAAAATGGGGTACAGAGCTAAACAAAGAGTTCTCACCTGAAGAATATCTAATGGCTGAGAAGCACCTAAAGAGATGTTCATCATCCTTAGTCATTAGGGAAATGCAAATCAAAACAACCCTGAGATTCCATCTCACACCAGTCAGAATGGCTAAGATCAAAAACACAGGAGACAGCAGTTGTTGGTGAGGATGTGGAGAAAGAGGAACACTCCTCCACTGCTGGTGGGATTGCAAGCTGGTAAAACCACTCTGGAAAGCAGTCTGGCGGTTCCTCAGAAAACTGGGCATGACACTCCCGGAGGATCCGGCTATACCACTCCTGGGCATATACCCAGAGGCTTTACCTGCATGCAATAAGGACACATGCTCCACTATGTTCATAGCAGCCTTATTTATAATAGCCAGAAGCTGGAAAACCCAGATGTCCCTCAACGGAGGAATGGATTCAGAAGATGTTGTATATTTACACAATGGAATACTACTCTGCAATTAAAAACAATGAATTCACGAAATTCCTAGGCAAATGGTCAGAACTTGAAAATATCATCCTTAGTGAGGTAACCCAATCACAAAAGAACACACTAGGTATGCAGTCACTGATAAGGGGGTATTAACCCAGAATCTCGGAATACCCTAGACACAATTCGCATATCAATAGATTTCTAAGAAGATGGAAGGAGAGACCCCTGGTCCTGGAAAGACTGGATGTAGGGGAACGCCAGGACAGAGAAGCGAGAGGGGGGTGAATGGGGAAAAGAGGGAGGGAAGGGGGCTTATGGGACTTTCGGGGAGGGAGGAAACGGGAAAGGGGAAATGATTATGAATGTAAAAAAAACTTAGAAAATAAAATAAAATTAAAAAAAAAAAACATTTGGTGTGCAGAGCCCCGTCTGGCTGAGCAGTGAAGGGCAGTGCACTCTCTGGTGGACACAGCCTATCATCGCCACTGTACTGCTGGCCTGGCCTAGGAAAGAGTTTTCACTGTCAGAGGCTCTGTAGGGGACTTTCCCAGAGACCCCAGGACCTTGTAATAGACATCCTCTTGGGCAGACAGGTCAGACAGTGGGTCACAATTTCCACAAGCCCTTGCTCTCACGATACCAGCACTGTGTGAGGAGTTGGTGGCAGCATCATAGAGGCTAGGTCACTGCTGCCTCCAGGAAAAGGGGTGACTAGCTTCTCCTGCCACTCACAGGGGAGCTGTGGGAGTCACTGGGGTGATCTGTGCCAACACACCCAGCAGTGCTTGTGCCCAAGAGGTAGAGATTGAGAAGGCAGCAACATTTACGAAATGTTCAGGGTCCTTTTAATGGTTGGTAAGGGACACAGAAGTGCTTGCTACCTACCAAGGGGGCAGTGGTGGGGGTGGGGGGGTGGTATGCACAAGTTGTACCTGCTCAGGCCCTCCTCCTCTCCTGATCTGGCACCAGTCATATCCACAGGGGGACAAGGAAGGCAGGAAGGATTCTTTCTATCCCTACACTCTGCAGACAGAAGCAGGCTGGGGGAAGGACCCAACTTCCAGAGACCACAGAGTGAGCCAGGACAGTGCTAGCCCTGGCCCAGAGGGGCACTTTGAGCAAATGCTGAGCTGAAAAGGTGTCCATGCCCACCCCTTGATGGGCTGCAGGTGGGACCAGGTGACAACTAGAGCAAAAGCAGGTTGCATGATAGCAGATCACAGAAGGTCCTGGAGTGTGGACCAGTCTATGGGCTTTAGGTAGGGACATGAATGTAGGGAACTAAAGGGCCGGAAGAAGTAGAGAGGTGCTTCAGGGGTGGAGAAGAGTGGAGGGAAGGCTGGGCTGTCACAGATGGCAGGGCAGAGGGAGTAGACGAGGCTAGACTAGGAATTCGAGGATAGCTACGAATTCAGTCTAAACAAAAAAGTAATTTGTTAGAACATCATGAGATAGTTCACTTACTTTTTTTTTAAGACAAGGTTACTGTGTGTAGTCCTGGCTAGCCTGGAATTTACCAGGTTAGCTCCAGTTTCACAGAGACCTGCATGGTTCTTAAGTGCTGGTATCAATGACATGCACTGCCATTTCTAGCTCAAGGTCTTAAATTTTTTGGAACTCAATCATACTGTTTTTAAGGATGAGCTTTGTAGCCAACTGTGTGGCAAAGAGAATTTGAAAGGCTGGACACAGCAGCCCACTGCCTGCTCTTCAGACCTCCCTTGGGCTATTCCATCAACCCTCCCCCACCTTCCTAGCACTGCTTAGCCTGCACTCACACCTGTAAGAATGTATTTGTAAATACATTCTTAGAGCTCAGCCCTTCCTCACCAACAGCTCGGCCTCCAGTGAGCCTCCATTCTTCCAGGCGCCCTTTCCATTCATGGGCTCCATGTTCTCCAAGCTGTGTCTTGGGCCTGGTGTTCAACCTTGGGAAGGACTGGGGTGGCCTTGTTGTGGGGCGGGCCTGCTGCACTGCTTTCCTGGGATGGGCTAGCTTAGACTTTGCATCTGCCCTCTAAGAAGGACTCCACTTAGCATGCAGGACTGGAAACTTCTGGACCTATGCAGTCCAGGAACTGAAGGGCAAGGCTGAATGACATAGAGGAGGACGCTGAAGTCCATGTCTCGTTGATGTTTTCTATGTGAGTCTGTGTCCCCTGCCTCCTAGACATGGGCAGACTGGGTGACAGCAAGGCCCAGCAACAGTGTCACTGGCAAAGTGGGGGAGCTGGGACTCTGATGGCGCAGAATGACCAGGGCACGGCAGTGGAACACTGGTTCTGTTCTCTCTCCATGTGGACTCAGCAGAATCACACACTACCTGACCCCCATGGATCGACCATTAGACTCCATGCCTCTCCTGGAGAGAAGTGTACATGTCCCAGCACGGCAGAGGATTGAGGCCATCACATTATGGCAGCAGTAATATCACTGTCAACAGGGACACATCATGCAGCAAGGTGAAAAGCTCTGTACCATGACTTAAAAGCTGAGAGTACCACCAACCAAAGAGTACACATGGAGGGACCCATGGCTCCAGCTGCATATGTAGCAGAGGATGGCCTTGTCGGGCATCAATGGGAGAAGAGGCCCTTGGTCTTGTGAAGACTCAATGACCCAGTGTAGGGGAATTCGAGGGCAGAAAAATGGGAGTGGGTAGGTGGGGGAACACCATCATAGAGTCAGGAGGAAGAGGGATGGGATAGAGGGTTTCCAGATGGTAAACCTGGAAAGGGGATAACATTTGAAATGTAAATAAAGAAAAAAGCCAACAACAACTACAACAAAAAGTTGAGAGTTAAAGACAGGCCAAGGAGCAGCACAGCTGAGATCATGGGAGCAAGTTTCCTCTATGAATACAAAACAGCCTTCCCTGGCTGTGGTCCCATAGGTAGGCACCTGTGGGTGTAGCCTACTTGCTGGGGAGGCCTGGGATTGGGCAGGACTGTGGAGATATATGTGTGTGCATGTGTGTACAGATGAATAGAAACTACAGTTGTGGTTGAGATGGCATTTTAGAATTCATAAAAAAAAAGGTTGTCTGTCATGTTCCCTCCTCTAGGTCACTGCAGCAAACACATGAGGAGACACTGCCTTCAGGCAGGGTTGAAGGCCACAGGGGGTGTTCTGTGGAGATCCTGTCTCACCCCATCTTTGCTCCAGTGCTCGCATTTGTGATCTCTGCCTGGTAAATTCTTCTAGCTCTGCTTGGGGGAATTGCTGTACTTTAACATGTGGGGTAAAAGTCACATAAACCTAAAGAAAAAAGTGGAAATCCAATTCTCCATGTATCTAAGCTGCCTAGTGGTCAGGAAGTCACGGTGGGAGACTAGTGCCTAGTATTTTCGGAACCTGACAACTTCCATAATCTGCAGCTGCTGTGCTGGCCTCCTAGGACATTCAGCAGCTGGCTCTGTCACCTGCCAGATCTGTATATGCTCAAACAAAACTGCATAACTATAAATCAAAATTAAGAGCCCTGATTAAAAAAGGCCAAAGAATCTCAAGGATCCAGATATTACAAAGCTCCAAGAACTTATTTTAATCCATGATGCCTAAATTCCCTACCGCTTGAATTTTCAGAAGTGTTCCAATATTTGAAACTTGGAGCAGCCACCATCTGCAGCAGCTCCAAAGCCTTCTGTGCTTAGCCCACCAGGAAAGAGTGATCTCCCAGTAGTGATTTCTCTTCTAAGTGTGGAGGTGAGGAGGTGAGATCTCCACCTTCTCTCTGAAGGGGAACAGCTAGGAGCGCACAGGGCATATGAGCAGTGGAACTGCTGGGAGAGGAGTCTTCCCTTCTGGCCGCCATTTTCAATGGGGAACCAGACAACTCCACAACCTTCTGTGCACAGACCCTGTCAGAAAAGAGTTGGTCTCCCAGGGATACAGACATAGGCTTACAGGCCCATAGGAGGGACATGCTCCAGTCAGAGACAGCAAGACCAACTAATACCAGAGATAACTAGATGCCGAAAGGCAAGTGCAAGAAAACTACCAACAGAAACCAAGGCGACTTGGCACCATCAGAGCCCAGTTCTCTCATCCCAGCAAGTCCCAGATACCCCAACACACCAGAAAAGCAAGAGTTGGATTTAAAGTCTCATCTCATGATGCTGTTAGAGGACATCAAGGAGGACATAAATAACTCCCCTAAAGAAATCCAGGAGAACATAGGTCAAAAAGTAAAAGTCCTTAAAGAAGGAACACAAAAATCCCTTAAAGAAATACAGGAGAACATGGGTCAGCAGGTAGAGGCCCTTAAGGAGGAAACACAAAAATCCCTTAAAGAATTATGGGAAAACACAAACAAACAAGTGAAGGAACTGAACAAAATCATCCAAGATCTAAAAATGGAAGTAGAAAGAATAAAGAAATTATAAAGTGAGACATCTCTGGAGATAGAAAATCTTGGAAAGAATTCAGGAGTCATAGATTCAAGCATCAACAACAGAATTCAAGAGATAGAAGAAAAAAATCTCAGGTGCTGAAGACATCATAGAAAACATTGACTGAAAGGTCAAAGAAAATGCAAAGTGCAAAATGCTTCTGAGCCAAAACATCCAGGAAATCCAGGACACAATGAGAAGACCAAATCTAAGGATTATAGGTATAGAAGAGAGCAAAGATTTCCAACTTCAAGGGCCAGCAAATATCTTCAACAAAATTATAGAAGAAAACTTCCCTAACCTAAAGAAAGAGATGTCCATGAACATACAAGAAGACTACAGAACTCCAAACAGACTGGATCAGAACAGAAAGTCCTCCCGTCATATAATAATCAAAACACCAAATGTACTAAACAAAGAATATTAAAAGCAGTAAGGGAAAAAGGACAAGTAATCTATAAAGGCAGGCCTACCATAATTACACCAGACTTCTCACCTGAGACCATGAAAGCTAGAATAACCTGGGCAGATCTCATATAGACCCTAAGAGAACACAAATGCCAGCCCAAACTACTATACCCAGCAAAACTCTCAATTACCATAGGAGAAAACAAGATATTCCATGATAAAACCAAATTTACACAATATCTTTCCACAAATCCAGCCCTACAAAGGATAATAGGTGGAAAATGCCAACATGAGGAGGGAATCTACACCCTAGAAAAAGCAAGAAAGTAACCTTTTCCCAACAAACCCAAAAGAAAGTAACCACACAAACATGAAAATAACATCAAAAATAACAGGAAGCAACAATCACTATTCCTTAATATCTTATAACATCAATGGACTCATTCCCCAACAAAAAAATATAGTCTAACAGAAATATTTTTCATGTAAATCTTCAATTTTATCAGAAAATATTTCTGATTCCTCTTTCAATTTAGTAATTTTTTTATTTCTACCATTTTAACTGTATTATTTTCCATGATAATATTCAATTTTAACCTTTTTTCTATATATTTCTTCAATTTTATCAGAAATGTTTTCCTTGTAGATCTTCAATTTTATCAGAATGTTTATAATTCCACTTTCAATCAACTTAGGAATATTTTTATACTTACCATTATATATGTATAATTTTTCCATAAAATAGTCAAACTTAACATGCTTTTCTATATATTTCTTTAAATTTATCAGAGATCTTTTCCATGTAAATCATCAGTTTTATCAGAAAATGTTTATAATTCCACTTTCAATCAACTTAGAAATATTTTTATGCCTACCATTTTATCTGTATAATTTTCCATGATAATCTTCAATTTTAATGTTTTTCTATATATTTCTTCAAGTTTATCAGAAATATTTTCCATGTATATCTTCAATTTTATCAGAAAATGTTTGTAATCCCTCTTTCAATCAACTTAGAAATGTTTTTATGCCTACCATTTTATCTGTAATTTCCCATGATAATCTTTACTTTTAACATTATTTCTATATATTTCTTCAATTTTATCAGAAATATTTTCCTTGTAGATCTTCAATTTTTATCAGAAAATGTTTATAATTCCACTTTCAAGCAACATAGAAATATTTTTATGCCTACCATTTTATCTGTATAATTTTTCCATAAAATAACCAATCATAACGTGTTTTTCTATATATTTCTTCAATTTTATCTGAATTATTTTCCTTGTAGATTTTCCATTTTATCAGAAAATGTTTATAATTCTACTTTCAATCAACTTAGGAATATTTTTATACCTACCATTTTGTCTGTAATTTTCCATGATAATCTTCAATTTCAATGTTATTTTTAATTTTTCTACAATTTTATTTGAAATATTTTTCATGTAAATCATCAATTCTATCATAAAATGTTTCTACTTCCCTTTTCAACTAATTTAGCAATGTTTTTATGTCTACCATTTTACTCTTTAATTTTCCATGAAAATTGTCAATCTTAATGTGTTTTTCTATATAAATCTTCACTTTTGTCAAAAACATTTTCCATGTAAATCTTTAATTATATCATAAAATGTTTTTACTTCCTTTTTAAAAAAAATTTAAAAAAAGAATATTAAAAAAAGAAAGCTGAGTTTTATGGTTTAAGGGGCTTAAGAGGACAAATTTGAAGAACCATCATCAGCCTACCTGCATGGCCATGTACTTTGAGTGTTACTAATGTTATATTTCATGCCAAAAATTATGCATTGTGTTAAAAATCCTGTTTGTAATCAAGCTATACCCTGTCAGATTAAGTTTCAATAGATTAAGTGGAATTTTCTACATAAATCATGGGAATTATAATTCACTGAGCTGTTCTTTGTAATGAAGAAAATGAAGTTATGTTTATTGATGCATGAATGTACATTGGACATCACATTGCCCCGAAACTATCTGTGGTCAATGAATATGATTTTTGCTATTGCATAACTCATTCATGAAAGAGGAAGTCTTTCCATACATGCAGAGTGATGAGAACAGACACTCAAAACTGCTTCAATGCTTTGATGGAATCATATTTCTGTGCAATATGAAACCTTGTTTCAAGTGATTGAAGAAATAAAAATCAGTATCAAATTAATGGGAAACAAACAGGTCAAGAAAGTTTTACTGATAAATGATATCAAACATTTAATGAAAATGCAACACCAATACATCTAAGGTTATTCTAGAAATGACAATGTGATAGAGGCTATCACATCTTCCCCATAGCACAACATGGAATCAGATATCTGATTCCAACAAGAAATACAGGGACAACAAAATGGAAGGATGTTATGGGATATTATCTGTGAAACGTGGAAGATAATTTTATTTTATATATCCACAAAGTACTGTAGTGAATATCTTAAGATTGCCATCCAACAGAACATAAAGGACATCTTAAGATGCCATCCATCTAACATAAAGGAAAACAGAAACCAAAGATTTCCTTGATAATAAGGAAGGACACGGTGGGGTGAGGTCTGCCTTCTTTCCACCATGTCAAATCAATAATATGAGCTTAAGGCAGAAAGAAAAGAAATTTCAAGAAATACAATTTGTGTTCCAAACAACATGGAGGATTTCTCTGTAGAAAACAATGTGGAGTTTCACCTCTCAATCTCATGGAGTCTCAATCTCAATCAATTTGGCAAAAACAAATTCATGATTATTGAATGTCCTGAGAACAATGCTCATGTGCACCAAATGAGTTCGAAAAGACTGCCACAACCCAGGATGGAATTTCAATAGCAGTCTCAATGGAATGAAAAGCCAGCCTCAAATGTGCATTCGCAATTCATTTGACATGGTATTACCACCCAGTATTCAAAAATTGTAGAATATCACAAGACACTCAATTTACACAATATACAGGTCTGAAAAACTACTGAAAAATATTTAAACTGACAAAGTCATAATTCAACTAAGTATGAAACAAATTCTTATTCATAGTAAATAAGATGGTACCATAAACTTCACTGCAAAATTTTATTATATGCCAGTGACATACCAACCATTCCAAAACTGGAGTTAAAGGCACCACTTAATTCAGTGTGGATATTATGGGCAAAAGTATAAGATAGTGAAAAAATCACAAATTAAATTCAATGTTCCATCTGTGTCACTAATTGTAATCTAACGAAGTTCAATAAATTAGTATAACAGACATACATCTCTGTTGTTGCAATGTAATCCACGACAGTACTGTTTCAAAACAAATACCAACTAGCCAAGAATAAAAAATATATAAGGTATATACTAATGTTAGCAATAAAATTCTCTCTCATAAATGAAGTCTTTTCTTTGAGCAAAATGTATGAAATTGTTCTCAAACTTCTCAATGAGGTATGAACAAACATCAACAAAGAAATGCTTCGTCAAATGGCACTGACTGTCAGCGACTGATTATCAGGCAAGAGATCAGCATAATAACTCAGTGAATGTCTGCACAGGTACTGATATTGGACAGAATGGGCACTGAATCTTTATAAATCCAGGCAGTTTTGGATTTGCACAATGACATATTCTCCAAATGACAGAAATTATAGGAAGTTTGAGGAGATTTTGTAAACATGACTAGCATACAATAGTATATGAATAAGAGAGAGAAAGCTCAACCTCTGGCTCAATATGACATGTGAGACTGTGTTTACATACACTAGACAATGGAAACATAATGTCTCATGATTCTTCTCAGATTGTGCATGATATCAAACTATTATGACCTTCTCAACTCTTGTCTATGGAAGTTCTGATGAAATCTCTTGTGTTTACACATATTGCTTTTGATACAGGGTCTGTTCCAAGCTGTCCAGGAGAAGAATTCTCCTGTGAAGATCCGTACCATGGATAGGAATGAAATCATGGCACTTGAGGATGGAGAACATGATCTTAATGTGTTTTAAGAAATGTTTTGATCAAAAGTTTTCAGACCTCAGATGTAGAGCTTGAGGCCAAAATTTTCCCATGTATCCAGGGAGCATGACATGGGATCAATGGGAAGGAACTGTTGAATATAATTAAGTATACGTCCAGAGAGGAGTAGCCTTAAAACACACATTGGTGTAAATGTGTGTGTGATGTTTGTCTGCAAAAGAAACGAATTTCACAACTGTTCAATCTTAGACCCTAGCAGACATGAACAAGCTGTGTGCTTTCACTATTTGCTTTTTGCTCCTGAAGTTTTCTTTCATCTTGTGCTGTTTGACTGAACCCAATTGCTTTTGGAGGATAAAGAATAGTGAAGATAATGATGGAGATTTGAGAACTGACTGTGGTTTTTACCTTCTGGTAACTGAGGAACCTATTGACAATTTTTATGATGAAATTATTGAACGTAGGTAAGTCATTAACATTTATTACCTGCTTCAATGTGATGAATTAGAAATATTTATCTGCGTACACAAACAGTTGAGTTCTGTCCTGTTCTTCCTTCTGTAACTTTAGGAACCACTGAAAATTATGTATAATATCAATCACTATTTGAATACTTTCAAATGTGTTACAATTTAGTTTAGCTTTAATACATAGGGCTCCAGAACACAATCCTGGACAATGAGAGAGACTGAGTTCTATCTGTTGAGTCTTTGTGAATACAATATGTGTAAATAGGTCTCCTCATCAGACCTCTTCCCTCCTGGAATTCACAATTCCCACCTTTAGCAAGAGCTCAATATGAAGAGATAACCTCACGGCCAATATTCAATTGTCTGCCAACAATTACTGTATGAGCACGAATCTAAATCCCTTCCTAAACAGGTTATCTAATTTTGGTCTCCAACAGTTGGACATACATTCATTCACTGAAATATTTGTGTATATGCAGTTCTACTATACCTGCATACATGTATAACCTCATATGTACACTTGTGAATGTACATATACATTGTTTTGCAAAATAGTTTTTAAATGAGCCTCTCCTGCCATTCTGGAGTTGACATTGAATATGGAAAAAGACTGCCAGTCTAAATATTCTGTTACTAGAATAAACTTTTGGTTCAATTTTGCAAATGTCCAGTTATGTAATAAGCTTATTATCGGTATAAGGTAAATAGTAAATATTTCTATTAATTATTGAATAAATATAACATTATAGAAAATCTAGAAGAATGAACGTACTACTTATGGATATGAAGCTGTTTTCAGTGTGGCTCCATAGTTCTGAGATTCCAAGTGTGAGATGTTACCATTGGTGGCAGCAGATCATGAGAGATGGACTTTTGTAATCATTCACCTTTTAGCTAATCATGTGCCTGGGACTTCTTTGTCTGTCTCTGACTCTTATCTCATCTCTTATTCAATTTTCACATTTTTGGGATTAAAAAAATTACATTATCCAATTGTTAGCCACAGTATACTCTGTACACTTTGATGATAATGATGGTGATTTCACATTATTATACTTCTCTATTGGGTCAGTTGGAATTTAATTTCTGATGCATTCTGTATTGTTCCACACCTCATTGGAAAAATAATGGAAATTCTCATTAATGACCCATTTATAATCCATAATAAGGTTTAGAATTACAAATATATGAACTGTGTCAATACACTTTTCAGGTTTAGAATGAAAATCTTAGCTCCAAACACTCAACTGAAAAATGCAAATTTCAGCAAATAGGAAAGTTAGATTTTTTTCTGATTAGAGATAATTACTAATAGTAACAGATGAACTGCCAACTGTGCTGGGTCAGATGAACACATTTCATATTCTCTAAGAATTAAGAAGACTGAGATGTTAAAAGTAATCTGATACGTTTTGCGAAATTGACATAGTAACAACACACTGAAAGGTAACATTAAATTGATGTATAAAAGAGCATAAAGGATAATATTCTGGTTATGTGGCAAATTTTGTATATTGTGAAATGGATAAATACATTTAAATGTAATATATCTTAAAATAATTATTCTATTTGCTGAATATTAATAGTTGAACATTAAAATCATGTACATTATGATGCATAATTTCCAAAGAATATTTTGTATGGTTGGAAACAATTTATTAGTCAACAATAGACAGAGGATCTTCAGGTGGGGATTATGTTAAATATGTATTAATGATGTTTTAGGATATGAAATGATAGAATATTAGAGTTGAACAAAATTTTTGATGTATTATTTGATTCTCAAAATATTCAATATTATTGAATTCAATATTATTAAGATGATGTATAAAACACATTTAGATAATAAAATAAACTTAAGGAGAATCTGTTATATCTTTCATATGTGGCTTAATTCATGCTTTTTTATGTATATGTGGAATTAACTCCAAGGTTATTTTATAGCAGTCTTACTCAAGAGGACTGTAATCAAGGATGACATTCAGAGATAAAACAATCTTTATTAATTTTCATGAATACAAAATTTATCATATCATATTCCCAAATGTCTATGATTTTGGAAATTGTATTCAGCTCTAAAGTTCTCTTCTATATGAGGCTTATTTCAAGACATTTAGACAGGAATTTAGCATGTGCATGTCTTATATTACAAACCTTACTGCAACTGAAACTTTATGTTTCAACCATCTCCCTTAGTCATCATTATGCCTTATTTTAGATTACCAGAAAGAAGATACGAATTTTTTATGGTATTGTTTTTTGCTACTGATGAGATCAACAAGAATCCTTATGTTTTGCCCAACATGTCTTTGTTTTTCGTCAACATTATTGATCTGTGTGAAGATACATTGGGTGTTCTGGATATGTTACATTCACAACAAAACTATAGTCAGGATTTTATTAATTATTTCTGTGGAGAAGATTCATTGTGTAATGTATTTCTAACAGGACCATCATGGAAAACTTCTTTAAAACTGACAATTTCATCTAGGACACCAAAGGTAAGAATGTGTGACACTGAATGAGTTAACAACATTAAATTCCATTTACAGGTTCCTATAAGAAACCTTGAACAATATGCATTTATGAGTGTTGCACTATACACACATACACACAAACTCACACACATACACACAATCTCACACACACATTATATTATATACATACATACATACACACATACATACATACATATATAACTAATTAAAGAATCAGATCATAGATATTTTGGGCAAACAGGCAAAACTGTTGTAGGAAATTCAGACTTGTCAGGAATAGACTAGAATCTATTAGGAATAATACATGATATTTCTAATATAATCTTACTATCCTTAATAGGAGTTCTGAAATGTGAGTAGTGTTACTTGCATATGAGTCCATACGTCCTAACAATCATATTCTTCATGTTGATGCTTTATTCTCTCTTCTACATTCTTTAGGTTTTCTTTGGACCATTTAGTCCTAACCTAAGTGACCATGACCAGTTCCCCTATGTCCATCAGATAGCCATCAGGGACACATATTTGTCCCATGGTATGGTCTCTTTGATGCTTCATTTTAGATGGACTTGGTTAGGACTGGTTATCTCAGATAGTGACCAGGGTATTCAGTTTCTCTCAGAATTGAGAGAGGAAGGGCAAAGGCATGGGATTTGTTTAGCTTTTGTGAATGTGATTCCAGAATCCATGGAGATATACAGAGTAAAGGCTAAAATATATGATACACAAATTATGACATCTTCAGCAAAGGTTGTTATTATTTATGGTGAAATGAACTCTACCTTAGAAGTCAGCTTTAGAAGATGGGAATATTTAGGTGCTCAGAGAATCTGGATCACAACCACACAATGGGATATTATTACAAATAAAAAAGAATTCAGCCTTGATTTCTTCCATGGGACTGTCACTTTTGCACATCACAAAGATAAGATTGCTAAATTTAGGAATTTTATGCAAACAATGAACACTGACAAATACCCAGCAAACATTTCTGAGTCTCTACTAGGGTGGAATTATTTTAATTGTTCAATCTCTAAGAACAGCATTAAAATGGATCATTTTACATTCAATAATATGTTGGAATGGACATCACTGCACAAATACGACATGGCCCTGAGTGAAGAAGGTTACAATTTATATAACGCTGTGTATGCTGTAGCCCACACTTACCACGAACTCATTCTTCAACAAGTAGAGTCTCAGAAAATAGTAGAACCCAAAGGAGAATTCACTGACTGTCGGAAGGTAAAGTTTATTACATTTCATTATACTTAGATATATCAATGCGATCTTTTAAATGAACTCATAGAAACACCTGTACATTTGTTAGAGATTGTTCTTTCAGGGGAAAGATTTCTACACTGAAAAACTCCCCAATCAATCTTTTACATGGATGAGTATCAATTACAAGGATCACATTTAATAGGAGACAATACATATTTTTATAATAGCAGTGAGTTCTATGAAAACGTGTATCAACATTTCCACAAGTGAGTTTAAAACTTAAATAGGAGCCTAGAGTTTTGTCATGAAAGCCTTAAGTGATGACAAGACTAGAATAATTTTCTGAAGGATAATTTCTCAAGCATCAATACATGTGTTTTGACTAATAGTTACTCAATTAAATTAACAATTATTTACAAATTGTTAATGATTAAGACTTTACATTTTATTAAGTTTATATTTATCTCATATATGTTACTCTCAATACATGAAAGACCCATAACCAATCTTTATTTTCACACACATTCAGAATTCCCCTTCATTTGCACATACATGGCTTCATTTTTTAAAAAGTATTTTTGACAAACATGTGCACACACACATTCACACACCATGCTACTTCTTGTCTCATAATCATTTTTCCTGGCATGTTTTAGCATTGAACATTAATAAGTACATTAATATTTAATTATCCATGAAGTATATTGTTTGAACTAAGTGATTACTTTAATACAACTGTCTTTTCTGAAAGTCATAAAAATTTATGGGAAATTCTCAATTTTCTCTTCCCTTTATTGATATGCATATTTAAGCAACTAATGGTACATCTCATTTAGGTGTCTTCCTTGCTGAAAACCAGGGTATTTATTAATCCTCTTGGAGAACTGGTGAGCATGAACCACAGAGAAAATCAGTGTGCAGAGTATGACATTTTCATCATTTGGAATTTTCCACAAGGCCTTGGATTAAAAGTGAAAATAGGAAGCTATTTTCCTTGTTTTCCACGGAGTCAACAACTTCATATATTTGAAGACTTGGAGTGGGCCACAGGAGGAACATCAGTGGGTACAATTTTTATTTCTTTCAGTTTATCTACATTTTAAAACATGAGGCAATGAATTAATAGCTCTGTGTTAAGACTAACTGTTACTCTTGAAAAAGACCATTCTCAGTTACAAGCACCAAAATTTGATATCTCTCAATTTCATGGAAATCTGGTCTTAGGGATCAAAGGCCTCTGGATCCCATTTTCAATTGCATTCACATGCCTATTCATCATACAGGAATATATCTATTAAATTTGTATGTATAGTTAAAATTTTGAAACTATATTTAAACTACAGAATTTGCAGATTCTGTGTGAACATATTCATAGCCTAATTAAGTATAGTATGTATTCATTAACAGAAACCTTTCTCTAGATTCAAGGTTTCCATTTTTTAAATTTCTATATATACATATATATATATGATTTTCATATTTTATTGGATATTTTCTTTATTTACATTTCAAATATCTTCCCCTCTCCAGGTCTCCCCTCCAGAAGACCCCTATGCAATTCCCCCTTCCACTGCCTCTGTGAGGGTGCTCCCCCACCCATCCATCCACTCTCCTGGTATTCACCTACACTGGAGCATCAAACACCCATAGGCCCAAAAGCCACTCCTCCCACTGACATCCATCAAGGCCATCCTCTGCTATGCAGAGGACACATGCAATATGCAGATGGACACATGAGTTCCTGCACGTGTACTATTTGGTTGGTGGTCCAGTCCCAGGGAGTCTGGCAGGTTGACACTGTTTCTCCCCCGCATGGGGTTGTAAATGTCCTCAGCTCCTTCAGTTCCTTCTCCAATTCCTCTATCAAGGACCCCATGCTCAGTCCAATGGTTGGCTGTGAGCATCCACCTTTGTATTTTACAGGTTCTAGCAGAGCCTTTCAGTAGACAACCATGGCAGGCTCCTGTCAGCATGCACTTCCCTGCATCCACCATAACATCCTGGTTTGGGGATTGTATATGGGATGGAGAAAAGAAAAGAAAAAGAAAAAAATGAAAAAAAGAAAAGAATGTGTGGACAGAACGTGCGGGTGGAGGCAGAAGCAAATCCCACTTAGGAGAGACACAGGCAGGTGCAGAGTATGTGTAGGGATAGGGGACACTGGCAGGACACGCATGCCTAACCACAATAGCGAGTGTAAAGCATGAGGCTGTCCAGCTAGCAGGGGCAGGGGTCCTGCTCTTAAGGCAGTGCCATTCTGGTGTCGACCTCCCGAGTACCTGTGGGCTGATTGGCTGGCTGAGACGCTGTCTCGATGTGATGAGAGGTGACTTGACTGAGACACATCTTTCCCTGGCAGCTTAGAACACTGAGGCTAGCTCTGTGCAGCGAATTTAATAAGAGACACCTCATAGTTTTGATGCTTTATTAAGAAAATAGAAAGATAAAAGGAGATAGAAAAATAAAGAGAAAGGAGAAAATAGAGAGATGAGAAAAGCCATGACCACGTGGAAAGGGGAGAAAGAGAGAGAGAGAGAGAGAGAGAGAGAGAGAGAGAGAGAGAGAGAGAGAGAGAGAGAGAGAGAGAGAGAGAGAGAGAGAGAGAAGAGAGCAAGGAAGGGCATGAATCCTCTTTAAATAATGGCCTGGGTTACCTGGATGTTTCCAGGTAACCGAGGATCAGGGAAAGCCTGGATGTAGTCAGGTGACTGCAGAGGTGGAGTCTAGCCAGAGCTATAGGTCTACACGTGACTGATGGCCACAGGACTATGGAGTTGGCCTTGTCTCACACCACGATCTCACAGGGTAGTCTCTTGATGGCCTTTTCTTCAGTCTCTGCTCAACACTTTGTCTCCATATTGCCTCCTGTATTTTCTTCCCCCTTCTAAGAAGGACTGAAGCATCCACAAATTGGTCTTGCCTATTCTTTAGCTCCATATGGTCTTGTATCTTGGGTATTCAGAGTTTTGGGGATGATATCCACTTAACATTGAGTACATACCATGTGTGTTCTTTTGTGATTGGGTTACCTCACACAGAGTGATATATTCTAGTTCCATCCTTTTGCCTAAGAATTTCATGAATTAATTATTTTTAATTGTTGAGTAGAACTCCACGGTGTAAATGTACCATATTTTCTGTTTCCATTCCTGTGATAAAGGACATCTGGATTTTTTTTCAGCTTCTGGCGAATATAAATAAGGCTGCTATGAACATAGTGTAGCATTTGTCCTCATTACATGTTGGAGCATATTCTGAGTTCATGCCCAGGAGTAGTATAGTTGGGTCCAATTATCTGAGGAATGGCCAGACATATTTCCAGAGTGATTATACTAGCTTGCAATCACACCAGCAATGGAGGAGAGTTCCTCTTTCTCCACATCTTCACCAACATCTGCTGTTACCTAAGTATTTGATCTTATCCATTCCTATAGGTGTGGGGTGGAATCTCAGGGTCATTTTGATATGCATTTCCCTGATCACTAAGGATGATGAACATATATTTAGGTGCTTCTCAGCCATTCGATATTGAGATTTCTCTGTTTAGTTCTGCACACCATTTTTATTAGGGTTATTTGGTTCTTTGGAGTCTAACATATTGGGTTCTTTGTATACATTGGATATTAGCTCTCTATCAGATGTAGGATTGGTAAAGATCTTTTCCCAATCTATTGGTTGCCATTTTGTCCTATCGAGAGTATCCTTTGCCTTAGAGAAGCTTTGCAATTTTATGAGGTCTCATTTGTGAATTCTTGATCTTAGAGCATAAGCTATTGGTGTTCTCTTCAGGAAATTTTCCCTGTGTCCATGTGTTCGAGTTTCTTTCCCACTTTCTTTTCTACTAGTTTCAGTGTATCTGGTTTTACGTGGAGGTCCTTGATCAATTTGTACTTGAGCTTTGTACAAGGAGATAATGGATCAATTTGTATTCTTCAACATGCAGAACACCTGTTGAACCAGCACAATTTTTTTTAATGTTGTCTATTTTCACTGGAAGGCTTCAGCTCCTTTACCAAAGTTTAAGTAATTATAGGTGTGGGTTCAATTCTAGGTCCTCAATTTTACTCCAGTGATCTACCTGCCCCTTCACTGTACTAATACTATGCAGTTTTTTCACTATTGCTTTGTAGTACTGCTTGCGGTTAGGGATGGTGATTCTGCCAGAACTTCTTTTATTGTTGAGAATTGTTTTTGCTATCCTGGGTTATTTTCTTAGTACAAATGAACTTGAGAATTGCTCTTTCTGACTCTATGAGAAATTGAGTTGGAATTTTGATAGGAACTGCGCTGAATCTGTAGATTCCTTTCAGCATGATGGCCATTTTTACCATTCTATTCCTACCATTCCATGAGGATGGGAGATTCTTCCATCTTCTGAGGTCTTCTTTAATTTCATACTTCAGAGACTTTAATTTTTTGTCATACAGATCTTTCACTTGTTTGGTCAGAGTCACACCAAGATACTTTATATTGTTTGTGACTATTGTGAAGGGTGTCATTTCACTAATTTCTTTCTCAGACCATTTATTCTTTGAGTATAGGAAGGCTACTGATTTGTATTAGTTGATTTTACATCTGGCCATTTTGATAAAACTGTTTAATAGCTCTAGAAGTTTTCTTGTGGAATTTTTGAGGTCACAAGTATACTATCATATCATCTGCAAATAATGATATTTTGACTTCTTCCTTTCTAATTTGTAGCCTGTGACCTCTTTTTGTTGTCTAATTGCTCTGACTAGAACTTTGAGTACTATATTAAATAGTGGTGGAGAGAGTGGGCAGCCTTGTCTAGTCCCTGATTTTAGTGGGATTGCTTCAAGTTTATCTCCATTTAGTTTGATGTTGGCTATTGGTTTGCTGTGTATTGCTTTCATTGTGTTTAGGCATGGGCCTTGAATTCCTGATCTTTTCAAGACTTTTACCATGAAGGGGTGTTGGATTTTGTCAAATGCTTTCTCAGCATCTAATGAGATGATGATGTGGCTATTTTCTTTGAATTTGTTTATATAGTGGATTATGTTGATGAATTTCCTTATATTGAACCTTCCCTGCCTCCCTGGGATGAGGCCTACTTTGTTGTCGTGAACATTTTGATATATTCTTGGATTCGGTTTCTGAGGATTTAATTTAGTACATTTGTATCAATGTTCATATGGGAAATTGGTCTAACATTCTTTTTTGGGGGGGTGTTTGTGTGGTTTTGGTATTAATGTAACTTTGGATTCATAGATTGAATTTGGTATTGTTCCTACTGTTTCCATTTTGTGGAATAGTTTGGAGTGTATTGATATTAGGTTTTCTTTGAAGGTCTGATAGAATTCTGTACAAAAATTGTCTGGTCCTGGGCTTTTCTTGTTTGGGAGAATATTAATGATGGCTTCTATTTCTTTAGGGGTTATGGGACTGTTTATACCATTTGTTTGATACTGATTTAACTTTGGTATTTGGTATCTATCTAGAAAACTGTCCATTTCATCCAGATTTTTCAGTTTTGTTTAGTATAGGTATTTGTAGTAGGATCTGATGAGTTTTTGAATTTTCACAGTTTCCATTATTTTGTCTCCCTTTTCATTTCTGATTTTGTTTATTTGGATCCTGTCTCTGTGCCCTCTGGTTTATCTATCTTGTTGATTTGGTCAAAGAAGCAGGTTCTGGTTTCTTTGATACTGTGTATTGTTCTATTTTTTTCTACTTTCAGACCTGAGCTTGAATATTTCCTGCTGTCTACTCCTCTTGGGTGTATTTGCTTCTTTTTGTTCTAGATCTTTCAAGTGTGCTGTCAAGCTACTAGTGTAGGCTCTCTCCAGTTTCTTTTTGGAGGCACTCAAAGCTGTGAGTTTTCCTCTTAGCACTGCTTTCATTGTGAGCCATTAGTTTTGGTATGCTGTACCTCCATTTTCATTAAATTCTAAAGATTCTTTTATTTCTTTATTTCTTCCTTGAACAAGGTATCATTTAGTAGGGTATTGTTCAGCTTCCATGTGTATGTGGTCTTTATGTAGGGTTGTGGTTGTTCTTGTTGTTGTTGTTGTTGTTGTTGTTGAAGACCAGCCTTAGTCAGTGGTGACCTGTTAGGACACATGGGATTATTTCAATCTTCTTATATCTATTGAGGCCTGTTTTGTGACTGATTATATTGTCAGTTTTCGAGAAAGTACTATGAGGTCCTGAGAAGAAGGTATATTCTTTTGTTTTTGTATGAAATGTTCTGTAGTTATCAGTTAAATCCATTTGGTTCACAACTTCTGTCAGTTTCACTCTGTCATGTATAGTTTTTGCTTCCCTGATCTGTCCATTTATGAGAGTGGGGTGTTGAAGTCTCCCACTACTATTTTGTGGGGGCAATGTGTACTTTGAGCATTAGTAAAGTTTCTTTTATGAATGTGACTGCCCTTGCATGTGAATCATAGATTTTCAGGATTAAGAGTTCTTCTTGGTAGAATTTCCATTGATGCATATGAATTATCCTTCATTATGTTTTTCGTAACTTTTGGTTGTAAGTTGATTTTATTTGATATTAGTATGGCTACTCCAGATTTTTTTTGGGGGGGACTATTAACAAGGAAAATTGTTTTCTAGCCCCTTACTCTGAAATATTGGCTGTGTTTGACACTGAGGTTTGTTTCATTGAAGCAGCAATATGTTGGGTCCTGTTTATATATCCAGTCTGTTTAGTCTGTGTCTTTTTGTTGGGGAATTGAGTTTATTGATGTTAAGACATATTAAGGTAAAGTAGTTCTTGCTTCCTTTTTTGTTTTTGTCATTGTTTTGTGGTTGTGATTGTCATTGTTAGAGGTGGAATTATGTTTGTGTGATGGTCTTCTTTTGAGTTTCTTAAAAGAAGATTGCTTTCTTGCTTTTTCTATGGAGAAGTTTCCCCCTTTGTGTTGGATTTTTCAATTTTTTTCTTTGTATGGCTGGATTGATGGATAGATATTGTGCAAATTTGTTTTTGTCATGGAATGTCGTGGTTTCTCCATCTATGGTAATTGGGAGTTTACCTGGGTATTGTAGCCTGGGTTGACATTTGTGTTCTCCTAGGGTTTGCATAATATCTGCCAAGGATCTTCTTGCTTTCATAGTCTGGTGAGAAGACCGGTGTAATTCTGATAGGTCTGATATTATATATTACTTGACCTTTTTTCTTACTGCTTTAGTATGCTTTCTTTCTTCAGTGCATTTGCTGTTTTGAATATTATTGACAGGAGGAATTTCCTTTCTGGTCCAGGCTATTTGGAGTTCTGTGGACTTCTTGTATGTTCATGATCATCTCTTTCTTTAGGATAGGGAAGTTGTCTTCTATAATTTTGTTGAGGATATTAATGGCCCTTTAAGTTGGGAATCTTCACTTTCTTCTATACGTATTATCCTTAGGTTTGGTCTTCTAATTGTGTCCTGGATTTCCTGGATACTTTGGGTTAGGAGCTTTTTGCATTTTCTTTGACTGTTGTGTCAGTATTTTTTACAGTATCTTCTGCACCTGAGATTCTCTCAACTAGATCTTGTATTCTGTTGGTGATGTTGGCATCTATGATTTCTTATCTCTTTCTTAGGTTTTCTATCTCCATAATTGTCTCCCTTTGTGATTTTTTTATTGTTTTCTTTTTCCATTTTTCCATCCTGGATGACTTTGTTCAATTCATTCATGTCTTTGGTTGTGTTTTCCTGTAATTCTTTCAGAGACTTTTGAGTTTCCTCTTTCTACTTGTTTATCTGTGTTGTCCTGCATTTCTTTAAGGGAATTATTAATGTCCTTCTTAAGGTCCTCTGTCATCATTATGAGATGTGATTTTAAATCAGTCTTGCTTTATTGGTGTGTTGGGGTATCCAGGGCTCACTGTGGTGGGAGAATTGGGTTCTGATGATGCCAAGCAGCCTTGGTTCCTTTGGCTTATGTTCTTTCCCTTGCCTCTTGCCATCTAGAAATCTGTGATGTTAGCTGGTCTTGCTGTATTGACTGTGACTTGTCCCTCCTTCAAAAATGTGTGCCAGTACTCCTGGAAGAACAGACCTTTCCAGGTGGAATTTTGGTATGGAGAGCTATGGCACAGGGTCAGCTCTGGGGTGAAGAGAGAAACATAGAAGTATCTTTTCCCAGACTTCTCCTCAATCCCTGTGACATCAGGGTCTTGGGTGGTTCCCTAGCACCAGAAGTGTTGGTCTTCCCTGTGCTCATGGTCATGTCAGCAGTCCTGGGTGCCCAGATCTCTCCTGGAGTTATTTGGTTATAGAAAACTGTATCACAGGATCAGTTCTTGGAGCTGAGGAATGGGATCAGCCAATTCATATATTTTTATTGGTTATTTTAATTGATTACATTTCACATGTTATCCGTCTTCCCAGTTTCCCCTCCTCTGCAGAGGATTGCCTTATCTGGTATCAGTGGGAGGGGAGGCCCTTGGTCCTGTGGAGGCTTGATGCCACAGTATAAAAGAAAGCTAGGGTGGTTAGACAGGAGTGTGTGTTTGAGGGAGATTCCTCACAAAAGCAGGGGAAAGAGGAAAGAGATGGGGGTCCAAGATTTTCTTTTAAACCTAGGAAAAATTCATTAATTTTATAAGTGTCTTATATAACATACTTTTTCATATTCATCAAACAATTCTTTCTTGATTTACCCTACATTCTATCTCTATATAAGGCAATAGTCTAATTATCATTTATAATTGATGAAAAAGAAACAGATGCCACATAAACATTCCTTTTAGATTAATCAGTTTAGGAAGGAAAACTTTTGAATTGCTACAACCTGAATGTTACATATATAATATTACATGATGTAGTAAATATTGTGTGACATTCGTTGCATTACAGTGTAATTCAAAATAATAATGTGCCTGAAATTGTTAACTAATGCTGGTTATCAAAGGGATACTTTATAAATATCTGTTAATGTCCCATATATCAATTTATGGGTCATTATACATATGATATATACATGAACTATGCACACACATACACACACATATCATATAATATTTATGTATTGCCTCAGGTTCCCTCCTCCATGTGTAGTGTGCCATGTACAGCTGGATCCAGGAAAATTCATCAGGAAGAAACAGCAGAGTGCTGCTTTGATTGTGTTCAGTGTCCAGAAAATGAGGTTTCTAATGAAACAGGTACATGCTTGGATGCAGAAAAAAAATTGATGAATTTTGAATACCTTCTCTTTCCAAACTAGAAATATGATATGGCCTAAATGAAACTGAAGTCATAAAATCTCTGTGTTTCAGAACTTAATCAGCAAAATATTATCAACTTCTTTTGGACACAGCAAATTACCTGCAATAACCTCTGCAAACAACCCATCTCTCACAATGTGATTGTTACTGATTTATATTATGTATAAAATGTATAGAAAGACAAACATGTAATAATTTTAAACAAAAAATTTAGGCATCATCTATGCATATGCTTACTCTTCTTTGATATTTTGTACAAAGAAAGCTGACTATACAACCAGTCCACAATCTTTCCCTCCATCACTAGCTTAGTCCTTGGCAAAGGCCAGAGGCTCAGGGTTAAAGTTGTTTAATGAAATATATTTTAAGAGCTTGGATTTTTTAAGGATTAGTGTTTCCTGTCAAAGAATTAGGACAAGAGTGAAGATTTCAAGAAGGCAACAAGATTGCACATTACCTTTGTCTGTGAGTAGTGAAATTATCATTTGAGTAATTATATAATCTGAGATTGTGAATATCATTTCTCATCATATTTTTCTTTCTTTTTTGTTTAATAAATACTTTTTGCTGTTCCATTCCCTATGATGCTGTTTGGTTCCATAGAGAACAATTATTAACTACACAACTGTGATATCTTATAATGGTTTATTGTTTTTCACCAGCGGATACAGAACAGTGTATGAGGTGTCCAGATGATAAGTATGCCAACTTAGAGCAAACCTACTGCCTCCAAAGAGCTGTGTCATTTCTGGCTTATGAAGAACCAGTGGGGATTACTCTAGGCTCCATTGGTCTGTCCTTCTCAGCCATCACAATTCTAGTACTAGTCACTTTTGTGAAGTACAAGGATATTCCTATTGTGAAGGCCAATAACCGCATTCTCAGCTACATCCTGCTAATCTCGCTCATCTTGTGCTTTCTCTGCTCATTGCTCTTCATTGGACATCCCAACCAGGCCACCTGCATCCTGCAGCAGACCACATTTGGAGTATTTTTCACAGTGGCTGTTTCTGCAGTGTTGGCCAAAACAATAACTGTGGTCATGGCTTTCAAGCTCACTACTCCAGGGAGAAGGGTGAGAGGAATGCTGGCATCAGGGGCACCTAACCTGCTCATTCCCATTTGTACCCTGATCCAACTTGTTCTCTGTGGAATATGGTTGGTAATGTCTCCTCCCTTTATTGACAGAGATATACAATCTGAACATGGGAAGACTGTCATTATTTGTAACAAAGGCTCAGTCATTGCCTTCCACTTTGTCCTGGGATATGTGGGTTCATTGGCTCTGGGGAGCTTCATTGTGGCTTTCCTGGCTAGGAACCTTCCTGACAGATTCAATGAAGCCAAGTTCCTAACTTTCAGCATGCTGGTGTTCTGCAGTGTCTGGATCACCTTCCTCCCTGTTTACCATAGCACCAGGGGGAAGGTGATGGTGGTTGTGGAGGTTTTCTCTATATTGGCTTCTAGTGCAGGGTTATTAGGGTGTATCTTTGTCCCAAAATGTTATGTTATTTTAGTTAGACCAGATTCAAATTTTATACTGAAGTGCAAAGACAGATTGCTTTATTGAAACTTTCATAGTATCAAAATGTTTGATGATACTCAACACATTTTTCTTTGTTTTAACAAAAGTAGTCCTTAATTATGTAAAAATTTTAAATAATATACAAGTTTGAACTTACAAACAGGACAGTACTCTCCATTGTGATACGAATTACCGAAGTTTGTTAGAAAATAATTTCATTAGTAAATTCACAATCTTGAAAATATTGAGGACTTGGAATCTCAACTGAGGAATGGCTACCATCATTTTGACCTGTGGTTTTGTGTGTAAGCAATGTACTATGATTAATATAAGGTGATGGTACTAACTGTGGACAGTACTCCCTGTAGGTAAGTATTCTTGAAGTTATAAGAAAGAGACAACACAGACATGAAGCCAGTAATCAACATTATTCCACATGCTTTCATAGAGTTCCTGCATCCAATTTAATGCCTTGGCTACATTCAATATACTGTGACCAAAGTACATAAGGAAATAAACACTTTTCTCACGTTTCTTTTGATCATCATGTTTTTAACAGCAATTGAATCTAAGACCTCTCCAAAATGGTAAAATGCCTCTGTTGGGATTTGGAATATCATAGATTCCTGATGCAATAAAAGGCACTTACTTGAAAAGAGAAACAAGAGTGAATGTTAGCAGAGTGTGAAGCATAGTGACAATATTGAATATGTCAGCACAGAAGCGCTGGACTTTGGAATAGTTTTACAATGGACTAGAAATATGTTAAGAATGTCAGATAATATACTGAGAAGGGAATATTTTATGAAAAGGACAATGGGGTTTAGGTTGTGACTGCAACATTATTCTCTGTAAATTTATGTGAAAAGACACAATTTTATTACTAAATGAAAATGTTTCATTAAGTGAGAAAAATCACTAATGGAAATGTCCCACACAAGACCTTTACCACAATAAGGTCAGTGAATTCAATGAACACATGTAAATCACTGTAGATGAAGGGTCTCATCATAAATTTTATCAAAATATTAGTACTAAAAAGTATTTCAGTTTAATATTACACACACAAACATGCACATATAAACATGTACACATTATTATTTCTTTACATCAGGTGTTGAAGGTCAGTGTCATTTTTCTCTCAAAGTACTGTTTGCTGCTTTATTTTTAAATATTATGTGGTAGTTTATTTTTGACATTGCCATTTAATTGCTTTTTTTTTTACATTTCCTGTCCCCAAAACACCCTTTGTACCACTCAATCCCTGCAATCCTAAAATGCACATGGCCTCTTATCTCATTAATTCTTACTGAATGTGTATATATTTGCATATGTATATATTTTAGAGATTGTGTAAAATTGCATACATTTATGTTCTGATAAGGTCACATAGCAGTAAAATCACTTTTAATTACATTCTTCTATACTAAAAAATCAGGGGGTTGATCAGTCACCATCAGAGAGCTTTCCTTCTGTAATAGGAACAAATACAAATACCCTTAGACAGTCAATTTTTAGAATGTGAAAGAGTTTGGAACACACACTCATAAATGGGATGTTTCCATAAAAGCCCTTGCCTCAGGATTCAAGAAATACTGTGGAAGTATAGGTAGAAGTCTTATCTGTGCCAGAGGGGATTGAGAACACCCACCATGCAAAACAGGACTTTGAAAACAAGAAAGAGAGATGCACATACGAAATTACAGAGTCTGTGCCAGCATGCACAAGGCCTGCATGACTCTGTTCAAAATGGGGTCTCAGTATTGAGAGTAGAATGGAATTACATCCCCATTCCAGTCCAGTTGATATCCATTTAAAAATCAATTTTGTTTTTTATAATATAAAATGATCTATGAAATGAAGGATGACACCACTATCCCATGAAGTTGTTGAGGATTCTATCCTATATGTAGAAATCATTTTCTAGAAATGTAATGGCCACCAGATGAATGAAAAAAACTGAGACATTAAAGTTCATGTCCAAATTATCAATGATTTAACAGACTTGCCTTCAGATATTGCTCACATGAATCTCTTTTGTGATTGCAAATTTAAATTTATTATTTAACTAGCAAAAACACCTTTAAAAGGAAAAAAATAATTGTCACAGAGAATGTGGACATGATTAATCAAGCAAGCAAAACACACAGGTGAGATCTTACCCCTAACAGACTCCTGAATCTTCCTTCTAAGTAGTCAGAAATCAGTCTGACATTAAAATAGCCATTACTAGGGAGAATAAAAACTCATCATATCACCCAGGTTTTTTAAAGTGCTGTCTAAGCAAGTGATTTTTGCCAAATGCCATTTTGCTTTCTTTAAATATGCAGTGTATTCAGTCTTATTTAACATTTTTGTTGGAATTATGATACCTCACTGTTGCATTTTCCACTGTCTTTTTTTTTTTTCTTTTTTTTGCTATTTCCTCTCAGTTACCATTACCTGACCTTCCTGTTCTGTTGCAGTCATCAGAAAGATATTTTTTGATATAATGGAGACAATTATTTTTTCCTTTTTATATATTAATCATTTTATTTGTTTACATTTCAGATGATAGCCGCCTCCCCTGTATCCCTTCCACACACCCTCCCCATCCCATCCCACTCTCATCTTTGCCTCCACCCACCCATTCCTGCTTCACTGTTCTAGCATCACCCTACACTGGGGCATCGAGCCTCCACAGGACCGAGGCCTCCCTCTTACTGATGTCAGATAAGGCCATCCTCTGCTACATATGCAGCTGGAGCCATGGGTTTCTCCATGTGTACTCTTTGGTTGGTGGTTTAGTCCCTGGATGCTCTATGGGGTCTGGTTAGTTAATATTCCTCTTCCTATGGGGTTGCAATCCCCTTCAGATCCGTCAGTCCTTCCCTTGACTCTTCTGATGGGGTCTTGACTTTCTTCAGACAGGAACAATTCTGGGTTAAAGTTTTGATATGGATGGGTGGTCCCGCCCATCAAGTGGTGACCATGCCTATTTATTGGAAGTGGTCTCTAGAGGTTCTGTCTCCCCTTTGTTGGATACTTTTGCTGATGTCATTCCACTTAGGTCCTGGGAACCTCTCACTTCCCTGGTATCTAGGACTTTCTAGAGGCTACCCCCTCTACTGGGGTGTTTCCCCATCCTCCAGTGTGTCATATTTATACTATTTTCTGACCCTCTGTTTGTCTCTCACATCTCTTCCCACACCTGATCCTGTCCACTCTCTTTTTTTGTCCCCCTCTTCACTCCCTCCTAGGTACCCATGGGGTGATGTCATGGGAATGTTTCACCTCAGGGAATTGCTAATAGCCTTGCACTGTGTAAAATCATAATTTTGTCAATTCTTCCATACAAGACGTTTTAGGACTTTGAAACTTTCAGTGTATATTACTCAATACATTGATATATCATTAGCTGATCCCTCTGCAACTCCTGACCCTGAGACCCATGACCCTGTAACTCCTAACCCCTTGACCCTGCCTGAGCACTGAACCTCAGCTCCTCTGCCAGTGCCTGACACTATGACATCATCATGGGGAACTCCCAATGTTAAATATGAAAGTCTCTGAGCAAAGGGAATGAAATTCTTAATGATGAAGAAACTTTGGAGAATAGAAACAAATAAGACATTAGAGCAGTGACACATAAAGAAAATAAAATACAAAAAGTAATATCAACAACTGAACTTTTAAAAAATAAATATATTTTTAAAAAAACACATAGGTACAATAACTTTGAAAAAGAGCAGACAATCCCTGGTAGATGGAATGGCATTAATAAGACAGCATTTGATCTTATCCCTGTGTGCAATGTTACTGCAGACAAACACAGCATAGCCAATGGTTTGTGTCTCAGATTTCTGAGCTGTCTTAACTACGTCAGTGAGCATTCCACCATATCTCTACAGGAGAGTCCCCTAATTGGTAATCCAATATTCAATGGCTCAAACTAACCAATCCAATTTGTACACCCTTAAAATCTGGTCTGTTTTCCATCACACCAGCTGACTCTCTTAAACTTTAAACTGTGCTGTAGTTTTTGTCCATCCTATTACTGTGCAGTGTACATAATAACCTGTTACTCATGTCCTGTTCTGAAGGGAAAAGCCATGTTTCACTTGCAAATCTGTTTCCTGTTGCTGCAATGGACAGTTCATTACATGAATCCAATGGGTACTTTTAAAACTCTGTGGTAGTACAGCCTTTTAACTAAAGAATTTGGGAAGTTTAATCAAGAGGAAAGCAAGGTCATTTCCCTGGGGAGCATCATACTGGCAGCAAGGTGCCCTGAGTAACATAACGATTTTGGAAACATTTTTCTAAAAGACTGAAGATACAGCTGTCTTTGAATTAATATGACTTCCCAGGGAGAAATTACTCTACACACAATTAAAGATTACTTAAAAAGTATCTTTAATGACAGTATGAATTCAGTTCTGGCTAATGCTCTTTTAGTGTCAGGCCCCATGCTATAATTTAGACAATTAAAAAGGAGCAGGAGACTGCAAGTCTAGTCAATTAGGTAGATGGAAGATTTGCACAGCAAAGATATTCCTGAAATTATTTACTAAGTACATCATTGCCCTAATACAAAGTGTCATTCTTCAGTGACAGGAATGTAAATCAGAGGTCTCAGAGGATGAAAAAGAGAAAAAGTAGGAGGTAAAATGTATAAATTTGTGGTGGGGAGTTCTTACAGAAGCCATGACTTATGCTAAGTAAATCACTTAAGAATAGCGTCTTGCATACTATTTATAGAGGAAAAAATGGAAATAAATGGAAGACTTCTATGAAGCCAGCAGAAATTATACAATAGGACAAACTTGGAGGAGTCTCATAAACAATGCTGCACTAGGAGAATACACCTTATCTCAAGAACATTTCTGACCAAGCCTACAGTGGCCTTAGGACTGATAACCACAGCCCCATATGGTGGAAAGAGTTGGATTCCAAGGATATAAACTATCCTGCAGACACTCATCCCAGAACTTTACCAGCTTCCCCTGGATTTCCCTGGCTTTAGAAAAGGAGTTCTATTTTATTCTCAATACATTGGGGCCTTTGGAAAAACTCCCAAGGCCTAGGTCCTAGGCTTTTGTTGACTCTGCCAAGCATGATCCTGGGATTGAGAAGGAGTTATGTCTTTCTCTATACATGAGGTCCTCTTGGAAAGACTTGTTGGATAAGGCTAGTCCTCCATATAACAGTCTCTCTCTCTCTCTCTCTCTCTCTCTCTCTCTCTCTCTCTCTCTCTCTCTCTCTCTCTCTCTCTTTCAATTTCTTTTTATTAACATTTCACATGATACCCCACTATCTGGTTCCTCCTCCTCTTTGCCTTTGAGAATGTGCTCCATCACCTCATCACCTCTACACTCATCTACCCACCCACCACCACCTCACCTTCCCCATTCTCGTTCCCTGGGGCAACAAGTCTCTACAGGCTTAGATGTATAGTCTCCCACTGAGTACAGACAACACAGTTCTCTGCTACATATGTTCCTAGGAACATGCACCAGCCCAAGTATGCTCTTCGGTTGATAGCTTAGTCTCTGCAATCTCCCAGGTGTTTGGTTTATTTGGTCCTGTTGATTTTCTTAAGGGATTGGCATCCAATGTGCCTCCTTCAATCCTTCCCCTAACTCTTCCATAGGGGTCCCTGACCTGAGTCTAATGTTTGACTGTAAATATCTGCATCTGTCTCAGTTAGTCTCTTGTAGAGCCTCCCAGAGGACGGCCATGCTAGGCTCCTGTCTGCAAATACATAGATGTTTTTCCATCTCAAATGACTGTCACCTAATGTAGCCTTTCCTGTTTGGCAGAACTATGCTTTTTGAAATTAGAAAATGGGGGCTTCAGGCACACCAAGCTTTAATGTTGGTTGTGACTCAATACTGACCCTTTGAGCAGCTTGTTACAAACCTGTTTTTCTTGTTATGAGCATGGGCAAAGTGGCTGTTTGTACATCACAGTTGTCTCCTTTGTTATAGTTTGCAGACAGATTTCTAAACAAACCTGGTGAACAAACATGTGAATCCTAGTATCCTAGTCTCTAACCAGCCGTAGCATACTATCTGTGGGGTGTTTTTAAGGCAGTCCTTCTTCAGTTAAATGCTACTTACAGTCACTATTTTCTATGCTTGGTAAGTCCTTTACATCATAAATTCTACTCTTCTGCATCTCAGTTTAACATGGCAGTGCTTCCCAATATATAAGATGCCTTTCCACAGCTCTACAAAGTTAACTGCAGGTGTATATTACACATAAGTTGTAAAAGTTAAGGGCAGACCTTGTATAAGATTCAAGAGAAGCTAGGGCTGTCCAAGTTTGGCATCCTGTCTATGATATTTCCACAAGCAGTCCCCTGGCCCAAATGTTTTGAGCAGATTCAGACCTGATAGTGAAGTTATTCAGAGGTCTCAGCCTGATCTAGCAAGTGATGAGCACCACAAGGGACCTTAAATGTGGCCACATCTGGCTTCATCTAGCTGATGCTTCCCATCTGGCACCAAGGAGGACCTACCACCCCAGCTCCCACTGCTCTTAAGCACATTCCTCCTTATTATGGCAGCGACCTTATGCTCAACATGTCTCAAAAATGGAATTTACTTGAGGTCCCCTGACAGCACCCAAAAGTTTCACTCAAAGCAGGACACAAAGAACCCTTTAAGCCTGTGCAGCCAAAATACAATTGCAGCAAAGTACCAGGATGAACCCTCCTCATAGTTTTTTTAATTAGATGTTTCCTTTATTTACATTTCAAATGGTATCCCCTTTCCACATTACCTCTCTGAGAAAATCCCCTATCCCTTCCCCCCCCCACTGCTCATCTCCCCAATTCAGTTCAGCTGATTGCTCCTCCCCTTTGTAGGCAGTGATTCTGCACTCATCATGACCTGACTTCATAACTTGCTTGAGCTTTCCTTACAATGCTTCCCCTTCTTCCTGAAATCAAGTTGGATAACCTGTTTCTTGACTTGCAGTGGAGGGGTCAATCTGGCCCATCAGTGGAAGGATGCTCAGGCTATTAACATTAAATGGCAATTTTAGGAAACAAAGTTTTGCTTTGTGGCTTCATGCAACTCCCTTTCACCAGATAATAGTTATGAAACAACCCAGGGAGAAAACCAGGAAACAGATGACAAACACTGTTGAGCACTATTGTTAGTCAGCACATTAACTGAAGTGGCAAGGTGGGGAAAATCATACTTAAATTAGCACAGGTTCTCTAGATAAACATACCTCATCTCACAGGGAGAATGAATTTCTCTATGCAAGTAGAAAGGGGATTTAATAAAATGTCTCACAGACAGTTGTCCTCTTCATCAAAAAAAATGGTTGTCTGCCAAGGAAACTAAAATCAAGGATGTATCATCTGGTGAATGGGAGCTGCATTTTCCTCTGAGCCCAGCATGAAGTCACAAAAATCTATTGTTTCCTAAAATCACTCTCTAAAGTTAATAGCCTGGGTGCCCTTCCCCTTGTGGGTCACATTGATGCCTCCACTGTACCTGAGAAATGGACTATGCAAGCTTTTCACCTTGATTACAGGAAGAGGAAGGCAAGAGCTGTGAGGAAATCTAAGGCAAGGTCTGAAGTTAGGTCCTGGCAAGTGTAGGGTCATTGCTCACAAGGGGAGGAGCAGGCAGCTTAATAGCCTGTGCTGGAATGGTGCTTTCTCCCCTAAGTCTGGGTGGGGTGAGAGTACTCTTGCAGGGCAGGCACAATTGCTAAGGGAATGCAAATCACTCTTAAGATTTGGAAAAAAAATTGGCCTAGGACTGGAAGCACACTTTAAACTTGAAGTGGAGTAAGACTTACTGACCAATCTAGACCTCCAGGCAGACCAGCCATTCAAAGAAATAGGCGGGATCTTCCAGGTTCCTTTCTGCATGTTCACTGTGGCTGTGCAGTCTTGAATGGTTCACTGAATCCTTCTTTGAGATCTGCTGTTCGGTGCTGTGAGGGGACCTCAGGGAATCTCTGAAATCAATACATGGTAAGCACAGGATTATCTGTCCATAATGGGGAATAACAGACAGCTGAGCAGTGGGAGTAGGGGTGGTGGGTTCTCTCTGGGATGGGATGGGAAACATAAGCTAGCTGTGACTACCTGTGAGGTTTCTAGTGGTGCTTCTTACTTGCTAAATCAGGCAATGACATTTGACTAACTTCACTCTCATGTCTGAATCTTCCCAAATCATTTGGACCATTGGTTTGCTTGTAGAAACATCATGGGTGCTTTCTTTGATTCTGCAGCACGTGTCCAAACCCTTTTATCTTTTACACTATACATTGAGAAGACAATTATGAATCTAATAGGTCTACTTTTATATGTGACTTGTTTATGTTTCCTTTTAGTTGTTTTTTCTGGGCAGTTTTCATATTTCTTTACATGTTTAGTGTTTTGAATATTATGTGGCAAAGGGATTTTTTTTGCTCCAATCTATTTGGTATTTTGGATGCTTCTTGTAACTTAATAGGAGTCTTTGTCTTTAGTTTAGAAATTATTCATTTAGGATTTCATTAAAACTATTTTCTAGACCTTTGAGCTGATATTTTTCTTCTATTAAAGTCAATTGTAGTCTTTGCTTTTTGATATGTTGCAGTGTTCCTGGCTACTTAGTGCCAAGAAACTTTTAGACTCCAAATATTTTTTGACCATTAAGTCCATTTTTCTATTTATCTTCGTTTCCTGTTCTGTGTGTGAACCTTGCCTCTGTAGTTGTCAATGTGCAAGTAATTTCAATGGCCTGCTCTCAGGGACTTAGCACCTGCTTAAATCATTACCTATCTCCGTCACCTGCTGCTGTTGTCAGGTGTGCTTTACATACATGGAGCACCAGCTTCAGCTGCTCTCTATATTTGTTCCCTGTTTCTATTCTCTACAGATGCCCACACTGTAGTCTTTCTCTACTCTCATGACTCTCTCTCTGCTCCCTGTATGTGTTCCTGTCTGCAGGCCCTCTTGTGTACCTCTATCCCTTCCCCAGGTTCTCACTCCTGTCCCTTCCACAAAACAACTTCTTTTGCATCAGATCTCTTGCATGTCTTAATTTTTGAGGACCTGCTGTGACAGGACATCTTGGATTTCTTGGTGACATATTTCCCTGGCTTATCTTCATTATATCCCTATGCTGGTGTCTAGCATCTGGTTTTGTGGTGATAAAAGATCTAGATACTTTTCTCCAGGATTGTCTTGTTTGGGTGTCAATTTTATTCCTTGGTTATTGTTAGCTGTCTGTATTTTCAGAGAATGTTGCCTGAGAATATTGTATTTCAGAGAATATTGTCCCTTTTACTGACATGTTTGGTGGGTATATTCAAGAGGGAATGCTTACTAATGTTGAAAGCTGGAAGAAATGGCAGGCAGAAAGAAATGATATTAGCAATCCACAAGGAGACATAGTCAGGAAAGCGGCTAAGCTGCATCTGGTGTTTGTACAGTGTTAGGGACAGCTGTGTAAATTGCATTTGAGATAACAAATAGTGTGGTAGATCTTATGGAAAGCCTACTTTTTCTCCTGGCAGGCATGACATGTGGTTGAACAGAGAGTGTACATTCTTGTCTACTGGAAGAGGAAGGGTTATTCTGTACCTTTGTATGTTGGAAAGATATGACTTGCTTTCTGATTTTAAAAGATTCGACTTTCAAGATATTGCCTTGAGTGTCAGAAGACACCTTAGACATTTGAACAGTGTAGGAGCTCCTGCAGACTATTAGGATCACTGTAGACTGAATGCATTTTCATTACAGGATATACATGAGCCTATACTATCCAGCATCACAATGGAATTGATTGGGTCCTCTGGGTATCCCCACATCATGGTGCATCAAGTTTTTGCTGGGTTAAGTGAATCCTCTCCCATGGAGGCCAGACATTGGAGCCCAGTTAAACGGACAGATACCAAAGGTGGGCAGCAGCTTTAGGGACAGCCCCTGTTCCAGTTGTTGGAGGACCCTCAGGAAGAGTGACCTGAACTTCTGCTACATATGTGCCAGGGGCTCTTAGTCCATCCTGCATGTGCTATTTAGTTGGTGGCTGTCTCTGAGTGAATCCCAAGGTCCCAGGTTAGTTGAGATTTTTGGTTTACCTGTGGAGTTCCTATCCTCTTCAGGGCCTTCATTCCTTCCTCCAACTCCTCCATAAGAGTCCCTACAGCACATTCAATTTTTTACTCTGGATCTCTGTATCTGTTTCTGTCAGCTGCTGAGTGGATCCTCTCAATGGACAAGTAGCAAGACTCCTGTATGTGAACATAACAGAGTATCCATAATAATGTCATGGATTGGACCTTGCCCATAAGGTGGTTCTACAGTTGGACAAGTTTTCATTGGGCATTCCCTGAGTTTCTGCTCCAGGTGTGCCCCTGCATTTCTTTTGGACAAGACATATTTTGTTCTTTGTGTCTACTGAGTTGTGATTGAAACTGATCCTTCAGTTTTCTCCTCATGCTCCCATACATTCACCATTTGGACTCTGTCCCTAAATCACATAAGATACAGTATAAACATTTGCTATTTCATGTTAAGCTATTTTGCAAGCCTGGTGGTTTAATATTTTCAATTTTATTCCTTTTGTTTTTGTTTTTCAAAAAAATTTCTCTATGAAGCCTTTCCTGTCCTGATAGTAGATGTAGAAACCACATAAGCCAGCTGACATATTTTTGTACAATAAGCATATGATTTTGTGCAGCTCTTCATCCACACTTTTAATTTTGAAATGTTGCCAATTATATTGGCTATATTCTATTTCACAAGAAGGTATATGTTCATGACATCAATACTACCTGAGGCTTCAGAATCATTGTATTTCAGGTGTATGATGTTCTTCCTCACTCTTGTGTTTGTTTTGAAATTTTTGAATAAATTGGAATATTGTGCCTGCATGCATGGATATGAATATCATGAATGCCTCATCTTTATTGTTGTCAGAAGATGGCCTCAGATCTTCTGATCTTGAAGTAATGGGTAGTCGTTCATCCCCATGTGTATGTTAGAAATTGACCACCATTATGTGGAAGACCTGCAAGAACTTTCCTCTGCTGAGCTATCTCTCCTACCCTCTGTTGCTTATTTGTGATGCAACTAGAAAGCCTGAAAATGTATCATTAGTCACATGCACATATTTTAACTTTCTAAAATCAGAAATATGAGTATCATTCATTTGTAATAATTGATTAATTCCTCTAGAATTAGCACCATTATGTGGTACAGGTAGAAATTGAGGACACCATGAACAAGACTTTACAATTTGATGTGCACGTTTTCGAAAAATAAAAAATTATTATCAAGCCATTACTATTTTGATAATGTAAACAATATGATTGTATGGCCAATTGTTCCTATGTAAGGCCTACAGTCTGCCTGGGATACAAATCTCTTGTGGCCTTGCCTTAAGGGGTCTTGTCCAGGCAATCTAGGATGAGTTCTTTTTTAAAGATTTATTAAGTTATTATTTATAAGTATACTGTAACTGTCTTCAGACACACCAGAAGAGGGTGTCAGATATCATTATAGATGGTTGTGTCCCATTATGTGGTTGCTGAGAATTGAACTCAGGTCCTTCGGAAGAGCAATCAGTGCTGTTAATAGCTGAGCCATCTCTCTGCCTCGGGATGAGCCCTTAAATGTCCAGAGGACAGTCATTTGAAGGAAGAGTACCTTTTCTTAACTTGAGTTGTATTTACATAAATAATTGCAAAATTTAAGAATTAGCAGTATCTAAAAAAGGAACAATTTCAAGCAATAGTAAGCAATGATATATATATATCATTATGCAAATTAAAGCTTGATTTTTAACATTTTAAAAAAAGCAGCTACAGCACCCAATTCAATTTTCTGTGTTGAAACGGGGAAACTAAATAGAATAAACATGTGATCCAATTACATGAGCTTTTCTTTCATAGAAGAGCTGTTTATAAATACGGTAGATGTATTCTTTATGGGATGCATGTATTAATCTATAGGAAATATAAAAGCATGCATGGAAGCAAATTTTAACAACTTATCTTTTGGATAACAATTATTAATTTTGCCTAAAAGGCTTGCTGTGCAATAGACCAAGTATCAGACCAATTTGATTGCCATTTGAAACAAGGAACAAATGTTTCATCAGGTTCTTATGACATTCTTTTCAAAATACTTTCGTGATTCTACCCTACAATACTTTATTAACACACCAACAGCTTTATAGTAGGATGTTAAAACTTTACTTGGAGATGAAAAAGGGTGACTCTACATTAATGCTCCCATTGCCAAGGAATAGCTGTGAACACATAATATAAACAATTGATTACAGTAGCCTTTTCTACTATCTGTAAAGTTATTTGTCTCTCACTAGTTAATTTGCATCCACCTTGAGCACATCAGAAGTTTAAGTTCTCCTGTAGTAAGCTTAAAGCAATGTCTTACCCAATTAATATATCCTAACAACTTTGAAAATCATTTAGAATAAATTATCTTTTCTTTGAATTTTTTGCGTCAATTTGTTTAGGATATAATTGATATACTACCTTTGAATCTTTTCTGGAGCAACAACTCTTCCAAAATCTTTACAGCCCATTGTTAAGGGCAAAGGCCTGTAATAAAATTCTATGAATAATATTTGGACTGAAAGATTTAAAATCCTAGCTTCTTGTATTGAAGCAGTGACAAAACATTTTTTTCTCACAGAAGATAAGGCTGTCAGTCATTCCTTGAGGAAAACCTTCCAAGAGATTGCTTTTTACAATTATCAGGATGCAAAGCAAAAAAACAGCCTTCTGAATCCATAATAATTTTGTATGTGAAAGACCCTGGCCCCTAGCAGAAGTAAAGGACCCCTAACAAGTAGAGAAGAGCCAAAAGTGTAGTTCAGCCAGTTCAGCAATTCTATTCTTCTATTCCAGGAACTGGCTTCCCATAAAGAATTCATGGTCACAAGGTTAGAATGATTTTGTTCCAGGAACTAGCTGACCACAAAGGTTAAAATAGAACCTTGTTAACAAGAGTAACTAGGAGTTTCCTCTTGTGATTTTCCTTGGTATTTTTGGTATTTTTCCTATGACATACTCCCTCCTCCCTTGAGTTGTGGGTTTTTCCTTTGAGTACCCATTCTCCCTGCTATTCGGTGTCAAACTCCTCTACCCCTGCATGGGATATGAGTCTCGGCCCCAGTGCACTGGAATTAAACCTTGTGTGATTACAGCAAGAACGGTCTCTCGTGAGTTCTTGGGGGATCGTTCTATCCCGAGACTTGAGTGAGGGTTTCCCCACTCCGGGGTTCTTTCATATGGAGTAGGCAGGCCAGATTTTAATGTCTTCCTAAGTTCTACAGAGTCTTATTAACCTTTCATAGATATTAAGTTTGAGCTGTATTTTGAACCATACCTTGATAAATCTGTCAAAAATGTTGTTTTGGCCTGAAACATCCTAGGTGGGAGTTGCAAGACAAAAGCAGTGCCTCACAAACCTCCTCTGAGGTAGCTCTGAGCTTTACATTAACTCAAATGTAAATATTTTCTAATCTGAGCCTGTTGCCCAAGGCCAGACCCAACACCCATCTGTCCCTCCGGGCAGCACCCTCAACCGGACCACATTGTATGAGGGTCCAATAACAAAAGGGACCTATGTTTGAGGCTTTCTGGAAAATTTCTATTAGCTGGTTTTAGTAGACTTATCTACAAATTTTTGAAACAGTTCAAAAGAAGCCTGTTTGATACCAAATAAATTCCCACTGAGATCTCCTTTCCAATCTTTTCTCTTGTAATATCAGAGCTTAACTACAACTTTGGAAAACAAAAACCAATTTTAAACAATCTATTCTCTTTAAAAATTAATGGCAAATGCATTACTTTCACATTACAAAGTTTGTCTGCCAGTTCTTATGTTTGAATGGATTACAGTGCAACTTATAATACCTCATTAAAGAGACATTGTTTAAAATCTTATCCCTTATAAGTCTAATTTCTAGGATAAGAATTACATAAAATATTATGCCCATTTAGAAGTATTTTTAGAGACCTGTTTTTCCTGGGTTGGTCATGCCACATGTTGTTGTTTATAATGACTCCAATCCTGAGTTACCAGTTTTAAACTCACTTTTTGTTACCAATGTAATAATTTTTAATCATGCCCAATAACTTATAAGTCAATACTCTATAGTCAAGACATGAAAAACATATTTATACCTTTAAAATCTATCATAAACTAAAATGAAGTGACTACATGAATCTTATAAGTTTACTCCAAACACTTTTTTTCTTTTTCTAGCTGTAATTTCAAGAGAAAAAGCACTTTGGATCCAATAATCACGATTTCCAGGATTTTTCTAGGAGAAATAACCATCAGCCTATTTGCCAGACACCATTCTAGCATGTAGCTAGAACTCTTCTTGTGATACCTCAATAATACTGGTAGCCCCAGTTATCACTGACTAACCATCTGCTTCAAAGCACTCTCCATCAAGACCTGTGCTGTCCTCTTGCATCCCCCACTTGCCTACTCAGAATATCTTTAGAGCCTGTTAGGGGGACATCCTGTGCTGTTTGTGAGCAGTGTGACCTTACACCTATCTCTCTCTGGCTGATGCCTTCTGGCTTCCCATCCATACATCTGTCTGCCCATCTTTTCATCTGCATCCCTATTTCTGCACTAACTCTGCTTGCTGCCTTTGTGTAGCACTGTGCTGCCCACCTGTCTGTTGCTCACCTCGGGACAAGAGGACTTGCCACTGGTAAAATGACTGGCTTTAAGCTTAGTGCCTTGGTGCAGGAGGCAGATTGGGTCTGTTATTTGATATCCTTAATATCCTAGTACATTTTAAAACTACTCAAACATCCAGTGCTTCTGTGCTGTCAGATGCAATACTGTCATTGTGCTTCACACTCAGCTAACACTCACTCTTGTTTCTCTTTTCAAATCAGTGCCTTTTATTGCATCAGGAATCTATTTTATTCCAAATTCCAACAGAGGCAATTTATCATTTAGGTGATGTCTTATATTCTGTTGCTGTAAAAAACACCATGATCAAAAGAAACATGTAAGAAAAGTGTTTGTTTACTTATGTACCTTGGTCAGAGTATATTGAATGAAGCCAAGGCATGAAATTGGATGCAGGCACTCCATGAAAGCACGTGGAATAATGTGGATTACTGACTTCATGTCCATTGGTATGCAGTCCTTTTTTCTTAAATCTCAAAGAACAACTCACCTAGACGTGGTACTGTCCACAGTCAGTACTGTACCCTTATATTAAACATTTATTAAGTACATGGCTAAACAGAAAACCACAGTTTCACAGTCAGTACCATCACCTTATGTTAAACATTTATTAAGTACAAAACCACAGTTCAAAATGATGGTGGTCCTTCCTCAATTGAGATTTCTGGTTCTCAATATCTTCAGGATTGTATACTTATGAATGAAACCATTTTCCATCAAACTCTGGTAATTAGTATCACAATAGACAGTGCTGGCCTATTTGTAAGGTCAGATTTATTTATTACTTAAAATTTTTATATGATTAAGTACTACTTTTGTTAAGATAAAAGTATGTCTATTGTATTGTATTATATAGTATTGTCTAACATTTACATACTATGAAAGTTTCAATGAAGCAATTTATCTTTATACTTCTGTATAAAATTTGAATGTGGTCTAACTAAAATAACATACCACTTTGGGACAAAGATACAACCTAGCAACCCTGCACTAGAAGCCAAGATAGAGAGGACCTCCACAACCACCATGACCTTACCCCTGGTACTATGGTAGACAGGGAGGAAGGTGATCCAAACACTAGAGAACATGAGCATGCTGAAAGTTAGGAATTTAGCTTCATTGAATCTGTCAGGAAGGTTCCTAGCCAAGAAAGCCACAGTGAAGCTCCCCAGAGCCAAAGAACCCAAGTATCCCAGGACAATGTGAAAGGAAATGACTGAACCTTTGTTGCAGATAATGACAGTTTTTCCATGTTCACATTGTTTATCATTGTCAATAAAGGGAGGAGATGTTACCAACCAGATTCCACAGAGAACAAGTTGGGTTAGGGTACAAATGGGAATGAGCAAGTTAGGTGCCCCTGTTACCAACATTCTTCTCATCCTTCTTTCTGGAGTAGTGAGCTTGAAAGCCATGACCACAGTTATTGTTTTGGCCAACACTGTAGAAATAGCCACTGTGAAAAATACTCCAAATGTGGTCTGCTGAAGGATGCAGGTGGCCTGGTTGGGATGTCCAATGAAGAGCAATGAGCAGAGAAAACAAGATGAGTGAGATTAGCAGGATGTAGCTGAGAATGCGGTTATTGGCCTTCACAACAGGAGCATCCTTGTACTTCACAAAAGTGACTAGTACTAGAATTGTGATGGCCAAGAAGGACACAGCAATGGAGCCTAGAGCAATCCCCAAAAGTTCTTCATAAGCCAGAAATGACACAGCCCTTTGGAAGCAGTGGGTTTGCTCTACATTGACATACATTGACATACATCTGGACACCTCACATACTGTTCCATATCTGCAGGTGAAAAACAATAAACCTTTCTAAGATATCATAATTATATAGTTAATAATTGTTATTTGTATTACTCAGAGAATATATCAATAAATAATTTGGTATTGAGCATGTATTCCATTCCTAATAGCTGTAGGGATCATTTATTTAAGATTGTTCTATATTAAACTATGCTTTGTGATGGAACAAAACACCATCATAAGGAATGGAACAGCAAATATAGAGAGCCACTGTAATGCCATATAGCCTCTAGGCAGAATTCAGCTGCCTGCATTTCACGTACATGGAGCTGAGGAATTCCAGCCACACCTCCTTCCACCTGACAGAGATGTCAGAGCCCCTCTGGCACTTCAAAGGAGCTACAGTTTCCTGTGAAAGTCGCCATCTCCTGCAGAGTAGCAAACCCTGTGAAAGTAACACCTTCCTGAGATCTGTTTTGGCAACATCTCTCAGCCTGCCAGAGACCTGCTGAGAAGACTCGCAGCTTTGGGAGGGAGGGTCATGCCCACAGCACATATATTGTCGCTCTTATCCCCAAAGAAATATAGAAAGATTTTGTACAACCATGCACTAATGTCTCTGTGTGTTCTTCTCTCTCGAGCCCTGTAGTTTCACTATTCAGCTCTCCCTCCACATAGAACCCGCTCGTGAGCAATTCCCGGGAAGTCTCAGATGGCGCGTCGAGCGTGTGACGTGGAAAAGGAGAGAACTACTGAGGAACACCGTCTGTTGGTAGAGCTCCACAGAAAAGAAATAAAGGTTAAGTATCCAGGGCCCAGTAAGCAACATAGAGTAAAGGCTATGGTTGCAAGGGGCAGAAAGAAGGGATACGGCAATACTAGGTAAATCAGCTAGATCAACTGAGATCAACTAGGGGTGACAGTGATGTGAAACCGAGAATTTTGTCAGGCTAGTTGGCCGCGGTCTAGAACCGAACTCCAGGTGAGAGAAAATTAGGGCATAAAATAAAATAAAAAGTATAAAAAACAAAAAAAAGAGAAAAGTAGATTTTAGAAACATGAGAAAGACAGAAGGAAAATGGATTTTAAAAGTCTCCTAGGCACAAGGAGAAATAGAAAGCACGCTTCCCTCGATTTACATGTCCTTGGTGTATGTCCTTTGTTCGTCCTTGGTGCACCAATATGTCCACGTGTCAATTTGTTTCTTGTTGTTTGAATGACTGTTCTATGTTTCATGTTGAAAAGAAAAAATGGTAAAAACTTCATCTGCTGGTGGTCCATCTCTTAATGCAGTCTCAGTTTATGGTTATTTATCCTAGAAAAAGCTATATAATTGTAGTTATTGGGTCCAAAGTGCTTTTTCTCTTAAAATTACAGCTAGAGAAAAGAAAAAATGTGTTTGATTTAAATTTATAAGACTTATGTATTTCCTTTATTCTTGTTTTTAATTGATGTTAAAGATATAAGTATGTTTAAATGTTTTGACTATAAAATATTGGCTCAAGTTTTTTAAATTTGTAATGTCGGTAACAAAAAATTAGTTTAAAACTGGTAATTCAGGGTTAGAGCCATCTTAAGCAACACGTGGCATGACCCAACCCAGGAAATACAGGCCTCTAAGATACGTCCAGATTGGTGTAATGTTTTTTGTGGATCTGATCCTGAGAGATTAGTCTTATAAGAGATAAGATTTAAAATAATGTTTTCTTAATGAGATATTATAAGTTACACTGTCATGCATTCAAACATGAGAGCTGGCAGACAAACTTTAAAGTGTACAAGTAATGTGTTTACCATTGATTTTAAAGAAAATAGATGGTTTAAAATTGGGCTTTATTTTCTAATATTACAAAGAAAGTTAAAAATTATGTTTAAAAACTGCAGTTTTCAGTCTAATTAAAGGCTCATGATTCTCAGAGATAACTTCTAGAGTGATAAAGTTTAAAAACAGCTGTGGCCAGTATAGGCCTGTTGCTACTTTTTCACAAGTTTATTAGATACAGTTGTAAAGGTAAAATTTTTTTCTCAAGATTAAAAAAGAAATTTTAGTGCGATTTTAGTAAAGTCTTTACGGGAGCCCTCAAATTACCATATTGGCTGGCTGCAGGCTAAGGTCCAACACAGGTGGGTGTGGCTTTAGACAATAGACTCAGATTAGAAGGTATTTACACTAGAGATTTATCCAGGTGTGGTTTAAAATATAGTTCAAATTTAAGATCTATGAAAGATCAATGAGGCTATATAGTAATTATGAAGATATTAAAATTTGGCCTACAAAATTATTATAGATTTAAAAGGTTTTTTTGCTTTAGGGATCCTGATAATTGTAAAAGCATTTACGAAAGGTTTTTCCTCAAGAAATGGCTGATAATCTTACCTTATGTGAGAAAAAATGTTTCATCTCTGCTTCAGTACAAGAAGTTAAGATTTTAAATCTTTCAGTGTATATTCATAGAATTTTATTATAGGCCTTTTCTCTTAACAATGGATTTTAAAATATTTTTAAGTAGTTATTTCCCCTAAAATGATTCAAAGGTAATGTATTAATTGTATCCTAGGTTAATTGAAGCATTTACAAAAGGTTTTATATTATGTATACACTGCCATTCCTTGGCAAAGAGAACATTAATGTAGAATCACCTTTTCTCATCTCCAAGTAAAGTTTTAACATCCTCCGATAAAGATATTGGTGTGTTAAGTGTTTTAAAAAGAATGTCTTAAGAACCTGTTAAAACATTTGCTCCTTGTTTCAAACAGCAATCAAATTGGTCATTGCAGAGTATTGATAGTTGGTCTACTACATGGCAAGCCTTTTAGGCAAAATTGATAATTGTTATCCAAAAGACAAGTTGTTAACATGCATCCTATAAAGAAGGCATCTACTATGGGAGTGAAGCTCATGCAGTTAGATTACATGTTTATTCTTTTTGAGTTTCCCCCTGCTTCAACACAGAGAATTGACTTGAGTGTTGTAGCCACTATTTTTAAAATGTTAACAATCAAGCCTTTAATTTATATACTAATAGCCAATAAATATATATAGCTCATGGCTTATAATTGCTTGAAATTGTTCCTTTTTTAGATACTGCTAATTCTTAAATTTTGGAATGATGTATACAAATACAACTCAAGTCAAGTCAAGAGAAGATACTGTTCCTTCAAATGACTGTCCTATGAACATTTAAAAGCTCATCCTGGGACAAGAGAGATTTGTATCCCAGGCAGACTATAGGCCTTGCAAAAGAACAATTGGCCATACAATCATATTCTTTACATCATCAAAATAGTAATGGCTTAAAATTAATTTTATATTTTTAAAAATGGTGCACATCAAATTGTAGAGGCTTGTTCTTGGTGTCCTCAACTTCTCCTGTACCACGTAATGGAGTTACTTCTAGAGAAATTGATCAATTATTACAAATGAATGGTACTCATTTCTGATTTTAGAAAATTAAAATATGTACATGTGACTAATGATACATTTTCAGGCTTTCTAGTTACAACTGCTCTAACTAAAAAAGCAACTAAAAATGCTACATTTATTTTCTATGCTTACATAGTCATTGCCTATGTTATTGTCTATTCTTAGTGTTCCAATTAAGATTAAAACAAATAATAGAACTAGATATTTATTACAGTCATCAAATATTTAAGATGATTCTAACAATTTAATGTGATGTAATTCTCAAGGACTAGATATTGTGTAACTTTTAAACAATATCTTCTAAATAAAAAACAAAAAAAGAAGAAAAAATGTATCCCTGTGCATACTGTTTAAATTATACTTCATATTTTTAAGAAAATTTTAAAAATTTGGATGCCAAGGAACTCCTTGCTGAGTGTATAGCATCCAACAACTAGGCAAACTCATGCCTAGGTGAGATGAAAGGATCAATTTATTGTCATATGGCATGATCCTGTTCAGTTATATAATATGGAGAAGAAGGCATGTTTATGTTTTTCCACAGAACGCTACAGAAGCATTCTAGCTGCTATAGTGATGAGTGTGACATTCCAAAAATAATGCCGACCTGTGAACTTGCTGAGTGCCCTGACAATGGTGACTTTACTTGCCTATCACCCAGATTAAATACACTGCCTTGCTGTAAGCTTTAGATCTTGTGGGACAGAGAACAGTAAAGACTGTTAAAACTGACTTAAAAAAATTAATCTAAAAGAAGAGTTATAATGACTCTTCTCCTTCCTTTAATGTGATCAGTTTACTCAATTACGAAGTGGTCTAGTAATAAGTCCAATATTGGAGATTCCAATTATAAAGATGGCTAATAATAATTATCAGCCAACTGAGTTAATTTCAAATATAGTGTCCATTCTTTCTGAGAAGTAACAAGTCTCTGTTAACTCTCAAAGCCATTTCCCTTCACACTGGGAAGTTAAGCTGTTTTAAGTCAAGTTGTGTTTTAAGAGCTAGTCATTTACAATTGAATACCTGGGACCTTCCAAAGACAAGCTAATTTGCAACTGAATATTGTGTCTTTCTTAACTTTTTGTCTTGTATTTTAAGCAGATTGTCTCCATCCAGGCTCACCTGAATTGAAAACAGGCTGTCTGTTAAAGACTAGTAAGGCATTTGGCAATTACATGACTCCGCGACACCAAAAGCCTATTTAAGTGGATCCCCTTCATGGAGCCACATAGAACTCAGATCTATGTGTGTCTGCTTATGAGCTGACATGGAGCTGACATGGGCATCAGGGGGTACACAGCGAAGCGTTGCACAGAGAAGATTTAAGTATCTGGTTCTGAGTCTCTGGGGAGCAAGTCTGATTTGCAAAGGGGTTGGTGTCAGTCTTCTGACCACCATGTACTCTGTGGGGATGTCCCACTAATCTAAGGCTCTGCCCCTCCCCTCCAAAAGACACCTAGAGCCGTCTAAAAGGTGGAAACAATTGCTTGCTCTCCATGAGGGGAATTAGACCTCTGCTCATGCTCCTGGTCAACAACCCGCCATCATGGATGGATTTACTATCCACTTGTTTAAACTAATAAGGAAGGAGGAGATGTAGAGAGCCATTGTAATGCCATATAGCCTCTAGGCAGAATTCAGCTGCCTGCATTTCACCTACACGGAGCTGAGGAATTCCAGCCACACCTCCTCCCACCTGACAGAGATGTCAGAGCCCCTCTGGCACTTCAAAGGAGCTACAGTTTCCTGTGAAAGTTGCCATCTCCTGCAGAGTAGCAAACCCTGTGAAAGTAACATCTTCCTGAGATCTGTTATGGCAACATCTCTCAGCCTGCCAGAGACCTGCTGAGAAGACTCATAGCTTTGGGAGGGAGGGTCACGCCCACAGCACATATATTGTCGCTCTTATCCCTAAAGAAATACAGAAAGATTTTGTACAGCCATGCACTAATGTCTCTGTGTGTTCTTTTCTCTCGATCCCTGTAGTTTCACTATTCAGCTCTCCCTACACATAGAACCCGCTCGTGAACAATTCCCGGGAAGTCTCAAGCAAAAAATATTTATTAAACAAAAAAGAAAGAAAAATGATGAAAAATGACATTCACAATCTCAGATTATATAATTCCTCAAACCATAATTTCACTACTCACATACAAGAGTAGTGTACAGTCATAGGTATTGATGCCAGTTGATGAAATACATTATGTACTTTGTTTGTTTTGAAAGTTAGTCATTAGGGAAATGCAAATCAAAATAACCCTGAGATTCCACCTCACACCAATCAGAATGACTAAGATAAAAAACACAGGAGACAGCAGTTGTTGGCAAGGATGTGGAAAAAGAGGAAAACTCCTCCACTGCTGGTGGGATTGCAAGCTGGTACAACCACTCTGGAAAGCAGTCTGGCGGTTCCTCAGAAAACTGGGCATGACACTCCCAGAGGATCCTGTTATACCACTCCTGGGCATATACCCAGAGGCCTCCCCTGCACAAAATAAGGACACATGCTCCACTACGTTCATAGCAGCCTTATTTATAATAGCCAGAAGCTAGAAAGAACCCAGATGTCCCTCAACGGAAGAAGGGATTCAGAAGTTGTGGTATATTTACACAATGGAATACTACTCTGCAATTAAAAACAATGAATTCACGAAATTCTTAGGCAAATGGTCAGAACTGGAAAATATCATCCTTGGTGAGGTGACTCAATCACAAAAGAATACACATGGTATGCAGTCACTGATAAGGGGATATTAACCCAGAATTTCGGAATACTCAAGACACAATTCACATATCAATAGATTTCCAAGAAGATGGAAGGAAAGACCCCTAGTCCTGGAAAGGCTGGATGTAGAGGAATACCAGGACAGAGAAGTGAGGGGGGGTTGACTGGGGAACAGGGGTATGGAAGAGGGCTTATGGGACTTTCAGGGATGGAGGAAACGGGAAAGGGGAAATCATTTGGAATGTAAATTAAAAAAATATAGAAAATTAAAAAAAGAAAGTTGTACCCTTTGTCTATATCTACACATAGGACCAGAACTTAAATTCATCATGCAAATATTGTTTGCATAAAGAAATATTCTCATTCTTGAAGCTATATGCCTCATAGACATATGCATTTCTCTCTCATTGTGGTACAGTCTCTTTATTCCCAACTATTCATTCAAAGCTATATGGCATGAAGGTTATTCACATTCATCCCTCTTTCATTAGGTAGGCTGTGATTGATGATAAGCACTACCCCATCTCTTGTTCCAATCTTGAAATCTTCATTCTTGCCCTATTTCTTTGACAGGAGGCACTTAATCCTTTAAACCATCTAAGCTCTTAAAATATATTTCACAAAACAACTGTTACCCTGAGCATCTGGCCTTTGCCAAGGATTAATCTGGGTTATGGAGGGAAAGATTGTGGACTGGTCATATAGTCAAATTTCTTTGTACAAAGTATCAAAGAAGAATAAGCATGTGCATAGATTATGTCTAAAATTTTTGTTTAAAAATGTTCCACATGTTTGTATACCTAAACAATTTTTATATAATATAAAATCAGTAAAAATCACATTGTGAGAGATGTGTTGTTTGTAGAGGATATTGCAGGTTATTTGCTGTGTCCAAAAGAAGTTTATACTATATCAGTGATTCTGAAACATGGAGATTTTAGGACCTCAGTTTCATTTACGCCATATCATATTTCTAGTTTAGAAAGAGAAAGTATTTAAATTCATCAATTTTTCTTCTGCATCCAAGCATGTACATGTTTTGTTAGAAACCTCATTTTGTGGGCACTGAAAGCAATCAAAGCAGCAGTCTGCGGTTTCTTCCTGATGAACTTTCCTGAATCCAGCAGTACATGGCACACTACACATGGAGAAGGGAACCTGAGGCAATACACAAATATTATATAATATGTGTGTATCTGTGTGCATAGTTCATGTATAATGTAAAATGACCCATAGATTGATATATGGGACATTAACAAATATGGTTATAAATATTCCTCTGATAACCAGCATTTATTAAAAATCCCAGGCACATTATTATTTTGAATATTACTGTAATAAAACAAATGTCACCCAACATTTACTACATCAATTAATATTATATATGTAACATTCAGGCTGTAGCAATTCAAAATTTTCCTTCCTAACCTGATTAATCTTAAAAGGAATGTTTATGTGGCATCAATTTCTCTTTCATCATTTATAAATAAAAATATAGAATATTGAGTTGTATAGAGATAGAAGGTAGGGTAAATCGAGAAAGAGTTGTTTGATGAATATGAAAAGTATGTTATATTAGACACTCATAAAATTAATGAATTTTTCCTAAGCTTAAAAGAAAATCTTGGACCCCCTTCTCCATTCCCCCCTTTCCCCTGCTCTTGTGAGGAAGCTTCCCCACACACCCACACATCTCTGCCTCACCACCCTAGCTTTCTTCTATGCTGTGGCATCAAGCCTCCACAGGACCAACGGCCTCCCCTCCCACTTATTCCTGATTAGGCAATCCTCCACAGAGGAGGGGAAAGTTGGAAGGGGATAACATTTGAAATGTAATCAATTAAAATAACGAATAAAAAATATATGAATTGGATGATCCCATGCCACAGCTCCAAGAGCTGATCCTGTGCTACAGCTATCAATACCCAAATACCTCTGAGAGAGATCTGGCCTCCCAGGAGTGCTGACATGCCTGTGAGCACAGGTAAGACCACCACTGCTGTGCCAAGGGACCAATGGATACAAGATTGAGGAAAAGCCTGGATAGGATCTTTCTGGTTTTCCCTCTGCACCATGCAGCTGACCCTGTGGCACAGCTCTCCATACCCAAATTCCTCCTGGAGAGAACTATTCTCCCAGGAATACTGACACAGAGACTTTCAGGAAGGAAAAACCACAGTCAGAGACAGCCAGATTAGTTAATACCAGAGATAAACAGATGGCAAGAGGAAAGGGCAAGAATGTAAGTAACAGAAACCAAGGCTACTTGGCATCATCAGTACCAAATTCTCCCACCACAGCAAGCCCTGGATACTCCAACAAAACAGAAAGGCAAGACTCTGATTTAAGATCACATCACATAATGATGATAGAGGACTTTACGAAGGACATTAGCAATACCCTTAAAGAAATACAGAACACAGGGAAAGAGGTAGAAGCCCTTAAAGAGGAAATGCAAAATTCCCTTAACAAATCACAGGAAAACACAACAAAAAATGAAGTAATTGAACAAAGCCACCCAGGATGTAAAAATGGATATAGAAACAATAGAGAAATCACAAAGGGAGACAACCCTGGAGATCGAAAGCTTAGGAAAGAGATCAGGAATCATACATGCAAGAGTCACCAGCAGAATACAAGAGATAGAGGAGAGAATCTCAGATGATTCCATAGAAAACACTGACACCACAGTCAAAGAAAACGCAAAATGCAAAAATCTCCTACCCTAAAATATCCAGGAGATCCAGGACACAATGAGAAGACCATACGTAAGGATAATAGGTATAGAAGATATTGAAGATTCCCAACTAAGAGTCAATAAATATCTTTAACAAAATTATAGAAGAAAACTTCACTAACGTAAAGAGATGACCATTAACATACAATAAGCATATAGAAATCCAAATAGACTGGACAAGAAAAGAAATTCCTCCTGCCATATAATGTTGAAAACACCAAATGTACTAAACAAAGAAAGAATATTAAAAGCAGAACGGGAAAAGGTCAAGTAACATATAAAGGCAGACCTATCAGAATTATACCAGACATCTCACCAAAGACTATGAAAGCTGGAACATCCTGGGCAGATGTCATACAGACCCTTAGAGAACACAAATGCCAGTCCAGACTTCATAGCCAGCAAAACTCTCAATTACCATAGACGGAGAAGCCAAGAATAAAAATGGAAAACTCTAACACAAGGAGGGAAATGGCACAATAGAAAAACAAGAAAGCAATCTTCTTACAACAAACCCAAAAGAAGATAGCCACACAAACATAATTCCACCTCTCACAACAAAAACAACAACCAACCAACCAAACAAACAAACAAATAAAAAACAGGAAGCCAGAATCACTTTTCCTTAATATGCTTTAACATGAATGGACTCAATTTCCCCAACGAAATGTCATAGACTAAAGACTGGATACATAAACACCAACATTTTAGTGCATACAGGAAATTTACTTTAGTGACAAAGACAGACACTACCTCAGAATAAAGGGCAGGAAAATAATTTTCCAAGCCAATGGCCCCAAGAAAAAAGCTGGACTAGCCATGCTAAAATAAAATAAAATCGACTTTCCATAAAAAGTCATCAAAAAAGATAAGGAAGGACACTTCATATTCATCAAAGGAAAATTCTACCAAGTAAAACTGTAGATTCTGAACACCTATGCTCCACAAGCAAGAGTACCTACATTCATAAAACAAACTTTACTAAAGCTCAAAGCACACATTTCTCCTCATGCAATAATAGTGGGCAACCTCAACACAAAACTCTCAACAATAGACAGATCATGAAAACAGAAACTAATCAGAGAAATAATGAAACTAACAGAAGTTATGGTCCATATGGATTTAACAGATATCTACAGAACATTTCATCCTAAAACAAAAAAATATACCTTTTTCTCAGCACCTCATTTTACCTTCTCCAAAATTGACAATATAAACAATCAAAACAGGCCTCAACAGATATAAGAAGATTGAAATAATGCCATGGTTCCTAACAGATCACCACAAACTAAGGGTGGTCTCTAATAACAATGACAACAACAACAACAAGAACAACATATGGAAGTTGTTCCATGCCCTACTAAATGAAAACTTGGTCAAGGAAGAAATAAAAAATTGAAGACTCTTTAGAATTTAATGAAAATAAAGGCACAACTCATCAAAACTTACAGGATACAATTAAAACAGTGCTAAGAGGAAAACTCATAGCTCTGAGTTCCTCCAAAACAAAACTGGAGAGAGCGTACACTAGCAGCTTGATAGCACACATGGAAGCTCTAGAACAGAAAGAAACACATACACTGAATAGGAGTAGAAGGCAGGAAATGATAAAGACCAGGACTGAAATCAACCAAGTAGAAACAAAGCGAACTATACAAAGAATCAACCAAATCAGGACTGGTTCTTTGAGAAAATCAACAAGATAGATAAACCCTTAGCCGGACTAACCCGAGGACACAGAAATAGCATCCAAATTAAAAACGTGAGAAATGAAAAGGGAGATATAACAACCGAAATTGAGGAAATTAAAAAAACTCATCAGGTCCTACTATAAAAGCCTATACTCGATAAACTGAAAAATCTGGATGAAATGGACAATTTTCTAAACAGATACCAGGTACCAGTGTTAAATCAGATCAGATGAATGGTCTGAACAGACCCATAGCTGCTAAAGAAATAGAAGCATTCATTAAATGTCTCCCAACAAAGAAATGCCCTGGACCAGTTGAGTTTAGTACAGAATTCTATCAGATTCTCAAAATGACCTACTACTAATACTCTTCAACTATTCCACAAAACAGAAGCAGTAGGAACACTACCCAATTCGTTCTATGAAGCCACAGTTATGCTAATACCAAAACCACACAAATACCCAACAAAGATAAAGAACTTCAGACCAATTCCCTTTATAAATATTGATGCAAAAATATTCAAAATCCCCACAATCTGAATCCAAGAACATCAAAAAGATCATTCATTATGACCAAGTACGCTTCATCCCAGGGATGCAGGTGTGGTTCAATATATGGAAATCCATAAATGCAATCACCTATATGAACAAACTCAAAGAAAAATAACCCACACGATCATTTCACTAGATGCTAGAAAAATTTTGACAAAAATACGTTCATGTTTAAATTCTTGGAAAGATTAGGAATTCAAGGCCCCTATTTTAACATAGTGAAAGCAAGACACAGTAAACCGGTAGACAACATCAAATTAATTGGAGAGAAAACTGAAACAATCCCACTGAAATCAGGGTCTGGAAAATGCTGCCCTCTTTCTCCCTATCTATTCAATATAGTACTTGAAGTCCTAACCAGAGCAATTAGAAAACAAAAGGAGGTCAAAGGGATAGAAATTGGAAAGGAAGAAGTCAAACTATCTCTGTTTGCAAGCCCTTAAAGAAGAAACATAAAAATCCCTTAAAGAATTTCAGGAAAACACAAATAAGTGAAGGAACTGAACAAAACCATCCAGGAGCGAAAAATGAAAGTTAAAACAATAAAGAAATTGCAAAGAGACACAATTCTAGAGATAGAAAACCTTGGAAAAAATCAGGAGTCATAGATGCAAGCATCAACAACAGAATACAAAAGATAGAAGAAAGAATTTCAGGTGCTGAAGATAACATAGAAAACATTGACTCAACAGTCAAAGCAAATGCAAAATGCAAAAAGCTTGTAACCCAAAACATCCAGGATATCCAGGACACAATGAGAAGAGGAAACCTAAGGTTTATAGGTATAGAAGAAAGCCAAGATTTACAACTTAAACGACCAGAAAATATCTTCAACAAAATCATTGAAGAAAAGTTCCCTAACCTAAAGGAAGAGATGCCCAAGACCATACAAAAGCCTACAGAACTCCAAACAGACTGGACAAGAACAGAAAGTTCTGCTGTCACATAATAATGAAAGCACCAAATGTACTACACAAAGAAAGAATATTAAAAGCAGTAAGGGAAAAAGGGCAAGTAGCTTATAAAGGCAGACCTATCAGAATTACACCACACTTCTCACCAGATATATGAAAGCAAGAAGTTCCTGGGCAGATCTCATACAGACCTTAAGAGAACACAAATGCCACCAGGACTACTATACCCAGCAAGATTTTCAATCACCATAGATGGAGAAACTAAGATATTCCATGATAAAACCAAATTTACACAATATATTTCCACAAATCTAGACCTACAAAGGATAATAGATGGAAAATGCCAACACAAGGAGGGAAACTACACCCTAGAAAAAGCAAGAAAGTAATCTTTCAAAAAAACCTAAAAGAAGACAGCCACACAAACATACAAATAACATAAAAAATAACAGGAAGCAACAATCACTATTCCTTAATATCTCTTAACATCAATGGATTTAAGTCTCCAATAAAAAAAAGACATAAATTAATAGACTGGATATGTAAACAGGACCCAGCATTTTGCTGCATACAGAAAATACATATCAGTACCTAAGACAAACACTACCTCAGAGTAAAATGCTGTAAAACAGTTTCCCAAGCACATGGTCCCAGGAAACAAGATGAAGTAGCCATTCTAATATCGGATAAAATCAACTTTCAAACAAAAGTCATCAAAAAAGACACCGAGGGACAGACACATCATACTCAAAAGAAAAATCTACCAAGAAGAATTCTCAACTCTGAACAACTCTGCTCCAAATACAAGGGTACCAACATTTGTAAAAAGACTTTACTAAAGCTCAAAGCATACATTGCGCCTCACACAATAATTGTGGGTGATTTCAACACTTCACTCTCATCACAAACACACACAAACTAAAAACACAAACTAAAAAGAGACTCTGTGAAACAAACAGAAGTCATGGAACAAATGAATTCAATAGACATTTGTAGAACACTTCATCCTAAATCAAAAGAATATACCTACTTCTCAGCACCTCACGGTACCTTCTCCAAAATGACCACATAACTGGTCACAAAACACAGCTCAACAGATATGAGAAGACTGAAATAACCCCATGCCTCCTATCAGATCACTACGGATTATGGGTGGTCTTCAATAGCAACAAAAACAACAGAAAGCCCACATACACATAGAGACTACACAATGTTCTACTCAATGAAATATTGGTCAAGGAAGAAATAAGGAAAGAAATCAAAGACTTTTTAGAATTTAATGAAAATAAAGGCACAAGATACTCAAATTTATGGAACACAATGTAAGCAGTCATAAGAGGAAAACTCGTAGCTCTGAGTGCCTCCAAAAAGAAAGTGGAGAGAGCATACACTAGCAATTTAACAGCACATCTGAAAGCTCTAGAGAAGAAAGAAGCTAATACAGCCAAGAGGAGTAGATGGCAGGAAATGATCAAGACCAGGACTGAAATCAACCAAGTAGAAACGAAAAGAACTATACAAGGAATCACCAAAACCAGGAGCTGGTTTTTTGAGAAAATCAGCAAGATAGATAAACCCTTAGCCAGACTAACCAGAGGGCACAGAGAAAAATTAGCAGAATTAGAAATCAAAAGGAAGATATAATAACAGAAACTGAGGAAATTCAAAAAATCATCAGATCCTACTACAAGAGCCTATATTCAACACAACTGGAAAATCTGGATGAAATAGACAGATACCAAATACCAATGTTAAATCAGGATCAGATAGACCATCTACACAGTCCCATAACCCCTAAAGAAATAGAACCAGTCATTGAAATTCTCCCAGCCAAAAAAAGCACAGGACCAGATGGTTTTAGTGCAGAATTCTATGAGACATTCAAAGAAGAACTAACACTAATACTTTTCAAAATATTCCACAAACTAGAAACAGAAGGAACACTACCGAATTCCTTCTATGAAGCCACAATGATGCTGATCAAAACCACACAAAGATCCAACAAAGAAAGAAAACTTCAGACCAATTTCCCTTATGAATATAGATGCAAAACTACTCAATAAAATTCTTGCCATCCAAATCCAAGAAAATATCAAACCAATCATTCATCATGATCAAGTAGGCTTCATCCCAGGGATGTAGGGATGGTTCAATATATGGAAATCCATCAATGTAATCCAGTACATAAACAAATTCAAAGAAAAAAAAACACCACGTGATCATTTCATTAGATGCTGAGAAAGCATTTGAAAAAATTCAGCATCCTTTAATGTTAAAAGTCTTCAAAAGATCTGTAATTCAAGGCCCATACCTAGACATAGTAAAAGCAATATAGAGCAAACCAGTAGCCAACATCAAACTAAATGCAGAGAAATTTGAATCAATCCCACTGAAATCAGGGACTAGATAAGGCTGCCCTCTCTCTCCATAACTATTCAATATGGTACTTCAAGTTCTAGCTAGAGCAATTAGACAAAAGGAGGTCAAAGGGATACAAATTGGAAAGGCAGAAGTAAACTATCACTATTTGCAGATGATATGGTAGTATACTTAAGTGACCCAAAAATGTCTACCAGAGAAGTCCTACAGCTGATAAACAACTTCAGCAATGTGGCCATATATAAAATTAACTCATACAAATCAGTAGTATTCCTATACTCGAAGGATAATTAGGATGAAAAAGAAATTCTTGAAAAGACACCCTTCACAATAGTCATGAACAATATAAAATATCTTGGTATGAATCTAACCAAACAAGTAAAAGATCTGTATGATGAACTTCAAGTCTCTGAAGAAAGAAACTGAAGAAGATCTCAGAAGTTGAACAGATCTCCCATGCTTGTAGATTGGCAGGATTAACATAGTAAAAGTGGCCATCTTGCCAAAAGCAATCTACAGATTCAATGAAATCCCCATCAAAATTCCAAATCACTTCTTCATAGAGTTAGAAAGAGCAATTCTAAAATTCATCTGGAATAACAAAAAACCCACGATAGCTAAAACTATTCTCAACAGTAAAAGAACTTGTGGGGGAATCAGTATCCCCAACCTCAAGCAGTACTACAGAGCAATAGTGTTAACAACTGCATGGTATTGGTACAGTGACAGGCACGTAGATCAATGTAATAGAATTGAAAGCCCAGAAATGAACCCACACACCTATGGTCACTTGATCTTTGACAAAGGAGCTAAAACCTTCCAGTAGAAAAAAGATAGCCTTTTCAACAAGTGTTCCTGATTCCACAGGCAGCTAGAATGAAGAATAAAAATCAATCCATTATTATCTCCTTGTACTAAGCTCAAGTTCAAGTGGATCTCCACATAAAACCAGACACACTGAAACTAATAGAAAAGAAAGTGGGGAAGAGACTCAAGCACATGGTCAGAGGGGAAAATTTCCTGAACTGAAAACCAATAGCTTATGCTCTAAGATCAAGAATTGACAAATGAGATCTCGTAAAATTACATAGCTTCTGTAAGGCAAAGGACACTGTCAATAGGACAAAATGGCAACCAAAAAATTGGGAAAAGATCTTTACCAACCCTACATCCATGTCTTAGTTTTTCTATTCCTGCACAAACATCATAACCAAGAAGCAAGTTGGGGAGGAAAGGGTTTATTGAGCTTCCACTTCCACATGGCTGTTCATCACCAAAGGAAGTCAGGACTGGAACTCAAGCAGGTCAGAAAGCAGGAACTGATGCAGAGGCCATGGAGGGATGTTTCTCACTGGCTTGCTCAGCCTGCTCTCTTATAGAACCCAAGAATACCAGCCCATGGATGGTGTCACCCACAAGGAGCCCTCCCCCTTGATCACTAATTGAGAAAATGGCCTGCAGTTGGATCTCACAGAGGCACTTCCCCAACTGAAGCTCCTTTCTCTGTGATAACTCCAGCCTGTGTCAAGTTGACACAAAAAACCAGCCAGTACCATCATTAACCCTTTGTCAACTTGACACACAACCACATCACTATTAAGCCCCCACTCTTACTTTCTTATTCATCCCCAAGATCAAAATAACTTTAAAAGTCCCACAGTTTTTACATATTAAAAATTCAATCCCTTTAAAAAGTTGACACACACAAAACCAGCCAGTACAATCTGATGGAGGGCTAATATCCAATATATGCAAAGAACTCAAGACATTGGACTCCAAAGAACCAAATAACCCTAGTAAAAATGGGGTACAGAGCTAAACAAAGAATTTTCGACTGAGGAATATCGAAAGGCAGAGAAGCACCTAAAGAAATGTTCAACATCCTTAGTCATCAGCAAATCAAAGCAACCCTGAGATTTCACCTTACACCAGTCAGAATGACCAAGATCAAAACCTCAGGAAACAGCAGGTACTGGTGAGGATGTGGAGAAAGAGGAACAATCATGCACTGCTGGTGGGATTGCAAGCTGGTACAACCACTCTGGAAATCAGTTTGGCGGTTCCTCAGAAAATTGGGCATACTAACCTGAGGACCCTGCTATACCACTCTTGGGTATATACCCAGAGGATTCTCCAGCGTGTAATAAGGACACATGCTCCACTACGTTCACAGCAGCCCTATTTATAATAGTCAGAAGCTGGAAAGAACCGAGATGTCCCTCAACAGAGGAATGGATACAGAAAATGTGGTCCATTTGCACAACAGAATACTACTCAGCTATTTAAAACAATGAATTTATGGAATTCTTAAGCAAATGGATGAAACTAGAAAATATCCTGTGTGAGGTTACCCAATCACAAAAGAACACGCATGGTATGCACTCACTGGTAAATGGATATTAGCCCAGAAGCCTGGCATACCCAAGATACAATTCACAAACCAAATGAAGCTCTAGAAGAAGGAAGAACAAAGTATGGATACTCTGGTCCTTCTTAGAAGTGGGTACAAAATACCCACAGGAGGAGATACAGTGACAAAATGTGGATCAGAAACTGAGGGAAAGACCGTCCAGAGACTTTCGTACCCTAGGGATCCATCCCATGTACAGTTACAAAACCCCGACACTATTTTGAATGCCCACAAGTGCTTGCTGACGGGAGACTGATATAGCTGTCAGCTGGAAGGCTCTGCCAGTGCATGTCAAATACAGAGGGGGACACTGTCAGCCATCCATTCAAGTGAGCACAGGGTCCCCAATGGAGGAGCTAAAGAAAGGACCCAAGGAGCTTAAGAGGCCTTTGATCTCTAAGATCAGATTTACATGAAGTTGGGAGTTATCAAATTTTGGTGCTTGTAACTGAGAATGGTCTTTTACAAGAGAAGCAATTATTCTTAACTACAGAGCTATTACTTGAGTGCCTCATATTTCTAAATGTAGATATACTGAAAAAAATAAAAATTTTATTCACCGAAGTTTCTCCTGTGGCCCACTCCATGTCTTCAGATATGTGAAGTTGTTGCATCTGTGGGAAGCAAGGAAAATAGCTTCCAATTTTCACTTTTAATCCAAAGCCTTGTGGAAAATTCCAAATGATGAAAATGTCATACTCAATACAGTGATTTTCCCTATGGTTCATGCTCACCAATTCTCCAACAGGGTTAGTAAATACCCTGGTCTTCAGCGAAGAAGACACCTAAATGACATGCACCATTAGATGCTTACATATGCGTATCAATGTAGGAAATATCATATTGATAATTTTCCAAAAATTCTTCTTGAGTTTCAGAAAAGGCAGCTGTATTAGAGTAATCCCATGTAGTAAAATACAATATACCTCACAGATACTTATAAATTAATATATTTCATATTAATGTTTGATGGTCAAACAAGCTAGAAAAAATGATTACCATATAACAAGTAACATGGTGTGTGAGTGTATGTGTCTGTTTGTGCACATGTTTGTCAAAAATATTTTTTCAGAAATGAAACCATGTATGTGCAAATGAAGAGGAAGTCTGAATATCTGTAAGTTTTGAAAATAAAGAATAGCTTTGCATCCATCATATAAATACAATATACATATATAAGATAAACAAACTTAATAAAATGTACAGTCTTAATCATTTATGGATTTGTAAATAATTGTTAATTTAAATGAGCAACTATTACTTACATCACATATACTGATCTTTGAGAAATTATTCTATAAAAAATATTCTAGTGTAATCATCACTTAAGACACTTATGATAAAACTCTTGTCTCTTATTTTACATTTTGAACTCATTTGTGGAAACGTTGAAACACGTTTTCACAAAATTCACTGCTATAAAAAATGTATTGTAGTTTATTAAATGTTATCCTTGTGCATGATATTCATCCATGTTAAAGATTAATTGGGGAGTTTTTAGAATAGAAAATCTTCCACTGAGAGAATCATTCCTACCAGTATAGAGTTGTTTCTCTTGGTCCATTTAAAAGATCACATTGATATATCTAAGCATAATGAAAAGTAAGAAACTTCACCTGCTGACAGTTAGTAAATACTCCTTTGGGTTCTACTATTTTCTGAGACTCTATTAGTTGAAGAATGAGTTCATGGTAGATGTGGGCCACAACATACACAGCATTATACAAATTGTAAGCTTCTTCACTCAGGGCCATGTCATATTTGTGCAGTGCTGTCCATTCCAAGGTTTTATTGAATGTAAAATGATTCATTTTATTGCTGTTCTTAGAGACTGAACAATTAAAATAATTCCACCCCAGGATAGACTTAGAAATGTTTACTGGGTATTTGCCAGAGTTCATAGTGTGCATAAAATCCCCAAATTTAGGAATCTCCCCTACGTGGTGTGCAAAAGTGACAGTACCATGGAAGAAATCAAGGCTGAATTCTTTTTTTATTTGTGATAACATCCCATTGTGAGGTTATAATCCAGATTCTCTGAGCACCTAAATATTCCCATCTTCTAAAGCTGACTTCTAAAGTAGAGTTCATTTCACCATGAATGATAACAACCTTTGCTGAAGATGTCATAATTTGTTTATCATATATCATAGCCTTTGTCATGTATATCTGCATGGTTTCTGGGATCAAATTCACAAAAGCTAAACAGACTTCTTGCCTTTGCATTTCTTCTCTCAAATCTGAGAGGAACTGAATACCTTGGTCATTATTTGAGATGGCCAGTCCTATCCAAGTCCATCTAAAATGAAGCATCATGGAGACCATGCCATGGGACAAATGTGTGTCCTTGGTGGATACCTGAAGGACATAGGGGAACTGGTCATGGTCACTTAGGTTAGGATTAAATGGTCCAAAGAAAACCTAAAGTATTTAGAATAGAGGATGAAACATACACATGAGGAGTATGATTTTTAGGATGTTTGGACTCATATACAAGTAACACTTCTCACCTTTCAGAACTCCTATTAAGGATAGTAAGATTATAGTAGAAGTACCATGTATTATTCCTATTAGAGTCTAGACTATGTCTGAAAAGTCTGAATGTCCTAGGAAACAATTTTGCCTGTATTCCCAGTAATACATATTATTAATTTGCTATATATAACATATTTGTTATATATATAAATGATTATTAATATGTAATTATTATATATATTATTGTGTGTTTGTGTGTTTGTGTGTGTGTGTGTGTGTGTGTGTGTGTAGCATGTAGAAGTGCACTCATAAATGCATGCTGTCCAGGTTTTTCTTGTAGATGCATGTAAATAGAATTTAAAAGTTGTTAACTCATTCAGTGTCACATATTCTTACCTTTGGTCGCCCGGAATTAATTGCTAGTTTTAAGGATGTTTTCCATGATGGTCCTGTAAGGTCTACATAACAAATTCCCTTACTTTGACAGATATAATTAATAAAAACCAAGCTTTCTTTGATTTGTTCTGAAAGTATTAAGTCAAGAACTCCCACTGTATCTTCACACTGGCCAACAACGATGGAGAATATCAAAGTCATGTTGGGTAAAAGATAAGGATTTTTGTTGATCTCATCAGTAGCAAAAAACATTACCAGAAAAAAACTCATATTTTCTTGCAGGTATTCTAAAACAAGGCATAATGATGATTAAGGGAGATGTTTGCTACAAAAAAATTTCAATTACAGTAAGGTTTGTAATCTGAGATATGCTAAACTTGGGTCTAAGTGTCTTGAAATAAGCCTCATAAATTAGAGATCCGAAGAGCTCTATAAAATGTAAGAATTCATAGACATAGGGCACTATGATAAGATAAAATTTTGTACTTGTGAAAATCAATAAAGATTGTTTTATCTCTGAATGTCATCCTTGAACTAGATTTTAGTCTTATTGAGTAAGACTTCTATAAAATAACCTTGGAGTTGTAATTCCACAGATAAATAAAAAAGCATGACTTAAACCACATATGAACAACATAACACACTCTTAATTTTTATTATTTAAATGCATTTTATACATAAAACACATAAATAATATTGAGTATTTTAAAATCAAATACACTTCCAGGTGCCATCTGCACCTGGGAGATGGACTCTTGTCCCACAGCTCTCTATGCACTGGTACTTCAGGGTCAGAGCTGGTCTCCAGGGAGTGCTCTGACTCCTGGGCTTGGAGGTGAGATTGGCATTTTCTCTCCTGTGACTATCAAAGACAGGTCCGGCCTGGAGCACATAGGGCACAGGAGTGGCAGAGCAGCTGGGAAAGGGTCCTTCTGGTCACCATCTGCACCCAGGAGCTAGAGCTGTCCCACAGCCTTCTGTGAATGGGTCCTGCCAGGGGAGAGCTGATCTTCCAGGAGTCCTAACAGAGGCTTACAGGCACACAGGAGGGACAAGCTCCAGCCAGAGACAGCAAGACCATCTAACACCAGAGATAACCAGATGACAAATGGCAAGTGCAAGAAGAACCTTAGCAACAGAATCCAAGACTATATGACATCTTCAGAACCCAGTTCTCCCACAACAGCAAGTCCTGCATAGCTCAACACACTGGAAAAGCAAGACTTGGATTTAAAATTACATCTCAAGATGCTAATAGAGGACTTCAAGAAGGACATAAATAACTCCCTTAAAGAAATACAGGAGAACACAGGTAGAGGTAGATGCTCTTAAAAAAGAAACACAAAAATTCCTTAAAGAAATACAGGAAAACAAAACAAACAGGTGAAGGAATAGAACAAAACCATCAAAGATCTAAAAATGGAAGTAGAAACATTAAAGAAATCAAAAATGAAAACAACTCTGGATATAGAAAACCTAGGAAAGAGATCGGGAGTCCTAGATGCAACCATCACCAACAGGTTACAAGTGATAGAAGACAGAATCTCAGATGCCGAAGGTACCATAAAAACATTGACACAACAGTCAAAGAAAATGCAAAATGCAAAAAAGGTCCTAACCCAAAACATCCAGGAAATCCAGAACACAACGAGAAGACCAAACCTAAGGATAATAGGAATAGAAAAGAGTGAAGATTTCCAGCTTTAAGTGCCAGTAAATATCTTCAACAAAATGATAGAAGAAAACTTCTCTAACCTAAAGAATGAGATGACCATGAATGTACAAGAAGCTTACAGAACTCCAAATAAACTGGACCAGAAAACAGATTCCTCCCATCAGTAATGTTCAAAACACCAAATGCACAAAATAAAGAATATTAAAAGCAGTAAGGGGAAAAGGTCAAGTAATATATAAAGGCAGACCTATCAGAATTACACCAGACTTCTCAGCAGAGACTGTAAAAGCTAGATGATCCTGGGTAGATGTCATACTGACCCTAAGAGAACAAAAATGACAGCCCAGGCAACTAAAGCCTGCAAAATTCTCAATTACCATAGATGGAGAAAGCAAGACATTCTATGACAAAACCAAATTTATACAATACCTTTCTACAAATCCAGCCCTTCAAAGAATAATAAATGGAAAACTCCAATAAAACCAAGGAAACTACACCCTAGAAAAAGCATTAAAATAGACTTCTTTTAACGAACCAAAAAGAAGAGTTTCATAAACATAATTCCACCCCCAATAACAAAAATAACAGGAAGCAACAATCACTTTTCCTTAAAAACTCTTAATATCAATGGATTCATTTTCCCAATAGAAAGACATAAACTATCAGACAGGATATAAAAAAAAGAACTCAGCATTTTGCTGCATACAGGAAACAAACCTAAGTGACAAAGACAGACACTACCTCAGTGTAAAAGCCTGTAAAACAATTTTCCAAGCACATGATCCCAAGAAGCAAGTTAGTGTAGTCATTCTAATAACAAATAAAATTGACTTTCAATCTAAAGTTATCAAAAAATAAGGAAGAACACTTCATCCTCATCAAAGGAAAAATCTACCAAGAAGAACTCTCTATTCTGATCATCTATGCTCCAAATTCAAGGGCACCAACATTCATAAAACACACTTTACTAAAGCTCAAAGCATATATTCACAAAATAATAGTGGGAGACTTCAATACCCCACTATTATCAATGAACAGATCATGGAAGCACAAAATAAACAGAGACACAGTGAAAGTAATGTAAGACATGAACTAAATGAATTTAAGAGATAACTATAGAACATTAAATCCTAAAACAAAAGAATGCACCATCATCTCAGCACTGCTGGGTACCTTCTCGAAAGTTGAGCATATATTCGGTTCCAAAATAGACCTCAATAGATATACAAAGATTGAAATAATTCCATGCATCCTATCAGATCTCCGTGGACCAAGGGTGGACTTCAAAACAAAGCAAAACAAAAATAGAAATCCCACATACATATGGAAGCTGAAAAACTCTCTACTCAGTGACAACTTGGTCAAGGAAAAAATAAAGAAAGAAAATAAAAACTTTTTAGAATTTTATGAAAATGAAGCCACAACATATCCAAAGTTATGGGAAACAATGAATGCAGTACTAAGCAGAAAACTCATAGCTCTGACTACCTCCAAAAAAGAAACTGGAGAGAGCATACACTAGTCACTTAACAGCTCACCTGAAAGCTCTAGAACAAATAGAAGCAAGAGGAGTAGATGGCAGGAAATAAGCAAACTCAGGGCTGAAATCAACAAAATAGAAACAATAAGAACTACACAAAGAATCAACAAGACCAGGAGCTAGTTCTTGGAGAAAATCATCAAAATAGATAAATCCTTAGACAAACTAACAAGAGGGAACACACACAGTATCCAAATCAACAAAATCAGAAATGAAAAGAGAGACATAACAGAAACTGAAGAAATCTAAATGAAACTGGAAAATCCAAATACTCAATGAAACTGGAAAATCTGGATGAAATGTACAATTTTCTAGACAGATAGCAGGTAGTCACCTTAAGTCAGGATCAGATAAACCGTCAAAACAGTCCCATAACTTCTAAAGAAGTAGAAACAGTCATCAATAATCTTTCAACCAAAAAAAAAGCCCAAGACCAGATGGGTTTAGTACAGAGTTCCATCAGACCTTCAAAGAATACCTAATATCAATACTCTTCAAAATATTCCACAAAATAGAAGCAGAAGGAACACTACCCAATTCCTTCTACGAAACCACAATTACTCTGATACCTAAACCACACAAAGACCCAACAAAGAAAGAGAAATTCTGACCAATGAAGTTTATGAAACTCTTATGAAATTTGAAGCAAAATTACTTGATAAAATTCTAGCAAACCTAATCCAAGAACACATCAAAATGATCATCCATCATGATAGGCTTCATCCCAGGGATGTTGGGATGGTGCAATCTACAGAAATCCATCAATGTTATCCACTATATAAACAAATGTTAAGTTCAAGCACAGAGAGAAAAATACCAATAATTTTTCCGTGATGTTTGGAGAACATGAATTTAATATTTTCAACTGTTAATATTCAACAATCAGAATCATTATTTTAAGATATATTTCATTTAAATTTGTTTATCCATTTCAAAATATACAAAATGATACAATATACCACATAACCAGAATATTATCCTTTAGGATCTTTTACTCATCAATTTAATATCACTTTTAGTGTGTTGTTACTATGTCAATTCTGTAAACATTTATCAGATTTCTCTTAATACCTTAATACCTTTCTAATTCTTTGAGAGCCTTTAAGTAATGTCTGAGCACATAGATCTTCTCTCCATATGAAATGTGTTTATCTACCCCAGCACAGTTGGCAGTTCAATTTTTTACTATTATCAATTACCCCTCATCAGGAGTAAAAACAGCAAATATGCTCATATGGTGAAATTTGCATTTTACAATTGAAGAGTTTTGAACTAAGTTTTTCTTTCTAAAACTGAAAAGTATACTAATGAAGTTTATATATTTGTAATTTTAAACCTTATTATGGCTTATAAAATTGTCAACAATGAGAATTTCCTCTACTTTTTTCAATGAGGTGTGAGATGATACAGAATACATCAGAAATGAAATTCCTACTGATCTAACACAGAAAAATAATAATTTGAAACTAACACCATCATCAAAGTATACATAGTGTACTGAGGCTAACAATTGGAAAACATATTCTATAAATCCCAAAGACATGAAAATTGAATAAGAGATGAGATGAGAGTCAGAGACAGAAAAGTACAGCAAACCTCAGTTCTTGAAAGAAAGATGTCACAGGCACATTGATTAACTATAATGATTAGTGGTTTCAAAACTCCTTCCTTTATGATCTTCAGGCACAAATCATAATGTCTCACACTTGGGATCTCAGAACTATGTAGCCCAATCCTTCATATCCACAAGAAGTACATTTATTCTCTTAGATTTTCTCTAATGTGATATGTATTCAATAATTAATAGAAATATTGACTATCTATCTGATACTGATAATAAGCCAATATGTGACTGGGCATTTGCATGATTGGAGCAACAGATTATTCTGGTAACAGAATATGAAACCTGGCAGTCTTTTTCCACATTCAATATCAATTCCAGAATGAAAGATGGGGCTCATTTAAAGATTCTTTTAAAAAGCAAAGTATATGTATATTCACATGCATATAAGTAATATTTTACATGTAATCAGGAACAGTAGACTCACACATCCACAAGTATTTCAATGTATGAATGAATACCCAACATTTAAAGACCAAAATTAGATATTTTTAGGAAGGCATTTAGATGAATGTTCATACAGGAATTGTTGGCAGACTATTGAATATAGTCAGTCTCTTCATATTGAGCTCTTTCCAAATGTGGGAATTGTAACTTCAAGGCAGATGAAAAGGCATTTTTGACATATGATATCCATAGAGAGTCCACCAATAGAATCCAGTCTCTCTCATTGCCCTGCTTTGTGAACTGGAGACCAACATAGTAAAGCTAAGCTAAACTGTGAAACATTTGAAAGAATTAAAATAATGATTGATGTAATCATTAATTGTCAGTGGTTTGTAAAGTTACAGGAGAACGAGCAAGACAGAACCCCACAGTTTGTGTACACAGCTACATATTAATAATTCATGTGCATTGAAGCAGGAAATAAAGACTTACCTAAAACCAATAGTTTTATTACAAAAATTGTCTTCAACAGATCCTTCTATTGCAAAAAGGGAGAAACCACAGTCACTTCTCAAATCTCCATCATTATCTTCACTATTCTTTATCCTCCAAAAGCAAATGGGTTCAATCAAGCAGCACAAGATGAGAGAAGACTTCATGAGCAAAAGGGAAATATTAAAAGCACAAAGATTCTTCATGTCTGCTAGGATCTAAGATGCAGTTGTAAAATCCGTTCCCTATGCGGGCAAACATCACACATACACACACATTTACACCTATGTGTCTGTTTTAAATCTACTGCTCTCTGGAGGTCCACTTAATTATATTCAACAGTTTCCTTCAATTCATCCTATGTCATGCTCCCTGGATACATTAGGAAAATTCTAGCATCAAGCTTTACACCTGAGGTCTGAAAACTTTTGATCAAAACATTTCTGAAAACATGTTTTGGAGATCATGTTATCCATCCATAGGTGCAATGATCTCATTCATATGCATGGCATAAATCCCAAGGACAATCTTCTCCTGAACAGCTTGAACCAGACCTTGTGTCAACAGCCATACATATGAACAAGATGGATTTCATTAAAACTTACATAGTAAGACAAGTGTTGAGAAGGTCATAAAAGTTCTATATCATTCAGACATTAGTTTAATCGAGGGATATTATGTCTTCCATTGTCTGTGTAAGGAAACGCAGTCTCACATGAAACATTGAGCCAGGAGTCGACCATTCTTTCTATTGTACATATGCTATTGTATTTTAGTCATGTTTACAAAATGTCTTAAACTTCCTGTGATTCCTGTCATCTGGAGAACATGTCATTATGCAAAATCCAAAAATGCCTGCATTTATAAAGATTCAACACCCATCCTGTCCAATATCAGTACCTGTGCAGACATTCACTGAGTTATGCTGATCTCTTGCCTGACGATCAGTCTCAGGCACTCAGTGCCATTTGATGAAACAATTCTTTGTTTATGTTTGTTCACACCTCATTGAGAAGTTTGAGAACAATTTCATATATTTTGCTCAGAGGAAAGAATTTAGGTGTCATTTATGAGAGATAATTTTCTGGCTAATGTTAGTATATACCTTATATTTTTTATTCATGTCTAGTTGGTATTTGTTTTGAAACAGTACTGACTTGCATTACATTGCAACAACACCTATGTATGTCTGTTATGCTAATTTAAATAACTTGATTAGATTACAATGAGAGACACAGATGGAGCCCTGAATTTAATTTGTAATTTTTTGAACTTCCTTATATTTTTGCCCATAATATCCGCATTGAATTAAGTGGCATCTTTAAATCCATTTTTGGAATGGTTGGTATGTCACTGGCTTAAAATTTTACTATGTAGATTATTATACTATCTTCGCTACTATGAATAAAAATTTGTTTCATACTTTGGTTGAATTCTGAGTGTTTTTTAAAAAAAATAAGTACTTCTGTAGACCTATAGATTGGGAAAATTGAGTGTCTTGTTGTGATATTCTATACTTTTCGTATACTGGGTGGTAATGAATTGGGAATGTGCATGGAGGCTGACTCTTCATTCCACTGTCACTGCTATTGAAATGCCATCCTGGGCTGTGACAGTCTTTTGGAAGGCATTTGGTGCACATGAGCATTAGACTGGGATCCTTAACATACTCATTATATCAAGACTGCAGATCAAATATTCAGGTTCTTCAATAATCTTAAATTTGGTTTTGCCAAGATTGAGAGGTGAGGCTCCAAGTTCTTTTCTACAGGACGCCTTCCATATCGCTTGGAACACAAATAGTATTTCTTGAAATTTCTTTTGTTTTTGTTTAAAGTTCATATTATTGACTTGACATAGTGGAAAGAATGCCCACCCAACCCCACCATGTCCTTCCTTATTATCAAGGAAATCTTTGGTTTCTTTTTTCCTTTAAGTTGTTCTGTTTAATGGCAATCTTAAGATATTCACTACAATATTTTGTGGGTATATAAAATAAAATTGTCTTCCACATTTCACAGATAATATCCCATAGAGTCCTTCCAGGTTGTTGTTCCTCTATTTCTTGTTGGAATCAGATATCTGATTCCATGTTGTGCTATGGGGAACATGTGATAGCCTCTATCCCATTTTCATTTCTAGAATAATCTTAAATGTATTGGTGTTGCATTTTCATTAAATGTTTGATATCATTTATCAGTAAAACTTTCTTGTCCTCTTTGTTTCCCATTAATTTGATACTGATTTTTATTTCTTCAATCACTTGAAACAAGGTTTCATATTGTTCAGAAAGATGATTTAATCAAAGCATTGAAGCAGTTTTGAGTGTCTGTTCTCATCACTCTGCATGTATTGAAAGACTTCCTCTTTCATGAATGAGATATGCAAGAGCCAAGATCATATTCATTGACCACAGATATTTGCAGGGTAATGTGATGTCCATTGTACATTCATGCATCAATAAACATAACTTCATTTTCTTCATTACAAAGAACAGCTCCATCAATTATAATTCCCATGATTTATGTAGAAAAGTCCACTTAATCTATTGAAACTAAATCTGATAGGTTATAGCTTGATTACAAATAATATTTTTTAAGACAATGCATCATTTTTATCATGAAATAAGACTTCAGTAACACTCAAAGTATACAGCCATGCAGGTAGACTGATGATGGTTGTTCAGAGTTGTCCCCTTAAGCTCTTTAAACCGTAAAACTCAGCTTTAAATAAAGAGTCCTATATTCCCTTCCCAGCTTTATTGTCCCATATATTGAACCATACTAATATGGAATACCAAAAATATCAATATTCTATATAGATTTTATACCTGAAGTATTTGTATTGTCTGAACTTATGAAAACAGGGTGTATCTCCAACTCCTAACAACCTATCTGGCTAATAGGAGATCTTCCATAACTAGGAACAATGTTGAGACCCTTGGCCAAATACCCACAGTATTTTGAACCCCAACAGAGACCAGCAGATATGGTATCTATGGAGCTCTTCCTGAGCCCCATTGTCCTTCCAGTCTGCAACTCCAACTGAAACTATGGTAGATCAATATGCCTGCCCCAGACCCCAGTCAACCTGTCTCCCAGGTAGTCTGCCTTAACCAGATTAATAGGGATAAATAACATTTGCACTAATCAGGGACACGGAACACCTCCCCTAATCAGAGACAGAACTGCATGACTCCCAGGAGGCCTGCTCAAACCAAGATCACATGGCTCTACCTGTCTCAAAAGAGGCCTGCTCCAGTCTGAGTGACACAGGCAAGTGAACAACAGAAATGACAAGGTGGTAAAAGAAAAATGCAAGAACATAACCAACAGAAGCCAATGTAATTTGGCATTGTCAGAACCCAATTCTCCTACCCTGGATAACCAAACACACCTGAAGAACATGATTCTGACCTAAAATGGCATCTCATGAAGATAACAAATGCCTTTAATGATGATAAAAAAAATCTTTTAAAGAAATACTGAAATCCACAGGCAAACAGTGAGAAGCCCTTAGAGAGGAAAAAATAAACCACTTGAAGAAACACAGGAAAATACAATTTAAAGGTGATGGAATGGAACAAAACAGACCCAGACCTAAAAGTAAAACAGAAGCAATAAAGAAATCACAAATCTCTTCTGCACATTCATCAGATTCCAGACCCATACAGGTAAACTTCCCTTGGCCCGCCCATCTTTCCTGATCTCTGAGTCCCCTGCACCAAGCCAAGTTTCACTCAGCAGCCTGATAGACCAGGAAGACCTCCATTCTCCTGACACTTCTCCATACACCTTCTTCTGAAATGTAAAGAACTGGAAGTCTGAAAACTGATATATTAAGGATACCCATCAGATCACTGCCACACCAGGGTCAACAAGGTACATGCCCTGCCAATACCCACTAGAATAAAAAACTCCATGAACCAAAACTTTCCAGATGGCTAAAGATTCTCGAAACAACACAATCAGCAAAAGGCACGGATGCATGACACCTCCCAAGAAGACCTACACCAATACAGCAAGCCTTAGAAATAGTGAAATATAGAAAAATGACTTTAATCCAATCCTATAAAGATGATGGTGGCCTTTAAATAGGAAATGAATAAATCTCATAAAGAAATACAGTAAATTATAGCCAAAGAGATACAAGAATTTAAAGAGTAAACAAATAAATCATTTAATGATATACATAAAAATATAATTAAACAGATAAAGTAAGTGAATAAAACTATTCAGGATCTGAATGGTCAAATCCTGGAGATGAAAAACCTAAGGAATAGAACAGCAACCCTCACCAACAGAATACAGTAGATGGAAGATAGTATCTTAGATGTATAAGACACAATATTAGAAATTGATTCTTTGTTTTTAAAAATAAACGGTAAATCTAAAAGACTCCTGACCTAAACCATACTGAATTCTGGGACGCCATGAAAATACCTAACACAAGAATAACAGATATAGAAGACATTGAATAGTCCCACTTCCAAGGCTCAGATAATATTCTCAACAAAATCACAGAAGAAAATTCTCCTAGCCCAAAGAATGAAATGCCTATGAAAACAAAGGAAACTTATAGAGCACCAATTAGCTGGACTGAAAAAGAAAATCTTCAGAGAACATAATAATAAAAGTACAAAATATACAGAACAAAGAAAGAATATAAAATGTGGCAAGGGAAAAGCCATGCAACACACAAGATATAATAGACTTGATAGGCAGATCTATCAGAATTACACCTAAGTTCATAATACATATTCTAAAATCTAGAAGATCCTGGTCAGATATCTTGCAAGCTCTAACACACATGTGCCAAAAACTACTATACCCCATCCCCGAAAATGCTGAATTATCACCATACAGAAAGAAAACAAGATGTTTCAAGACAAATCCAAATTCAAACAATATCTGTCTACAAACAACTCTATAGAAAATACTAGAAGAAAACTCCAAGCCACGAAGGATGAATATATCCACAGACAAAAAAATGACTATTTCTATACAGGCAAAAAAAAAAAAAGAGGAAAGCACACACATACCACCACCACCACCTCCATCACCACCAACAACAAAATCAAAATAACAGCAAATAACAATATCTGATCATTAATATCTCTCTATATCAATGGACTCAATTTCCAAATAAAAAGACAAGGATAACAGAATGTACATTAAAACCATATACATCATTGTGATGCATAAAAGAAACACACCTCAAAATTAACAATAGGCATTTTCTCAGAGTGAAGGGCTGAACTATAATTTTCCAAACAAACTATCCCAAGAAACAAGCTGGAGTATTCATTCTAATATCTAAAAAAAGAGACTTTTAATCAAAATTAATCAAACCCTTATGAAAGGAAGGATACTTCATACTTCTCAAAGGAAAAATCTACCATAATGATATCTCAATTTTGAACATCTATGACCCAAACACAAGGGCACCCATATTTCTAAAAGAAACATTTCTAAAACTTATGTAGCACATTGAACCCCACACATTTAGTGGGAGCCTTGAACAACACCCTATACCAAATTGACTGGTTGTGCAGACAGAAACTAATCAGACTAAAAATGAAACTAACAGATATGAATGAATTGTACCTAACAGACATCTCTACACTATTTTTCCAAAATACAAAATAATATAGCCTACTCTCAGTACCTCATGGTTCCTTCTCCAATTCTGGTTATAAAGTCACAAAGCAAGCCTAAACAGACACAAGAAAATTGAAATAACACCATGTATCTTATCAGGTCACCATGGATTGAACCTGTACTTCAAAACGAGCAGAAACACAAGAAAGCCTACGCACTTTTTGAAATTGAACAACTCAATGATCATGGAGAAATGATCATGGAAGAAATTCAGAAAGATAGTAAAAACTTTTTAGAATTCAAAGAAAATGAAGGCACAACATACACAAATTTGTGGGACACAACAGGAGAAGTGCTAAAAGGTTCATAGCACTAAGTGCTTCCATTGAGAATTTAGAGAGTTATCATATCTGCAATTTAAAATTATATGGAGAAGGGATACACCATAGAAATACCAGCAGCCTAAACTAACCTGGACATCTGAAATCTCTCACTAACTGAGGGGAAATAAGGTGGGGCGGGAGAAGGACCCAGGTCCTGCCAGAGCTCAAGGGGCGCTGGGCAGGAAGATGCACAAGACTGCCACTTGACCCCACAGAACCACCGCTGAACAGGTGTTGATCTTTGGAGGCCACTGGACCCCAGTCCAGGCGAGGGGTAAAGCTCAGTCTGAGGCCAGGGACAACAGGTTCTAGCTCTTGGGCATCGCAAACACCACTGGATACCACAGAGGAGCTGAGAATAGGAGGGGCCCCAGGGCAGCAATGGTCCCCGGCTGAAGGGAAAAGGGCAGGGGAAAGGTGCTGGCTGGGTCTCGCATGGACAAGTCTTTGATCTGATTGGAGGCTGTTGGCAGCTTGGCTCAGGGGGTAACTATGGCAGGAACGATGTGAGGTTTCTGTGAGAAGTTAGGTATGGCCTGTTGGAGGGAAACCTGATACATTGCTCCAGCACAGCAAGGCCAGAAGAGAAAAGAGGTAGTTCATGGGTTTTATTTTAGAAAAGGAGAGGAGAGGAGAGGAGAGGAGAGGAGAGGAGAGGAGAGGAGAGGAGAGGAGAGGAGAGGAGAGGAGAGGAGAGGAGAGGAGAGGAGAGGAGAGGAGAGGAGAGACAGACAGAGAGAGAGACAGAGACAGAGAGACAGAGACAGAGAGAGAGACAGACAAAGAGAGAGAGACAGAGAGAGACAGAGAGAGACAGACAGACAGACAGACAGACAGACAGACAAACAGACAGACAGAGAAGGTAAAGAAGTAGAAGCCGGCCATGGCCATACATGTAGAGAGGGGAAAGGGAATGGGGAGAGAGGGAGAGACAGAACAAGAGAGTGAGAAAGTAAGAAAGAGGGGAGAAGGCTAGCAGCCCCTCTTATTGTGAACTGGGCCTACCTGGCTGTTGCCAGATAACCATGGGGAGGGGCATACTTGGCTCTCACCAGGTGACTGTGCTGGTCAGGTGACTGTGGTGGTGGAGTCCAGCCAGAATATGAGGGGCTTGGGGCGTGGCCCTACATGATTGATGGCCACAGAACTATGAAGTTGAAGGTCTTGTGTCAGATGTCTGATGTCTGGGAGCTCTGCCAACTGGTACATCCCTTGTAGAATATCTACTGTGTACATAGATACATTTTCCAATAAAATTGAAGATTTTAATGGAAATAATTCTGATAAAATTGAAGAAATATATAGAAAAATGTGTGAATATTGAAGAGTTCATGGAAAATAATACAGATAAAATGGTAGATATAGAAAAAATTTGTAAAAATTTCTAAGTGGTAAGTAGAAATATTTTCTGATAAAATTGAACATGGAAAAATTACTGATAAAATTGAAATATATAGAAAAATTGTTAAAATGGAAATATTTGATGGGAACTAATAATGATAAAATGGTAAACATAGAAAATATATATTTACTAATTGACCAAGCACATAGAAATTTTTTCTGATAATTAAAATTTTGATGGAAATTATTTCTGTTAAAATTGAAGAAATATATAGAAAAAAGTTAAAATGGAATGCTTTCATGGAAAATAATGTAGATTGAATGGTAGACATGAAACATTTCTAAAATAATTTTAAAAGGAAGTAGAAATATTTTCTGATAAAATTGAAGATTTACATGGAAATATTATTAATAAAATTGAAGAAATATATTTAAAAATTGTTAAAATTGAAGATTTTCATGGAAAATTATACAGATAAATAGTAGTAATAAAAACATTTCTAAACTAATTGAAGAATGAAGTAGAAGCTCTAAGTGGGAGACTATACATCTAAGCCTGACCAGACTTGATGCCCCAGGGAAGTAGAATGGGGTAGGTGAGGTGGTGGTGTGTGGGTGGATGAGCGGAGAGGAGGTAGGGGTGATGAAGCACCTGCTCAACGGCATAAGAGAAGGAGAATGGGGTAAAGAACTTTGCAAGGGGGAACAGGAGAGTGGGGCAACATTTGTAATGTAAGTCAGAGAAAGAGAGAGAGAGAGAGAGAGAGAGAGAGAGAGAGAGAGAGAGAGAGAGAGAGAGAGAGAGAGAGAGAGAGAGAGAGAGAGAGGGGGGGGGAGAGAGAGAGAGAGAGAGAGAGAGAGAGAGAGAGAGAGAGAGAGAGAGAGAGAGAGAGAGAGAGAGAGAGAGACTGTTGTATGGAGGGCTAGCCTTATCCAGCCAGACTTTTCATGAGGCCCTCATGTAAGGAGAATGACATAGCTCTCAAAATCAGGAACATACTTGGCAGAGTCAACAACAGCCTGGGGCTTAGACATTGGGAGCTTTTCCTGAGGCCACAATGTATTGAGAATAAAAAAGAGCTCCTTTTCTAATGCCAGGAATATGCTGGAGAGAGATGGTAATGGTCTGCAGTGAAGGCCTTTGGGACATTTTATATCCTCAGAATCCAACTCTTTCCAGCATATGGGGCTGTGTTTATCAGTCCTAAGGCCACTGTAGGCCTGGTCATTAATGTTCTCGAGATAAGGTGTATTCTCCTAGTACAGCATTGTTTATGAGACTCCTCCAAGTTTGTCCTATTGTATAATTTCTTCTAGCTTCATAGAAGTCTTCCATTTATTTCCATTTTCCCTCTGTAAGTAGTATGCAAGATGCTATACCTAAGAGCTTTATTTAGCATAAGACATGGGTTCCCTAAAACCTTCCCACCACAACTTTTATATATTTTACCTTCTACTTTTACTCTTTTCCCTCCTCTGAGCACTCCAACTTATGACCCTGTCACTGAAGAATGACCTTTGTATTAGGGCACTGGTGTACTTAGGAAAATTTTTCCAGAATATCTTTGCAGTGTAAATCTCCAATCTACCTAATTGATTAGACTTGCAATCTCCTGTCCCTATATAGCCTGGGGCCTGAAACTAAAAGAACATTAGCCTGAGCTGAATTCATGCTGTCATTAAAGATATTTTATAAGTAATCTTTAATCGTGTGTAGAGTAACAAGAAACACAAATTTTCAGTAACAAGAGACACAAATTTGAGACTAGAACGTGTAAAATTCTAACATTAACTCATGAACACTGATGAATTATTTGAGCTGTCAGAGACCCTGTCTTCTAAAGTGGTTGTTTGAAGACAACTTTCACGAATCCACAAAAGCAAACTGTATTTTTCTCATGTTGCTAACATATTCAGCTACATTTATTGAAATTTCTAAAAGCAAAGCGTAAGTATTAAATGTAAAACGTGTACGAGGATAAATAATTTATACTTAACAAGAGAAGATGCATTTTACAAAATGGAAAGGATGAAATAGTATCCGCTATATTTCTATTTTTTTTGTAATTTTTTATTAGATATATTCTTTATTGACATTTCAAATATTGTCCCTTTCCTGGTTCCCCCTTCCCCCAAAAAATCCTATAAGCCATCTTTCCTTCCCCAATCAACCCTCTCCCATTTCCCTGTCCTGGTATTCCTCTACACTACGGCATCAAGTCTTTCTAGGACCAAGGGCCTCTCTTTCCTTTGGTGTCTAACAATAGCATCCTCTGCTGCCTATGTGTCAGGAGCCATGGGTAGCTCCATGTGTACTCTTTGGTTGATGGTTTTGTCCCTGGGAGCTCTGGGAGTACTGGGTGGCTCATATTGTTGTTCCTTCTATGGCGCCACAAACCCCTTCAGTTCCTTGGGTCCTTTCTCTAGCTCCTCCATTGGGGACCCTGTGCTCAGTTCAATGTCTGGCTGAGAGTGTCCCCCTCTGTATTTTTCATGCACTAACAGAGCCTCCCAGGTAACTGCTATATCTGGCTCTGGTCAACAAGCACTTGAGGGCTTCGATAATAGTGTCTGGGTTTTGTACATATATATGGGATGAATCCCTGGGTGGGGTAGACTCTGCTCCATCCTTTATCTCTGTTTCTCCTTCTGTGGGTATTTTGTTCCCCCTTCTACGAAGGACCAGAGTATCCATACTTTGTTCTTCCTACTTCTTGTGCATCAATTGATATGTGAAATGTGTCTTGAGTATTCCAAGCTTCTGGGCTAATAGCCACTTATCAGTGAGTGCATACCATGTGTGTTCTTTTGTGATTGGGTTACAAAAGGATGATATTTTCCAGTTCCATCCATTTTCCTAAGAATTTCATGAATTCATTATTTTTAATAGCTGAGTAGTACTCCAATGTGCATATATACCACATTTTCTGTATCCATTCCTCTGTTGAGGGAGATCTGGGTTCTTTCTAGCTTCTAGCTATTATAAATAGGGCAGTTATGAATATAGTGGAGCATGTGTCCTTATTACATGTTGGAGAATCCTCTGAGTATATGCCCAGGAGTGGTATAACAGGGTCCTCTGGTAGTATTATGCCCAGTTTTCTGAGGAACCATCAAACTGATTTCCAGAGTGGTTGTTCCTGCTTGCAATACCACCAGCAGTGGAGGAGTGTTCCTCTTTCTTCACATCCTCTCCAGCACCTCCTGTCTCCTGAATTTTTTGTCTTGGCCATTCTGACCAGTGTGAGGTGAAATCTTAGGGATGTTTTGATTTGCATTTCCCTGTTGACTAAGAATGTTGAACATTTCTTTACGTGCTTCTCAGCCATTCGATATGCCTCAGTTGAAAATTCTTTGTTTAGCTCTGTACCCCATTTTTAATAGGGTTATTTCGCTCTCTGGAGTCTAACTTCTCGAGTTCTTTGTATATACTTGATATTAGCCCTCTGTCAGATGTATGGTTAGTAAAGATCTTTCCCAATTTGTTGGTTGCTGTTTTGTCCTGTTGACAGTGTCCTTTGCCTTACAGAAACTTTGTAATTTTATGAGTTCCCATTTGTCAATTCTTCATCTTAGAGTATAGGTTATTGGTGTTCTGTTCAAGAAATTTTCTCCTGTGCCCATGTGTTCAAGGCTCTTCCCCAGTTTCTTTTCTATTAGTTTCAGTGTGTCTGGTTTTATGTGGAGGTTCTTGATCCACTTTGAATTGAGCTTAGTACATGGAGATAAGAATGGATCAATTTGCATTCTTCTGAATCCTAGCCTCCAGTTGAACCAGCACCATTTACTGAAAAGGCTATCTTTTATCCACTGGATGGTTTTAACTCCTTTGTCAAAGTTCAAGTGACCATAGGTTTGTGGGTTCATTTCTGGGTCTTCAGTTCTATTCCATTGATCTACCTGGCTGTCACTGTACCAATACCATGCAGTTTATAACACTATTACTCTGTAGTACTGCTTGAGGTCCAGGATACTGATTCCACCTGAAGCTCTTTTACTGTTGAGAATAGTTTTTGCTATCCTGGGTTTTTTGATATTCCAGATGAATTTGAGAATTGGTCTTTCTAACTCTATGAAGAATTGAGTTAGAATTTTGATGGGGATTGCATTGAATCTGTATATTGCTTTTGGCAGAATAGCCATTTTTACTATATTAATCCTGCCAATTCATGAGCATGGAAGACTTTTCCATCTTCTGAGGTCTCTTTTGATTTCCTTCTTCAGAGACTTGAAGTTCTTGTCATACAGATCTTTCACCTGTTTGGTTAGAGTCACGCCAAGATACTTTATATTGTTTGTGGCTATTGTGGAGAGTGTCATTTCCCTAATTTCTTTCTCAGCCTGTTTATCCTTTGAGTATAGGAAGGCTACTGATTTGTTTGAGTTAATTTTATATCCGGCCACTTTCCTAAAGTTGTTTATTAGCTGTAGGAGTTCTCGGGTGGAGTTTCTTGGGTCGCTTAAGTGTACCGTCATATCATCTGCAAATAGTGATAATTTGACTTCTTTTTTTTTTTAAAGATTTATTTATTTATTATATGTAAGTACACTGTAGCTGTCTTCAGACACACCAGAAGAGGGCATCAAATCTTGTTACGGATGGTTGTGAGCCATCATGTGGGTGCTGGGATTTGAACTCAGGACCTTTGGAAGAGCAGTCGGTGCTCTTACCCGCTGAGCCATCTCTCCAGCCCCGATAATTTGACTTCTTCATTTCCAATTTGTATCCCTTTGACCTCCTTTTGTTGTCTAATTGCTCTAGCTAGAACTTCAAGTACTACATGGAATAGATATGGGGAGAGAGGACAGCCTTGTCTAGTCCCTGATTTTAGTGGGATTGCTTCAAGTTTCTCTCCATTTAGTTTGATACTGGCTATTGGTTTGCTGTGTATTGCTTTTACTATGTTTATGTATGAACTTTGAATTCTTGATCTTTCCAAGACTTTTAACAAGAAAGGATGCTTAATTCTTTCAAATGCATTTTTAGCATCTCATGAAATGATCATGTGTGTTTTTTTCTTTGAGTTTGTTTATGTAGTGGATTGCATTAATGGATTTCTCTATATTGAACCATCCCTGTATCCCTGGATTGAAGCCTACTTGTAGTAAGATATGATATTTTTTTTAATTTCCTCAGTTTCTGTTATTAAATTTCCCTTCTCATTTCTAAATTTGTCAATTTGAATACTGTTTATGTGCACTCTGGTTATTCTGGCCAAGGTTTTACATATCGTGTTGATTTTCTCAACTTGTTGATTTTCTCCTCTTTTTTGTTTTTTGTTTTGTTTTGTTTTTTTGATTCTTAGTATAGTTCTTTTTGTTTCTACTTGGTTGATTTCAGCCCTGAGTTTAATGATTTCCTGCCTTCTACTCTTTTTGGGTGTATTAGCTTCTTTCTGTTCTAAAGTTTTCAAGTGTGCTGTTAAGCTGCCAGTGTATGCTCTCTCCAGCTTCTTTTTGGAGGCACTGAGAGCTATGAGTTTTCATCTTAGCACTGCTTTCATTGTGTCCCATAAATTTGGGTATGTTGTGGCTTCATTTTCATTAAATTCTAAAAAGTTTTGATTTCTTTCCTTATTTCTCCCTTGACCAAGGTATCATTGAGTAGAGCATTGTTCAGTTTCCATGTGTACGTGGGCTTTCCTTTTTTTTTTTTGTTGCCATTGAAGACCACCCTTACTCCATAGTGATCTGACAAGAGGCATGCGATTCATTCAATCTTCTTATATCTGTTGAGGTCTGTTTTGTGACCAATTATATGGTCAATTTTGGAGAAGGTATCATAAGGTGCTGAGAAGAAGGTTTATACTTTTGATTTAGGATGAAATGTTCTATAGATATCTATTAAGTCCTTTTGGTCCAAAACTTCTGTTAATTTCACTGTGTCTCTGTTTGGTTTGTGTTTCCCTGATCTGTCCATTGAGGAGAGTGGTGCGTTGACATCACCCACAATTATTGTGTGAGGTGCGATGTGTGTTTTAAGCTTTAGTAAAGTTCCTTTTATGAATGAGTGTGCCCTTGCATTTGGAGCATAGATATTCAGAATTGGGAGTTCTTCCAGGTAGATTTTTCCTTTAATGATTATAAAGTGTCCTTCTGTGTCTTTCTTGATGACTTTGCTTGAAAGTCTATTTTATTGGATATTAGAATGGCTACTCCAGCTTGTTTCCTGGGATCATTTGCTTGGAAAACTGTTTTCCACACTTTTACTCCCAGGTAGTGTCTTTGATACTGAGATGCATTTCCTGTATGCAGCAAAATGTTGGGTCCTGTTTACCTTTCCAGTCTGTTAGTCTATGTCTTTTTATTGGAGAATTGAGTTCACTGATGTTAAGAGATATTAAGGAAAAGTGATTGTTGCTTCCTGCTATTTTTGATGTAATTTTTATGTTTGTGTCGTTATCTTCTTTTGGGTTTGTTGGAAGAAGATTAATTCCTTGTTTTTTTTCTACTGTGTAGTTCCCTCCTTTTGTTAGTGTTTTCCATTCATTATCTTTTTTAAGGGCTGGATTTGTGGAAAGATACTGTGTAAACTTGTTTTTGTCATGGAATACTTTGGTCTCTCCATCTATGGTAATTGAGAGATTTGCTGGATATAGCAGTCTGGGTTGGCATTTGTGTTCCCTTAGGGTCTGTGTGATATCTGCCCATGCTCTTCTGACTTTTATAGTCTCTGGTGAGAAGTCCGGTGTAATTCTGATAGGTCTACCTTTATATTTTACTTAACCTTTTTCCCTTACTACTTTTAATATTCTTTCTTTGTTTAGTACATTTGGTGTTTTAATTATTATGTGACAGGAGGACATTCTTTTCTGATCAAATCTATTTGGAGTTCTGTAGGCTTCCTATATGTTCATGGGCATCATTTTCTTTAGGTTAGGGAAGTTTTCTTCTATAATTTTGTTGAAGACATTTACTGGCCCTTTAAGTTGGAAATTTTCACTCTCGTCTATACCTATAATCCTTAGGTTTGGTCTTCTCATTTTGTCCTGGATTTCCTGGATGTTTTGGGTCAGGCGCTTTTTGCATTTTTTCATTGTCTTTGACTGTTGTATCAATGCTTTCTATGATATCTTCTGCATCCAAGATTCTCTCTTCTATCTCTTGTATTCTGTTTTTGATGCTTGGATCCATGACTCCTGACTTCTTTCCTAGGTTTTCTATGTCCTGAGTTGTTTCCCTTTGTGATTTCTTTATTGTTTCTACCTCCATCTTTAGATCCTGGATGGCTTTATTCAATTCCTTCACCTGTTTTGTTGTGTTTTCCCTTAGTTCTCTAAGAGCTTCTCCTTGTTTGTGTTCTCTTGTATTTCTTTAAGGAAGTTATTTATGTCCTTCTTGAAGCCTTCCATCAGCATCATGAGCTGTGGTTTTAAATCCAACTCTTGTTTTTGTGGTGTGTTGGGGTATCCAGGACTTGCTGTTGTAGGAGAATTGGGTTCAGATGGAGCCATATTGCCTTGATTTCTGTTAGTAATGTTCCTATGTTTGCCTTTTGCCATCTGGCTATCTCTGGTGTTAGTTGGTTCTGCTGTCACTGGCTAGTGCTTGTCCCTCCTGTGTGCCTGCAGGCCTATCTCAGCACCCCTGGATGACTGGCTTTCCCCTGGCACAGATTGCTGAAGGACCGCCCAGCTGCTGGGAGTAGGTTGGACCCTGGTAGACCATGTCCCAATGATCTTACATTCAGGGGTTCTCTGTGTTCCTGGCTGCAGCAGCCTGTTCAGTGGCAGGAGATAAGATGTTGGCCTCACCTCTACTCACAGGACTCAATGCAGAGCAGATATCCCCTAGCAGACTAGGTGCACAGATGGCTTTGGTGCTGCTGAGACCCTGAGTGCAGGCAGAGCTCTGGTGGAGTGTGTCCCTAGTGATCCTCCACTCGGGTGATCCCTGTGCCCCTGTGTTCACCTGCCTACTCACTCACAGTCGCATAGATGGTGGTGCCTCACCTCTAAACGCAGGACTCCCTCCAATTGCGGGACTCCCCGCAGGGCAGATGTCCCTCGGCAGGGTAGGTACACAGATGTCTATGGTGCTGCTGAGCCCCTGGGTGCAGGCAGAGCCCTGGCGGGGCGCATCCCAAGCATTCCTCCACTCAGGTGATCCCTGCATCCCTGTCTGCACCTGTCTACTCAGTCACAGTGGCCTTAAGAAGTAATTTTATGTCTACATTTTTTCTGTATAATTTCCTATGATAATCTTCAATTTTAATATGTTTTTGAATATATTTCTTCAACTTTGTCATATTTTCCATGTAAATTTTCTATTTTATCACAAAATATTTCTACTTCCTTTTCAAATTGATTTAGAAATGTTCTTTTATGCCGATCATTTTATCTGTGTATTTTTCCATGAAAATGGTCAATTTTAATGTGTATTTCTATGTATTTCTTCAATTTATTAGAAATATTACCCATGTATCTTCAATTTTTTAAAATATACATATATTTCATTTTTTAGTTAATTTAGGAATTTTTTTATGCTTACCATTTTATTTTTATAGTTTTCCAGGAAAATGGTTATTTTTAATGTATCTTTCTATATATTTCTTTAATTTTGTCAGAAAAGTTTTCCACATAAATCTCTAATGTGTCAGTAAATATATTTAATTCAACATTAAATTAATTTAACAGTATTTTATGCTTACCGCTTTATCTGTATAATTTTCCATGATAATCTTCAATTTTAACATGTTTTCCTGTATATTTCATTAATGTCAACAGAAATATTTTCCATGTATCTTCAATATTATCAGAAAATGTGTATACTTTCTTCTTCAATTAATTTAGAAATGTTGTCAACCAATTTATCCATATTGTTTTCCATTATAATCTTCAATTTTAGTATTTTTTCTATATATTTCTTCAATATATCAGAAATATTTTCCATTTAAATCTTCAGTTTTTATAAGAAAATGTTTATAATCCACAATCAATTAAATTAGAATAGTTTTTCACGCAATTGTTCTGTATTATCCATGAAAATCTTCAATTTTATCACTATTTCCTTATTTTTAGTAATTTTATTTTCATTTATCTATCTATCTATTTATTTATTTATTTATTTATTTAGTTAGTTAGTTAGTTAGTTAGTTAGTTAGTTAGTTAGTTTTTCCAGACAGGGTTTCTCTGTGTAGCCCTGGCTGTCCTGGAACTCACTCTGTAGAACAGGCTAGCCTCGTACTCAGACATCCACCTGCTTCTGCCTCCCAAGTGCTGGGATTAAAGGCATGAGCCACCACTACCCGGTTTAACATTATTTTCTACATAATTCTTCAATTTTATCAAAAATACTTTCCATGTGAATCTTCAATTTTTCATAAAATATTTCTCCTTCATTTTTCAAATTATTTAGCAATATTTTTATGCCTACCATTTTGTCATTTTAATTTTTGATGAGGTATTTTCTATATATTTCTATGAATTTATTTGAAATATTTCCATGTATCTTCATTTTTTTCAGAAAATGATTTTAATTCACTTTTAATTATTTTACATTTTTTTTTGCTGGTTTACAGTGATATGGAATGCCAGCTTCCTTTGGCCTCTCTCTCATTTCTCTAAGCTCTCCATTCTCACGCTCAAGTAGACCACTGCTCTATCTTGCAGACATAAATATGGATGAACATTTTAGGGACTGATTGAAAGCCCTAAGAGCAATTGGTGTTGTTACAACACTGGTGACATCACTGGGGATGCCTAGAGCTCTCCAGGATACACTAGAATGTTCAGACAAAGGATTGTTTATGTCACTTGCAACGGGCTTTCCCTTCCTGTTAATGCTCTCCCTCTACTGAACAGAAGCTGAGGTGCCCGTCCCGGGAGACTCCTGGGAGACAAATGTTGATCACCTCCCTTTCAAAAGCCAGAGATCTCAGTCACTGAGTTTTGTCAGTGGTAGAACAATGGGAAAGTGGTGTGCTTTATTTCCAAATGTGCTAACTTTTGAGAACTGTGACAGGATCAAGAGAAGAGCCAGCCCATCAAATTGGTAGCAGAAGACTTGATATGTCCACTTTCTTCCTGTGATTTTGCCACAAAAAAAATCTGTTAGAAGGCAGTTCCAGGGACACCTTCAGCATGTGGAGATTCAGGACAGGAGGGACCTTCTCAGGACATTCTTGCTTGGAGATAATGCCTGCGAACAGTGATCAAGAAAACAAGATTACTCAGATCCTACATTCTGACTGAGAGACAAAAACAAAGTATATAGTATTTCTCTGTATTCTCTCCTCTGTCAGTCAGGCTGTGAGATACAGTTGTGCCTAGACACCCCCACTAGTTGTGTCCACATCTGTCAACAAATGTCAAATTCTACATGTCCCAAACAGCTCTTGTCTGTCTCTTGACCTTAGAAATATATACAAAATGATTTAAAATTGAAGATTTTCAGGGAAAATAATCCAAATAAAATGGTAGACATATTATACATTTCTAAACTAATTGAAGTTTTAAGCAGAAATATTTTCTGATAAAGTTGTAGATTTTCATGGACATATTTCTGACAAATTTGAAGAAATGTATTTTTAAAAGTGTTGAAATTGAAGATTTCCCTGGAAAATTATACAGATAGTATCAAAGACATAAAAACTTTTCTAAACTAAATGAAGAAGTAGGTAGAAACATTTTTGATAAAATTGAATATTTACATGGAACATATTTCTGAAAATATTGAAGAAATATATAGAAAAAAGTGTTAAAATAGAATTTGTTGGTAAATAATAATAGTAAAATAGAAAATATATCTTGACTAATTGACCAAGCACATAGAAGCATTTTCTGATGAAATTGAAGATTTAGATGGAAAACAGTTCTGATAAAATTGAAGAAGCATATAGAAAACTCTTAAAATTGAAAATTTTCTTGGAAAATAATACCGATAAAATGGTAGAAAAGAAGTAAACATTTCTAAAATTATTGAAGTGATAAGCACAAACAATTTCTGATAATATTGAAGATTTACGTGGATACTATTTTGATAAAATTGAAGAAATATGTAGAAAAAGGTGTTAAAATGGAAGAATTTGTTGGAAAATAATAATGGTAAAATAGTAAACATAGACAATATGTATTAACTAATTGAACAATCACATAGAAATGTTTCCTGATAAAACTATACATTTTGATGGAAAATATTTCTGATAAAATTGAAGAAATATATAGTAAAAATATTAAAATTGAAGATTTTCATTCAAAATAACACCGATAAAATGGTAGACATAAAAACTTCTGTAAAATAATTAAAAAGAAAGTAGAAACGTTTTCTGATAAAATTGAAGTAATATATAGAAAAAAAGTGGTAAAATGGAAGAATTTAGTGGAAAATAATCATGGTAAAATAGTAAACATAGAAAATATTTCTTTACTAATTGACTAAATGCATAGAAAAAAACTGATAAAATTGTGAACTTTGACAGAATATATTTCTGATAAAATTGAACAAATATAGAGAAAAAGGTGTTAAAGTATAAGAATTTTTGGAAAATAATAATGGTAAAAAATAAACATAATGAATTTATCTTTTCTAAATTACCAAGCACATAAAAAAATTTTCTAATAAAATTGAAAATATACCTGGAAAATATTTCTGATAAAATTGAAGAAGTATAGAAAAAATGATGAAATGAAGATTTTCATGGAAAAAGTGCAGATAAAATGGTAGACATGGAAAACATTTCTAAATTAATTAAAGAGTTAAGAAGAAAAATTTTCTTGATAAAATTGAAGATTTACTTTGAATATATTTCTGAAAAAAATTAAGAAATATGCAAAAACTTGTTAACATTGAAGAATTTGTTGGAAAATAATAATGGTAAAATTGAAAACATACGAAATATATCTTTAGCAAGCACATTGAAAATTTTCTTATAAAATGGAAGGTTTTGATAGAAAATATTTCTGATAAAATTGAAGAACTACAGAAAAAAAGTGTTAAAATTGAAGATTTTCATGGAAAACCACACGGTAAACTGGTAGACATATTAAACATCTCTAAACAAACTGAAGTGGGAAATAGAAATATTTTCTGATGAAATTGCAGATTTACATGGAAAATATTTTTGAATAAATTGAAGAAATATATAGAAAGATATCTTTAATTTGAAGATTTTGATGGAAAATATAATGGTAAAATGGTAAACATAGAAAATATTTCTTTAGTAATTGAGCAAGCAGATAGAAAATTTTCTGATACAACTGTAGATTTTGATGAAATGTATTTGTAATAAAACTGAAGAAATATGTAGAAAAAGTGTTAAAATTGAAGATTTTCATGCAAATAATACAAACAAAATTGTCGACATTAAAATCATTTCGAAAATAATGAAAAAGGAAATATGAAATTTTTCTGATAACTGAACTTTTGCATGCAAAATGTTTCTGAAAAATTGGAGAGGTATATAGAAAAATGTGTTAAAATTGAAGGATTTGTTGGAAAATAATAATGGTAAGATAGGAAACATGTCAAATATGTCTTTACTAATTTACCAGGCACATAGAAAAATTTTCTAATAAAATGAAAGTTTTTGATTCAGAATATTTCTGATTAAGTTGAAGAAATACATAGAAAAAAGTATTAAAATTGAAGATTTTAATCAATTGACAATTTCAACCATTTATTCTTTATATTTCTTTAATTTTATCAGAAGTATTTTCCATGTAAATCTTCAATTTTATCAGAAAATATTTATGATTGCACTATCAATGAATTTAGAAATGTTTTTATGCCTACCATATTATAATTATTCATGAAAATAATGAATTTGAACGTGTTTTTCTATGCATTTCTTCAATTTTATCAGAAATATTTTTCATGTAAATCTTCAATTTCATTAGAAAACATTTATGATTGCACTTTCAATTAATTTAGAAATATTTTTATGCATACCATTTTATGTATTATTTTCCATGATAATCATCCATATTAACACTTTTTCTATACATTTCTTCAATTTTATCAGAAATATTTTCCATGTTAATCTTCAATTTTATCAGATAATGTTTATAATTTCTCTTTCAATTATTTTACATTTTGATATGGGCAGTTGGCCCACCCTTCAATTGGTGCCCAAGCCTATCTATTGGAAGTGGTCTCTATGGGTTCTGTAACCCATTTATTGGATCGTTTGGCTGATGTCATTCTCCTTGGGTCCTGAGAATCTCTCACTTCCCTGGTATCTGGGACTTTCTAGAGGCTACCCCCTCTACTGCAGTGTTCCCAATCCTCCAGTTTGACATATTCATATTATTCTCTCTCTCTCTCTCTCTCTCTCTCTCTCTCTCTCTCTCTCTCTCTCTCTCTCTCTCTCTCTCTCTCTCTCTCTCTCTTTCTCTCCTGTCTCTTCCCACACCTGATCCTGCCCACCCTCTTTTTATGTCTCCCTCTTTGCTCCCTTCTAGGAACCCACAGAGCGATGTCATTGGAAAGTTTCACACCAGAGAATGGCTAATAGCCTTGCACTATGTAAAAGCATGATTTTTTTCACTTCTTCCATACAAGACTCTTTAGGACTTTGAATCTTTCCATGTATATTATTCATTACATGGATATTACATAAGCAGATCCCTCTGCAACTCCTGACTCTGAGACCCCTGACCCCTGACCCCTGACCCTCTCACCCTGCCTAAGTGCTGCCCCTAAGCTCCCCTGCCAGTGCCTGACCCTGTGCCATCATCGTGGGGGACTCCCAATGTTAAATATCAAAGCCTCTGAGCCAAAGGAATGAAATTCTTAATGATGAAGAAACTTTTGAGAATAGAAACAAATAGATAAAAGTAGTGACACATAAAGAGAATAAAGTACAAAAAGTAATCCTAATAATTGACTATATATAGATATATAGATAGATAGATATCACATAGGTATACTAAATTTGAAAAAGAGCAGACATTCCCTGGTAGAGGGAATGGCATTAATAAGACAGTATTTGACCTTATCCCTATGTGCAATTTTACTGCAGACAAACACAGTACAGTCAATGGTTTGTGGCTCAAATTGCTGAGCTGTCTTAACTATGTCAGTGAGCATTCCACAAATCTCTGCAGGATAATCGCCTAATTGGTAATTCAATATTCAGTGGCTCAAACTAACCTAACCAATTTGTACACCCCTGCAATCTGGTCTGTTTTCCATCACATCAGCTGACTCCCTTAAACTTTAAACTGTGATGTAGCTATTGCCTATCCTGTTTCACTGTGCAATGTACATAGTAACCTGCTTCTCATGTCCTGTTCTAAAGGCAAAAGCCATGCTTCACTTGCAAATCCATTTCCTGTTGCTGCAATGAATAGTACACTACATGATTCCATTGGGTACTTTTAAAACTCTGTTATGGTACAGCCTTTAAACTAAAGATTTTAGGAAGTTTAATCAAGAGGAAAGCAAGGTCATTTCCTTGGGGAGAATCATACTGGCAGAAAGGTGACCTGAGTCAACATAATGCTTTTTGGAAACATTTTTCTAAATGGCCTAAGATACAGCTGTGTTAGAAATAATATGCTTTCCTAGGGAGAAATCACTCTACACACGATTAAAGATTACTTATAAAATATCTTTAATGACAGCATGAATTCAGCTCGGGCTGAATTCATATTCATCCTATGGGATGGATCCCTAGGGTACGAAAGTCTCTGGATGGTCCCTCAGTTTCTGATCCACATTTTGACACTGTATCTCCTCCTGTGGGTATTTTGTACCCACTTCTAAGAAGGACCAGAGTATCCATACTTTGTTCTTCCTTCTTCTAGAGCTTCATTTGGTTTGTGAATTGTATCTTGGGTATGCCAGGCTTCTGGGCTAATATCCATTTACCAGTGAGTGCATACCATGCGTGTTCTTTTGTGATTGGGTAACCTCACACAGGATATTTTCTAGTTTCATCCATTTGCTTAAGAATTCCATAAATTCATTGTTTTAAATAGCTGAGTAGTATTCTGTTGTGCAAATGGACCACATTTTCTGTATCCATTCCTCTGTTGAGGGACATCTCGGTTCTTTCCAGCTTCTGACTATTATAAATAGGGCTGCTGTGAACGTAGTGGAGCATGTGTCCTTATTACACGCTGGAGAATCCTCTGGGTATATACCCAAGAGTGGTATAGCAGGGTCCTCAGGTTAGTATGCCCAATTTTCTGAGGAACCGCCAAACTGATTTCCAGAGTGGTTGTACCAGCTTGCAATCCCACCAGCAGTGCATGATTGTTCCTCTTTCTCCACATCCTCACCAGTACCTGCTGTTTCCTGAGGTTTTGATCTTGGTCATTCTGACTGGTGTAAGGTGAAATCTCAGGGTTGCTTTGATTTGCTGATGACTAAGGATGTTGAACATTTCTTTAGGTGCTTCTCTGCCTTTCGATATTCCTCAGTCGAAAATTCTTTGTTTAGCTCTGTACCCCATTTTTACTAGGGTTATTTGGTTCTTTGGAGTCCAATGTCTTGAGTTCTTTGCATATATTGGATATTAGCCCTCCATCAGATTGTACTGGCTGGTTTTGTGTGTGTCAACTTTTTAAAGGGATTGAATTTTTAATATGTAAAAACTGTGGGACTTTTAAAGTTATTTTGATCTTGAAGATGAATAAGAAAGTAAGAGTGGGGGCTTAATAGTGATGTGGTTGTGTGTCAAGTTGACAAAGGGTTAATGGTACTGGCTGGTTTTTTGTGTCAACTTGACACAGGCTGGAGTTATCACAGAGAAAGGAGCTTCAGTTGGGGAAGTGCCTCTGTGAGATCCAACTGCAGGCCATTTTCTCAATTAGTGATCAAGGGGGAGGGCTCCTTGTGGGTGACACCATCCATGGGCTGGTATTCTTGGGTTCTATAAGAGAGCAGGCTGAGCAAGCCAGTGAGAAACATCCCTCCATGGCCTCTGCATCAGTTCCTGCTTTCTGACCTGCTTGAGTTCCAGTCCTGACTTCCTTTGGTGATGAACAGCCATGTGGAAGTGGAAGCTCAATAAACCCTTTCCTCCCCAACTTGCTTCTTGGTTATGATGTTTGTGCAGGAATAGAAAAACTAAGACATGGATGTAGGGTTGGTAAAGATCTTTTCCCAAGTTTTTGGTTGCCATTTTGTCCTATTGACAGTGTCCTTTGCCTTACAGAAGCTATGTAATTTTACGAGATCTCATTTGTCAATTCTTGATCTTAGAGCATAAGCTATTGGTTTTCAGTTCAGGAAATTTTCCCCTCTGACCATGTGCTTGAGTCTCTTCCCCACTTTCTTTTCTATTAGTTTCAGTGTATCTGGTTTTATGTGGAGATCCACTTGAACTTGAGCTTAGTACAAGGAGATAATAATGGATTGATTTTTATTCTTCATTCTAGCTGCCTGTGGAATCAGGAACACTTGTTGAAAAGGCTATCTTTTTTCTACTGGAAGGTTTTAGCTCCTTTGTCAAAGATCAAGTGACCATAGGTGTGTGGGTTCATTTCTGGGCTTTCAATTCTATTACATTGATCTACGTGCCTGTCACTGTACCAATACCATGCAGTTGTTAACACTATTGCTCTGTAGTACTGCTTGAGGTTGGGGATACTGATTCCCCCACAAGTTCTTTTACTGTTGAGAATAGTTTTAGCTATCGTGGGTTTTTTGTTATTCCAGATGAATTTTAGAATTGCTCTTTCTAACTCTATGAAGAAGTGATTTGGAATTTTGATGGGGATTTCATTGAATCTGTAGATTGCTTTTGGCAAGATGGCCACTTTTACTATGTTAATCCTGCCAATCTACAAGCATGGGAGATCTGTTCAACTTCTGAGATCTTCTTCAGAGACTTGAAGTTCATCATACAGATTTTTACTTGTTTGGTTAGATTCATACCAAGATATTTTATATTGTTCATGACTGTTGTGAAGGGTGTCTTTTCAAGAATTTCTTTTTCATCCTAATTATCCTTCGAGTATAGGAATACTACTGATTTGTATGAGTTAATTTTATATATGGCCACATTGCTGAAGTTGTTTATCAGCTGTAGGACTTCTCTGGTAGACATTTTTGGGTCACTTAAGTATACTATCATATCATCTGCAAATAGTGATAGTTTACTTCTGCCTTTCCAATTTGTATCCCTTTGACCTCCTTTTGTCTAATTGCTCTAGCTAGAACTTGAAGTACCATATTGAATAGATATGGAGAGAGAGGGCAGCCTTATCTAGTCCCTGATTTCAGTGGGATTGATTCAAATTTCTCTGCATTTAGTTTGATATTGGCTACTGGTTTGCTCTATATTGCTTTTACTATGTCTAGGTATGGGCCTTGAATTACAGATCTTTTGAAGACTTTTAACATTAAAGGATGCTGAATTTTTTCAAATGCTTTCTCAGCATCTAATGAAATGATCACGTGGTGTTTTTTTTTCTTTGAATTTGTTTATGTACTGGATTACATTGATGGATTTCCATATATTGAACCATCCCTACATCCCTGGGATGAAGCCTACTTGATCATGATGAATGATTGGTTTGATGTTTTCTTGGATTTGGATGGCAAGAATTTTATTGAGTAGTTTTGCATCTATATTCATAAGGGAAATTGGTCTGAAGTTTTCTTTCTTTGTTGGATCTTTGTGTGGTTTTGATCAGCATCATTGTGGCTTCATAGAAGGAATTCGGTAGTGTTCCTTCTGTTTCTAGTTTGTGGAATATTTTGAAAAGTATTAGTGTTAGTTCTTCTTTGAATGTCTCATAGAATTCTGCACTAAAACCATCTGGCCCTGTGCTTTTTTTGGCTGGGAGAATTTCAATGACTGGTTCTATTTCTTTAGGGGTTATGGAACTGTGTAGATGGTCTATCTGATCCTGATTTAACATTGGTATTTGGTATCTGTCTATTTCATCCAGATTTTCCAGTTGTGTTGAATATAGGCTCTTGTAGTAGGATCTGATGATTTTTTGAATTTCCTCAGTTTCTGTTATTATATCTTCCTTTTGATTTCTAATTCTGCTAATTTGTCTCTGTGCCCTCTGGTTAGTCTGGCTAAGGGTTTATCTATCTTGCTGATTTTCTCAAAAAACCAGCTCCTGGTTTTGGTGATTTCTTGTATAGTTCTTTTCGTTTCTACTTGGTTGATTTCAGTCCTGGTCTTGATCATTTCCTGCCATCTACTCCTCTTGGCTGTATTAGCTTCTTTCTTCTCTAGAGCTTTCAGATGTGCTGTTAAATTGCTAGTGTATGCTCTCTCCACTTTCTTTTTGGAGGCACTCAGAGCTACGAGTTTTCCTCTTATGACTGCTTACATTGTGTTCCATAAATTTGAGTATCTTGTGCCTTCATTTTCATTAAATTCTAAAAAGTCTTTGATTTCTTTCCTTATTTCTTCCTTGACCAATATTTCATTGAGTAGAACATTGTGTAGTCTCTATGTGTATGTGGGCTTTCTGTTGTTTTTGTTGCTATTGAAGACCACCCATAATCCGTAGTGATCTGATAGGAGGCATGGGGTTATTTCAGTCTTCTCATATCTGTTGAGCTGTGTTTTGTGACCAGTTATGTGGTCATTTTGGAGAAGGTACCGTGAGGTGCTGAGAAGTAGGTATATTTTTTTGATTTAGGATGAAGTGTTCTACAAATGTCTATTGAATTCATTTGTTCCATGACTTCTGTTTGTTTCACAGAGTCTCTTTTTAGTTTGTGTTTTTAGTTTGTGTGTGTTTGTGATGAGAGTGAAGTGTTGAAATCACCCACAATTATTGTGTGAGGCGCAATGTATGCTTTGAGCTTTAGTAAAGTCTTTTTACAAATGTTGGTACCCTTGTATTTGGAGCAGAGTTGTTCAGAGTTGAGAATTCTTCTTGGTAGATTTTTCTTTTGAGTATGATGTGTCTGTCCCTCGGTGTCTTTTTTATGACTTTTGTTTGAAAGTTGATTTTATCCGATATTAGAATGGCTACTTCATCTTGTTTCCTGGGACCATGTGCTTGGGAAACTGTTTTACAGCATTTTACTCTGAGGTAGTGTTTGTCTTAGGTACTGATATGTATTTTCTGTATGCAACAAAATGCTGGGTCCTGTTTACATATCCAGTCTATTAATTTATGTCTTTTTTTTATTGGAGACTTAAATCCATTGATGTTAAGAGATATTAAGGAATAGTGATTGTTGCTTCCTGTTATTTTTTATGTTATTTGTATGTTTGTGTGGCTGTCTTCTTTTAGGTTTTTTTGAAAGATTACTTTCTTGCTTTTTCTAGGGTGTAGTTTCCCTCCTTGTGTTGGCATTTTCCATCTATTATCCTTTGTAGGTCTGGATTTGTGGAAATATATTGTGTAAATTTGGTTTTATCATGGAATATCTTAGTTTCTCCATCTATGGTGATTGAAAATCTTGCTGGGTATAGTAGTCCTGGTGGCATTTGTGTTCTCTTAAGGTCTGTATGAGATCTGCCCAGGAACTTCTTGCTTTCATATATCTGGTGAGAAGTGTGGTGTAATTCTGATAGGTCTGCCTTTATAAGTTACTTGCCCTTTTTCCCTTACTGCTTTTAATATTCTTTCTTTGTGTAGTACATTTGGTGCTTTCATTATTATGTGACAGCAGAACTTTCTGTTCTTGTCCAGTCTGTTTGGAGTTCTGTAGGCTTTTGTATGGTCTTGGGCATCTCTTCCTTTAGGTTTGGGAACTTTTCTTCAATGATTTTGTTGAAGATATTTTCTGGTCGTTTAAGTTGTAAATCTTGGCTTTCTTCTATACCTATAAACCTTAGGTTTCCTCTTCTCATTGTGTTCTGGATATCCTGGATGTTTTGGGTTACAAGCTTTTTGCATTTTGCATTTGCTTTGACTGTTGAGTCAATGTTTTCTATGTTATCTTCAGCACCTGAAATTCTTTCTTCTATCTTTTGTATTCTGTTGTTGATGCTTGCATCTATGACTCCTGATTTTTTCCAAGGTTTTCTATCTCTAGAATTGTGTCTCTTTGCAATTTCTTTATTGTTTTAACTTTCATTTTTCGCTCCTGGATGGTTTTGTTCAGTTCCTTCACTTATTTGTGTTTTCCTGAAATTCTTTAAGGGATTTTTATGTTTCTTCTTTAAGGGCTTGCAAACAGAGATAGTTTGACTTCTTCCTTTCCAATTTCTATCCCTTTGACCTCCTTTTGTTTTCTAATTGCTCTGGTTAGGACTTCAAGTACTATATTGAATAGATAGGGAGAAAGAGGGCAGCATTTTCCAGACCCTGATTTCAGTGGGATTGTTTCAGTTTTCTCTCCAATTAATTTGATGTTGTCTACCGGTTTACTGTGTCTTGCTTTCACTATGTTAAGTAGGGGCCTTGAATTCCTAATCTTTCCAAGAATTTAAACATGAACGTATTTTTGTCAAAATTTTTCTAGCATCTAGTGAAATGATCGTATGGGTTATTTTTCTTTGAGTTTGTTCATATAGGTGATTGCATTTATGGATTTCCATATATTGAACCACACCTGCATCCCTGGGATGAAGCGTACTTGGTCATAATGAATGATCTTTTTGATGTTCTTGGATTCAGATTGTGGGGATTTTGAATATTTTTGCATCAATATTTATAAAGGGAATTGGTCTGAAGTTCTTTATCTTTGTTGGGTATTTGTGTGGTTTTGGTATTAGCATAACTGTGGCTTCATAGAACGAATTGGGTAGTGTTCCTACTGCTTCTGTTTTGTGGAATAGTTGAAGAGTATTAGTAGTAGGTCATTTTGAGAATCTGATAGAATTCTGTACTAAACTCAACTGGTCCAGGGCATTTCTTTGTTGGGAGACATTTAATGAATACTTCTATTTCTTTAGCAGCTATGGGTCTGTTCAGACCATTCATCTGATCTGATTTAACACTGGTACCTGGTATCTGTTTAGAAAATTGTCCATTTCATCCAGATTTTTCAGTTTATCGAGTATAGGCTTTTATAGTAGGACCTGATGAGTTTTTTTAATTTCCTCAATTTCGGTTGTTATATCTCCCTTTTCATTTCTCACGTTTTTAATTTGGATGCTATTTCTGTGTCCTCGGGTTAGTCCGGCTAAGGGTTTATCTATCTTGTTGATTTTCTCAAAGAACCAGTCCTGATTTGGTTGATTCTTTGTATAGTTCGCTTTGTTTCTACTTGGTTGATTTCAGGCCTGGTCTTTATCATTTCCTGCCTTCTACTCCTATTCAGTGTATGTGTTTCTTTCTGTTCTAGAGCTTCCATGTGTGCTATCAAGCTGCTAGTGTACGCTCTCTCCAGTTTTGTTTTGGAGGAACTCAGAGCTATGAGTTTTCCTCTTAGCACTGTTTTAATTGTATCCTGTAAGTTTTGATGAGTTGTGCCTTTATTTTCATTAAATTCTAAAGAGTCTTCAATTTTTTATTTCTTCCTTGACCAAGTTTTCATTTAGTAGGGCATGGAACAACTTCCATATGTTGTTCTTGTTGTTGTTGTTGTCATTGTTATTAGAGACCACCCTTAGTTTGTGGTGATCTGTTAGGAACCATGGCATTATTTCAATCTTCTTATATCTGTTGAGGCCTGTTTTGATTGTTTATATTGTCAATTTTGGAGAAGGTAAAATGAGGTGCTGAGAAAAAGGTATATTTTTTTGTTTTAGGATGAAATGTTCTGTAGATATCTGTTAAATCCATATGGACCATAACTTCTGTTAGTTTCATTATTTCTCTGATTAGTTTCTGTTTTCATGATCTGTCTATTGTTGAGAGTTTTGTGTTGAGGTTGTCCACTATTATTGCATGAGGAGAAATGTGTGCTTTGAGCTTTAGTAAAGTTTGTTTTATGAATGTAGGTACTCTTGCTTGTGGAGCATAGGTGTTCAGAATCTACAGTTTTACTTGGTAGAATTTTCCTTTGATGAATATGAAGTGTCCTTCCTTATCTTTTTTGATGACTTTTTATGGAAAGTCGATTTTATTTTATTTTAGCATGGCTAGTCCAGCATTTTTCTTGGGGCCATTGGCTTGGAAAATTATTTTCCTGCCCTTTATTCTGAGGTAGTGTCTGTCTTTGTCACTAAAGTAAATTTCCTGTATGCACTAAAATGTTGGTGTTTATGTATCCAGTCTTTAGTCTATGACATTTCGTTGGGGAAATTGAGTCCATTCATGTTAAAGCATATTAAGGAAAAGTGATTCTGGCTTCCTGTTTTTTATTTGTTTGTTTGTTTGGTTGGTTGGTTGTTGTTTTTGTTGTGAGAGGTGGAATTATGTTTGTGTGGCTATCTTCTTTTGGGTTTGTTGTAAGAAGATTGCTTTCTTGTTTTTCTATTGTGCCATTTCCCTCCTTGTGTTAGAGTTTTCCATTTTTATTCTTGGCTTCTCCGTCTATGGTAATTGAGAGTTTTGCTGGCTATGAAGTCTGGACTGGCATTTGTGTTCTCTAAGGGTCTGTATGACATCTGCCCAGGATGTTCCAGCTTTCATAGTCTTTGGTGAGATGTCTGGTATAATTCTGATAGGTCTGCCTTTATATGTTACTTGACTTTTTCCCTTTCTGCTTTTAATATTCTTTCTTTGTTTAGTACATTTGGTGTTTTCAACATTATATGGCAGGAGGAATTTCTTTTCTTGTCCAGTCTATTTGGATTTCTATATGCTTATTGTATGTTAATGGTCATCTCTTTACGTTAGTGAAGTTTTCTTCTATAATTTTGTTAAAGATATTTATTGACTCTTTAAGTTGGGAATCTTCAATATCTTCTATACCTATTATCCTTACGTATGGTCTTCTCATTGTGTCCTGGATCTCCTGGATATTTTAGGGTAGGAGATTTTTGCATTTTGCATTTTCTTTGACTGTGGTGTCGGTGTTTTCTATGGAATCATCTGAGATTCTCTCCTCTATCTCTTGTATTCTGCTGGTGACTCTTGCATGTATGATTCCTGATCTCTTTCCTAAGCTTTCGATCTCCAGGGTTGTCTCCCTTTGTGATTTCTCTATTGTTTCTATATCCATTTTTACATCCTGGGTGGCTTTGTTCAATTACTTCATTTTTTGTTGTGTTTTCCTGTGATTTGTTAAGGGAATTTTGCATTTCCTCTTTAAGGGCTTCTACCTCTTTCCCTGTGTTCTGTATTTCTTTAAGGGTATTGCTAATGTCCTTCGTAAAGTCCTCTATCATCATTATGTGATGTGATCTTAAATCAGAGTCTTGCCTTTCTGTTTTGTTGGAGTATCCAGGGCTTGCTGTGGTGGGAGAATTTGGTACTGATGATGCCAAGTAGCCTTGGTTTCTGTTACTTACATTCTTGCCCTTTCCTCTTGCCATCTGTTTATCTCTGGTATTAGCCAATCTAGCTGTCTCTGACTGTGGTTTTTCCTTCCTGAAAGTCTGTGTATCAGTATTCCTGGGAGAATAGTTCTCTCCAGGAGGAATTTGGGTATGGAGAGCTGTGCCACAGGGTCAGCTGCATGGTGCAGAGGGAAAACCAGAAAGATCCTATCCAGGCTTTTCCTCAATCTTGTATCCATTGGTCCCTTGGCACAGCAGTGGTGGTCTTACCTGTGCTCACAGGCATGTCAGCACTCCTGGGAGTCCAGATCTCTCCCAGAGGTATTTGGGTATTGATAGCTGTAGCACAGGATCAGCTCTTGGAGCTGTGGCATGGGATCATCCAATTCATATATTTTTTTATTCGTTATTTTAATTGATTACATTTCAAATGTTATCCCCTTCCAACTTTCCCCTCCTCTGTGGAGGATTGCCTAATCAGGAATAAGTGGGAGGGGACGCTGTTGATCCTGTGGAGGCTTGATGCCACAGCATAGAAGAAAGCTAGGGTGGTGAGGCAGAGATGTGTGGGTGTGTGGGGAAGCTTCCTCACAAGAGCAGGGGAAAGGGGGGAATGGAGAAGGGGAGTCCAAGATTTTCTTTTAAGCTTAGGAAAAATTCATTAATTTTATGAGTGTCTAATATAACATACTTTTCATATTCATCAAACAACTCTTTCTCTATTTACCCTACCTTCTATCTCTATACAACTCAATATTCTATTTTTTTATTTATAAATGATGAAAGAGAAATTGATGCCACATAAACATTCCTTTTAGATTAATCAGTTTAGGAAGGAAAATTTTTGAATTGCTACAGCCTGAATGTTGCATATATAATATTAAATGATGTAGTAAATATTGTGTGACATTCATTTTATTGCAGTAATATTCAAAATAGTAATGTGCCTGAAATTTTTAAGTAATGCTGGTTATCAGAGGAATATTTATAACCATATTTGTTAATGTCCCATATATCACTCTATGGGTCATTTTACGTATGATGTATACATGAACTATGCACACACATACACACACATATTATATAATATTTATGTATTACCTCAGGTTCCCTCCTCCATGTGTAGTGTGCCATGTACTGCTGGATTCAGGAAAGTTCATCAGGAAGAAACCGCAGACCGCTGCTTTGATTGCTCTCAGTGCCCAGAAAATGAGGTTTCTAACAAAACAGGTACATGCTTGGATGCAGAAGAAAAATTGATGAATTTAAATACTTTCTCTTTCCAAACTAGAAATATGATATGGCGTAAATGAAACTGAGGTCCTAAAATCTCCATGTTTCAGAATCACTGATATAGTATAAACTTCTTTTGGACACAGCAAATAACCTGCAATATCCTCTACAAACAACACATCTCTCACAATGTGATTGTTACTGATTTTATATTATGTAAAAATTGTTTGGGGAGACAAACATGTGGAACAATTTTAAACAAAAATTTTAGACATAATCTATGACATGCTTATTCTTCTTTGATACTTTGTACAAAGAAATTTAACTATATGACCAGTCCACAATCTTTCCCTCCATAACCCAGATTAGTCCTTGGCAAAGGCCAGATATTCAGGGTAACAGTTGTTTAGTGAAATATATTTTAAGAGCTTAGATGGTTTAAAGGATTAAGTATCTCCTGTCAAAGAAATAGGGCAAGAATGCTAGGAACCTTCCTGACAGATTCAATGAAGCCAAGTTCCTAACTTTCAGCATGCTGGTGTTCTGCAGTGTCTGGATCACCTTCCTCCCTGTCTACCATAGTACCAGGGGTAAGGTCATGGTGGTTGTGGTCTTTTCTATCTTGGCTTCTAGTGCAGGGTTGCTAGGTTGTATCTTTGTCCCAAAGTGTTATGTTATTTTAGTTAGACCAGATTCAAATTTTATACAGAAGTATAAAGATAAATTGCTTCATTGAAACTTTCATAGTATGTAAATATTAGACAATACCCAACATATTTTTATCTTAACAAAAGTAGTACTTAATCATATAAAAATTTTAAGTAATAAACAAATTTAAACTTATAAATAGGACATCACTGTCCTATTCTCAATCCTGAAAATATTGAGAACCAGAAATCTCAATTGAGGAAGGACCACCATCATTTTGAACTGTGGTTTTGTACTTAATAAATGTTTAATATAAGGTGATGGTACTGACTGTGAAACTGTGGTTTTCTGTTTAGCCATGTAGTTAATAAATGTTTAATATAAGGGTACAGTACTGACTGTGGACAGTACCACGTCTAGGTGAGTTGTTCTTTGAGTTTTAAGAAACAGAACTGCAGACAAATGGGCATGAAGCCAGTAATCCACATTATTCCACGTGTTTTCATGGAGTGCCTGCATCCAATTTCATGCCTTGGCTTCATTCAATATACTCTGACCAAGGTACATAAGTAAATAAACACTTTTCTTACATGTTTCTTTTGATCATGGTATTTTTTATAGCAACAGAATATAAGACATCACCTAAATGATAAATCGCCTCTGTTGGAATTTGGAATAAAATAGATTCCTGATGCAATAAAAGGCACTGATTTGAAAAGAGAAACAAGAGTGAGTGTTAGCAGAGTGTGAAGCACAATGACAGTATTGCATCTGACAGCACAGAAGCACTGGATGTTTGAGTTGTTTTAAAATGTACTAGGATATTAAGGATATCAAATAACATACAAAGAAGGGGATATTTTATGAAAAGGACAATGGGATTCAGATTGTGCCTTCAATATAAGGCTCTGTAAATTTATGTGAAAAGACACAATTTACTATGAAATGAATGTGTTTCATTAAGTGAGAAAATTCGCTAATGGAAATGTCCCACACAAGACCTTTACCACAATAAGGTCACTAAATTCTATGAACACATAAATCACTGCAGATGAAGGGTCTCATAAATTTTATCAAAATATGGGTACTAAAGATTATTTCAGTTTAATATTACACACACAAACGTGAGCATACAAACACAAACACATTATTTCCTTACATCAGGTGTTGAAGGTCACTGTCATATTTCTCCCAAAGTGCTGTTTGCTGCTTTAATTTTCAAGTAGCATTTGGTAATTTACTTTTGACACTGTCATTTAATTGCTTTTAGTTTATATTTCCTGTCTCCAAAACACAATTCATACCCTCCCTGCACTCCTAAAGTGCACATGGCCTCTTTTTCATTAATTCTTACCAAATGTGTACATATTGAAATAAAAATTGTAGAAACCATGAATAATTGCTTATATTTATGTTCTGATGGCTCATTATTTGGTACTATATGGCCAATCTTCATTTACTGGTTGTCCTTGAAGATGTTAACCTCTTCCATTGCTAGGTTTATAATTTCAGGTAAATGGTTGTGTGGGCTATACTTTGCAAGCTTTCTTTCTTCCATGCTGGCATGAAAACTTTAGTGGCCCTTTCACTCATTGTGTTTTGGAGGTCATATTGGTAAGTCTTCATGGTGTACCTTCTGCCAATATTAGAAGATATCTGCTCACAACTAGCTTCCTTATCCTTTGACTCTCAAGATCTTTCATACCATATTCTTCACTTTTCCCTGAGCCTTGGATGAGGGTTCATTTTGTAAGAGTACATTGCTTGTTTTTAAATGTACATTTTGAAAAGGAGGAATCTTTATGGAGTGAGACACACTTGGTCTTTATTCCCTTTACTCTTCCTCTGGTAGCATGTAGTGTACTTTCTAGCAACTTGAATTCTAGTCATTAGAGGAAAAGATTCAAGTTGAGGACCACATCATCTTTTCAATATTTCATGACATAACTAAGAATTGTCTTCAGGATTATCCCCTTAACACCAGTTTATATAGAATGACATCACTCAGGGCTCAGAGATCTATGTGGAAAAGTATATATGGACAATAAGTATAATGGACAGATTTATTGGGTGACTTCAATGAAACAATATAATCAAGAAAAAAGACTGATAATTATATGAACTCACAGAACTTTCTCAGCATTCATAAGACCTGCACAGGATCAAGTCTTACAGTGTCCCAGTATTAACAGAGAGACATGGACAACTAGTAACACATTATAATTTTTGAATACATGAAAATGTCTGTCAAGAAACAATCCTTTGCTCTCTTGAACTTAAATATGATTAACATTGATGCATTCTATATTGATGTTCCATCACTAAAAAAGAACTTGAGGAAAGCACAAATATCTACATAAATGCATTCTAAATAAAATAAAACCACACATAAGTGAATTCTCATTTTTACAATTGGTCATGTGATCTTAGCTGACATTTATAACTTCTTACTATTCTATCTGTTTTATAAATTATAAAACAGCACCTCAGCAAGTTTTGACCCTTTCCACAGGTAGTGAGTGATCTCTATCTGGATTTCTGATGTATCTGTGTCTTTTGTCATCCTGTTTGGATTCGGCTGTTTCATTTTCCAATTTACTTTAGTCAAAGACTTGGTAGCACCAGGAGATATCCTAAAGGATCTCCTGCACTCCAAATATAAATGGTGTAATCTCCATTTTGGGCGCATTCTCACACTACCCTTGCTATGAAGTAAGTTGGTTGGTCTGGTGCAATATGGCATCAAATACATTTTGGAGAATAAAACATTCTGAAATTCTATAGAAGACATTCAGTAAGATTGAGGTTTTGGGAGAAGCATACATACAGGAAAGATAACTCCACAGACAGAAATGTATCAACTCAAGTTGTAATTTTCAGTGTTCTTTTCAGAGAGAGGAAAAGGTCCAATGTAGTCAACCTGCAACCATATTATTCCCAGGTAACACTGAAAAATGATGCCATGTCTGTGGCTCAGTGTTGGTCTCTACTGTTAGTAGGCATAGTATTCAGTAGCAAATGTAGCCAGGAAAGCCTTGCATAACTTCCATCGCTTCCTTCACGTTCACACTTTTATGGGCTCATTGGACAATGATAGGGATGGCCAGAGAAAAAGATTGACAGTACACAGAACAGTTCATTCTATTTGACTACTGAGAAAATCCTTAATCTAGGACAACTTTTGATGAGCATTTCTTTGGGGCACAAGTATTTTAAAATCCTTTGATTATTTGTTGAGGTCTATTCACACAATTTTTCCCTATATGTCTTTTTCATCAATTTTTTATTTGATTTAAATTGGTTTTTTTACATTTATATTTCTGCTTTATGAATTTCACATCATGTACCTCACAGATTAATTTAATAAGGCATGTGCAAACCATTGTGCTGTTTAGTCTTTTTATCACCTTTGTACAAATTAGAGTCAATTGAGAGGAGGGAATATGAACATGACTTTAAGGCATTTCCTTGGTTAATGATCAATGTGGCAGGACACAACCCATGTGAGCAGTGCTATACTTAGCTATACTGGACTGTGAAGTAGAGAAAAGCAGGCTGAAGAAACCAGTAATTTGTATTCCTCTATGTTCTCCTTCAGTTCCTCCATAGATTTCCCCTATGCTAAACTATAACTAGGAAGCCAAATAAATCCTGTAATTCCTCATGAGGATTTGGTCATTGTTTTAGCACAGCAACAGAAATGAAAATTATAACTTATTATCAAATTTGATGCAAATCAAGGACTGTGTCTTAAGCATAAAACAGTTAGGAGGCTGGGGTAAGAATGTAATATGAGGCTTTGTCACAAAAACAAAGACAATCAGGTTCTATGGTCTTGGATCTCATCCGGTATTTCCTAGCATCTGTTCCTTTAAAATGAATGTGAATATTTTCAAATGTTCTCTTGTTTGGGGCTAGAGAGATAATTTGGTAATGAAGGAATTTGTTTCCCAGGCTCACAACTGCCTGTGAATCAAGCTATTTGGTCTTTATTGCCCTCTTCTGTCCTCATGCACTCATGGACATATGAGAGTTTCTAGCACACATGCATGATTTAAAATAAATAGGGAAACAAAACAAAACAAACAAGCAAAAACAAAAATACTTTAAGAAAGTTCTCAGTTTTATTTTTTCTCCTAAGGGAAGGTATTCTATTTTGGGCTCAAACTCAAGAACTCATACTAGTCTTGAACATTTAATTTTCCTGCCTAAGTGTCCCTAGTGATTGAGATTATGGCATGCAACTGAACACATCTCATATGTACTTGTGAACAAGCAGTTCCACATTTAAACCACCTAACAAGAAAAACAGCATCAGCCACAAACACATAAAGTTTCTTTGGGAAACTAGGTGGAGCTATTGCCAAAAGTCTGTAATCCTTGCAAGACAGAGACAGAGGGGAGCCAAAATGTTCATCAAAGGCATTTTCTGCTACACAGTGAATTGATGACAAATAAGGGTGATGAGAAATTATTATTATTATTATTACATTTCTTACTTTTATTTTTTTACAGTCCAGTTGTTGCCCCCTTCCCAGTCAGTCTTCCCTGTAGTTCCTCAGCCCATTTTTCTGCTCCTGTCTCTAAGAGGATGTCCCTACTACCAGGCCTTTCCACACACTGGGGCCTACCCTTGAGATTTAGGTCCATCATCTCCCACTGAAGGCAGACCAGGCAGTTCTCTGCTGTATATGTGTCAGGGGTCTCAGACCTGGTCATGTTTGCTGCCTTGTTCCTGTCTCAATGTCTGAGAGATCTCAGGGGTCCAGGTGAGTTGAAATTGCTGGTCTTCCTATCAGGCCACCCTCCTCCTCAGCTTCTTCCAGCCTTTTCCTAATCTAAGCACAGGGGTCCACAACTTCAGTCCAATGGTTGGGTGCCAGTATCTGCATCTGTCTCAGTCAGTTGCTTTTTGGGCCTCTCAGAGGACAGCCATGCTAGGCTCCTCACTATAAGCACACCATAGCATCAGTCATAGTGTCAGGCCTTGTAGCCTCCCCTTGAGATGGATCCAAAGTTTTGCAGGTCACTGGACTGCCTTTCCAGAAGTCTCTTCTGCCTCTTTTCCTTTTCTGTCCCTTCAGTTCTTTTAGATGGGAATAATTCTGGGTCAGAACAACGTCTTTCACATAAAATCAAAGTCGCTCTCAGTCTTGAATGTTTCATTTTCCTATGGTGAACATTAGGCTAGAAAGCTTGGTAACTTCTAGAATATTCTGGAACTAACATTATCATGTGTTCTCTCAGTCAAGGGCTGAAATTGCCTGTGGTTTCATATGAACAGGTTATCGGGTTCTCTGGACAGAGAGCTGGGGATAGAAAACGATGGGTGATGAGAGAAATTTGGACCAAGACAACCTTGCTGTTCAAATTCTGTGGTTTATTGGGGGACTGAGGATTTAAGGTTTAAGGCAAGACCCTTCCCCCAAATTCCAGGGTGTGTTCCAGGAAACTGGTCTGGCTGTTCAGTAGGTATTGGCTCTACTGCTCGGGCAGCTGGGTGGGTTACCTGCTTAATTCAGGAATTCGTAGACCTGGAGGAACAATGAACTTTACCTTCACTCACCCTTAGGTATAGCAGGATTATGGCTAGCACAGGAATTCCAGCTCACAGGCTTCACCTTGGTGAATGTCAAGTTCCTGCCAGGTGATATGACACCCCAATATGGCTCTCTACAAAGGGCACTGGTATTAGAAAATAAAAAGCCAAAGATCCCCTTCCAAAATTCTATCTTCCACCCTTTTTTGTTTCTACTCTTTCTTCTTGATATCATACCTGTGCATTCTTAATTCTCATCTATAATTTCAAATCAGATTCGAGATTTTTGCAAGAGGTTTTAAAACACCAGTTGTCAACCTTTGGTCTATGACCCCACAGGTGAATTTTTTAAATTAAATCATTTTATTCATTTACATTCCAAATGTTTCCCCTTACTCCTCCCCAGTCCCAGAGTTCTTCACTGAATCCTCCCATCCCCTTTAACTAAAAGAGGGTTTTTCCCCACTAACCTCCCCCACCCTCACCCACACCTCCTGTCTCACTCTCCCCAGCATTCCTTTTGTCTGGGGCATCAAGGTTCTACAGGATTTGGCACATCTTCTCTCACGCAGGGCATAGAAGGAAGTCCTCTGCTACATATGTGCTGGGGGACACAGACCAGCCCATGTATGTTCTTTGGTTGGTGGCTTAATCATTGGTAGCTCTGAGGGGTCTGGGTGAGTTGATACTATTGTTCTTCCTATGGGGTTGCCATCCATTTCATCTCTTCCAATCCTTAACTCTCACTCTTTCATAGTTGTCAAAGTCCTCAGTCCAATGTTTGGCTGTAAGTATCTTCATCTGTCTCAATTAGCTGCTAGTAGAGCCTCTCACAAGACAGCCATGATAAGTTCCTGTCTGCAAGCACACTATGGTATCAATAATAGTATCAGGTATTGGTGGCTGTGCATGGGATGGATCCCAAGTGGGCAAGTCCTTCGGCGATAAAAAGACAGTTTTGAAGTAGGAACAGAAAACAAATTTATGGGAATCATCACAACATCAGGAATTGTATTAAATATTCAGAACATTAAGGAGATGGAGAGCCACTGCTCTAGAATGACAAAAACTGGTTCATGTGTGTTTGGTTTCAAGATTGAACATGCTGCATTCATCAAACAATTTAAGACACTCTGCATCTGTAGAAGAGGTTGATTTCCTCTCCCAGGTGTCCTTAGTTGTTGGTAGTCTTTTGCTTCTTGTGCAGGTTGAACATGAAACCACATTTAATTTGTTCCCTCTCATGTTCATAAGTACATTGATATTACAGTCTTTGGTCTTATTTATGCTATCATTTTCTAGAGTAGAATGTTTTACAGCAGAAGATCTGCTATTACCATCACATCCTCATTTATGTTCCCTGAGTGCTGGGAGCCATAATGGTACAAGCTAATATACTAGCAGGTGATCATCCTGAAATGGCCTGCCTTGGATTATTATATAATCTGCAACAGGTGAGCCCTCATTCAGCAAGGCTGTGGGGGACTAATTTTAGGAAAGATTCCTGCTATTAATATGCTTTTCTTGTTATTATTATACATATATAATAATCAATAAGTAATGGCACACCCCTTTGGAGCAGATCTCTGCAGATCCACGAAGATAGTCTTATAGTGGTGCTATATAGACAACTAGATGACTTAAGTTTTAATGATGATCCTGTAAGAATTCCTAAAGTTATATTCTATGATTATTAAGATCTTTTACAGTGGAACTTCTAGTAGGTCCTTTTCTAATAGTCAAAACTGCAATGAGAACTTTGCCAGTCTCCCAAGTGTCACCAGTTAATTGCTCTTAGATGGTAACCAGACTTTCTCCTACTCAGAGCACATTCCAAGAGGTTGTAAAACAATTAACCAAAGGTCATAAAAAGGGAACTAACGATTTATTATAGATGCTAGGACAGAAGGTAAGATATTGACTGGGTTTATCTATACAAAACTTCACTTATAACTTAGTTATGGTGTTAAACTTTCTATGAACCTGTAGAGAAGGCAAATGATAAATGTTTAGCTAGATAATTACTCTTAATGGATATGCATGTAAACATTCCCTGTTGTAAACTTCTATCTCAATTTATGGTTTGATTTTTGTGTGAACTTTTGATGAACTTTGCAACATGTGATCATGTATTCTGAAAGATGTATAAGTACTCAAGACAAAAGAGAATCATCTCAATCTCATTCTCTCATCTCATCTCATCTCATCATTTCACATTCTCTCTCTCTCTCTCTCTCTCTCTCTCTCTCTCTCTCTCTCTCTCTCTCTCTGTCTCTCTCCCTCCCTCCCTCCCTCCCTCCCTCCCTCCCTCTCTCCCTCCTTCCCTCTCTCTCTCTCCTTTTACCTTTCCCCACTTAGAGGAATTTTCCCCTTTCTCCACTTAGGATCTCCCCGCTTTTCCCTCTTAGATAGCTTTCATAGGAAACTTTTTACAACTTAGTAATAAACTCATTAACCACTTCTCTAAGTGTCCCATTCTTCTCCCTGTGACTTCTGACTAGCAGGCTGAATGTTAGAGCCCAGCAGTTCCTGTGGAGACAGTACAAAGGCAAAGGCAATTTACCTAATCTTTAGCAGTTTGAGGAAGAGGTGCTAAATGCCAGAAACTGCAGTTTCTGGCCTCAGAGGATCATAGAAGACAGGTCAGCTACATTAGCATAGTAACTTAGGCTAGATAAGTAAACTTTTTATTATACAGCAACCCTAAATTTTCCGTAAGACAAAGTCTTACCCCCAGAATTTTGTAAGACAGAGTCTTACCCCCACTGACTCTCTTCCCCCCTCGGCTGCCTCAAGAAGAACCAAGAAGAAAGAACACATCTGCCGGGGCTGGCTCCCAGCGCCTGAGTCATAGTTGGAGTAGCTGTGAGGCCTCTATATTTGCATGTTGGTATCTATAACTATCTGTGGGTTAAATAACTGAAAGCAGTGATACTTATTCATTCTGATGCTGCATCCTGTTCACTATCCACTGGCTGTGATGCCTTGTCTGTCCACGGTGGGAGAGGATGTGCCTAGTCCAGGTGAGTTTTGATATGCCAGCACTATGATATACCCAGGGGTTGTTTACCTTTCCATAGAAAAGTGGGTGAGTGTAGGATGGAATATATGAGAGGATAACTCCAAGAGGGGGCAACAAATATGATATAAAGCGAATAAACAAATAAATACAGAATTTATATATTTACTTACTTATTTAATGAAAAAAGAATAGATGGATACCAGGTACTAAAGATAAATCAGGATCAAGTAACCATCTAAACAACTCCATAACTGCTAAAAATAGAAACGTTCATCAAAAGTCTCCCAAACAAACGATGCCAGGACCAGAAAGTTCTAGTGCAGGTTCTACCAGGCCTAGAACATTACTCAATAAAATTCTCACAAACCAAATCCAAGAACATATCAAAATGTTCATTCAGCATGATTAACTGGGCTTCATCCCAGGAATGCAGGACGGTTCAATAGACAGAAATTCATCAATATAATCCACCATATAAACCAACTCAAAGAGAAAAAAACACATTATCATCTCATTAGATGCTAAAAAAGCATTTGACAAAATTCAACATCCCTTCATGTTAAAAGTTTTGGAAAGATCAGGAATCCAAGGCCTAGAACTAAACATAGAAAAAGCAATGCATAGTAAACCAGTAGCCAATATCAAACTAAATGGAGAAAAACGCGAAGCAATCTCATTAAAATCAGCAACTAGACAAGGCTGGCCACTCTCTTCCTACATGTTCAATATAGTACTTGAAGTCATAACCAGAGAAATTAGACAACAAAAGGGGTAAAAGGAATACAAATTAGAAAGGAAGAAGTCGAAGTATCATTATTTGCAGATGATATAGTATAATTAAATGACCCCAAAAGTTTCACCAGAGAACTCCTAAACCTGATAAACAACTTCAGCAAAGTAGCTGGATATAAAATTAACTCACACAAATCAGTAGCCTTTCTATACTCAAAGGATAAACAGACTGAGAAAGAAATTAGGGAAACAACACCTTAAACAATAGTCATACGATATCTTGGTGTGACTCTAATTAAGCAAGTGAAAGATCTGTATAACAAGAACTTCAAGTCTCTGAAGAAAGAAATCAAAGAAGATCTCAGAAGACGGAAAGATCTCCCACGCTGGTGGATTGGCAGGATTAACATAGTAAAAATGGCCATCTTGCCAAAAGCAATCTACAGATTCAATACAATCCCCATCAAAATTCCAATTCAATTCTTCACAGAGTTAGAGTAATATCCAAATTTATATGGAATAACAATCCAGGAAAGCGAAACTATTCTCAAAAATAAATTAACTTCTGGGGGAATCACCATCCCTGACCTCAAGCTCTACTATAGAGGAATTATGATAAAAAGTGCACAGTATTAGTACAGTGACAGTCAGGTAGATCAATGGAATAGAATTGAAGAGCCAAAAATGAACCCACACACCTATGGTCACTTTATCATTGACAAAAGAGCTTATGGTCACTTTATATCTGACAAATGAGCTAAAACCATCCAGTAGAGAAAAAGACAGCATTTTCCACAAATGGTGCTGGTTCAATTGGAGGATAGCATGTAGAGGAATTCAAATCTATCCATTCTTATCTCCTTATAAAAAGCTCATGTCCAAGTGGATCAAGGACCTCCATAAAACCAGACACACTGAAAATAATAGAAAGGAAAGTGGGAAAGAGGCTTGAGCACAAGGACACAGGGGAAATTTTCCTGAACAGAACAACAATTGTATATGCTCTAAGATCAAGAATTGACAAATGGGACCTCATAAAATTGCAAAGCTTCTTTAGGCAAAGGACACTGTCAACAGGACCAAATGGCAACCCACATCTGCCCCAGCCTGCGGAGGTTTTCAACGGGGAACCCTAAGAGAGAAGGGCAGAGAATGGAAGGGCAGGAGACACGAAAAATGAGGCCAAGACCAGATTCAGTTCAAAGCCCCCAAAATTGTATTTTCTCAGGGAATATATACAGGTAGAGGGAGAAGTAAGGCAAGTGGGATTTTCCACAAAGCCTGGGCATTCTGCCAAGGTGAATCTATGACAGCTGTAAGATGTTTTCTTCTTCTGGCAGGGCACAGTGACTGTTGACCACCCGATTTCTCCAAGGTCTGTAGCTGAGGAGGAGTCAAAACCTAAGCCTATCTTTAAAATGGAACCTAAACATAAAGTAAGATCCTGGCAATATCCAATATATACATACAACTAATATTCAATATATATATGAATATACTCTCCAGAGGATCAAATAACCCTATTAAAAATGTGATACAGATCTATACAAAGAATTCTCAACTGAGGAAACTCGAATGGCAAAGAAGCACCTAAAGAAATGTTCAACATCCTTAATCATCAGGGAAATGCAAATCAAAACAACCCTGAGATTCCACCTCACACCTGGCTAAGATCAAAAGCTCAGGCGACAGCAGATGCTAATGAGGATGTGGATAAAGATGAACTCTCTTCAACTGTTGTTTGAATTGCATTCTGGTACAACAATTCTGGAAATCAATCTAGTAGTTTCTTAGAAAATTGGACATAGTACTACCTGGGGACCCAGCAATACCACTGCTGGGCATATACCCAGAATATGCTGCAACATATAACAAGGACACATGCTCCACTATGTTCATAGCAGCCTTATTTATAATAGTCAGAAGCCTGAAACAATCCAGATGTCTGTCAGCAGAGGAGTGGATACAGAAATTGTGGTACATTTACACAATGGAGTACTCTGCAGCTATTAAAAACAATGAAGTCGCCAGGCGGTGGTGGCGCACGCCTTTAATCCCAGCACTTGGGTGGCAGAGGCAGGAGGATTTCTGAGTTCGAGGTCAGCCTGGTCTACAAAGTGAGTTCCAGGACAGCCAGGGCTACACAGAGAAACCCTGTCTCAAAAAAACATAAAAAACAAACAAACAAAAAAAAACAAAAAAAAAAAACAATGAAGTCATGAAATTCTTAGGAAAATGGATGAAGCTAGAAAATATCATCCTGAGTAAGGTAACCCAATCACAAAAGCACACCCATGGTATAGACTCTCTGGTAAGTGGATATTAGCCCACAAGCTCGGAATACCCAAGATAAAACTCACAGACCACATGAAGCTCAAGATGAAGGAAGACCAAAGTGTAGATACTTTGATCCTTATTGGAAGTGGATCAAAACACCCATGACTCACAGCCAATCAATAGGCTGAGCACAGGGTCCCCAATGGGGCAGCTAGAAAGAGGACCCAAGGAGCTGAAGAGTTTGGCAGCCCTGCAGGAGGAACAATAATATACACCAACCAGTACCTCCAGAGCTCCCAGGGACTAAACCACCAACCAAGGAGTACACATGGAGGGACCCATGGCTCCATCTACATATGTAGTAGAAAATGACCATTTCAGACATTAATGAGAGGAGAGGCCATTGATCCTGTGAAGGCTCAACTCCCCAGAATAGGGGAATGCATTCAGAAATGTGAGGGGATAAGCTGGGGGAGGGGGAATGCGATAGGGAGTTTTTGGAAGGGCAATGGAAAGGGAATGCCATTTGAAATGTAAATAAAGCAAATATCTAAAACAAAAAACAAGAATACATTTCATGCGGTGCTGAGCAGAAGATAATTTCTCTTATATTTCAGTAGAATGTTCTCTAAGTATCAGCTGGGTTCATTTTCATGTTGTCAGTTACCTGTAGTATTTCTCTGTTTAGTTTCGTTCTTGAGAATTTGTCCATTGGTAAGATTGGGGTATTGAAATGTCTAAATATAAGTGTATGAGGGTTATTATGTGCTTTTAGCTTTAAAACTGTTCCTCTTACAAAGGTTGGTGACAATATGTTTAAGACATAGATGTTAAAAATTGAAATGTCATCTCTGGCGATTTTTTCCTTTGACGAGTATGTAGTGTCTTTCTCTAATTCTATTGATTATTTTGTTATTTAAAATCTATTTTACTATATTTAAAAATGGTAACATCAGCTTGCTTCTTTCATCCATTTGCTTGGAATATCTTTTTATAACCCTTTAACTTGAAATAATGCCCATTCTTGATATTGAGCTCTATTTCTGTGTGCAATAGAAGGATGGATGTTGTGTTAGCATCCATTCTGTTAGCCTGTGACTTTTTATTGGTGAACTGAGATCACTGATATTGAGAGAGTCAATGAATGGTGATTGTTAACTCCTGATATTTTGTTGTTGCTGCTGCTGCTGGTGGTGGTTTTACTGTGTGTTTTCCCTTCTTTTGCAGATAATATGAGATTATTGACTACTGTGTTTTCATGTGTATCATTATCTTCCTTGGGTAGGATTCTTCCCTCTATTACTTTGTGTAGGTCTATATTTGTAGATAGATATTTTCTAAATTGCAGTTTATCATGGACTATCTTGTTTTTTCCATTTATAGTCATTAAATTTTTTCTACTTATAATAAACTGGGCATCTGTAGTTTGTGCAACACATGTGTCCAAGCCCTTCTCGAATTTACAGACAACAATGAGAAGTCATTTGTAATTTTGTGATTTTTTTTTTCAATACAGTGTTTCTTTGTGTAGCCCTACCTGTCCTGGAACTCACTCTGTATACCAGGCTGGCCTCGAAATCAGAAATCTGCCTGCTTCTGCCTCCCAAGTGCTGGGATTAAAGGCATGCACCACAACTGCCCGGCTCATCTGTAATTTTAATAGATCTTCCTCTATACACATCTTGGCTTTTCACCTTTGCACCTTTTATTATTCTTTCTTTGTACTGTATGTTTTGATTATTATACAGGAAAAAGACTTCCTTTTATTGTCCATTCTGTTTGGTGTTTTGATGATTCTTGTACTTTGATAGATACCTCCCTCTCTAGGTTAGGAAATTTTGCTATTATGAGTTTGTTGTCAATACTTTTTGAGACTTTGATCTAGTATTCTGCTTCCTCTATTCCTAGTATTCTTATATTCTTATGTTTCGTCCTTTTACAATGTCCTGGATTTTCTGGGTGTTTTAATTCATGAAGTTTCAGATTTAACATTTTCTTTATCTGATGTATCCATTCCTTCTATTGTATCTTCAACGCTCGAGATTTGTCTCAGACAGCAGGATACAATCAAACTCAGGGCAGAAATCAACCAACTAGAAAAAAAGGAGAACCATACAGAAAATCTACAAGACCAAGGGCTGGTTCTTTGAGAACATCAGGAAGACAGATAAACTGTTAGCCAAACTAATGAAAGAACACAGAGACAATTTCCTAATTAACAAAATCACAAATGAAAAGGGAGAGAAAACATCAGAAACTGAGGAAATTTAAAAAAAAAATCACCAGATCTTTCTATAAACTGCAAAGTCTAGATGAAATGGATAATTACCTAAACAGATACCACAAACAAAATTTAAGCTAAGATCTGGTAAATTATCTAAACTGTCCCATAACCTCTAAGGAAATCAAAGCAGTCATTATAAACCTCCAAACCAAAAAATGGCAAGGACTAGGTAGTTTTAGTGTAGAATTCATCCAGCTCTTCAAAGAAATCCTAAGACTGATACTCCTTGAACTATTCCACAAAATAGACACAGAAGGAACACTATTTAATTCATTCTATCTTTATTTGTTTAAAAAGTCAATTATTGATTTCAAATGCATCACTGCTCTAATCTCTTGTTTGTTTCTATTCCTCTACAATTCCAGGTCATTAAGAATTTCCATCATTTTTTTTTCAAATCCTATTGATATTTGTGATCACAGGAATGTCACCTGTAGCTGAGGCCTGCCTCTTTAATTTTAATTGAGAATTGGTTTGAGCACCCAATCCATTCTCTGCTGTTCAGTGCTAGAAGAGTGTCTTGCAACTCTTCCAGACTGGTCCATAATTGGTCAGTGAAAAGCAAAAATAAAACATTGAATGAGTTTCCTCCAACCTCTCTGGCTTTTCTTGGGTCTTGAAAGGAAAGGGCCTATGCAAGAATCAAGTTCTATGACCAACTTTGAAGCAAGGTTAGTCACAGTACACAAAGAGATGGAAAACAGAGATGAAAGCTTCCCTGCTTTGACAGTGATTGATATTAGCAAGGGGTTGTGAGTTAATCAATTTTGGATGATCAGTAAATGTCCTGACTGGAAATTCCTTGGGTCTCCACAGTAGGCAATTAAGAATCTGATAAAAGGGGTGGAGGGGCAGTGTGGTGAGAGGGAGGTGGCCGCAAATGGGTGGGGACTGCAGGGGCGGGGAGCATCTGGCCAAACTGGGGTCTCTGAGATCCTTCCTCATGAAGGAAGGCTCTGCTGGCCTGGCAGGAGCGGAGGACAGGACAAGCTCACCCTGTCCTTGACTGAGCTGCCTTGGCCCACCCTGCCTGACTGCAGGTGCCCTGGATGAGGCCACAACATGTCCTGGCTGCTGAGTGTCCCTGGGGTCGTCCTGCGCCCACCCACAAGTGGCCCCCTCTCCTTGCTTGGGTCCCCATGCCCAGCGCAGTCTTCCTCAGGTGGGCGCTTCCTCACCTTGGCAGAGGCGGCATGGCACTTGGGCCAGGATGGATCTGCCAGGGAGAAGATGACAAGCTGAGGCATTGAACCCCTGCACACAGTGCTGAGCATAGTGGGAGCTTACACACAGTAGGCTCTTGTTCTTCTAATCAATGGATAAAGTGAGGAAAATATGGAACATCTTCAAATACAGGTGCCAGAATCTCTTCAGCTGTGAAGGAAGAAGCCATAGTGAGGATGTAGACATGAACTCCAACGGATGCCTTACATCGGGACTGAGCCCTTCAAAGACCGTTTCAATTCAGAACCTAAAGTGTGCTTCAGAGATCCCTCAGATTGTTGAAATAAGTATGGAGAAGGCCAGCGACTGGAGGGTCACCCTAGGAGCAAGACTTGCTCAAAGAGATTCCTACTCTCAACACACAATGTGGGGAGAAAAGAGGAAATGTTCCTTTTCCACAGAGACCCAGAGTTCACGGGATACTGAGAAGTTTGGTGGAACTCAAAGCAGCCTTCAAAGGTGAGAGCTGAGCTATGGAGTCAGCTCCCCACAGTACGCAGAGGGTGTTTCCAGGCACGCAGTTGGGAACTGCTCTCCAAGGCAGAGGCTCTGAGACATGGTGGGTTTGTGTTTTCCATGAGAATTTGCAGCAAGCTGTCAAAGACACACTTTTCCAATAAAAGAAAGATGCATCTTCCTAAATTAATGCTGGAGAAATGCCTTTTTCCTGCCGGCTCGGATTTAGCACAAAAGTGGCATATGTTTAAATAGCACACAGCTTCTGTGAATCCACGTTCAACGTTTTTTGATACATTTGATCCAACTTACAGAAGTTGAAAAAGATAGGCTTCTCAAGGCTTGATGCCATAGTGTAGGGGAATCTCAGGTCAGGAAAGTGGAAGGCAGGTGTTGGTGAGCAAGGGGAGGGTTGGACAGGGATTTTTCAGAGGGGAAATGAGGAAAAGGGATGCCATTTGAAATGTAAATAAAGCAAATATCTAATAAAAAAATTAAAAAATTGGGATGGCCTATGTCAATAGATAAAGTTTTTAAACTAATATAAACATACCATGTAAAATGTGCAGTTAATAGATAGTATTAACAGTGTCATTAATAGATAATATATAGAAATAACTTGAATCTTCAATGGATAATGAAAGAATAACCACAGTGTACTGATGCTGAAGAAAATTACTCAGAAGTGTGATGTGCCTCCACATAAAACCAGATACACTGAAACTTATAGAGGAGAAAGTGGAGAAGAGCCTCGAACACAAGAGTACAGGGCAAATTTTCCTAAACAGAACACCAATAGGATATGCTCTAAGATCAATAATTGACAAATGGGACCTCATAAAATTGCAAAGCTTCTGTAAGGTAAAGGACACTGTCAATAGGACAAAACAGCAACCAACTTATTGGGAAAATATCTTTATCAATCCTACATCTGATAAAGGATTAATAATAATATCCAAAAATACAAAGAAATCAAGAAGTTAGTCTCCAGAGAAACAAATCACCCTATTAAAAAATGTGATACAGATCTATTCAAAGAATTCTCAACTGAGGAATGCTGAATGACTGAGAAACACCTAAAGAAATGTTCAGCATCCTTAGTGATCAGGGTACTGCAAATCAAAACAACCTGAGATTCCGCATCACACCAGTCAGAATGACTAAAATCAAAAACTCAGGGGACAGCAGATGCTGGCAAGGGTGTGGAGAAAGAGGAATACTCATCCATTGCTGGTAGGAATTGCAGGCAGGTACCACTCTGGAAATCAGTTTGGCAGTTCCTCAGAAAATTGGGCATAGTACTACCCGAAGACCCAGCTACACCACTCCTGGGTATATACCTAGAAGATGCTCCAACATGTAATAAGGACACATGCTCCGCTATGTTCATAGCAGTCTTATTTATAATAGCCAGAAGCTGTAAAGAACCCAGATGTCCCTCAACAGAGGAATGGATACAGAAAATCCGGTCCATTTACACAATGGACTACTCTGATATTAAAAACAATAACTTCATGAAATTCTTAGGCAAATGGATGGAACTAGAAAATATACTGAGTGAGGTAACTCAATCACAGAAGAACACACATAATCTGCACCCACTGCTAAGTAGATATTAGTACAAAATCTCAGAATACCCAAGACACAATTTACAGAGCACATAAAGCTAAACAAGAAGGAAGACCAAATTGTGGGTGCTTTGGTCCTTCTTAGAAAGTGGAACAAAATACTCATGGGAGCAATTACTTAAAGTGTAGAGAAGAGAATGAAGAAAAGGCCATCCAGAGACTGCCCGACCTGGGGATCAATCCCATATATAATCTCCAAACCCCGACACTACTTTCGATTCCAAGAAGTGCTTGCTGAAAGGAGCCTGATATAGCTGACTCATTAGAGGCTCTCCCAGTGCATGGCAAATACAGAGGTAGAGGCTCGCAGCCAACCATTGAACTGAGTGTGGGATCCCCAGTGGAGGAGTTAGAGAAAGAACTTAGGAGCTAAATGGGTCTGCAAATCCATAGGAAGATTACCCTGTGGTAGGGCAACATATGGGTATATGCTCAAGTGAGGTACACCTGGATCTTCAGGTAGATCTATTTCCAATTTTCTGAGGAACCTCTAAATTGATTTCCAGAGTGGTTTTACCTGTTCGCAATCCCACCAGCAATGGAGGAATGTTCCTCTTTCTCCACATCCTCATCAACATGTGTTATCATCTGAGTTTTGAAATTAGCCATTCTGACAGGTGTGAGGTGGAATCTCAGGGTCATTTTGATTTGCATTTCCCTGATGACTAAGGACTTTGAACATTTCTTTAAGTGCTTTTCAGCCATTCAAGATTCCTCTGTTGTGAATCGTCTGTTTAGTTCCGTACCCATTTCTTGATTTGGGTGTTTAGTTTCTTGGTGGTTAGCTTCTTGAATTCTTGTATATTTTAGATATTAGCCCTCTATAGGATGTGGGGATAATGAAGACATTTTCCCAATCTGTAGCTTTCCCATTTGTCCTATTGATTATGTCCTTTGCCTTACAGACGCTTTCCAGTTTGATGAGGTCCCATTTATCAATTCTTGATCTTTGTGCCTGAGCAGTTGGAATTCTGTTTAGGAAATTTCCCCCTGTGCCAATCAGTTTAATTCTCTTTCCCAATTTCTCTTTTTATTAGAATCAGTGTACCTAGTTTGCTGTTGAAGTCCTTGATCCACTTGGGCTTAATCTTTGTCCAATGTAATAAATATGGGTTTATTTTCATTTTTCTACATACAGATTGCCAATTAGAACTGCACCATTTATTGAAGATGCTTTCTTTTTTCCATTGTATATTTTTGGCTTCTTTGTCAGAGATCAAGTGTGTGGTTTTATTTCTGTAGCTTCTATTCTATATTATTGATCAACCTGTCTCTGTTCCAATACCATGCCATTTATATCATTAATGCTCTGTAGTATAGCTTGAGGTCAGGGATGCTGATTCCCGCAGCCATTCTTTTATTGTTAAGAAGTGTTTTGACTATTCAGAGATTTTTGTGTTTCCAGATGAATTTGAGAATTGATCTTTCCATGTCTATGAAAAATTGTGTTAGGATTTTTATGGGCATTGCATTGAATCTGTAGATTGCCTTTGGTTGGATGGGCATTTTAACTATGCTAATTCTGTCAATCCCTGAACAAGGGAGATCTGTCCATTTTCTGAGGTTTTCTTCGATTTCTTTCTTGAGAGAATTGAAGTGATTGTCATACAGATCTTTCACTTGTTTGGTTAGAGTTACCCCAACATATTTCATATTATTTGTGGCTATTGTGAAAAGAGGTGTTTCCCTAATTTCCTTCTCAGCCCATTTATCATTTGTATAAAGGAGAGCTACTGATTTATTTGAGTTAATTTTATACATGGCCATTTTACTGAAGTTGTTTTCAACTGGAGAAGTTCTCTGGTAGAATTTTTGGGGTCGCTTATATATACTATCATATCATATGTAAATAGTGATGCCTTAATTTCTTTGTTGCCAATTTGAATTCCATTGATTTTTTTTTTTGTTGTCTTACTGTTCTAGTTAGAACTTCAAGCACTATATTGAATAGATATGTGAAAGTGGGCATCCTTGTCTTGTCCCTGATTTTAGTGGGATTGCTTCAAGTATGTCCCCATTTAATTTGATATGGGCTGTTGATTTGCAGTAAATTGCTTTTATTATATTTAGGTATGGGTCTTGAATTCATGATCTCTCCAATATTTTTAACATGAAGTGCTGTATTTTGTCAAATGCTTTTCCTGCATCTAAGGAGATAATCATGTGATTTTTTTTTCTTTGAGATTGTTTATATAGTGAATTACGTTAATGGATTTTCATATATTAAACAAACCTTGCATCCCTGGGATGAATCCTACTTGATCGTGGTGAATGATGGTTTTTATGTGTTCTTGGATTTGGTTTTCAAGAATTTTATTTAGTATTTTTGCATTCCTATTTATAAGGGAGATTGGTCTGAAGTTCTTTTATTTGGTTGGGTCCTTGTGTGGTTTAGGTATCATAGTAATTGTGACTGCATAGAATGAGTTAGGGAGTGTTCTTTCTGTTTCTATTTTACAGAAGAGTTGAGAAAAATTGGTATCAAGTCTTGTTTGAAGGTTTGGTAGAATTTCTGCACTAAACCCATCTGACCCTGGACTTTTTTTGGTTGGGAGGTTTTTAATGACTTCTATTTCCTTGAGCTATGTGGGCTAGTGTAGACTGTTTACCTGCTCTTGATTGAACTTTGGTATGGGAAATCTGTCTAGAAAACAGTCCATTTCATCTAGATTTTCCACTTTTGGTGAGTATAGGCTTTTATAGTAGGATCTGATGATTTTTCGAATTTCCTGTTTCTATTGTTACATCTTCCTTTTCATTTCTGATTTTGATAATTTGGACACTGCTTCTCAGCCCTTTAGTTAGTTTGGCTAGGAGTTTAACTTTCTTGTTGATTCTCTCAAAGAACCAGCTTCTGGTTTTGTTGATTTTTTTGTATTATTTTCTTTGTGTCTATTTGATTGATTTTGGCACTGAGTTTCTCTATTTCCTTTTTTCTACTCCTCTTGGGTGAGTTTGCTTCATTTTGTTCTAGAGCTTTCAGGTGTGCTGTTAAGTTGTTAGTGTAAGATCTCTCCAGTTTCTTTACCTGGGAAAAAAGTGCTATGACCTTTCCTCTTAGCACTGCTTTCAAACTTATGTGTCCCATAAGTTTGTGTATGAAATGTCATTATTTTCATTAAATTTCAGGAAGTCTTTAATTTCTTTTTTTTCTTCCCTGACCAAGTTATCATTAAGTGAAGAGTTGTTGGTTTCCAGGCAAACATAGGACAGTTTGTTGTAGATTCATATTTTAAAAGGCTTCACGTATAGCTGTTCTAGAATTTATGTCCCTTCCTAAGTAGTAATGATTTCACACACTTAAGCAGCTAATAGAAAAAAATCACTTTAATGATAGCATGCATTCACCTCTGGATAACAGTGAAAGAAGACCCAGACTAGAAGAGAATTTGCTTTCTGCATATGCTGTCAAACTTAAATCTCTTTTAGGTGCAGACCCTATTGTATACATTTGATAATTAGTGACATGAGATTACAAGTCTATTCACTATGAGTGACAGAGATTTACAAAGGAAATCTGTCTTCTAGATCATAAGTATTATTAAAATGTAGATTGAAAACATGTACTAATGGCAATTCTTTCACATGTGAAGACAGAACACAAATACAGAAAACATAAAGGAAAAGAGCACTGTGGTTGGAGATCTCAGAAGAATAGCTATACTGTGCTATTCTATCCTTAGAGTAAGGCTGCTTTTGCAGCTGAGGAGGCTGGTTTCAAGGCCATGAACAGCTGTGCCTAAATACAAACCAGGAGTTGATGTTAACAAGTCCTGACTGCTCCCTGTCTCAGGGCTAAGTCAGCAATACAGAGGATTCCCTTTAACTTTCCTTTTTGTTTTATGTGCATGGATGTGTTGCCTGAATATATCTGTGTGCATTACCTGCAAGGCCAGAAGGAGCATCAGATCCCTTGGGACCGGAGTTCCAGGAAATGTTTAGATACCAATAGTTTTCTGAGAATGAAACTTGTCTTCTCTCTAACAAACATTAGTGCTCGTGACTAGTATGCTGACTCTCTAGCTGTGTGTTCATAGAAAATTGTTTGACCTTTTGATTAAATTATATTCCTTGACCTCTCTCAATGGCTTCCCTACTTCTTGTCTTCGAAGTCATTCATTTTATGTATGTTTTAGAAAGTATGTACAAATATATGAAAAAACATGCTGGGTGCATTTCTGTTTGTTGTGTGTATATGCTCCAGTGATGAACACTTTGATGAACACTTGCATTGGCAAAACAATTAGAAAGTTCTCTCTGCCTCAGGCTAATTCTCCCACTTGCAAGACACCTGCTGTGTTTCCACTTTCTTTGTCAACCCATATCCTTCTGGAATCATAAACCAAATTAAACTCTTTCAGAAGTTGCCTTAGACATTGTATTCTATCATTACAACATAAAAGACACTAGGACACAGCCATAAATTTTTACTCCTGTAAAAATTCTTTCATGTAACTTAAGAGAATCATGGGATCTAAAACAGTTCCCTTATTGTTGACTTCATGCATCTTTTGTCCATACACATTTACAAATACAAATTTGTATACAAGTGCAAATAAAATTGAAGGACATCATAAAGTTTGAAATGATTGTTGATACTTGTCACTTTTTTGTTTTACAAAAATAAATAAACTCAAGCAAAACAATGTAAGTGGGTTGGCTAAGATCTTACCAAATTCTTTGTAGTCACAGAATACTTTTGGTATTCTTGAATGTCTTCAAAGACTACAGTGATATGTAAAGGCTTTAGTAGACTGATTCCATATGAAAGAGTTTACTCTTGAATAAGGATACCAGAAAGTGCAAATCATTAACACATCATCTATGTTTATGGGGTTGCTCTGAATTATGACTTTATCTCATGACCTTTTCAAACACTTTTTCTAAGACTAATGATACATGCAAAGGCTTTAACACATTGGGTCTGCATAGCATTTCTCTCTAGGATCTGTTCTTTTATATATTCATAGATAACTGTGTTGTGAAAATGTTTTATCCCATTTGCATTCTCCTGATGTTTGAGGTGTGTTGGACCTCAGTGGACCCCATAATATAAAGGCTTTCCCATTTTGCTGAAATTCATACAACTTCTCTCTAGTATGCATAATTTCATAATGGTAAAGACTACAGAAGTGTGAAAAGACTTCACCATACTAATTACATTCATAAGGTTTCTCACCAATACTAATTCTTTTATGATGAAGAAGACTACAGAATTGTGAAAAGCTTCACCACCTTAAATACATTCACAGGATATCTGACTTAGCTTTTCCATTACTAAGAAGCTGTCATGATCAAGGCAACTTTTGTGATAGCAAGTATTTAATTGGGGCTGACTTACAGTTTCAGAAGTTTAGTACATTTTCATCATAGCAGGAATAATGGCAGGCATACAGGCAAACATAATACTGGAGAAGGATATGACAGTTCTGCATCTTCATCCAAAGGCAGCTAGGAAGAGACTGTGTTCTAGAGAGTTAATAGGAGGCTCTGTTCAGCACTGGGCGGGGAGGGGGACTACAAAGCCTACCACCGCAGTGATGCACTTTCTCCAGCAAGGCCACACCTGCTAATAATGCCACTGTCTGAACGCAGCATATTCCAACTACGATGTTACACTGCCTGGCCCAAACATTGTTCAAACACATGAATGTATGGTGACCATACTTAAACATAACATAATGCAAAACACATGAGCTCCAAATTCAAAAGGTCCCATCATCTATAGCAGTCTCAAAACTGTTAAAAAGTCCAAAGTTCAAAGTCTCTTCTAAGATTAATCCTATTATGTAACTGTAATCACATATATTTTCAAATAAAAAAAGCATATAACATACCTGTAAGTTCACAGGATATGCATCCCCATTACTATATTTCATCATGAGGAAATATTGGACCTAAACAAGACCAAAAGCCAAAAGTGCAATCTCCAAACTCTGCATTGCCACATCGATGTCAAAGCATCCTTCAGACCTCCAACACCTTTCCGTTTTGTTCACTGCAGCACACTTCTGTCTCTTTAGCTGGATTTATTCCCTGAAAGCAGCTTTCCTGAGCAGCTATACCACAGCTCTGGCATCTCAAAATCTTGGGGTTTCCAAGATAACTTCAATATTACAGCTTCTTGTTCCAGTATCTGGGATCCACACATGATCATCTGCACTCCTCAAAAGAAATTGGGTCACTTCTCCAGCTCTTGCTACTATAGCACTCTGTGTTCTGTTTTACTCTAATCTACTGCTGCTGCTGTTCTTTCTGCTCATCACATGGGACTGACATCTTCAATATGCTGAGTTTTCATGCTGCATCTAGGCCTCACAGCCTTCCTCTCATATGCTCCCTTCATTGAGTCATGTCTTAGCTGCTCTGCATGACACTTACATGACTTAGAAACCAGTACCACCTGGGTGGTTCTCAAACATGACTATGTCCAGGTACACCACAAGGTACAACTTTGGCTTTCTCTGGAACACAGCTTCTTTGTCCTCTCAGAAAGCACTTCCCAGAAGTTTTCAAATCAGTGATGTTGACTTCTTCTTCATCACCTCTAATTTTTAACTACAGCTAACCAGTATAAATTGTCTCACTTGTCCCTGACACCCTTGGTCCTGTGAAGGCTTGATGCCCCAACATAGGGGAATGCTAGGGTGGTAAGGCAGGAGTGGCTGGGTGGGTGAGGGAGTATCCTCATAGAAGCTGGGGGATGGAGGTGCAATAAGTGGTTTTCAGAGGGGAAACTGGGAAGGGGGTTAACAACTGAAACATAAATAATTAAAATAACCAATAAAAGTTTTAAAAAATTTTAAAATATGCTTAAAAAACTAAAAACATAAACAAAAATAAAACAAAACTTTCAGATTTTGGAATTTTGTCTAAGAGGTATTCAAACTCTAAGATTCCATGAACACCACAATGGAAAGTGAAATGTAATAGGTTTGACAATCTGGACCATATGAACACAGTTACTGAGAGGTAAGGCTTCCATGGGCACCCAGAACTTGTAGTGGGAAATCTTTTAGAACACTGTGGCAAAAGTGTATTTCAGATTAGGAGCAACAATGAACAGTGTTGGTAATGTTAAATCACTTCTGCCAAGATACTGCTGACTCTGAATGCCCCTAAAGCAAAAACAGTGTTTTTTGTTGTTCTTGTTGTTCTTTTCAAAATTAGACCACTGGAGATTTAGAGCTGAAGGCTAGCCTAATTTTCACTTTGAAAACCAAAATGATTCAGAATGGATAAACACTGACACCCTTACTTTTTATTTCAGTTTAATCTTTATTTATTTATTTATTTTACACCCCCAGATTTTATTACCCTTCTGGTCCACCCTCTCACTGCTCTACATCCCATACCTCCTTCCTGTACATGTCTCCACGAGAATGTCCCCACCACCCATCACCCACCCCACCAGATCTCTAAACACCTTGGGGTTTTTTCAGTCTCTTGATGGTTAGATGCATCTTCTCCGATTGAACCCAAAGCCAGCAGTCCTCTGCTATATAAGTGTTGGGGGCCTCACATCAGCTGGTGTATGCTGCCTGGTTGGAGTGTCTGAGAGATCTCAGAGATCCATGTTCATTGAGACTGCTGGTCTTCCTACAGGATCACCCTCCTCCTCAGCTTCTTCTAGCTTTCCCCTAATTCAACCACAGGGGTCAGCAACTTCAGTCCATTGGATGGTTGCAAATATCTGCATCTGACTCTTTGAGATACTTGTTAGGTCTTTGAGAGAGCAGTCATGATAAGTTCCTTTTTGTTAGTGCTCCATAGCCTCAGTAATATTGTCTGGCCTTGGGACCTCACCTTGAGCTGGATTCCGTTTTAGGCCTGTCGCTGGGCCTTCTTTTCCTCAGGCGCCTCTCCTTTCCATCCCTGCAGTTCTTTCAGACAGGAATAATTATGGGTCAGAGTTGTGACTGTGGGATGGCAAACCAACCCCTTACTTTTGAAGAAAAAGAGAAAGAAAAAGAAAACAAAGTAAGAAAATGCAGTTGTGGGATTGAATGGTCTCTCAGTGGAGGAAGGATTGCTATATAATCAGAACACCTGAGTTGTAACCCCTCACACTACATGACATGCCAGCATTACTTATTCCTAGAAATGGCTGTACTGGTACGTAATCTACTAACCAGTCTGGCCTTGGGCACAAAATCTGCTTCATTACCTTCTTAGTCATGGGATTAATGAAGTTTGCCACCAATTCTGAATGGAAAATGTTTTTAATAACTTGCTTTAATTAGTTAAACAATTCTGTCTTGGTATTCATTTATTCTTTATGAAATATAACTTTGTCTTAGGTAATATTTGCAAACAATGTCTTAGAGTACATGCATATATCAAATTTTGTTGGATATTTGCCATGTTTTGATTTTAGGTTAAATGTGGCTGAATAAAATGAATTAGGAAAATTTTCTGTGTTGTGGAGGAAATCAATGTTTTGTTGAAAGCCTAGGTAGCTCTTCAGGACTAAGATCATTAATCTTAGAGGAGAATCTGCGACTGCCAATTTAATAAGCCAGCATGATTTATGACTACATTCTAAATATTTATCCTTATACTCACACAAAACTATAGCTCTCATACCTCTTAAGAAAAATATGGCTTGAGATAGATGGATACCATTACTGAGAACCAAATAGAACAATACTCAGAGAATAGGAGATTATGTGGTGCCTACCCCTTTCTGATTCATCTGAAACAGAACTGCATATAAAGCTCAGGGGTGAAGGTGTAGGACAGGTTGAAAACATGGCAAGAGCCAAGAACAGGAAGTTTTCTTTGAGAATGCCTCTCCTTCAAATGGTAGAGAGATGACATCAATGACATCTCATCAATGTGGCAACCTAAACAAAAATGGAAAGGCGATATTCATAGACATATGAACATGGAAGTGTTGATCTTCACGAAAACTCAACTATATGCAGAGAACTACTGACAACCTAGGAATCTTGAAATTGGAAGAGATAATCTACCCAAGGGAAGAATTTTCCAGTAGGCAATCCTACACCATGAGTTTAGCCCTGAAGTATTATACATACAAGCTATGGATTAAGTAGGTTCTATTTCTATATTTAGAACATTCATGAATGTACACTATGAATATTAGAGTATTTGAGGCGTGTACATGGAAAGGATTGAAGTGTTGAAGGAAAAGCAAAATTATGTAATTATATTTAAATCTTAAAAATAAAAAATACTGGATTTGACTCCCGGCTTTGGAGATAGGGCCCCCATCTTCTCTCCTGCAACTGAGCAGACTGGTACAGCCAGGAGCACAGGAAACACAGGAGTGGCAGAGCAGCTGGGACAGCGTCCTTCCGGGCTCCATTTGTACCCAGGGGTTAAGCAACACCACAGCCATGTGTACACTGATCGTGTCAGGGGAGAACTGCTCTGTAGGGAGTGATTTGACTCCCAAATTTGGAGGTGAGGCCTCCATCTTCTCTCCAGCATCTGAGCAGGCAGGTACAGCCAGGAGCACTGGGAACACAAGAGAGGCCGAGCAGCTGGAGCAGGGTCCTTCAGGACTCCACCTGCACCCAGGAGCTGGGCAGCGCCACAGAACTCTGTGCCATGGGAGAACCAGTCACACAGTGGTGCAGAGACAGGCTTGCAGGCCGAAAGGAGGGACAAGCACCAGCCAGAGACATCAGGACCTACTAACACCAGAGATAAACAGATAGAGGAAGGCAAACTCAAGAATGTTACCAACAGAAATCAAGGCAACATGGCACCATCCAAACCCAATTCTCACACAACAGCAAGTCCTGGATACCCCAACACATGGGAAAAGCAAGATTTGGATTTAAAATCATAGCTCATGATGCTAATAGAAGGCTTCAAGAAGGACATAAATAACTCCCTTGAAGAAATACAGGAGAATACAGGTAAACAGGTAGAAGCCTTTAAAGAATTACAGGAAAGCTCAACCAAACAGGTGAAGGAATAGAAGAAAACCATCCAGGATGTAAAAATGGAAGTAGAAACAAGAAAGAAATCACAAAGGGAAACAACTCTAGACATAGAAAACCTAGGAAAGAAATCAGGAGTTATGGATGCAAGCATCAACAACAGAATACAAGAGATGGAAGAGATAATCTCAGATGCAAAAGATACCATAGAAACCATTGACATAACAGTCAAAGAAAATGCAAAATGCAAAAAGCTCCTAACCAAAAACATCCAGGAAATCCAGGACACAATGAGAAGACCAAACCAGAGGATTACAAATCAAAGAGAGCAAAGATTTCCAACTTAAAGGGCCAGTAAATATCTTCAACAAAATTATAGAAGAAAACTTCCCTTACCTAAAGAAAGAGATGCCCATAAACATACAAGAAGCCTATAGAACTCCAAACAGACTAGACCAGACCAGGAAGTCCTCCCGTCACAAATCAAATGCACTAAACAAAGAATATTAAAAGCAGTAAGGGAAAAAGGTCAAGTAACTTATAAAGGTAGGTCTATCAGAATTACTCCAGACTTCTCACCTGAGACGATGAAAGCTAGGAGATCCTGGGTAGATCTCATACAGACCCTAAGAGAACACAAATGCCAACCTAGGCTACTATACACAGCAAAACTCTCAATTACCATAGATGGAGAAACCAAGGTATTCCATGTTAAAACCAAATTTACATAATATCTTTCTACAAATCCATCCTTATGCCACATATTTTCCCTTAAACTTAAAAAGAATTAAGGAGAAAACAGTGGTCAGCGGGGCCTGAACCTACACCACCACCTCTGCAGTCACAGTGAAGTCTGCCATCAGAAGACTGAAGGAATTGAAAGACCAGTAGAAGCCCTACCATCTGAGACTTGCATAGCATGCAATAAAACAGGTTATTTACATTAAAAAAAGAATTAAGAAACAGAAAAATGCAAAATACATTCCACTTCCATCCATTCAATTTCTGGTGAATGCTTGATATGTAGGATCTTATCTACTGACCTATGGATCTGTCCTTGTATTAGCATTTAAATGTTAGTGTGGTTGGAGTGATGAAATCACCTTTAGTCTTGGATATGTGAGGATAATTACAGTTAGAATTGAAACAAGGTCAAGAAGAGATAGTGACCTGATCCTCTTCAGTGAACAAGCTGGTAATGTGATCGTAATTTTCAAAAAGATGTTTATCCTGCTCTCTCTCTCTCTCTCTCTCTCTCTCTCTCTCTCTCTCTCTCTCTCTCTCTCTCTCTCTCTCTCTCTCTCTCATTCTCATTTCCTCTCTCTCCCCTACCTCCATCTGTCCAATTTTATCTCTGTATATCTCAGTCCAAAGTATTGTATTCAAGTCATGCAAAATTACACTTTTCCTTATGTGATTACAGTTTCTTGAATCAACAAGAAAAAAAATCAAACCATTTCATAAAATGAACAGAATGTACTGGTTGACATGGATGCTGAGTACTCAGTGCAAGAAATTTACTGTGGCCAGGAAAACTCAAAGTTTGCATGTGATACTGCATACAAAGTTATTCCATACTTTTGGCATTGATATCTTGATTGTGATGTTGTCTGTTCTGATGGGTATCATTATAAATCTATTTTAAAAGAGTCAGAGATGATCGCAGCCTATGCATGCATGCATATATACATACACACATACCAGTTGTTACTTGTCTTAAAAATGTGGCCAAATGTGTGGGGGAGGGGAGTTTCTGTGTGTATGCTTTTGTGTGTGTTGTTGTATGTATGGTTCTGAGTGCATGTATAACCCTCATTATGTCCTATATATCCATATATATGCATACATTAACTTTGAAGTCAGAAGTTGTCAGATACCCAGGGATAGCAATACGATAGGAGGTAAGGTATTCTGTGTATCCTGGAAACAAAAGCCAATTCTTCTAGAAGAACATTCATTGTTGTTAACCATTAAGCTATGTGTTCAAAATGTTACACAAGATATTAAACTGAATAATGAACTGAAATCTTATAAAAATTTAGATAAAGGGGTAATTTAAATACTGTAAATGATAGATGCAAGTGATAAAATTAAACATGCATCATCACTGTTTCCAACTGTCCTTAGACTTTAGGTGTCAGAAAGTGAGGCACATGTGGCTTACATACACATAGTGGATTGGTATTCACATAAGAATAAGAACATGCAATACACACATTGGACATAAAAAGAGAGGAGAGGATAGCTATGTGGACACAGGAGCCTATTCAGTAACATTTAGCCTAAGAATCAGGTTGATGGAGAATCAAGAACCAGGAAAGTACAGTGCTAACATGTGTATGAAATTGCTATAATGAATCCCATTTCACTTTATTCTACAGAAGAATGACATCATAATTGTGACAAACAATTTTAATACTGAATTCCATGCACAAAGTTGAGCACTGGAAATCTTAAATGCAATCTTTAAAGAGGAGTTTTCCTAGCTTTCTATGAATGATTACTCTGGTTATGTCCTATATATCCATGAATTAGACAGAGAAATACAGTTCATCACAGAAGCAGTGATCATAAACATGTTACATTTTAATTTTTAAATGATGATCAAGAATCAGAGGTTAACACCAACACTGTGTGGCTCATATCACATGCTAAATAACATCTGTTAGCCTCCACATACTAGAATTGGCCTGTATTTACCTTAAACTCTATGTAGGCCATATCATCAAAGGAACTTCCTATGCCCACACTCATCAATACAATTTTCCACTGTTGTAAGGCTTTTTTGTGTTTTTAACAGTAAACAGGGCAATTTTTATTGGATATTTTCATTTATTTCATTTCATTTACATTCAAATGTTATTCCCTTTCCTGGTTCCCCCCTGGAAATCACCAACAAACCCCCTTCCCCCTGCTTCTATGAGGTTGTTCACCTACCCACCCACTCTCATATCCCTGCCTGGAATTTCCCTACACTGGGGCATTGAACCCTCACAGATCCAAGGGCCTCTCCTCCCACTAATGCCCAGCAAAGCCTTCCTCTGCTACATATGTGGTTTGAGCCATGGGTCCCTCCATATGTACACTTGGGTTGGTGGTTTAGTCCTTGGGAGTCTCACCAGAAACTATAAAAGCCAGAAAATACTGGGCAGATGTCATACAGACCCTAAGAGACAACAAATGCCAGCCCAGGCTACTATACACAACAAAACTCTCAACAAAGATGGAGAAACCAAGATATTTGAGGACAAAATCAAATTTACACAATATCTTTCCAGAAATCCTGCCTTCCAAAGGATAATAGATGGAAAACTCCAACACATGGAGGGAAACTACACCCAAGAAAAAGCAAGAAATTAATCTTCTTTCAACAAACCCCAAAGAAGATATCCACATAAAGATGATTCCACCTCTAACAACAAAAATAACAGGAAGCAACAATCACTTATACTTAATATCTCTTAACATCAATGGACTCTATTTCCCAATAAAAAGTCATTGACTAACAGACTGGATACATAAACAGGACCCAACCTTTTGCTGCATGCAGAAAATGTACCTCAGTGACAAAGACAGACAATACCTCAGAATAAGTCTGGAAAAAATTTTTCCATGCAAATGGTCCTAAGAAACAAGCTGGAGTAGTCAATCTAATATCAAATAAAATTGACTTTCAACCAAAAGTTATTAAAATAGTTAAGGAAGGACACTTAATACTCATCAATGTAAATATCTGCCTAGAAGAACTCTCAATTCTGAACATCTATGCTCCAAATGCAAGGACACTCACATTCATAAAAGAAACTTTACTAAAACCCAAAGCACACATTTCACCTCACATAATAAGAGTGGGAGACTTCAACACCCCTCTCTCAGCAATGGACATATCATGGAAATAGAAACTAAACAGAGACACAGTGAAACTAACAGAAGTTATGAACCCAGTGGATTTAACCAATATCTATAGAACATTTCATCCTAATACAAAAGAATATACCTTCTCAGCACCTCATGGTACCTTCTCCAAAACTGCCCATATAATAGGTCGCAAAACAGGCCTCAACAAATACAAGAAGATTGAAATAATCCCATGCATCCTATCAGATCACCACGGACTATGCTGGGCTTCAGTGATTATAAAAGTAGTGGAGAGCCCATGTACACATGAAAGCTGAACAACATTCTACTCAATGATAACTTGGCTAAGGAAGAAATAGAGAAAGAATTTAAATATTTTTTAGAATTTATTGAAAATGAAGGCACAACATACTCAAACATATGGGACACAATAAAAGCTTTGCAAAGAGGAAAACTCATAACTCTAAGTCCCTCAACAAAAAAAAAAAACCTGGAGATAGCATACACTAGGAGCTTGACAGCATACCTGAAAGCTCTACAACAAAAAGAAGCAAATACACCCAAGAGAAGTAGATGACAGGAAATAATTAAACTCAGGGTTGAAATTAACCAAGTAGAAACACAAAGAACTGTACAAAAAAAAAAATCAACAAAACCCGGACCTGGTTCTTTGAGAAAATCAACAATATAGATAAACCCTTAACCAGACTAACCAGAAGACACAGAGACAGTATCCAAATTAACAAAATCAGAAATTAAAATGAAGACATAACAACAGAAACTGAGGAAATAAAAAAAATCATCAGCTCTTACTACAAAAGCCTATTCTCAACAAAACTGGAAAATATGGATGAAATAGACAAATTTCAGGATCAGATAAACCATCTAAACAGTCCCATAACCCCTAAAGAAATAACAGCAGTCATTAAAAGTCTTCTAGCAAAAAAAAAAAAAAAAAAATCAGGATCAAATGGGTTTAGTGCAGAATTCTATCAGACCTTCAAAGAAGAACTAATACTAATACTCTTCATACTATTCCACAAAATAGAAATGGAAGGAACACTACCCAATTCATTCTATGAAGCCACAAACAGCTGAATGTACAATTTCAGCTCAATACTTTAAAGATATTGAAAGAACAATACCCTGCTTCATATTAAAAAATAAGAAAGAATAAGTAAAATAATTCCGAGCAACAAAACAATGGTTGTATGTCTCTCTATTAAAGATTTCAAGTTTGAGTACAAAATTATTATGATTAGATTAGCATGATCATGGCATAAATGGAGATAAGCTTATCAGTGGAATATACATGAAAATTAAGATATAAAATAACACAAATATGGACAGCTGATCTTTATAAATTAGACAAAAATGTGTACTGTTGAATAAAGACACCTTCTTGGATTACAGTACTGGTCAATCTGGATGTCTATATACAGAAGAATGAAGATAGATTCATACTCAGCACTCTGTAAAAATTTCAGTCCAAACACTTCAAACTCTGTGGGGAGCCAAACAAGGTCTTTCAGCCATGGCTGTCTTATGACCATGAGATTGTTGAACAAAGACCTGCCCAGGAACTGCCAGTACAAAAGGATTCCGAGAGTAACTACGGATCGCTCCACCCTTAACCGCAGAATGTCCCTACGTGCGCAGATACCAGATGTCTTTACCAGATGCCCTTTGTGCTTCCTGCTGCCAAGAATACCTTGACCCCTCCCTCCTTTGCATTTTGTAAAGGTCACTTCCCCCTAGCTCCCCCTCCCAACTTCCTCATTCAGGGCTTGGCCCATAGCTCACTTACCCCTAGCTCCCCTTCCCAACTTCCTCATCCCCACTGCTTAAAACGCGCTGCCTGTGTGTCAATGAATGAGACCTTGACAATGGAACCTTGCTTGGTCTCCTTCCTTTCTCCCCCCCCCCCCCATGACCCTCAGGTAGCGCCTCTTCGGGACCCTGAATAACTAGACCTGCTGGACGGGTCAAAACTCCTTAGTATAAAATGAGAAAAACTGAACTTGATAGAAAAGAAAGTGGATTATGGTATTGAACTCACTGGAACAGGAGAAGTATATTTAAACAGAAAAACATTAGTGCAGATACTATGAAAAACAAATAAGAAAAGCACATCATGAAACTGAAAAACTTATCTATTGCAAGCAACACAACCACTCAGATATAGCAGCAATCTACAGCACAGGCAAAGACAACTTTTATTATCTTCACATCTCATAGAAAACATTTAATACCTAATAATAAACTATGAACTCAAGAATCTAGGTATGAAAAATTGAATCATCCATTTTCCAAATGAGATATATATCTCAATAAAGAATTCCCAAAATGGAAGTTCAAAAGGCTGAGGAACACATAAATAAGTATTTCATCTTTTCTGTTATTGCATGTTGTTTTTTGTTTTTATGTCTTATAAAACTACTCTTTTCTGAAATGAAAAGAGGATATTTTGAAACTGGGAGGTATATTTGGGGTAGGTAGGATTAGTGGAAGGAAGAAAAAATGGGGTCAGTTTATATTGTATGGGAGAAGAATGTATCTTCAATAAAAGAAATATTCAACATACTTGTTCAGAAATAATAAGGGGGAATAATAATAAGGGGAAGGGGCAGAATGAAATGGGGAAGTGAACACAGAAAGGCTTTCTTGGGCATATATGCCCAGATCAGTCTTCTGTGTCTGCCCGAAAATTACCTCCCAGGCAGTTATGTTCCAGTCTGCTGTCCCTCCCTGCAATTCTAACATGGTACTGCCCAAGTCCAACTCCAGGCTGGGATACTGACCTGGACCTTAGGTCTGCACCTGAGAGTTGGGGGAGGAAGCCTCTCTGCAGTTCTCTGTAGGCCCCTCGGAAGCAGTCAGTTTTCAATTCATAACAATGCTGCAATCTAGATTGCTGCCCAAGCCATATTCGGAGGGGAGTGGGTGGAACAGTGGACTTTTATCTCGGGTTATTTGAGTTCTAATCGATATGATGGGCACAAATTTGTTGCAATAAATTTCCAACACCAATATGCCTGTGAAAGGAAAACACAAATCAATTAATATGAATAGAAGCTGCACACCTAGATAGGGTGGATTTACCACTACATTGCTATATTCCCCAGCTACGAGATCCCTTACAACTTGCAGTTTCTCCAGGCCATGTGTTTCTGCTCCATTTTCCTTCTACCTCCTCCTCTTCAGTCATCCTCTCTATCCGCCCCCCTTGTTCTTCCCCCCATTCTCTCTCCTTCTCTCCACAAACTTTTTAGCTCCACCACCCTTCCACTGCCCAATCACTGGATGTAGTCTTTATTTTAAAACGGGGAGAAGGCTCACAAGAAGTCACCTGAGTACTTGATTCACTCCTCATCCCAGGCAGCCCCTCTTGGGGAAACAGAATTAGCATTAAAATATAAACAGCACCAGGGCAACCCACAATAGAAGACCACAGCTGCTCCTAAATCCAGACCAGAAGGAGTTCATTTTAACTAGCCCTGACGGCTCTCTGTCTCAGGGCTAAGTCAGCACTACAGAGAATTCCTTTTAACCTTCATTTTTATTTTATGTGCATGGATATGTTGCCTGCATATGTCAATGTGCAGAACCTGCAAGGCCAGAAGAACATCAGGTGCCTTGGGACTGGAGTTTCAGGGCACGATTAGCTACCAAATGGTTTCCGTGAATGAACCTTGTCTTCTGTCTAACAAACCTCAGTGTTCTTGACTAGTATGCTGCTTCTCTAGCTGTGTTTTTATTGAAAATTATTTGACATTTTAATTAAAATATATTATGTTATTCCTCGTCCTCTTTCCGTGCCTTCCCTAATTCTTCCCTTCCAAGACATTCAGTTTAAGTATTTAAGAAAGTATGTACAAATACATGAATAAAACATGCAGAGTGCATTTCTGTTGGTTGTGTGTATATGGTCTGGGGATGAACACTTTGCATTGGATAAAAAATGAGATGGCTCATCTCTGCCTCAGGTTAATTCTCCCACTTGTGAGACATTTGCTGTGTTTCCACTTTCATGGTGATCCCATATCCCCCTGGAACCATAAACCAAATTAAATTCTTTCATAAGTTACCTTAGACATTGTATTTTACCATAATAACATAAAAGGCACTAATACACAGCCATGAAGTTTTACACCTACAAGAGTAGTTTCATGTAACTGAAAAGAATTATGACATCTAAAACAGTAGTTACTGTTCACTTCATGTGGCTTTTGTCCATGAGTTTGCAAGTGCAAACAAAATAGAGGGACATCATAAAATTTGATTTTTGATGCATGTCACATTTTTAAAAAAAAATTAAATAATCTTGAGTAACTCAATATAAGTGTGTTGGCTAAGATCTTACCAAACTCGTTGTCCTCACAGATTACTTTTGGTATTATTTAATGTCCTCAAACACTACCATGATATGCAAAGGTTTTAATAGATTCATTACATACTAAAGAGTTTACTCTTGTTTAAAGATAACAGAAAGTGCAAAACTTTAACACATCGTCTAAGTTTATAGGGTTTCTCTGCATTATGACTTTGTCTCATGACTTTTTCTAAGTCTTTTTCTAAAACTACTGTTACGTGCAAAGGTTTGCCACACTGCTTATTAATAGCATTTCCCTCCAGAGTGTGTTCTTGTGTGTATTCATAGATAATTGTGTTGTTAAAACATTTTATGATATTGATTACATTTGTAAGATTTCTCTTCAATATGTGTTCTGTTATATATTGAAAGATGACTATGATATACAAATGTTGGGAACATGCAAAAGAAACTTATCCAAAGGACTGCCTTTTTGTAACCAACCTCCATTTAATCATAAGTTGAAAGTAAGTTTAAATCCCAGGTCATAGGAGACTTGCATACTTAGCAATATCTGGCCAGCTTTCATTATTCATGTTTTGATCCCCAAAACATAATGACTGTTCCTAACCATAATTTCTGTTATTTGTGTTTTATTCCTCAAAATATAATGCCTGTTACTAACCACAAAAGAACAAATGGCTATGATTGGCTAGAACATAAAAATGCATCCCTTATCAGTTGATAGATTAAGTATAGAAAAAAATTGTGATGGGGGACGGTAACTGGGCATTGATGCTTGTTGTTTTCAGGTTGGAAACTATATAACTTTCAGGGTGGGGAAGGGGTGGGATATTGTAAATAAGGTTCTATGTATATTTTTCTGGCCCTGATTGATCAGTAGCAACTTGAATACAATAAATTCTTATAAGTTGCAATGTCCTGGTGTTTGAGTTGTGTTGGATCTCAGTGGACCCCATAACATAAAGGCTTTACCACATTGCTGACATTCATACAATTTCTCTCCATTATGAATAGTTTCATAATGATAAAGAACACAGAGGTGTGTAAGGCCTTCACCACACTAAAGATATTCATAATGTTTATCCTAAGTAATAATTCTTAAATGATGAGGAAGAGTACAGAATTATGCAAAGGTTTCACCATATTAAATACACTCACAGGGTTTCTGTGTTAGTATTTCCATTACTGTGAAGAGACATCATGAACAAGGCAACTCTTACAAAAGGAAATGTTTAATTGAGGCTGGCTTAAATTTTCAAAGGTTTAGTCCATTTTCATCATAGCAGGACACATGGCAGGCATAAAGGCAGACATGATACTGGAGAAGAAGCTGAGTTCTGTATCTTGAACTAAAGGCAGCCAGGAAGAAGCTGTCTTCCAGGCAACTAGTGTCTCCTCAGCACTGGGAGGAACTTCAAAGCCCACCCCCAGAATAATGCACTTCCTCCAAAAAAGCTGCTGAGTTCTGCTGTTTGCTGGGGTTGGAACATGGCCTGTTCTATTACATTATTGCTAGCTTTCTATTTTTCAACAGCTTCACTGCCTAAGCTTGGCTGTCTTGGAACTTGCTCAGTAGATTAATCTTGAACTCAGAGATCTGCATGACTCTGTCTCCTGAATGCTGGGATAAAAGGTATGTAATACTTTTCCTGTATGTAAGCTTTTCTTTACCTAAAACTTGTTCTGTACCTGGAATATTTGAAACAGAAATCTGCTTGACTCTCATCTCGAATTTAAGGCATATACCACCATGCCTAGACCTAAGCTTTTCCTTTTAGATCTTAAATAGAAATCCAATATAGTAATCACAATCATTCACTTGTCAATTTGACACATAATTGTATCTCCTTATGTCCACAGGAAAACAATAACCAGGTGATAATAATGCCTAAGGTGATACAGTTCTCCTTTGTACAACTGACAATCCATAAGTTTAGCTGGATGGAATCTTGCCCTAACTTCACCATTCCTTTAGTACCATTTAATATCATTGATCTCAGGATTTAGATTCATTCTACTTCCTGGTGAGCCTTTTTTCTATGAATCTTACATTTTATATTTTTCCTTTCTAAGATTATTGTGCTTGATCAAAACAATCATCATGAGAGTAACCACAGGCCAAAGGCTATGCTGGGATTTTCTGAGACTTCCTTTGTCAATGCAATAAACATAAACCTCTTTACCTTAGCTTCAAGGATACTCTTCAGACAAGGGCAAAAAAGCAGCAACATTCTTCAGCAAAATATCATAAAAAATATAAACAGTTCAAATCACCCTCCAGTACTTAAGTCTTCCATATTCATCCACTTAGTGCATGTACAAATCCAAAGTCTAAAAATCCACATTGCTCCAAACACATAAATGGTCAGTCCTAACATAGCAATACTTAAGTCTGGGGTACCAACTTTTCTCTTAGAATTTCCATTGCTAAGAAGAAACACTTTGATCAAGGCAACTACAATAATTAAACTACAAGTATTTAATTGGGCCTGGCTTACAGTTTCAAATATTTAGTCCATTACCATCTTAGCAGGAAGCATATCAGCATGTAGGCAGGCATAATGCTGGAGAAGGAGCTGAGAGTTCTGCATCTTCATGAGAAGGCAACCAGGAAGAGACTCTCCCAGTCAAGTAGTAGGAGGGATTACATCACCACCACAGCTATTCACTTTCTTCAAAAAGGCAACATCTTCTCCCACAAGGCCATACCTCCTAAGAGTGCCATTTCTTAGGTCCAAGCACATAAAAATCACCACAGTTTATTTCTACTCTGAATTCTTTCATGTATTTAAATGTTTAGGACATGTGAAGGCTTTACCACATTGATTATAATTATGAGGTTTCTCTTCAGTATGTTTTATTTTATGTATTCAGATACTGTGGCATGTAAAGGATTTTTCCAACTTGAGTACATTCACAAGGTTTTTGTCCAGTGTGTGTTCTTTTATGTCTTTGAACACTATAGTGATATGCATAGGCTTTTCCACAGTCATAAGGTTTCTCTAAAGTATGTGTTGCTTTAAGTATTTGGAGGGTACAGAGATATGCAAAGGTTTTATCATATTCATTAAAATCATATAGATTCTTTCCACAATGTGCTCATTAATGTACTTGGATGATAACCATGATATGCAAAGGCTCTATTACATTGATTATATTCATAAGGTTTCTCTCCTGCACATTGTGTGTGTGTGTGTGTGTGTGTGTGTGTGTGTATTCAGAGATGAGTGTGTCCTGTAAAGGGCTTACTTCATTCATTACATTCACACAATTTCTCTATACTATATGTTCTTTTATGTATGCAGAGATCACTGTAACAAGGAATTAATAAACTGATTACATTCATGGGGAAACTCTCTTGAACGTGTTCTATTATGTACCTGCAGATGACAGTCAGTTGCCAAGGTTTTACCACATTGATTACATTAATAAAGGTTCTCTCCAGTGTGATTTCTTTTGTGTATGTGTAAAGAAGCATGACATGCAAAGGATTTATCACATTGATAACATTCTTGTCATCTCTCTCTTGTATGTGATCTTTTACATCACTGCAGATAGTGTGACTTACAAATACTTTACAACACTAATTATATTCATAAGGTTTCTCTTCTGTATGTGTTCTTTTATAATGGAGACTACAAAGTTGTGAAAAGTCTTTACCACACTGATTACATTCATGAGGTTTCTTTCCAATATGGGATGTTTTATGTTTTGGAGACTAGCGGAACATGCAAAGGCTTTAGCAGATTGGTTACTTTCATAGTATCCCTCCAATATGGGTTCTTTTATGTTTTTGGAGATGTCTCCCTTGTGAATAGGCTTTTTACCACATTAATTCCATTAATAAGATTTCTTGCCTTCTGGTCTCCATCTGCAAGGGGAGAACTGGTTTCCAGGGAGTGACTCCCAGATTTGGAGGAGAGATAGGAATTTTCTCTCTGGTAACTGTCCAAGGCAGGTCTGGCCAGGAGCACATGGGGTACAGGAGGAGGGGTGGAAGAGCAGCTGGGAAAGTGTCCTTCTGGTCTCCATCTGCACCCAGGAGCTGGGCTGTTCCACAGGGGAGAACTGATCTCCAGGGAGTGTTTTGACTCCTTATTTTGGAGGTGAGATCACCATTTTCTCTCCGGTGACTGTCCAAAGTGGGTTCAGCCGGGAGTGTATGGGGCGCAGGGGTGGCAGAGCAGCTGGGACAGGGTTCTTCTGGTCGGTCGCCATCTGCACTCAGGAGCTAGGCTGTTCCACAGCCCTTTGTGCCAGGGGAAAGCTGGTCTCCCAGGAGTACTGAGACAGGACTGCAGGCACACAGGAGGGACAAGCTCCAGCCAGAGCAGCAGGACAAACTAACACCAGAGATAACCAGATGGCAAAAGGCAAACACAAGAACATTACCAACAGAAACAAAGGCCACATGGTTTTCCCACAACAGGAAGTCCTGGATACCCCAACACATTGGAAAAGCAAGATTTGGATTTAAAATCACATTTCATGATGCCGATAGAGGACTTCAAGAAGGACATAAATAACTCCCTTATAGAAATACAGGAGATCACAGGTAAACAGGTAGAAGCCCTTGAAAAGGAAACATAAAAATCTCTTAAAGAATTACAGGAAAACACAACCAAACAGGTGAAGGAGTTGAACAAAACCATCCAGGATCTAAAACAGGAAGTAGAAATAATAAAGAACTCACAGAGGAAAACAACTCTGGAGATAGAAAACCTAGGGAAGAATTCAGGAGTCATAGATGCAAGCATCAACAACAGAATGCAAGAGATAGAAGAGAGAATCTCAGGTGCAGAAGATACCATAGAAAACATTGACACAATAGTCAAAGAAAATGCAAAATGCAAAAAGCTCCTAACCCAAAACATCCAGGAAATCCAGGACACAATGAGAAGACCAAACCTAAGCATTATAGGTATAGAAGAGAATGAAAATTTCCAGCTTAAAGGGCCAGTAAATATCTTCCACAAAATTATAGAAGAAAACTTCCCTAACCTAAAGAAAGATGCCATGAAAATAAGAGAAGTCTAAAGAACTCCAAATTGGATTAGAAAAGAAATTCTTCCCATCACATATTTTAATTGTTATGTTCCATATAAGTGTTTATTGTTATCCCCCTTGACAGTGTAGTTTTTATCATGTGCACTGCTTCTCAGTGGTCTCTTTTCTCTTGAACTCTTATTTAATTTAAAAGATATAGATAGGAATGATAATTTGTCGAGATTTTGTTTAATGTGTGCAAACATTGTCTGATTCACAAGTGCAGTACCATCAGACTTAGTGCCCATTCTTATAACCCCAGCACCCAGGAGTGGGAGCAGAAAGAAAAACATTTAAGAATATCTTCAAGCAGGACATAATAAGTTTCAGAACATCCTGGATCACAGCATATAGTGAGAACAGCACATAGGCAATTTACAGCATCCAACAGTAACACTTGTCAGATAGCTTCTCAATAGCTTTCCAGGGACTTCCCTAGGGATGTATGTCCTTCCCTCAAATTTTTCATTCTTTTTTTTTTTTTGCCTGGACTAACTTTGAATATTGAAAAATAATAGTATTTCTCAAATATCCTAAATTATGTGATGTTAATATAAAAATTATCTACCTATCCTGTTTTAAACCAAGTTGCTCCTACTCTGTAAACATTTTTTAACTTACACAAAAGGAGAGAACATCTCATGCCAGTTTCACTGGAAAGTAGATAAATCATCAGAATACAGAGAAGTTCCTGGTGTGGTAGGAACTTTTACTTGTGTGTGTCTGTGTATGTGTGTTTCTCTGTTGTGTGTATCTGTATTGTGTGTGTGTCTGTTTAGTCTCTTTCACTCTCCCTTCTTCTCCTTCTTCTTTCTTCTTCTTCTTCTTCTTCTTCTTCTTCTTCTTCTTCTTCTTCTTCTTCTTCTTCTTCTTCTTCTTCTTCTTTTCTTCTTCCTCTCTCTCTCTCTCTCTCTCTCTCTCTCTCTCTGTCTCCCCCCCGTGTGTGTGTGTGTGTGTGTGTGTGTGTGTGTGTATAAGGACAAAACAGCAGTCCCACTATAAAAGAGCTTAATAATCACTGATATAATTTTAGAAATTCTTACAGAATCATCACTAAGACTTAAGTCATCTATTTGTCTATAAAACATCACTACAAGACAGTACATCTTCATGAATTTGCGCAGATCTGCCCAAAGGGGTGTGCTGTTATGTAGTGATTGTTATATATGTTTAATAATAACAGGAAAAGCATATTAACATCAGGAATCTTTCCTAAAATAAATCCCTTACATTTTAAGGATTAAATTTGAATTTCCTTAAAATGAATCAGTCTTGCATTGTAAGGGTGAATCTGTCACATTTTATATAATAATCTGAAGCAGACCATCTCAGGACGATCACCTGCTAGTTATTACCTTGTCCCATTATGGCTCCTGATAAAAATAGTAAAGAATACCACTTAAAAAACAATGTCAAGGTTTGTGTTGGGTGTTAGAAGACTGAGTTCTTTTGGTCTTCTATGGCCAGTAGTCTGGTGGAAACACTTGAGTAATTCTGGACTAAACAGTGTAAGTTAATATATGGCCAGTAGTCTGGTAGAAACACTTGAGTAATTCTGGACTAAACAGTGTAAGTTAATATTCAACCACTGTCTCTCCTCTCTTACAATCTAGTGTGATGTATTTTATTTTACAGATTTATTTACTATATTTATATGAGAACTGTAGCTGTTTTCAAATATTCAAGAAGAGGGCCTTAGATTCTATTATAGATGCTTGTGAACCACCATGTGGTTTCTGGGAAGAGAACTCAGGACCTCTGGAAGAACAGTCAGTGCTCTTAACTACTGAGCCATCTCTCAAGCCACCTTGTATGATATCTTAGGAGTTAAATTTGGAGGAAATATTCTTAGCATTATTATTAACATGAGTTATGTTTAGTAAGGTGAAATGTGCTTCTGTAATGAGTTGGACGATATTCAAGAGCCTGTCAAAAAAGGATATAATTTGCATCAGTTGTTTGCTACTTCAGACTCCTTAATGAAGAACACATACCAGGGGCTTTGTAAGAGAAACCAGGTGAAGTCAAAGGACATGACATAGGATACCTGAATAATTGTACAAATCTGTCAGTTTGATGAAAGAAGATCGAGAATCAACTTTAGATCTGGGAGCATTTGGGATTAGGGTACAGAAGCGCACAATCTACTAGTGAGAAGTACTTTTTGATATTGAGATGTTGTTCTATAATTGGTAAATATAACTTTTAGATTTGGCTTCAGTACTTAATAAGATTGTTCCATTTTCTTCAGCTGTATATTGACTCCGCAGTGTTAAAGTAACCCACATTCTTGTCTTTTACATGGGAAATTGAGACACATCTATATGTGACAAAGGAAATCTGGAGGGTTTATTATTTAAATAACATTTCATATGGTCAAATATAATTTTTGAGGACTGCTGTCCATTCAATCGCTAAAGAGACACAATGCATTTTAAAAGGGATCATACTTAGCCTACGCCTGCCTAAGATTTCGTATTTAACCAGGCAGTGGTGGTGCATACCTTTAATCCCAGTACTTGGGAGGCAGAGGCAGGTGGATTTCTGAGTTCAAGGCCAGCCTGGTTTACAGAGTGAGTTTCAGGACAGCCAGGGCTACACAGAGAAACCCTGTCTCAAAAAACCATAAAAAGAAGTTGTCCCGCTTCCACCTTTTAAAAATACTGGCCAGCCATGTCATTCATATACATAAACACATACACGCACATGCACACACACACACACACATACAGACATATGTATGTGAGTGTGTGTGTGTGTGTATATATATAATATCATTTACAAAGTCCTGTGATTATTTTATTCAAGGTATCTAAAGGTATGAAAATGGCTGTAATCTAATTTAGAAGACAGAAAAGAAGTCCCAATCTTTGCCATTATGATAGTAGACAGGTGCAGACAGGGGCACAAGGATCAACCGAGTGGAGGATCCCTTGGGACGGGTCCACCAGGGCTCTGCCTGCACTCAGGGACTCTGCAGCACTGCAGCTTTCTATGTATCTAGTCTGCTAGGGGATATCTGCTCTGCATTGAGTCCCATGAGTAGAGGTGAGGCCAACATCTTCTCTCCTGCCACTGAGAAGGCTTCGGCAAACAGGAACACAGAGAACACCTAAGTGTAAGATCACTTGGGACTCGGTCTTCCAGGTCCCGAAATACACCCAGGAGCAGGGCAACCCCACACCAATCTGTGCCAGGGGAAAGTCAGTCACCCAGGGGTGCTGAGATAGACCTGCAGGCACACAGAAGGGTCAAGCACCAACCAGTAACAGCAGAACCAACTAACACCAAAGATACCCAGATGGCAAAAGGCAAATGTAGGAATGTTACTAACAGAAATCAAGGCAATATGACTCCATCTGAACCCAATTCACCCACAACAGAAAGTCCTGGATGCCCCAACACACCAAAAAAGCAAGATTTGGATTAAAAGTCACAGCTCATGATGCTGATGCAGAGCTTCAAGAAGAACATAAATAATTCCCTTAATGAAATACAGGAGAACACTAGTAAACAGGGAGAAGTCCTTGAAGAACTAAGGGAAGACACACACAAAAAAGGTGAAGGAATTGAACAAAGCAATCCAGGATCTAAAGATGGAGGTAGAAACAATAAATAAATCACAAAGGGACATAGAAAACCTAGGAAAAAAAGTCAGGAGTCATGGATCCAAGCATCAACAGCAGAATACAAGAGAAAGAAGAGAGAATTTCAAATGCCGAAGATACCATAGAAAACATTGATACAACAGTCAAAGAAAATGAAAAATGCAAAAAGCCCCTGACCCAAAACATCCGGGAAATCCAGGAAAAAATGAGAAGACCAAACCTAAGGATTATAGATATAGACGAGAGTGAAGATTTCCAACTAAAAGGACCAGTAAATGACTTCAACAAAATTGTAGAAGAAAACTTCCCTAACCTAAAGAAAGAGATGCCCACGAACATACAAGAAGCCTACAGAACTCCAAATAGATTTGACCAGAAAAGAAATTCCTCCTGTCACATAATAATTAAAACACCAAATGTATTAAACAAAGAGAGAATATTAAAAGCAGTAAGGGAAAAAGGTCAAATAACATATAAAGGTAGACCTATCAGAATTATACTGGACTTCTCACCAGAGACCATGGAAGCCAGAAGAGCCTGGGCAGATGTCATACAGACCCTAAAGGAACACAAATGCCAACTCAGGCTACTATACACAGCAAAACTTTCAATTACCATAAATGGAGAAACCAAGGTATTCCATGACAAAAAACCAAAAATTACACAATATCTTTCCACAAATCCAGCCCTTCAAAGGATAATGAATGGAAAACACCAACAAAAGGAGGGAAACTATACACTAGAAAAAAACAAGAAATTAATCTTCTTTCAACAAACCCAAAAGAAAATAACCACACAAACATAAAAATTACATCAAAAACAGCAGGAAGCAACAATCACTTTTCCTTAATATCTCTTAATATCAATGGACTCAATTCCCCCATAAAAAGACATAGAGACTGGATATATAAACAGGACCCAGCATTTTGCTGCATACAGGAAACACATCTCAGTGTCAAAGACAAATGCTACTTCAGAGTAAAAGGCTGGAAAACAGTTTTCCAAGCAAATAGTTCCAGGAAATAAGCTGGCGTAGCCATTCTAATATCCAGTAAAATAGACTTTCAACCAAAAATCATCAAAAAAAGACACAGAAGGACACTTTATATTCATTAAAGGAAAAATCTACCCTGAAGAACTTCTGAACATCTATGCTCCAAATGCAAGGGTACCCTTATTCTTAAAGGAAACTTTACTAAAGCTTAAAGCATACATCACACCCCACACAATAATTGTGGGTGACTTCAACACCCTACTCTCCTCAATGGACAGATCAGGGAAACACAAACTAAACAGAGACAGAGTGAAACTAACAAAAGGACCAAATGGATTTAATAGATATCCATAGAATATTTCATCCTAAAGCAAAAGAATATACCTTCTTCTCAGCACCTCATGGTATCTTCTCCAAAATCAACCATATAATTGGTCACAAAACAGACCTCAACAAATTTAAGAAGATTGAAATAATTCCATGCCTCCTATCAGATCACTATGGAGTAAGGATGGTCTTAAATGGCAACAAAAACAACAGAAAGTCCACATACACATGAAAGCTGAAAAATACTCTACTCAATGATACCTTGGTCAAGGAAGAAATAAGGAAAGAAATCAAAACCTTTTTAGAATTTAATGAAAATGAAGGCACAACATACCCAAATTTATGGGACACAATGAAAGCAGTGCTAAGAGGAAAACTCATAGCTCTGAGTGCCTCCAAAAAGAAGCTGGAGAGAGCATACAGTAGCAGCTTAACAGCATAACTGAAAGCTCTAGAACAGAAAGAAGCTAATACACCCAAGAGGAGTCGAAGGCAGGAAATCATCAAATTCAGGACTGAAATCAACCAAGTATAAACAAAAAGAACTATACAAAGAATCAACAAAACCAGGAGCTGGTTCTATGAGAAAATCAACAACATAGATAAACCTTTGCCAGACTAACCAGAGGGCACAGAGACAGTATCCAAATTAAAAAATCAGAAATGAAAAGGGAGAAATAAAAACAGAAACTGAGGAAATTCAAAACATCATCAGATCCTACTACAAAAGCCTATACTCAACAGAACTAGAAAATCTGGAAAAAATGGACAATTTCCTAGACAGATGCCAACTACCAAAGTTTAATCAGGATCAGAAAGAACATCTAAAGTGTTCCATAACCCTAAAGAAATAGAAGTGGTCATTGACAGTCTCCCAAGCATAAAAAGCAGAGGACCAGATGCTTTTAGTGCAGAATTCTTTCAGACCTTCAAAGAAGACCAACACCAATACTCTTCAAACTATTCCACAAAATAGAAACAGAAGGAACCAACTTGTTCTATGAAGCCACAATTTTGCTGATACCAAAACCACAAAAAGATCCAACAAAGAAAGAGAACTTTAGACCAATTTCCCTTATGAATATAGATGCAGAAATACTCAATAAAATTCTTGCCAACCAAATCCGAGAACACATCAAAACGATCACTCACCATGATCAAGAAGGCTTCATTCCAGGGATACAGGGATGGTTCAATATATGGAAATCCATCAATGTAATCCACTACATAAACAAACTCAAAGAAAAATAAACACATGGTCATTTCACTATATGCTGAAAAAGCATTTGACAAAATTCAGCATCCTTTCATGTTAAAGGTATTAGAAAGAACAGGAATTCAAGGCCCAAATCTAAACATAGTAAAAGCAATATACAGCAAACGAGTAGCCAAAATTAAACTAAATGAAGAGAAACTTGAAGCAATCCCACTAAAATCAGGGACTAGACAAGGCTGCCCTCTCTCTCCATATTTATTCAATACAGTACTTGAAGTTCTAGCTAGAGCAATTAGACAACAAAAGAAGGTCAAAGGGATACAAATTGGAAAGGAAGAAGGCAAACTATCACTATTTGCAGATGATATGATAGTATACTTAAGCCACCCTAAGAACTCCACAGAGAACTACAGCTGATAAACAACTTCAGCAAAGTGGCTGGATATAAAATTAACTCAAGCAAATTAGTAGCATTCCTATACTCAAAGGATAAACAGACTGAGAAAGAAATTAGGGAAATGACACTCTTCACAATAGCCAGAAACAAAATAAACTATCTTGGTGTGACTCTAACCAAACAAGTGAAAGATCTGTATGACAAGAACTTCAAGTCTCTGAAGAAAGAAATTGAAGAATACCTCAGAAGATAGAAAATCCTCAATGCTCATAGATTGGCAGGATTTTTTTTTTGTTTGTTTTTGTTTTTCGAGACAGGGTTTCTCTGTGTAGCCCTGGCTGTCCTGGAACTCACTCTGTAGACCAGGCTGGCCTCAAACTCAGAAATCTGCCTGCCTCTGCCTCCCAAGTGCTGGGATTAAAGGCATGCGCCACCACTGCCTGGCTCAGATTGGCAGGATTAATATAGTAAAAAATGGTCATCTTGCCAAAAGCAATATACAAATTCAATGCAATCCCCATCAAAATCCCAAGTCAATTCTTGATAGAGTTAGAAAGAGCAATTCTCAAATTCATCTGAAATAACAACAAACCCAGGATAGCTAAAACTATTCTCAATAGTAAAAGAACTTCTGGGGAATCAGTATCCCCAACCTGAAGCAGTACTACAGAGCAATAGTGTTAAAAACTGCATGGTATTGGTACAGTGACAGGCATGTAGATCAATGGAACAGAATTGAAGACCCAGAAATGAACCCACACACCTATGGTCACTTGATCTTTGACAAAGGAGCTAAAATCATCCGGTGGAAAAAAAGATAGCCTTTTCAACAATGGTGCTGGTTCAACTTGAGGTCACCACGCAGAAGAATGCAAATTGATCCATTCTTATATCCTTATACTAAGCTCAAGTCCAAGTGGATCAAGGAACTCCATGTAAAACCAGACACACTGAAACTAATAGAAAAGAAACTGGGGAAAAACCTTGAGCACATGGGCACAGGGGGAAAATCCTGAACAGAACTCCAATAGCTTATGCTCTAAGATCAAGAATTGACAAATGGGACCTCATAAAATTACAAATCTTCTGTAAGGCAAAGGACACTGTCAAAAGGACAAAACGGCAACCAACAAATTGGGAAAAGATCTTTACCAACCCTATATCCAACAGAGGGCTAATATCCAAGATATACAAAGAACTCAAGAAAGTACAATCCAGAGAGCCAAATAACCCTATTAAAATGGGGTACAGACTTAAACAAAGAATTTTCATCTGAGAAATATTGAATGACTAAAAAGCACCTAAAGAAATGTTCAACATCCTTATTCATCAGGGAATTGCAAATCAAAACAACCCTGAGATTTCACGTCACACCAGTCAGAATGGCTAAGATCAAAAACTCAGGAGACTGCAGGTGCTGGCGAGGATGTGGAAAAAGAGGAACACTCCTCCACTGCTGGTGGGAGTGCAAGCTGGTACAACCATTCTGGAAATCAGTCTGGCGGTTCCTCAGAAAACTTGGCATAATACTACCAGAGGACCCTGCTATACCACTCCTGGGCATATACCCAAAGGACTCTCCAGCATACAATAAGGACACATGCTCCACTTTGTTCATAGCAGTCCTATTTATAATAGCCAGAAGCTGGAAACAACCCAGATGTCCCTCAACGGAGGAATGGACACAGAAAATGTGGTATGTTTATACTATGGAATACTACTCAGCTATTAAAAATAATGATTTCATGAAATTCTTAGGCATGTGGGTGGAACTGGAGAATGTCATTCTGAGTGAGTTCACCCAATCACAAAAGAACACACATGGTATGCACTCACTGAAAAGCAGTTATTAGCCCAGAAGCTTGGAATGCCCAAGAAACAATTCACATATCAAATGATGCCCAAGAAGAAAGAAGGAGAGGCCCCTGGTTCTTGAAAGGCTCAATTCAGCAGTGTAGGGGAATACTAGGACAGGGAAGTGGGAAGGGGTTGATGTGGAACCCAGGGAGGGAAGAGGGCTTATGGGACATTTGGGAAGGGGGGATCCAGGAAAGGGGAAATCATTTGAAATATAAATAAAGAATATATCTAATTAAAAAAAAAGAAGCCCCACGCTGGATCTTTAAATTTATATAATATTATTTTATAAGGTTTTAGTAGTTATTAATACCTTTTAAATTACTAAACTTTTATGTCTTTATAGCCATACATATATCTATATATACATATTACTTAAAATCATATATTCGTTACTCTTATATGAGTAAGGACAGCATCCACTATGAATAACATATCGTGATCTAGGATTAGTTATCTCTTTAAAAGATTCGGAGTCCAATATATGTCTATGAGGACAGAAGGTTTCTCTGAACTTGGGATTCTGCATATTCCCTTGTATAGATCACTAGTGGAAAAGGGGCTGTGTGTCCTGTACAGTGTGCCCTGCCCACTGTGTGGGTGAGAAGCAGTGCCATTGTGGTGGAATCTGCTCCCCTTGGTGTGTGTGCTCCTGTGTGAGGAGGGCAGCTATATTCCCTCCCTCTTCCCCAAGGCTGTATCTGCTTCTGCCATTTGCAAGGATGGGTATGGACCAGGATAGAGTGATAAGGGGCTAGGAAGGAATTTCCCTCTGGAGCAAATGAGAATAGGACAGATGGCTTAAGATTCTTTGGCATCTCCATCAACTTGATCTTTAAGATCATTGGCATAGGTGGTAGGAAAGGCTTCAGCTAGTAGGCAGGCTCTCTACCCCATTTTGCCTGATAATGATGTTTGGAACCTGGTCAGCATACCCAGGATTTACATTAAGGGGAACATGTCACCAAGTAGAAAGTAGTAAGGTAGTAAGGGCCTCCTTCTGGCCATCCCACTTTGAAAGCTGGCCATTCTTTCCTGAAAACAAAACAAAACAAAACCAAAACACCAGTCCGTCTCCCTAACAGTACAGCCAAGCAAACATTCCCTACCAGGTGTTTGAAGTCCTTGAAGTGCGTCTGGACAAGGTCCAGTGGGCTGTAGCTGGTGGTCTGCACCATGGTAGTTCTCAAGAAAATGAAAAAGAAGTAAAACACAGAAACATGGAAACAAGCCTACAGGGGGCATGATTGTTTACTGCAGTATAAAGGGGAAAAATTATTCTACATAATCACTTGCTTAGCAAACTACAGTAAGTGCATAAAACTGAAACTAATAAGAAAACTGTAAAAAGCCATAGAACAAGGACTTTAGTATAGAATTTAGCATCACAGCATGTTGTCATGGTCACATAATAGATATCCCACCAAATATGATTTAAGTGAGAAGACAAAAAGTGAAAATCAAACATGGTTCAGAATTGTAATGAATCTCAATGTGACGTGCGATTGTTTATTAGCATACAAAATAAAATTTGATAGCAATTCTCCACAGATATCAGCTACAAACTGTTAAAACCCTGTTGTGTTGTTATACCTGAGGTAAAATTGCAAAAATTTAGTGTGTGTATCTGATGCATTTGGATATATTACCTAAATCCATACAACATCATTACCTACCACAAACAACCAGGAAACCATGTTCTCTATAATTCTTATCTTACCATGCTTATGTTTGTCTACAGTATACAGAGTTCTCATAAAATGACAGAATTACTATAATTCCCAGAAATCTCCTCAGCTTCTTTTCTAGGCACTTTATATTTATTTTAAGAAATATCAGAATTCTCATGCTTGTTACAATTAGATTCAGTGTGGCCTAAATTATGAAATGACCTAAATTCTCATCTGTAATGGACAAGTTGGATGTTTCTGGAGGACACTGCTAAATGAACAAAGACAATAGCAATGGTTAAAGGATTGTACACTTATAAAGGACTCTCAGAGTCAGTGCTGTATCCGCTACAGAACAGCATGTAATTACCACTTGGGCACTGTCAATCTACGTTATTCTTTCTCCCATCTGATTTTAATCTTTAATGCACTCTCATTTGTCAGATGGGCATTAGCGTTTCAGCCATCCTGTCTACAGTATTGGTAGCAATAGAAAATGAAGGGCAGAAAGAACACAAAATCTAGCTGAAAAAAATCACCTTCAAAGGGTTGTTCTAACATTTTTTTAGTTGGTGTGTGATTTTTTTGTAGCAAGAGTTGTTTCAGAGATGATAAGAAAATGTGCTATTATATGATACATTAAAAATGCAGAAAGTTTATTTATTTGGATGGTGTGAGCATTTTCTGCCAATGAGTCATATTGTATGAAAAAGCAAAAACGGCATTAAGAAACAGTGACATTTTTGAATTTAAAGAATGACAATAAATTAGTTGAATAAAAATTAATAGTCTTTGACAAGTGTCTCATCTTTGTTTTGTTTTTATTTCTGACCAAAAAGCCAAACTGAAATGGTGACACTTTTGATTCTCGCTTTGTGGAATGTGTTTAGACATTTAGCATTTTTTATATATCAGCTTGTGTATGCTTAATATAAAATTAATGTCAAAATACTGTCTGACATTACATACGTAGTCCAGCATTTTTGATACTTGTTGTGGCTGTACCAGGCCAAACTACAGAAGGCACCTGGCTCAGAGCTAGGAAAGTAGAATGGAATTGGGATCTCTGAGGCTGTGCTGCCTTGGGGCAAAGTGTCTTTAACCCTGGGCTCCCTGGCCAGTGCAACCAAAGAGGTGGCTAAAACAGCCGGAAGGTGGACAGAGAAGTAGATTGCCCCACCCCACCCCCCAAAGGACTAGACTGCTGGTCCAAGGAAGATTCACTAACATTTTTGGAATGGTTGAAGAACAACCTTCCATCTTATGACAAATCCAATACTACAGAGTCATATATGGACTGGGAAGAGGGTGGATTGGGAGACAGAGGGAAAATGAGGTCTTTGTCCTTTCTACCCTGTAAAACAGAGTAGGGAGAGGTTGAGGGTTTAGCAACAGCCCGGTTTTGACCAGGATGCTGTCAAGAGTTCTCTGTCATAGGCAATATAGTATATCTAGGTCCTGTTGGTAAAAAGGATTTAATCAAAAATGGGGGTTAGTAACTAAATCGATTGGGGTGGAAACAGTATCATTTACTCTCTCAGGCACAGTATAATAAAGTGCCATACACAAAATGGAGAGCCACAGGGGGACAGTAAAGGCTACCTAGCAGGTTTGTCTACTCGCTCTTACGTGATTTAGGGACAGCGTCCAAATGGTGAGTGTATGAGAGCATGAGAAGAAGACAAGTTACAGCAAGCATTGGTTCCTGACTCCGAAGAGTTTGGTCCCACCACTGCCACTGCACATCGTGCAGGCAGGACAGATTTGACATGGAGGGTTTTTTAGGTGGGTTGGTGTTCAGGATTCTATTTCTGTAGCCTGTAGAGTGCCTTCTTATCCCAAAGAGACTAGAACACTCCAGTCTCTAAACCTGCAAACCTGCCTGTATTCAGTGAACTATGTGGAAGTTGCCCTCAGCAATGGCCCTGATGTACGTTTCCAGATAGCAACCTTCTGTCCTAGCAGGCAAAACAGAGTATCCTTAATGTCAGGGATTGGTGGTTGCCCATAAGGTGGGTCTCAAGTAGGCAAGTTTTCATTGGTTATTCCCTCAGTCTCTGCTCCATCTTTGCCCCTGCATTTCTTATAGACAGAAAAAATTTTGTTCTCTGTGTCTACTGTGTTGTGGTTAAAACTGATCCTTCAGCTTTCTTCTGATGCTGTCATACATTCACCATTTGGACTTTGTCCCTAAATCACATAAGACACTGTAGAAGCATTTGCTATTCAATGCTAAGACATTTTGCCACCCTGGTGACTTTTATTTTTAATTTTATTCTTTTTGTTTTTGTTTTTCAAGACAAAATTTTTATGTGTAGCCTTTCCTCTTGTGCAGGGAATTAGATGTGCAGCAATTTTCCATGGCTGATTTTGTGTTTATATTATTAGCTTATGTGACAGTGAAGACCATGCCCTTTGAGGGGCACACCTATGTAGACAAACCGTGCCCCTCACAGTGGGACACACCCACAGTGCTTACTAAGCTGAGTCTGGGAAGTGCTCATCACTGTTGGCCACGCCCATCCCTCCTCACCACGCCCCTTTGCTGACCACACCCCTCAACACAGGAAACACCCTCAGTGGTAACAGCAACCAGTGTGGGGCAGGCTTATCTCTGGCTACACCTTTGTCCTGACTTGGCCTCTGAGAGACACGCCCACAGTGTGTGCCACACCCCTCTGTAGGCCCCCAGCATCAATGGCTTACATGATTGATTTGGTTCAGTCTGGCAGAAAGCTCTCAGAGGCCCCTCCCCCTAAGCAGGAAGCCCTAGGAGGCACAGTTCCCACAAGAGGAAGCCCCAGGAGGCCCTGCACCCTCAAGAGGAAGTCCCTAAGACCACACCTTATACCTTAAGGAAGTCCCTGCAGCCCCGCCCACCTGCAAGATGTTCTTCCTCTGCAGTTGCTTGCACATGATTCTGGCAGAATAGGACCAGTTCACAGTCCTCTGGTCATCCTCTGGATGATCTGGGGGGTCACAGAGTCAAGGCAGCATTACTGGGCAACAGTTTCAAAGCAGGGGGTCAAGGCGGTGTGACAAAGTCACAGAACACCTCAGAGAGAGGCCCTAGGGAGTTAATGTGACAGATGTGAACGTGTAGGTGGGTGTGGCCTCAGGTGGATGTGGCCCTGGCTATGGGTGTGTTCAGTGAACATGTATGCAGCTGTGGGCGTGTTCTTGGTTGTGGAACTGGACGTTGCTGTCGTTATGGGTGTGGCCGGGGTGTGACTTGGCTGTTGTTGTAGCCTAGGGTGGGCGTGTCACTCACCACGGTGTTGTAGCACCAGTAGAAATTGGAAGTCTCCTTCAGGAAGGACATGCCCGGGTGAGAGTTCACCTTGTCCTGGGGCTCAGAGGACAGGGTCGGCAGGATGTGTAGAACCAGAGACGGGGCGGGGCTGAAAGTACAGGCAGGGGGCAGGACTGGAGACGGGCGGGGCTGGAGATGGAGTGGGGACCAAAGACTGGGATGGGGGTGGTGAGGGGGTGAGGTCGGGCTGGAGATGGGCCAGACTGGAGACTAATGGGGTTAGGGAATACAGCTGGGGGTAAGGCTCACACGCAGGGGGCCTACACAGGACAGGATACAGAGGACTGCAGGGCTAGGATGTGAGTGGCAGGGCAGGGGCGGGGCCTAAAGAAGGGCAGGGATGGGTGTAAATGGCGGGGTGGGCAGAGCCTAGAGACTGGGGGCAGAGGGTAGAGGCAGGAGGCGGGGCCCACACAGCACAAGACATAGGCATGGAGGGACAGGTCAGGGCGGGGTCAGGATGTGACAGGGTAGAGATGGGGCTAGAAACTGGGAGCAGGCCCTGGAGAAGTGGGGACAGCCTAAGGAAGACGGCATGCCTTAAGGACTGGGGCGGGGCCCGGACACGGTGGGCATGCTCACACATAACAGCTTATAGAGTAGAAGAATGGAGAAATCCCAGTAGGGCAGAGATGGGGCAGGAGTGATAGATGACGGGCGTGGTCAGGGGCCAGGGGCGTAGCCTGATCAAAGGTGTGATTGTTAGGCTCCGCCCACCTGCAGGAAGAGCAAGAAGTCCTCCTGCATGAGGCCACTACTCAGCAGCTGTAGGAACTTGGAGTCATTGTCACCATGACATGTCTGCAGGATCTTGGGAGTGGGGCCGTGATATCATCACCGTGGGACTCGTCCTCTACTCCTGGCCCATCCTCCGGTGACATCACTCGGGCCCGTCCCATTCGGGGGCGGTATTTAGGTGACATCACATAGCTGATCCCACCCACCCGACAGTCACTTCCATCACATGGCAACAAAATTGTATTCACTTTACATCCCATTCGCTTCCACACTCTTGGAGTCCTCCTCTTATATATTCCACGCCACATTACCACCCCCTTATCCTATGAGAGGATGGAGTACCCTCTAGGTTTCTTACTACCCTGGCACATCAAAACTCTTCAGGGCTATACATATCCTCTCCAATGAAGACAAACAAAGCAGTCCAGACTGGGGATGGTGCAAGCATTATAACATTATGTAGGTTGAGAATCACTGCTTTAAGTTATTTAAGACAGAGATATGTATATATACAAACATCCTAATACATCTGCATTACAGCTACTGCATCTATGGCTCAGGGAACATCATTGAGGATGTGGTGGAAAGAATACCAGAACATCTACTGTAAAGCATTCTCTCCTAGAAAATGATAACATAAACAAAACAAAACTGTAATATCAACGTACTTATGAACATAAAAGGGAACAAATTTTATGGGGCTCATGTTCACCCCACACAACCAGCAAAAGACTGCTAACAACTAAAGACAGCTGGGAGAGGAACAGTAACTTCTACAAATGCAGAGTGTCATTACTTGGTTGTAGAATGCAGCAAGTTCACCCTTGAAACCAAACACACACCAACAAGTTCTTATTTTAGAGCAGTGGTTCTCCATCTTTCAAATGCTGTGAATATTTAATACAATTCCTATGTTGTGATGATTCCCACTAACATTCTCTGTTCCTACTTCAGACCTGTAATTTTACCACTGAAGGACCTGCCTAACTTGGGATCCATCCCATGCACAGCCACCAAACACTATCACTATTACTGATGCCATGTTGTGCTTGCAGACAGGAGCCTATCAAGGCTGTCTTATGAGAGACTCTACCACAGCTGTCTAAGGCAGATGAAGACTTATAGCCACCCATTGGACTGAGGACACAGACAACTATGAATTAGAGGAAGTATTGAAAGGAGATGAAGGGGATGTAAACCCCATAGGAAGAACAACAGCATTAACCCAGACCCCTCAGAGCTATCAAAGACTTACCCATTAACCAAAGAGCATACATGGAATGGTCTTTGTTTCCCAGCACATATGTAGCAGAGGACTATCTTGTCTGGCCTCAGTGAGAGAAGATGGGCTAAATTCTGTAGACACTTGATGCCCCAGGAAAAAAGGATGCTGGGGAAAGTGAGGTTGGGGGTATGGGTGAGAGTCGGGGTTGAGTTGGAGAATACACTCTCAAAGGCAAAGGGTAGAGGGGATGGAGTGAAAAATTCTGAGAAAGGGACCAGGAAGGAGGGCAACATTGGGAATTTAAATAAATAGAATACTTTAAATAAAACTTCACCTTGGGGTCATAGCCCACAGGTTGACAATTGGTATTTAAAACCTTTTGTCAAATCTATAATCTAATTTGATATTATATAAGTGAATTAAGAATGTGGAGATATGAAACTAAGGAGAAAGATAGAGAGAAAAAAAGAGTAGAAGATAAAAGTTTTTGGGGGGATCTGTGGCATTTTTTTGTTCCCTGGACTGAGAGAACTAGTGATGGTGTTAGTTCCAGAAAACTCTAGAAGATGCCAGGCTTTCTAGCTTAATGTTCACCATAGGAAATGAAACTTTAAGAAGTGAGGGAATCTTTGTTTTTATTTGTAAGATGTTATCTCATCACCCATGTGTAGCGGACAATTCCTTTGATGAACTTATAGGCTTCCCATATGTCTTCTTCTTACAGTGGTTCCATGCATTTGGCGACAACTCCACCTCGCTTCCTGAAGAACCTCTGTGTGGTTGTGGCTGCTGCTGATTTTCGTGTTGTATGGTTAATATGTGGGATTGTTTGTTCATATTATGAATTACATATGAGAACTGTGTAGTTGCATGCCATAATCCCTCAGGATGCTTGGACAGGGGAATTATTCAAGACTAGTATAAGTTCTTGAATTTGAGCCTAAAATAGGATAGGAGGCCTTCTCATAGGAGAAAAAAAGTAAAACTGAGAACTGTCTCAAAATATTATTGTTGTTGGTTTGTTTTGCTTTCCCTATTTATTTTAAATCATGTATGTGTGCTATAGAGACTCATATGTCCATGAGTGCATGAGGACAGGAGAGGGCACTGAAAACCAATTAAGTGGATTCATGGGCAGTTGTGAGTCTGAGAACCAAAATCACTTAATTACCAAACTATCTCTCTAGCCCCAAACAGAAAACATTTGAAAATATTCACATTTGCTTCACAGTGGTGATGCATGCCTTTAATCCCAGCACTAGGGAGGCAGAGGCAGACAGATTTTTGTGTTTGAGGCCAGCCTGGTCTACAAGAGTGAGTTCCAGGACAGTCAGGGCTACACGGAGAAACCCTGTCTCAATAAACAAACAAAAAAGATAATAATAATAATAATAATAATAATAATAGGAAATATCCACATGCTAGGAAATACCAGATGAGATCTAGGACCACAGAACCTGACTGTGTCATTGCTTTGTAACAAAGCCTCATAATCCATTCTTGCTTCAGCCTTCTAATTGTTTTGTGCTTAAGACACAGTCCTTAATTTGCATCGAATTTGACAACAAGTTACAATTTGATTTCTGTTGCTGTGCTAAAACAATGAGCAAACCATCATGAGGAGTTATAGGGTTCATTTGGCTTCCTGGTTATAGTCTGGCATAGGGGAAACCTAGGGAGGAACTAAAGGAGACATGGAGGAATACAAATTACTGGCTTCTTCAGCCTGCTTTTCTCTACTGCACAGTCCAGTATAACTAAAGATAGCACTTCCCACATTAGGTTGAGTCCTGTCACACTGATCATTAATCAAAGAAATGCTCTAAAGTCATGTTCATATTCACACCTCTCAAGTGACTCTGATTTGTATTAAGGTGAAAACAAATAAAACAGAATAAACAGAATAAAACGTTATTGAATCAGGAGTCTATAATATTCCAAATCCCAACAGAGGCAACTTACCATTTAGGTGATATTTTAGTTTCTATTGCTGTAACAAACATTACAAAGGAAACATGTGAGAAAAGTGTTTATTTACATATATACCTTGGTCACAGTATATTGAATGAGGCCTAGGCATGAAATTGGATGTAGGCACTCCATGAAAGCAGCTGGAATAATGCTGATTACTGGCTTCATGTCCATGTTGTCTGCAGTCTTCCTTCTTATAACTCCCAGAACAACTTGCCTAGAGGTATCACTGTCCACAGACAGTAGGGTCACCTTATATTAACCATTAATCAAGTACATGGCTTACACACAAAGCCACAGGTCAAAATAATGGTATACATTCCTCAATTGAAATTCCTAGTTCTCAATATCTTCAGGTTTGTGTACTTATGAATGAAACTGTTTTCCACCAAACTTTAGTAAATGGTATTACAATGGACAGTGCTTTCCTGTTTGTAAGCTCAAATTTGTATATTACTTAAAATTTTTATATGATTAAGTACTACTTTTTTAAGGCAAAGAAAAAGATATGTTGAATATCATCTAATATTTTCATACTATGAAAGTTTCAATAAAGCAATTTATCTTTGTACTTTTGTATAAAATTTGAATCTGGTCTAACTAAAATAACATAACACTTTGGGACAAAGTTACACCCTAGCAACCCAGCACTAGATGCCAAAATGGAAAAAAACCTCCACAACCACCATGACCTTCCCCCTGGTGCTATGGTAGACTGGGAGGAAGGTGATCCAGACACTGCAGAACACCAGCATGCTGAAAGTTAGGAACTTGGCTTCATTGAATCTGTCAGGAAGGTTCCTAACCAAGAAAGCCACAGTGAAGCTCCCCAGAGCCAAGGAACCCAAGTATCCCAGGACAAAGTGGAAGGCAAAAACTGAGACTTTGTTGTGAATAATGACAGTTTTCCCATGTTCAGATTGTTTATCACTGTCAATATAGGGAGGAGATGTTACCAACCAGATTCCACAGAGAACAAGTTGGGTTAGGGTACAAATGGGAATGACCAAGTTAGGTGCCCCTGTTACCAGCATTCCTCTCATCCTTCTCAGTGGAGTAGTAAGCTTGAAAGCCATGACCACAGTTATCGTTTTGGCCAACACTGCAGAAATAGCCACTGTGAAAAATACTCCAAATGTGGTCTGCTGCAGGATGCAGGTGGCCTGGTTGGGATGTCCAATGAAGAGCAACAAGCAGAGAAAGCACAAGATGAGCGAGATTAGCAGGATGTAGCTGAGAATACGGTCATTGGCCTTCACAACAGGAACATCCTTGTACTTCACAAAAGTGACTAGTACTAGAATTGTGATGGCTGAGAAGGACAGGGCCATGCAGCCTAGAACCATTCCTAATGGATCTTCATAAGCCAGAAGTGACATATCTCTTTGGAAGCAGTGGGTTTGCTCCACATTGGCATACTTATCATCTGGACATCTCCCGTAGTGTTCCGTTTCTGCTGGCAAACAACAGCAAATGTTCGTGAGATATCATAATTGTATATTAAATAATTCAGTATTTGTATCCCTCTCTAAATATTTAGGGTATTGAGCATCTATTCCATTTCTTAGTATTGTAAGGACAACTGACTTAAGGCACATCTATATTAACCTATGCACCATCATAGAGAAAAGAGAAAAAACACTTGCTTATTGAAAAAGAAAGAAAAATATTTTGTTTTTCAATGCATTATAAGTAATAATATGCATATTCTCAAATTATTTAATTCATCAAACCTTAATCTTACTACTAGCAGACATGTGGAGTGTGTGGACATAGTTCTCAATGCCAGCTGATAAAATACATTATGTGCCTTGTTGTTTTTGAAGGTTGTGCCCTTTGTCAGTATTTTCACATAGGCAGAAGAACACACAATTCATCATGCAAATACTGTTTTCATAAAGTAATATTTCCATTATTGAATCTGTATGTCTCATAGACCTATACAGCCCCCTCCCTCAATGTGGTAAGATCTCTTTTTCCCAACTACACATTACAAGCTAGATGGCATGAAGAATAAGGATATTCACATTCATCCCTCTTTCCTTATCTAGGCTGTTATTGCTGTTGAACACTATCACATCTCTGGGTACATTCTTGAAATCTTCACTCTTGTTCTAATTCTTTGACAGCAAATAATTCACCTTTTAAGATATCTGAGCTCTTAAAATGTATTTTGTTAAAGAACTACTGTTTCCTTGAACATCTGGTCTTTGTTAGGACCAAGATCGACAGTAGGAAGGAAAGATTGTAGACTGATCATGTAGTCAAGTAACTTTGTAAAAAAAAAAAAAAAAAATCAACCAAGAAGAAACATATGCATAATCTATGCCTAAAATTTTTGTCTTTAAAATGGTTACAGATGTTTGTCCCCTTAAATGTTTTCTGCAAAATATAAAATTAGTATTCATCATATTACGAGAGAAATATGTTGTTTGTAGAAGATATTGCAGGTCATTTGCTGGGTCCAAAACATGTTGATACTATTCAAATGATTAAATTCTGAAACAGAGATTTTAGGTTTTCAATTTCCATCTTTCCATCTGAGCCATTTCAAAATTCTAGTTTGGAAAGAGAAGATATTTGAATTTAGTAATATTTTTTCTACATGTAAATGTGTGCCTGTCTCATTGGAAACCTCATTTTCTGGGCACAGGGTACAATCAAAGCAGTGGTCTGCAGTCTGTTTCTGATGAATTTTCCTGAATTCTGCAGCACAGGTCACACTACACATGGAGGTGGGAACCTGAGGCAATACATATATATACATATATGTGTGTGTGTGTGTGTGTAATTATACATATGATATATACATATGCATATATATGTATATGCATATATATATATGTCATTAACAGATAAGGTTATACATATTCCTCTGCTAACATGAATCACTTCTCAATTTGGGGCACTTTATTATTTAAGATTGCAATGCCCTGACCTGAAAGTCACTCGATATTCACTAAGTATTGTAATATTATATGTGTAACATTTGGGTTGTAGAGATTTAAAAAGTCTCCTTACTAAACTGATTAAATACTGATTAAAAAGTATTTATGTATAATCAGTTTCTCTCAAGTGATCTATAAATAAAAACAAGGATACTGAGTGAAAGAAGGAAGGGAGAATAAAAAGAATTGTTCAATGAATATGAACAAGGCAAGTTATATAAGAATCTCATAAAATTAATAAAGTTTTTCTAATTATAGAAGAAAACCATGAATGTGGAGAAACATTTCTATAAATGAGTATAAGCTTTAATTCACTTCATTAGGCTATAAATATGTTCACACATAATCACAAACGGTTTATATGTAGTTACAAATTCTACTTTATTCTACATACACATGCACAAAAACATACATACAAACACACACACACATATATAACTTTGTATATAACTTTGTATTTTCTAAATGTGTTTCTGTGGTATGGGGTGAATAGGCATATTGATGCAATTGAACATGGAATCCAGGGGCCGTTGATATCTATCACCTAGCTTTACAGAATGTTGGGAGCTATCAAATTTCGATGCTGGTAACTGAGAATGGGCCTTTAGCAAGAGCAGCAATTGGTCTTAACCATGGAGCTATCATTTCAGTGGTTCATATTTTAAACTTTAGATACAATGAAAAGAATGTAAGTGGTGGTATACCCACTGAAGTTCCTCCTGTAGCCCACTCCAAGTCTCCAGATATATGAAGTTGTTGGCTCTCTGGGAAACATGGAAAATATCTTCCTATTTTCACTTTTAATCCAACACCTTGTGGAAAATTCCAAATGTTGAAAATGTTATACTCTGCACACTGATTTCCCCTGTGGTTCATGTTCACCAGTTCTCCAACAGGGTTAGTAAATATCCTATTCTTCATCGAGGAAGCCACCTAAATGAGATGCATCACTAAATGATTACATATGCATATCAATTAAGACAATGCAAAATCGAGAATATTCCCCAATTTTTCTAATGGCTTCCAGAAGAGACAGCTGTATTAATGTTACCCCATGTAGTAACATATGATAAATCTCATAGGCAATTAAAACTTCATGTACTTCATATTAATGTTTCATGATTAAAAGTGCTGGAACAAACTGTTACTAAATAACAAGTAGCATGGTGTGTGTGTGTGTGTGTGTGTGTGTGTGTGTGTGTGTGTGTTGTATGTCTGTGTACACACGTGTTTGTCAAAAATAATTTTTAAAAAATGAAACCATGCATGTGAGAATGAATGGGAAGTCTGAATATCTGGAAGGTTTGCAAACAAAGAGGGGTAGTGAATCATTCATGTACATACATTATACATATATGAAATAAATATAAACTTAATAAAATGTGCAGTCATCATCATTTGATTTTATAAATAATGCCTACTTTAAATGAATAATTTTAATTTAATCACAACAAATGTATGGATTCTTGAGAAAATTATTCTCAAGGAAATTTTTCTAATCTAGTCATCACTTAAAGCTTTTATGATAAAAATCTTGACTCCTATTTTGAATATTGAACTTATTTGGTAAAATGTTGATACATGCCCTTCCATTCTGCATCTCTACCAGGGCAGATGGTGTGTCTGCCCCTCTCAATACCCTGCAGTCTGAAGGACTCCCAGGAGATCTGCTGCAACCCAGGGGCACAGGAGGTAGGTTCCAGAGAGCAAAATCCAGGCTAGTTAACACCAGAGTTAATCAGATGGTGAGATAAAAGCAGACGATGAAAGCAAGAGAAACCAATATACTTTGGCACAATTAGAACCCAGCTCTCCCACCACTGCAAGTCCTAGATAACCCAACACACCTGAAAAGCATTAGGCTGACCTAAAATTCCATCCCATGCAGGTAATAGAGACGTTTAAGCATCATATGAATAACTCACTTAAAGAAATACAGGAAAACACAGTTAAAAAAGGTTGAAGCCCTTAAAGAAGAAACAAATGAATCCCTTTAAGAAACGCACGAAAACACAATCAAACAGGTAAAGGAATAGAAGAAAGTGGTCCAAGACCTAAAAATGGGAGTAGAAACAATAAAAAAAAAAAAAAACACACAAAAGGAGGCAACCCTGGAAGTGGAAAACCTAGAAAATAGGTCTGGAGCTACAGATACAAGCATCATCAACCGAATACAAGAGATAAAAGAGAGAATTTCAGGTGTAAAGGATACCATAGAGAATATTGACACAGTGGTCAATGAAAATAGAAAGCATAAAAAATCCCTAACCCAAATCATCCATGAAATCCAGGACACAATGAAAAAGATCAAACCACAGAATAATAGGAAGAGAAGAGACTGAAGATTCCCAGCTGAAACACCAAAATAAACAATATTAACAAAATCATAGAAGAAAACTTTCCCAAACTAAAGAAAGAAATGACCATAACTGTGCAAGAAAACTGCAGAACACCGAATAGACAGGAATAAAAATGAAAATCCTCCTGTCATATGATTATCAAAGCAGTAAATGCACAGAACAAAGAAAATTATTAAAAGCAGTAAGGGGAAAATGCCAAATAGCATATAATATATAGAGGCAGACCTATCAGAATTACACCAGACTTCTCAACAGAGACACTCAAAATCAGAAGATTCTGAACAGATATCATGCAGACCAGAAGAGAACATAAATGTCAGTCAAGATTACTGTACCCAGCAAAACTCTATCATCATAGATAAGAAATCAAAATATTCCAAAATAAAACCAAATTTAAACTATATATACATATATAATATGTATAGTAAATATATATACACATGTACACGTACATATACACATATATACATACACATATACATATGCATATGCATATGCCAATCCAGCCCTACAGAGGATTCTAGAATGAAAATTACAACACAAGGACAGTATCTACACCAAAGAAAAAACAAGATATTAATCATCTCAAAACAAACCAAAAAGAGAAAACCACCCACACATAATACCACTTCCAACAACAAACGTAGCAATCATCTGTCTTTAATACTGTTCAACTTCAACAAACTCAATTCCCCAATAAAAAGAGATCAGCTACCAGACTGGACAAGCAAGCAACATCCAGCATTCTGCTGCATACAATAAACACACATCAATGACAAAGACAGACACTTCCTCAGAGTAAAAGCCTGGGATAAAGTTTCTAACCAAATGGTACCAAGAAACAAGTAGGAGTTTCCATTTTATTATCCAATAAGTTGAACTTTCACCCAAAATGTATCAAACGAGATGGGGGATATTCATCAAAGAAAAAAACCCCACCAAGAAATCTCAGTTCTGAACATCTATGCCCCAAATGCAAGGGAATCCATGTTCATAAAGGAAAACTTACCTAATCTCAAAAAAAAAAAAAAAACATATTGAACCTCACACAATAATAGTGGTAGACTTCAAAACTCTACTCTCACCAATCAACTGGTCATTGAGAAAGATGCTAAACAGGAATGCTTTGAAGATAATAGAATTTATTAACCAAATGGATTTAACAGATATCTACCAAACATTTTGTCCTAAAACAAAAGAATATGCTTTCTTTTCAGCACATCATGGTGCTTTCTCCAAAATTGACCATATTATCTGTCACAAAACAAATCTCAACAGATACAAGAAGGTTGAAATAATCTCATGCATCATATCAGATCACCACAGACTAAGGCTAGACTTCAATACCAACAAAAACAACAGAAAACCCACATACCCATGGAAACTTAAGCACTATTTAATGATAACTTACTCTGGGAAGAAATAAAGAAAAAAATCAGACTTTTATAGAATTCAATGAAAATAATGACACAACATACCCAAACTTACGGTACACAAAGAAAGCAGTGCTAAGAGGAAAAATCCAAAGCACTGAGTGACCTAATAAAGAAGTTGGAGAGATCCTACACTAGCAACTTAATGGCACTCTTGAAGACCCTAGAACAAAAGAAGCAAACACATCCAAGGGGATTAGACAACTGGAAATAGTCAAACTTTGGACTGAAATCAACCAACTAGAAACAAAGAGAAAATATATAGCCAATATCAAATTAAATGGAGAGATTCTTGAAACAATCCCACTAAAATCAGGGACAAGACAAGGATGTCCACTCTCCCAATATCTATTTAATACAGTATTCGGAGTTCTAGTGAGAGCAATAAGACAAGAAAAGGAAATAAAGGGGATACAAATTGGTAAAGATGAAGTCAAGGTATCACTCTTTGCAGATAATAAAATACTACATAAAAGAGACCCAAAAAATTCTACTAGAGAACTGCTACAGTTGATAAACAACTTCAGCAAAGTGACTGGAAATTAAGTTAAATCAAACAAATCAATAGCCTTCCTTTACACAAATAATAAATGGGCTGAAAAATAAAATAGGGAAACAACACCCTTTACATATATACACAAATAATGCAAAATTTTTACACAAATAATGTAAAATGTCTTGGGAAAATTCTAACCAAAAAAAAAAAATGAAAGATCTGTATGACAAGGACTCCCAGTCTCTTAAGAAAGAAATTGAAGACTACCTCAGAAGATGGAGAGATCTCCCATGCTCAAGGATTGGTAGGATTAGCATAGTAAAAGTGGCCATCCAAACAAAAGTAATCTACAGATTCAATGCAATACCCATCAAAATTCCAACACAATTCTTCAAATACATGGAAAGAACAAATCTCAATTTCATATGTAAAAGTAAAAAACCCAAGATACTGTAAATAATTTTTAACAATAAAAGAACCTTTGGGGGAATCACCAATCTTGATCTCAAGGTATGCTACAGTCCAATAGTGTTAACAGGTTGATCAGTGGAACAGAATTGAAGATCCAAAAATAAATCCACACACTTATGGACACTTGATCTTTGAAGGAAAGTCAATAATATATAACAGAAAAAAGAAGGCATCTTTGATAAACGGTGCTGGTCTAACAGGAATTCTGTAAGTAGAAAAAAGAAATTGATCCATACTTGTCACCTTTCACAAAGCTCAAGTCCAAGTGGATTAAGGACCTCTACAAAAGACTACATACACTGAATGTAATAGAAGACAAAGTTTGAAAGAATTTCAAAAACATTGACATGTGGGAAAATTTCCTAAACAGAAGTCCAATGGCTCAGGATCTAAGATCAAGAAATGATGGCCACTTTCTCTCCAGCGACTGAGCAGGCAGGTACAGCCAGGAGCACAAGGGGCACAGGCTTGGCAGAGCAGCTGGGACAGGGTCCTTCTGGCTCCATCTGCACCCAAGAGTTTGGCAGTGCCACAGTGGTCTGTGCACAGATCCTGCTAGGGGAGAACTGGTCTGCAGGGAGTGATATGACTCCTACATTTGGAGATGAGACCACCATTTTCTCTCCAGCTACTGAGCAGGCAGGTACAGCCAGGAGCACACGGGGCACAGGCTTGGCAGAGCAGCTGGGACAGGGTCCTTACGGGCTCCATCTGCACCCAGGAGCTGGGCTGAGCCATGGCACACTGTGCCAGGGAAGAGCCAGTCACCCAGGAGTGCTGAGACAGGTTTGCAGGCCCACAGGAGGGCTGCACCAGCCAGAAAGAGCAGGACCAACTAACACCAGAGAAAACCAAATGGAGAAAGGCAAACACAAGAATGTTACCAACAGAAATCAAGGCAACATGGTACCATCCGAACCCAATTCTCCCACAACAGCAAGTCCTGGATACCAGAAAACACTGGAAAAGCAAGAATTGGATTTAAAATCACAGCTCATGATGCTGATAGAGTGCTTCAAGAAGGACATAAATAACTCCCCTGAAGAAAAACAGGAGAACACAGGTAAACAGGTAGAAGCCTTAAAGAATTACAGGAAAGCACAACCAAACAGGTGAAGGAATAGAACAAAACCATCCAGGATATAAAAATGGAGGTAGACACAATAAGGAAATCACAAAAGAAAACAATTCTGCACATAGAAAATCTAGGAAAGAAGTCAGGAGTAATAGATGCAAGCATCAACAATAGAAGACAAGAGGTAGAAGAATCTCAGACGCAGAAGATACCATAGAAAACATTGACCAACAGTTAAAGAATATGAAAAATGCAAAAAAACTCCTAACCCAAAAAACCATATTTACTTAAAATAAAATTGTGCTTCTATGTTTAACAAATATTATGCCATAGTTCCTTCTGGTTTGTTGTCTCTTTATTTCTTGTTGATATCAGATACCTGATACCATTTTGGACTTTATTGAACATATTATAATCTCTACCTCATATTTATTTCATAAAATATTGTTAGCAGTTTTCTGGTAGAACATTTAGGTTTCTTATGTATACTATCATAGCATCTATGAATAAAGATATTTTGATATCTTCCTTTCCAAATTGTATTCCCTTAATCTCCTATAGTTTTCAATTACTCTAGCTAAGACTACAAGTATTATACTGAAATTAAAATAAGAGAGAGAGGGTGGCAGCCTAAACATCACTCTTTAATTTGAGATGATGATGATTATACAAATGATTTTTAATTCCATGTAAAATTTGAGAAACTTTCAGATATTGCCAAATTGTTATATTAAAATTTTTGTAATGGAGATTTAAGTTGTACATTCAGATTGTTACATACTGGTCTATTTCTTGTGTTTTCAGTGTATCATGGCTATCAACTATTTTTATCCATCTCTTCTAAAAGTTTGCTAAAGTTGCAGTCACTTGTAAGTATATATTTTTGTGGAAGATTAACTATTTTACAATTTGTAAATCCTGTAGATAACATAAAAATGTGTAGTAGAGAAACTAACAAATACAACTCCTGGGCCCTTTGGACCAACCAAAACTGTCCTGAGCAGACTACTATCCCAGGTGGACCTCCACTCTTCCACCACCTCTCCTCAAACTTTGTCAGACTCCTGAACCATACAGAACTGCAGGTCCAGAAACATACTGCCTAAGGATGACCATCAGAAGCTTGCCATGCCAGGACAATTGAGGTTCACCCTCTTCCCAATACCTGCTACAACAAGAACATCTAGGAATTAAAACCATCCAGTTGACTAAAGGCCCTCAAAAGAACAAAATCAACAAGACCCTTGGAAAAATGATACTTACAAAGCAAAGCTACACCACTACAGAAAGTGCTGGAAATCCTAACAAAATTGAAACACAAGAAGATTATCTTAAATACAATTTTACAATTATGATAGAGGCCTTATAATAAGAAGTTAATAAATACCTTAAAGAAATTCTGGAAATACAATCAAACAAATAAAATTCTTTAAAGATGAAACAAAGAAATCACTTAAAGACATACATGAAAATACAGTTAAACAAGTGAAGGAAATAAATAAAACTGTGCAAGACCTGAAAGCAGAAATAGAAGCAATAAAGAAAACTCAAACTTTTGCAGCAGCCCCATAGGTATATAGACCCAATCCCATCAGTAGCTCTAAGCAGACCCCAACGGCTGCCTGCCTGATTTTACCCACCACATGATCCCTCTGACGGTCATTGGCAATGGTGGAAAATAGTTTACTTATAATTTAGAAGAAGGCAACCAAGTTTCAGCTTAATTTTCTGTGTATATGTTTTCTTGAATATATGTCTGTGTACCATATGTGTGTCTTGTTTTCCATGAAGAGACAGACTGCCCGACTGCAGTCATGGACAGTTGTGAGGCGTGTTTTTCTTATTGTAAAGGAAAAACTGAACAAATAAGGTCCCACCAACGCCATTCAAATACAAAAGAAATTGCAGTTTTCAATTTTATACCTTTTTATACCTGAAAGAAAATAAACATGAGAATGACTAAAAAAAATTTTTTTGGTCATTCACTGGAGGATCTATCATGAGGAAATATTATGTTATTTAAAATTATTTGCATGGGCGCTGCCACAGAGCTCCATATCCAGGTGGCGCAGGAAGATAGCTGACCACCCAGGAGTGTGGAGAGGCCTGAGAGCACAGGCAGGACCACCCCTGCTGCTCAGAGTAACCAGCCCAAATCCCTGAGGACACAAGAGCCCAGGAGCAGCCTGGGACAGGAGTCTTCCAATTTCTATCTGCACCCAGAGCTGATCCTGGAACACAGAGCTACATACACAAATACTACCACAAGAGAGCTGGTCTCCCAGGAGTGCCTACATATCTGTGTACACAGGTAAGACCACCACCTCCCTTCAAATTCCTGGCCCAAGAGGGACCTGCCCAGAGTCATCAGACACAGGAACCTAGGATTAGCTTGGGACAGGATCCTTCGGGTTTCTGTCTGCACACCTGAGCTGAACCTGTATCACACAGTTCTCCATACCTAAATTCCTTCCAGAGAGAATGGGTCTTCCAGGAGTACAGATACACAGGCTTGCAGGACAGATAAGCCACAGTCAGAAACAGCAAAACCAGCTAACACCACAGATAACCGGATGGCAAAAGGCAAACACAAGAACATTACCAACAGAAACCAAGGAAATGTGGCACCATCTGAACCCAGTTCTCCCGCAACAGCAAGTTCTGGATAACCGAACACACCGGAAAAGCAAGATTTGGACTTAAAATCACATATCTCATGGTGCTGATAGAGGACTTCAAGAAGGACATAAATAACTGCCTTAAAGAAATACAGGACAACATGGGTCAACAGGTAGAAGCCCTTAAAGAGGAAACACAAAAATCCCTTAAAGAATTACAGGAAAAAAACAAACAAACAAACAAACAAGTGAAGGAACTGAACAAAACCATTCAGGATCTAAAAATGGAAGTAAAAACTGTAAAGAAATCACAAAGGGAGACAACTATGGAAAGAGAAAACCTTGGAAAGAAATCAGAAGTCATAGATGCAAGAATCATCAACAGAATACAAGAGATAGAAGAAAGAATCTCAGGTGCTGAAGATACCATAGAAAACATTGACTCAACAGTCAAAGAAAATGCAAAATGCAAAAACTTGTAACCCAAAACAGGACACAATGAGAAGACCAAACCTAAGGATTATAGGTATAGAAGAGAGTGAAGATTTCCAACTTAAAGGGCCAGTAAATATCTTCAACAAAATTACAGAAGAAAACTTCCCTAACCTAAAGAAAGAGTTGCCTATGAATGTACAAGAAGCCTTCAGAACTCCCAACAGATTGGACCAGAAGAGAAATTCCTCCTGTCACATAATAATTAAAACACCAAATGCACTAAACAAAGAAAGAATATTAAAAGTAGTAAGGGAAAAAGATCAAGTAACATAGAAAGGCAGACCTATCAGAATTACACCAGACTTCTCACCAGAGACCACAAAAGCTAGAAGATCCTGGGCAGATCACATACAGACTCTAAGAGAACTCAAATGCCACCCCAGACTACTATATCCAGCAAAAACTCTCAATCACCATAGATGAAGAAAGCAAGATATTCCATGATAAAACCAAATTTACACAATATCTTTCCACAAATCCAGCCAGATGAAAAACGCCAACACACGGAGGTAAACTACAACCTTAGAAAAAGCAAGAAAATAATCTTCTTTCAACAAACCCAAAAGAAGATAAACACACAAACATAAAAATAACATCAAAAATAACAGGAAGCAACAATCACTATTCCTTAATATCTCTTAACATCAATAGACTCAATACCCCAATAAAAAGACATAAACTAACAGACTGGATATGTAAACAGGACCCAGCATTTTGCCGCATACAGGAAATACACCTCAGTGTCAAGGACAAACACTACCTCAGAGTAAAAGGCTGGAAAACAATTTTCCAAGAAAATGGTCCCAGGAAACAAGCTGGAGTAGCCATTCTACTATCGGATAAAATAAACTTTCAACCAAAAGTCATCAAAAAAGACACAGAAGAACACTTCATACTCATCAAAGGAAAAATCTCCCAAAAAGAACTCTCAATTCTGAATATCTATGCTCCAAATGTGAGGGCACCCACATTCATAAAAGAAACCTTACTAAACCTCAAAGCACACATTACACCTCACAATAACTGTGGCTGACTTGAACACCCCACTTTCCTTAATGGACAGATCAGGGAAACACAAACTAAAGAGAGACACATTTAAACTAACAGAAGTTATGGCCAAATGGATTTAACAGATATCTATAGAACATTTCATCCTAAATCAAAAGAATATACAAAAGAATATATTCTTCTCAACACCTCATGGTACCTTCTCCAAAATTAACCATATAATTGGTCACAAAACAGACCTCAACAAATTTAAGAAAATTGAAATAATTCCATGCCTCCTATCAGATCACTACCAATTAAGACTGGTCTTCAATGGCAACAAAAACGACAGAAATTCCAATTTCTGAACAATGGAAGCTGAACAATGCTCTACTCAATGATACCTTGGTCAAGGAAGAAATAAGGAAAGAAATCAAAGATTTTTTAAAATTTAATGAAAATGAAGGCACCACATACCCAAACTTATGGGACAAAATGAAAGCAGTGCTAAAACTCATAGCTCCGAGTGCCCCCAAAAAGAAGCTGGAGAGAGCATACACTGGCAGCTTAACAGAACACCTGAAAGTTCTAAAACAGAAAGAAGCTAATACACCCAAGAAGAGTAGACGGCAGGAAATCACCAAACTCAGAGCTAAAATCAACCAAGTAGAAACAGAAAGAACCATACAAAGAATCAATAAAACCAGGAGCTGGTTCTTTGAGAAAATCAACAAGATAGATAAACCCTTAGCCAGACTAACCAGAGAGCACAGAGACAGTATCCAAATTAACAAAATCAGAAATGACAAGGGAGAAATAATAACAGAAACTGAGGAAATTCAAAAAATCATCAGATCCTACTACAAAAGCCTATACTCAATACAACTGGAAAATCTGGATGAAATGAACAATTTTCTAGACAGATACAAAAGTTAAATCAGGATCAGATAGATCATCCAAACAGTCCCATAACCCCTAAAGAAATAGAAGCAGTCTTTGAAAGACTCCCAACCAAAAAAAGCACAGGACCAGATGGTTTTAGTGCAGAATTCTAACAAATCTTCAAAGAAGATCTAACACCAATACTCTTCAAACTATTCCAAAAAATGGAAACAGAAGGAACACAAGCCAACTCGTTCTATGAAGCCACAATTACGCTGATACCAAAACCACACAAAGATCTAACAAAGAAAGAGAACTTCAGACCAATTTCCCTTTTGAATACGGGTGCAAAAATACTCAATAAAATTCTTGCCAACCAAATCCAAGAACACATCAAAATGATCATTCACCATGATGAAGTAGGTTACATCCCAGGGATGCAGGGATGGTTCAATATACAGAAATCAATCAATGTAATCCACTATATAAACAAACTCAAAGTAAAAAGCAACATGATCATCTCATTAGATGCTGAAAAAGCATTTGACAAAATTCAGCATCCTTTCAGGCTAAAAGTCTTGGAAAGAACAGGAATTCAAGGCATAGTAAAAGCAATATGCAGCAAACCAGTACCCAACATCAAACTAAATGGAGAGAAAGTTGAAGCAATCCCACTAAAATCAGGGACTAGACAAGGCTGCCCTCTCTCTCCATATCTATTCAATATAGTACTTGAAGTTCTAGCTAGAGCAATTAGACAATAAAAGGAGGTCAAAGGGATACAAATCGGAAAGGAAGAAGTCAAATTATCACTATTTACAGATGATATGATAGTATACTGAAGCAACCCAAAAAACTCCACCAGAGAACTACTACAGCTGATGAACAACTTCAGCAAAGTGGCTGGATATAAAATTAACTCAAGCAAATCAGTAGCCTTCCTATACTCAAAGGAAAAGAAGGCTGAGAAAGATATTAGGGAAACAACACCCTTCACAATAGTCACAAACAATATAAAATATCTTGGTGTGACTCCAACCAAACAAGTGAAAGATGTGTATGACAAGAATTTCAAGTCTCTGAAGAAAGAAATTGAAGAAGACCTCAGAAGATGGAAAGAACTCCCATGCTCGTAGACTGGCAGGATTAATATAGTAAAAGTGGCCATCTTGCCAAAAGCAATATACAGATTCAATGCAATCCTCATCAAAATTCCAAATCAATTCTTCATAGAGTTAGAAAGAGCAATTCTCAAATTCATCAGGAATAACAAAAAACCCAGGATAGCTAAAACTATTCTCAACAACAAAAGAACTTCTGGGGAATCAAGATCCTAGGTTTCAAGCAGTACTACAGAGCAATAGTGATAAAAACTGCATGGTATTGGTACAATAACATGCAAGTAGATCAATGGAATAGAACTGAAGACCCAGAAATCAACACACACACCTATGGTTACTTGATATTTGACAAAGGAGCTAAAACCATCCAGTGGGGAAAAAACAGCATTTCCAACAAATGGTGCTGGTTCAACTGGTGGTTAGCATGCAGAAGAATGCACATCAATCCGTTCTTATCCCCTTGTACAAAGCTCAAGTCTAAGTGGATGAAGGACCTACACATAAAACCAGACACACTGAAACTAATAGAAAAGAAAGTGGGGAGAGCCTTGAGAACATGGGCACAGGGGAAATTTTCCTGAACAGAACACCAATGGCTTATGCACTAAGATCAAGAATCAACAAATGGAACCTCATAAAGTTGCAAAGCTTCTGTAAGGCAAAGGACCCTATCAATAGGAAAAAATAGCAACCAACAAATTGGAAAAAGATCTTTACCAACCCTATATCTGACAGAGGGCTAATATCCAAGATATACAAAGAAATCAAGAAGTTAGACTCCAGAGAACCAAATAACCCTATTAAAAATGGGGTACAGAGATAAACAAAGAATTTTCACCTTAGGAATATTGAGTGGCTGAGAAGCACCTAAAGAAATGTTCAACATCCTTAGCCATCAGGGAAATGCAAATCAAAACAACCCTGAGATTCCATCTCACACCAGTCAGAATGGCTAAGATCAAAAACTCAGGAGACAGCAATTGTTGGTGAGGATGTGGAGAAAAAGGAACACTCCTCCACTGCTGGTGGGACTGCAAGCTGGTAAAACCACTCTGGAAATGAGTTTGGCGTTTCCTCAAAAAATTGGCACCACACTACCGGAGGACCCTGCTTTACCACTTCTGAGCATATACCCAGAGGATGCTCCAGCAATGAAATAAGGACACACGCTCCACTATGTTCATAGCACCCTTGTTTATAATAGCCAGAAGCTGGAAACAACCTAGATGTCCCTCAACAGAGAAATAGATAAAGAAACTGTGGTACATTTACACAATGGAATGCTACTCAGCTATTAAAAACAATGAATTCAAGAAATTCTTAGGCAAATGGATGGAACTAGAAAATATCATCCTGAGTGAGGTAACTCACTCACAAAAGAACACACATGGAATGCACTCACTGATGAGTGGATATTAGGCCAGACGCTTGGAATACCCAAGACACAATTCACAGACCAAATGAAGCTCAAGAAGAAGGAAGAACAAAGTATGGATACTCTGGTCCTTCTTAGAAGGGGGAAGAAAATACCCATTGGAGGAGATACAGAGACAAAGTATGAAGCAGAGACTAAGGGAAAGAACATTCAGAGACTAACCGACCTAGGGATCCATCCCATATACAGTTACAAAACCCAGACAATATTGTGGATGCCAACAAGTGCTTGTTGACAGGAGCCTGATATAGCTGTCAACTGGGAGTCTTTGCCAGTGCATGACAAATACAGAGGGGGACACTCTCAGCCAACCATTGAACTGAGCACAGGGTCCCCAATGGAGGAGCTAGAGAAAGGACCCAAGGAGCTGAAGGGGTTTGCAGTGAAAGACCCTCAGTCCAGAGGACCCTTGCTCTTGCCCATAGAGCGCACCACCCCAAAAGCACTCACAAGAAACGATTCTTGATGCAAACCGCAAGAGGATCTATTCAGGGCCAGCTAGCTGGGACTCAACTCATACTCCATGCAGGAGGGGAGGAGAAGAGCCCTGAGCTTAAATTCACACAAGCTTATAAAGGTGAAAACCACAAAATTCGGGACGGGAGGGGGTAGAAACTTCTAGTCAGGAGTACTTCTAACGGGGCGGGGGGGGGGAGGTGTCTCCAGATGGTCAGGATGTGGTCCTTAGTAACTGGGCTCATGTCCCTTATCTGGCATACACAGCTATAGTTCTCAGGATTGTTCTGTAAGTTCTCACCCTGTGGGCACTCCCTCAGAGTTCACAAGTTCAGATTCTCAGACCTCAGAGGAAGAGGGTCTAACTTAAAATTTTTCATCCTTTCATTCCCTACTTCTTGTCTTGGTAATAGTTGTAATCTTAGAACTGAGTTTCTATAACTCTAATTCTTCCTGGCCCTGCAGAGTACGGTACTGCTGTCTAAGCATAAGAATTTGCACTGCACTTATTCTTTCTCGTACAAAAGCTACTAACTTATTTATCACACAAGGTCCTATAGTTAAGAGCAAAAATAAAATTATTAAGGGTCTCATAAGTGCAGAAAGCAAAGTAGTCAGCCAAGGGGATCTTCTATACCATCTTTTAAACCAGCCCTGGTTAGCTTCTCTTTCTCGGCATCTTTTTTCTAATCATTCTCTTAGTTTGCTCATGGAGTCTCAGATTGCCCTTTCTAAGTCTTTTAGGTCTTCTGTCATGGCAGCATGTAAACTTTCAAGTCCCTTTTTTAATTGTGGAGGTACAGTAATTAAGGCAGCAGTTCCAGTCCCTACTCTAGCCCACATCTGGCTGTGGGGCTGACTTAACTTGTGACGCATGGATCTAAGTGGGGATGCCTTCAACCTTCACAGCCGTCGGGGTAGTCAGGAGGACTAGGTATGGTCCTTTCCACCGGGTCTCAAGGTTTCCTGCTCGGTGGCGGTGGACATAGACAGAGTCTCCAACCTGGAAGCGGTGGGGTGTCTGGAGGTCTCCGTCTCTAATGTAGGCTTCTTTAAGCAGATTCCACGCCTGGCACCTCACCCACTCAAGTGCTTTAAGCCTAGAGAACAAAGGCTGGGATAATGGCACATTGTAACTATGAACAGAAGTGGCATCTAACAGAGGAGGGGGCCCCCCATAGAGCAATTCATATGGGGTCAGCCCAAACTTTCCAGGTGTGTTCCTAACTCTAAAAAGGGTGAAGGGAAGGAGAGTAATCCAGTCTGTAATGCCAGTCTCGACAGCCAATTTAGTCAGCGTCTCTTTTAATGTTCTATTCATTCTTTCTACCTGGCCTGAGCTCTGGGGTCTATAAGCACAATGTAATTTCTAATCAATTCCCAATACTTTGGCCAATCCCTGACTTACCTGGGCAACAAAAGCTGGACCGTTATCAGAGCCTATTACCTTAGGTATTCTAAAACGTGGAAAAATGTCTTCAAGGATTTTCTTGGCCACTACAGTGGCAGTCTCTCTTTTGGTGGGGTATGCTTCTACCCACCCTGAAAAAGTATCTACAAAAGCTAACAAGTATTTGTTACCGTGCTTTGCAGGTTTTACTTCTGTGAAGTCTATCTCCCAGTAGGCCCCTGGCCTGTCTCCTCTGAGTCTCTTTCCAGGTGGCATCCTTGATGGGTTAGAGTTGACCAACTGACAAGGCACACAAGTTTTTACTACAGCATCAGTCACTTCATTTAGCTTTAAAACATGGAAAAGAGATGACCTTACCAGTTTCTGTAGATGTTTCGATCCTAGGTGGGTCAGTCGATGTAGCTGTTGAACATATTCATAGCCTTCTTTTTGAGGCAGTATTTCTTTCTCCTCCTGATTTAAATGTACTCCCTCTGGGGTCTCAGAGTGAGATCTCAGTTTGTCTATTTCTTGTATATCTTCTAGGGTGTACTGGGTGTGTGTGGGGGGGTCTCAGGTGTGTGGTCTCTCAGCATGGGCAGGATGTTGGCTCCTTGGGCGGCCTGCTTGGCAATAGTATCAGCCATCCGATTCCCTGGAGATACGGGATCGTTGTCTTTTTGATGGCCAGGGCAGCGTATGATAGCCACTCTTTTGGGTACATGAAGAGCTTCCAGCAAGCTCAATATTTCTTTTTTGTTTTTTTATCTCCCTTCTAGCAGATGTGAGTAGCCCCCTTTGTTGGTAAATGGCCCCATGTATGTGAGCAGTGGTAAATGCATACCTACTGTCTGTATAGATGTTTACAGAACGTCCTTCCGCCAGGCGCAAAGCCTGAGTGAGAGCCACGAGCTCGGCTTTTGAAGCTGAAGTGCCCTCTGGTAGGTTGCTGGCCCAGACTATCTGAGTCCCATCCATGACTGCTGCCCCTGCCATTCTCTTACCTTCTACCACATAACTGCTCTCATCTGTGAACCAGGATAGTGCCTCTCCTGTCAGAGGCCAGTAAACCAGGTCCTTACAGACTCTAATCTCCTCGGCCAGCAGGTGATGGCAGTCGTGTTTCACTGGTTCTTCAGCTTCTTTGGGAAGCAGGGTGGCAGGGTTGAGGACAGTTGGAGGAGCAAAGGCAATTCTCTCTGTTAGGAGGAGACTCTGGTAGTGAGTCATTCGTGCATTGGTCATCCAACGGTCCGGCGGTTGTCTGATGATACTTTCAAGAGCATGGGGGGGCGGGGCACAATAGTCAGATTCTGTCTTAAAGTCAGTTTGTCAGCATCTTTGACCAGAAGGGCCACAGTGGCATTGGCTTTCAGGCAGGTCAGCCATCGGTTACCGGATCAAGTTTCTTTGATAGGTAGGCCACTGGTCTTTTCTAGGGTCCCAAATTTTGAGTCAAAACACCTCAAGTCACACCTCTCCTCTCAGCCACATATAGAGTGAAAGGCTTTGACACATCTGGGAGGGCTAGGGCTGGGGCAGTGAGTAAGGCCTTTTTAATTTTGTCAAAGGCCTTCTGATGTTCAGGGCCCCAGGTAAATTCTCCTTTGTCTTTTGTTAAGGGATACAGGGGGGCTGCCAATGTAGCAAGCCCAGGTATCTAGAGTCTACAGAACCCCGCAGTTCCCAGGAACTCCCTTACTTGCCTCGGTGTTGAGGGAACCAGGATCTGGGTTACCATCTTTTTCCGGGCTTCTGTCAGCCACCTTTGTCCATTCTTTAAACTGTACCCCAAGTAAGTTACCTCTCCCCTGCAGATCTGAGCTTTCCTGGCTGAGGCCCGGTACCCCAGCTCAGCCAGTTCTTGCAGCAAGGCCTCAGTTCTTTCTAGGCAATCTTGCTGGGTCTCACCAGCCAAAAGCAGGCCATCTACATATTGAAGAAGGGTTACCTGGGGATTCTTGGTCCTGTAAATGACAAGATCTTGATGAAGAACCTCGTCAAAAGTGGTGGGGAGTTCTTAAACCCCTGAGGCAATCTAGTCCTGGTCAGTTGTCCTGCTCGTCCCGTGTCTGGATCTCTCCACTCAAAGGCAAAAATCTGTTGGCTTGAAGGATGTAATCTCAAGCAGAAAAAAGCATCTTATAGATCAAGTACAGTATACCAGATCTGTTTAGGTGGGAGAGAGCTCAAGAGGTTGTAAGGGTTTGGGACGGTGGGGTGTATGTCTTGAACTCTCTTGTTAACTTCTCTTAAATCCTGTACTGGTCTATAGTCATTATTCCCGAGCTTTTTTACTAGCAGCAGAGGTGTGTTCCATGGTGACTTGGTAGGGATCAGGATACCTTGTTGAATCAGTCTCTGAATGTGAGGACGAATTCTTTCTCTAGCTTCTAGGCTCATGGGATATTGTCTTACAGCTATTGGCGTTGCACTGGCTTTGAGCTCAATGACCTGAGGGGGAATTTGCCAGCTGGGGGAATGCCTGCGCCGCAGGGGGCGCCCCGAGTCATCTGCCAGGCCGAGCACAGGCCGCTGACAGGGAGGCGGCCTATTAAATGGCATTTGGACCACGGGCTCTCCCCTCCAGGGCTGGTGCTCAGTCTTGGCCCTGGCGCAGCCCGCCACCGCCACCGCCACCCTCTAGCCACTCGCCAGGAGGAGGAGGAGGAGGCAGAGGAGAAAATCTGAGACTTTATGAGCCCTACGCTGTACTTCAGTCCAATATTTAAGAGTCAAGCTAAATGGAAAAGTCACAGTCTGTCTCATCGTCAGTCGGGAGGTCAGTTACAAACAAACAAACAAACAAACAAACAAAGATATTAAGACAAAACCAAACAGACAGATACAGCCGCGCTTATACAGACGGCAGTCCGTTGGACCGCCATACCAGATGGACCTGACCAACGAGATCAGGGTCCCCAGAGTAGGTCACCAAGCGTCCTTGGCCCTCCAGAACACCTAGGGCGTCCCCTAGGGTGACAGCCTGTGGTCCTTCTAGCACGTCTGCTGACCACAGTCCCACAGTCCTTACGGCCCCAGAGACAGCTGCGAAACCAAAGCGCGCGCATTCCAAAATACAGACAAACAGAACACAATCACCGGCCGGTACACACATTTAACTTAGGGGGATCCCATTTATCTCCAAGTCGGTTCTGGAGTGCGAGGGTTGGTCGCAGATCCAGGACGAGCCCCCAAATGAAAGACCCTCAGTCCAGAGGACCCTTGCTCTTGCCCATAGAGCGCACCACCCCAAAAGCACTCACGAGAAATGATTCTTGATGCAAACCGCAAGAGGATGTCTATCCAGGGCCAGCTAGCTGGGACTCAACTCGTACCCCATGCAGGAGGGGAGGAGAAGAGCCCTGAGCCTAAATTCACACAAGCTTATAAAGGTGAAAACCACAAAATTCGGGATGGGAGAGGGTAGAAACTTCTAGTCAGGAGTACTTCTCACAGGGGTGTCTCCAGATGGTCAGGATGTGGTCCGCTGATAACAATGGGGAGGGGGAGTAGAGACTCCTAGTTAGAAGCACTTCTCACGGGGGGTGTCTCCAGATGGAGACTGCCCTTAAAGTATGCTACCATGTGCCGGGACAGCAAACACAGAAGAGAGGTCCCCACACTGAAGCAGTGTGTGCTTGAAGATTGCACTGGGCACGGTGGTGCGTTTGTGTTGAGAATCTTGAGTCTATCATGAGGGTGAATGTAAAATTAGTGTGCACCGTGTTTTTCCTACTGGAGTTGGTTAACCTGACAGGGGCCTGTGTTTCTCCCTTTCCCCTTTGCATTGACTATCCAATCATATCAGATTATGAAGTCAAAACCCCAACCAGCCAATGGGTTGAGACTCACTCACCACCCATGTCACAGATTATAGAGGCCATTTTGGCCATCTGTGCACATTCCCTTTTTACAAAAAGAAATACCTTGTCGAGTTATTGTTGCTTTGGTCATGTGTTCCTTTGTGTGGCATCAAGACTATTCCTTTTTGGGCTGGAGAGATGGCTCAGCAGTTAAGAGCACTGACTGCTCTTCCAAAAGTCCTGAGTTCGAATCCCAGCAACCACATGGTGGCTCACAATCCATAATGAGATCTGATGCCCTCTTCTGGTGCTATCTGAAGACAGCTACAGTGTACTCTGCTTGAGATTACATCCTTCAAGCCAACAGATTTTTGCCTTCGAGTGGAGAGATCCAGACACGGGATGAGCAGGACAACTGACCTGGACTCGATTGCCTCAGGGGTTTAAGAACTCCCCCACCATTTTTGACGAGGCTCTTCATCAAGATCTTGTCATTTACAGGACCAAGAATCCCCAGGTAACCCTTCTTCAATATGTAGATGGCCTGCTTTTGGCTGGTGAGACCCAGCAAGATTGCCTAGAAAGAACTGAGGCCTTGCTGCAAGAACTGGCCGAGCTGGGGTACCGGGCCTCAGCCAGGAAAGCTCAGATCTGCAGGGGAGAGGTAACTTACTTGGGGTACAGTTTAAAGAATGGACAAAGGTGGCTGACAGAAGCCCGGAAAAAGATGGTAACCCAGATCCTGGTTCCCTCAACACCGAGGCAAGTAAGGGAGTTCCTGGGAACTGCGGGGTTCTGTAGACTCTAGATACCTGGGTTTGCTACATTGGCAGCCCCCCTGTATCCCTTAACAAAAGACAAAGGAGAATTTACCTGGGGCCCTGAACATCAGAAGGCCTCTGACAAAGTTAAAAGGCCTTACTCACTGCCCCAGCCCTAGCCCTCCCAGATGTGTCAAAGCCTTTCACTGTATATGTAGATGAGAGGAGAGGTGTGACTCGAGGCGTTTTGACTCAAAATTTGGGACCCTAGAAAAGACCAGTGGCCTACCTATCAAAGAAACTTGATCTGGTAGCCGATGGCCGACCTACCTGAAGGCCATTGCCGCTGTGGCCCTTCTGGTCTAAGATGCTGACAAACTGACTTTTAAGACTATTCCTTTTTTAAGAACAGCACTTTAAGGTGTAATTAGAGAGGGGAAGATAATCTGAAATAGTCTTACTCTTGGGCATGCATGTAGGAAGTCCATTTATACTAGGCTGGGTCATGCCAGCAGGTTCCTACGAGTTAGGGGGGTGGATAAAGCAGACCAGTCCTCAGACGTGAGGGGCATAGGGCTCCATGCTTTGCCAGGCACCACCTGCAATAGTGAGTGACCACTGGCCCTCGGGAGAACTCTGCATTGAGTCCTAAGGGACCACAGCAAAGACAGATGCTCTGCTGGGACAAAGAAGTCACAACCAAAAGACGCCCTAGGGTGTGGGCAGTAAGACATCCTGACAGTGCCATCAAATGCTTCCGTCGAAAAGTGCATCTGGAAAGGTTCTCAAGTATACGCAGCTCTGATTAGCCAGGAAGGGGGTGGGTGGTGGGTCAATGAATTCACCCTTTAGGTGCATAGGGAGAATGCACCACCAGAGGTCGATGGAGTGGGCAGTAGCCACAGTGTGGATGGACTGCAGCATTGGGCAGTGGGATGGAGCAGAGGGATGTTTCCGTTTGGAGAAGCGTGTATTTGATTAGGATTTTGCAACGTGTGGTTTGCTGGCATGGACTTCACGGCACATGAATGATGGCGGTCCCAGCTGGCCACTGTACAGTTCTGGAAGGTGCTGTAAGCTACCAAGTACATAATTTACACTCATGTCTATCGAGTCATAGAAATTTCTCTCTGTCATAGGAATTCTCTTGATGAGAGTTTAAACCTGAGCAGAGACAGCCACTGCTTGATGTGGTAAAGGTTCCACACTTCTCAGATTGTCTGGACATGAGGTTCTTCTGTTTGGGATTCCTGAACCACGCTTGTGAGAATTCTCTAATGGGGACTATGTTCCTTTTTAAATCTCTTATGAACGGCCTTCCCTTCACATGATACTCCCCAGGGAAGTGTTTGGGGTGTGCTTTTCCTGGAACAGGAGACCAGAAGCAGGCCTCCCTTAACACGGTGGCAGACAGAGCCATCAGAAGAGGTGACAACATTCTAGAGTCTCAGGTCCGTCACAGATGCTCAACCAGACATGCTTCTGAGGAGGCCAGAGGACACCTCGGCTTTACCTTGCTTTTCCTTCCGATTCTCTACCTTATTCCTCTGAGACAAGAGTTCAAGATTTTCCCTCCCCAGCTAGGCTGACAACTAGCCCCAGAGATCCTCCTGTCTCCGCCCCTCACAGTGTTACAATTACAGGGACACACACTGCCCCTACCCAACTTTTCACATGGGTGCTGGGGTTTTGAACTGAGGTCTGCATGCTTCCATAACAAACACTCCCCGTGCCCCCATTCCTCCCCGCTCCCCCAGTCATTATCCCAGCCCAGAGTCCCATTTTTAAAAACCGATTCTTTCGTGACATGACTCCAGCTCCCGGCACAAGCTTCAGAGGATAGCAGACACAAGGGAAACTACCTTCATCTTCTGGTTAGGTGGCTGGGTTGCTGTTGAAAGGTTTTGAAGTATTTTATGTAAGACTAACGGTGGTTTTTTTTTTTTTTAACGGTGGTTTTTCTAACCATAGGATCCTAATGGACAAAAAAAAAAAAAAAAATAGAATTTGAAAGACAGGCTAGGGTTCTTGATCTGTAGCTGAATATCCATTTTCATTTCAAGAACTCTGCTTAGTGGATGCTCTTGGCACAAATTCAAAGAAATAGACCAATTTCAAATGCCAGGACAAGGCAGCCCTGGGATGGCATCTCCTCTGGGATTTATCAGAAATGTGGGTCATGAGAGAGTAAATGAAGAAATCCCAGGAGAGGGTAGATATGGGTGTGGAACAGCTCTTCAGATCCTACAGCTCCCACCCCAGTGACCCACCTCCACCCAGACCTTTCGCAATGTCCCCAGCTTTGTTTTGGGGGACACATCACAACCCACACCTAATTTCCAATTTCAATTTTGTTTGCTTGGTAACTCTTGGTGGCAGCTATCTAGCATTACCCTTAGGAAGGAACAAGACATTCTTTCCAGGGTTGGTAGCTCAAAGGAATATACTAAGAAGAAAGAAAGCAATGTAACTTCTTATAATTCAGAAATGCAACTGTTCTTCGGAGGAGCCCTTGGAAGGATTCTCCTCTATGCTGTTAAACTAAGCTTGGTTATTAAGATGGTGGCGATTCGCAAGTAAGAAACAGATTCCAGGGGTGCCAAGAGCCGTTGTTCCAGAATAGTCCATTTGCTTGAAAACTACTTGGAGAATTGCTATTTCTGGGACACAAGCCAACCATGTTCCTGCAGGAGCATTCTGACCAAGTAAAGCCGGTGACAATTGCGCCATTAGATTGCTGAGGGAGATTAGCTCTAGAAGACGCCCCCGCGGCAGGAATCTATTAAGCATTAATGTATCACTCTGCTTCAAAAAGAGGGCCAATCACTTTCAGGAGATTCGAGGTGAATTCTCCAGAATTCACCATTTGTGGGTGGGAGTGTGGCCCAATTGGTAGAGCGCTTGCTTAGCGTGCGTGAAGCCCTGGGCTTCATGCCAGGCCGGCCTGAAAACGGGCATGGTGATGCATGCCTGTAAGCAGGGCATTCAGGAGACGGAAGCAGGAAGATCAGAAGTTCTAGGTTGTATCAGGTACAGTTTTGAAGCTAGCCAGGGCTGCACAAGACCTTGCCTCAGAAAACAAACATCCATAAACCTCCAAACAAACAAACAAACGAACAAACAGATGCTCCAGAGACTTTTGCATCCAATTATTTTTGGCAAATGCTGAACACTAGGTGCTCTGTCTGCCACGTGGAATGCACTTTAATGTGTAGATTACTCAGAAGCATATGGTTTATGGCCAGAAGATTAGGAATTACATTACACGTTACATTGATCTTTTTTGTTTGGCAGATTTTTTAAAAACTTATTTCCGGACTGCGATTTCTCCTCTCTCATCCCTTTCCAGCGCACCCTCCCTCCCACCCCCTCACCCCCCCACCCCCCGCCCCTAAACCATCCACTCCTCTTTCATTTCTCTTCAGAAAAGGGCAGGCCTCCAGTGGAAAAAAATCAGCCATGGCGTGTCACAGTATGACTAGGTACCTCCTCTCCTGGATGAGGTAACCCTGTAGGGGGAAACGGTCCCAGAGGCAGGCACAGAGTCAGACAGCCCCTGTTCCTACTATTAGGAGTCCCACAAGAAGGTCAAGCTACACAACTGTTACATATGTGCCGAGGGCCTAGGTCAGGCTCCTGGTTGACGGTTCAGTCTCTGTGGGCCCCTATGGGACCAGGTTAGTTGATTCTGTAGATTTTCTTGGGGTGTCCTTTATCCCTCTGGCCCTTACTCCCCTGCCCCAATTCTGCAGGATTCCCCGAGCTCTTTCTGGTGTTTGGCTGTGGGTCTCTGCATCTGTTTCCACTAGTTGCAGGTTGAAGCCTCTAATGACAACTGGGCTAGGTGCTAACCATGTTTGTCTTTCTGGGTCTGGGTCTCCTTACTAAGGATGACTCTCTGTCTCTCTCTCTCTCTCTCTCTCTCTCTCTCTCTCTCTCTCTCTCTCTCTTTCTTTTTTCTTTTTTCTTTTTTTTTTTTTGAGACAGGGTTTCTCTGTATAGCCCAGGCTGTCTTGGAACTCACTCTGTAGACCAGGCTGGCCTCGAACTCAGAGATACGTCTGCCTCTGAGGATGATCTTTTCTAGTTCCATCCATTTGCTGGCAAATTCCATGGTGTCCTTGTTTTTAATAGCTGAGTAATACTCCATTTTGTAAGTGTACCACATTTTAGAAAATCCATTCTTTGGTTGAGGGACATCTGGATTGTTTCCATTTTCTAGCTATTTTGAATGAAACTTTTGTGAACATGGGTGAGTGAGTGTCCTTGTGGTTACATACTAACTACATCATTACTGATTCCTAATTTGATCTCATGTCAAAGAACAAATGTTATACATATTCAGCCTCTTTTGAACAACCCAGATTTGCTAGCTGGTGAGTATATACTATGAATGTGAAGCGTGTTTATTCTGTAATTGTTAGCTGGAGTCCACTGAAATGGTTTGAATGATGAAGGTCCCCTATAGGCTCAGGCATTTGAATTCTTGGTCCCCGGTCGGTGGTGCTGTTTGGGGAGGTTTAGGAGGTGTAGCTTTGGTGGAAGAAGTACATGGGGAAGGGGGTGGCCCCTATGAGAATATACCTTTTCCTACTTCCAGTGTGCATTTCCTGCTTCTGTCAAGATGTGAGCTCTCAGCTTCCTGTTCCGGCTGCCATGCCTGCCTTACCTCCCTGCAGATGATACTGTTCCCTGTGGAACCACAAGCCCACATAAACTCTTCTTTCTACAAGATACCGGCATCGCCCGAGACTGGCGGGATGCTCGCGGCATATGGCACAATGACAATAAGACTTTCCTGGTGTGGATCAACGAGGAGGACCACTTGCAAGTCATCTCCATGCAAAGGGGGGGCAACATGAAGGAAGTGTTCACTCGTTTCTGCACTGGCTTCACTCAGATTGAAACTCTTTTCAAGTTCAAGAACTATGAGTTCATGTGGAACCCTCACCTGGGCTACATCCTCACATGCCCATCCAACCTGGGCACTGGACTCTGGGCAGGCGTGCATCCTTGATGTTTGCCGCCTGGCGGCTGAGCCCTTAGCCTCGCTGTAGAGACTTCTGTCGCCCTGGGTAGAGTTTATTTTTTTTTTTTTTTTTATGGCTAAGCTGTTGCTGACACTGAAATAAACTAGGGTTTGGCCTGCCCTTAAAAAAAAAAAAAAAAGATCATGGTGGCACTTTACAGCGTTCATTGCTTAGATCATAATGGTTGCTCTCGTGGTTATTGTGTTAGCTGAGGTTCTCCGGACCACAGGAATTGAATTGAAAGAATGAACATATATTAAACAGCGATTTGTTAGATAGACTTAAATTATATAAGTGAGGGAATGCAACAGTACAGCCACAGGTAGATGGATTTGCCAGCAAGAGTGATTGCTTTTAAGCAGGCAAAAAGCCAAGCTTCCTTCTCCCGTCTCCCTTTTATCTGGGGCTATCTGTTCATATTTTACCATGTATTTTCAGAGTGGATCTTCCCACTTGGAATAATCTGATGAAGAAAATCTCGCACGAGGCCCTAAGGCTTTCTTTCTAGTTGATTCCACATCTAGTCATATTGACAACTAAGATTAGCCGTCACAGATATGAAGAGAGATCAAAGTCTCACAGATTGAAAATTTGGTTCCTAGCTAGGTTGATATTTTGGGAAGTTCTGGAAATGTCAGTGGGTCTTAATTAAAGGAAGTACATTCTGGATGTGTGTGCTGATGAAAGCCACCTACCCATCCTCCCACCCATCTTTCTGGCCACAACAAAGTACATAATCTCCCCCTCCCCTTCCCTCCTGCTGTATGGGGTGAAGCCAAATAACCACGGACAAGACTCCCTGAAGTCGCTAGTCAAAGAAAATATAATAATCTTTCCCCTTTGAATGTCTTTTCTTTGGTACTTGGTTCAGCAGCTGAAAGGGATCCCACAAACCTCATTGCTGGTGGGGAGATGAAGTCAGTATCATCTTTTCAGGGACCGGGTCAGAAACTTCTGGAGTCTGACTTTGTGGTTTATTCTTCTTACATATTTAAGCATAGTAAAATTCTGGGAAAGGTTACCACCTGACAGTTACCACAACAAAGCTTTAGGCCTAGACACATCTAAACTCCCTTGCAAAGGATCAAAGCACCTGTGACCTTTAAGAACAAGTTGCATTATCTGACAAATGGAGCTCAGGGCTAGGGCCTAGGGAGGAAGGACCTGAAACAGCATACGGAAGGATTGTGTCGATGGAGGATGCACAGTACATGGGATTCTCTCATAAGGACGGGCTCCATCCACTGAGACACAGCTCAGGATAAGGGTCTAGACAATGCCCAGGATAGTGAGAATGTTCAGGCACAGGCTAGCTCCTAATAGCAAAGTGCCATCAGGTTGTTTGACCACTTTCATCCCAGCATTCCAGGTCCCGGGTGTAGTTCATTTCCTTCCCTTGAATAACGTAGGCCCACATGATTGACAGTCCTAGTTTCTGCAATGCTTACGGTAAGCTGTGCTGCCTAAAGCTGCACGCATGTAGCCATCACTGTTATATGTTACATTTGCATGTCTTTCATGAGCTTTCCTCTGGCCATTGACAACGGTCCATTTTTATTCTGCTAATATTATTTCTTAGAAATCTATTTTGCTTCATACCAAAACAGGCCTCTTTGTCTCCTTAGGCCTACTATCTGCATGGCATTTTAGTTTTGACCTATTGCACCTTTATACTGAAAGCATGAGGGTTGTGCATGAAGGTACACACCCACAATCCCAGCACTTAATCAGGGAGGCAGAGGCAGGAAGGACATGAGTCCAAGGACAATCTGAACTACATAGCAAGACTTCCCTTTAAAAAGAGAAGGTGTCATTTGTATGCAGCGTGCAGGACACTCTTGCCTTTCAGTCCATTTTGTCCAAAGCTATCTTTAAAATTTGGATGTTTGTACAATTAATAGTTACTATAATTATGCTGGATTTAGGCTTGTTTTGTTGGTTGGTTTTTGTTTTTTGAGACAGGTGTTCTCTGTGTAGCCCTGGCTGTCCTAGAACTCACTCCGTAGACCAGGCTGGCCTGGAACTCTCAAAGATCTGTCTGCCTCTGCCTCCCAAGTGCTGGGATTAAAGGCAAGGTGTATATCACCACCACCACCGGGCTTAGGTCTCTTATTTTTATTATCTTATTATCACATACCGCCATTTCTTCTTTGCTTTCTTCAAATTTTTCTTTTATCAGATTGTTTGGTTTGGAAGTCTTTAGATCCATTCATGTTATTTTACGTCTATGAGTGCTTTGACTGCATATATGTATGTGAACCGTGTGCGTGCCTGATGCCTGAGGTGATCAGAAGGGGACATCAGATCTGGAACTGGAGTTACAGATGTTTTGAACCACCATGTGGGTGCTGGGAACCAGATCCAGTCCTCTTCAGGAGCTGCCAGTACTCTGAACCTTGGAGCCATCTCTGTAGCCCCTTGAATAATTTTTGATGTTCAAATAACTTTTAGTTGCTGGTTTGTTTTGACACAGGGTCCCATCACATAGCTCTGGCTGACCTGGAACTTGTCATGTAGACCAGACTAGCCACAAACTCACAGAGATCCACCCGCCTCTGCCTCTGCAGGTTGGGTTAAAGGTTTGACCATCATATTTGGTAACTTTAAAATTTCTTTTGTTGTGAAATAATAGAAATGTTTTCCTACCTTCTTTTACATTAGTATACAAGGGAAAGATGGCTCAGCAGTTAGGAGCACTGGCTGCTCTCACAAAGGATCTGTGTTCAGTTCCAGCACCCACACCCCCCCACACACACCCATCCACACCCACACCCACACCCACCCACACCCATACACACCCACACACATACCCACACACACCCATACCCACCCACACACATACACACACACCCATACCCACACCCATCCACACACACACCCACACACACACATACACACCCACACACACACCCACACACACACAGTGAACCACAACCACCCATGACTCCAGCTCCAAGGTATTTGATACCATCTTCTGGTTTCCACGGTTCAATTGAAATACTAATTATTTCAGCATTATTTGTAAAGGTCATACTGATACAGTCCTTCTTCCCCCAACTCTTCTTTATTGATATCAGAAGAAATGTAATGGCATAAAAGAAAAAAAAGGGGGGGGCTCATACAAAGTTCAGAGATGTGTTGGTACCCAGAATGAAGTCTGTTTTGGTTTCCACAAATCTCTTCTGCACTGAAGGTCCACGAGGTCCTCTGGTCTACAAACCTCCCATTTAAGGGAGGGCTGCTGCCATTACATCATGAATCACTCCGTGCCTTAGATGCCTTATTTTGCTCCTGAAAGTGTATAATGACCTGGTCATGTGTTTGAAACATGGATGGTAATAAGCTGGGTGTTCATCTGGTTAAACCCCAATGGACTTGAGGTTCCTCAGCAGGTTAGGGTCTCCAGCGGGTTTCATTGAATGGTCCTCTCCTTTATTTGAGTAACTTGTCTCCACCACCAGCTATGTGCCCTGTCATGCACTGGAGACCTGTCATACATTGAGGTGACCCAGTCACTATTGTGAGTCTGATGAAAGAAGAAATGGGTGACGAGGTGACTGGACTGGAGTTGTGTCATGCTGTGTGATCTCACAGCTTCTGGGAGAGTTGAGTGGCGTCTTCAGTGCAGATCTCTGTGTAAAGACAAACCATCAAGTTAGTGTCTCTCACTATGATTTCAGAGTGGTCTCCCTGTCCTAGACCCTTAGTTGACATAACCCGTCTTATCCATCCTCCACTGCTGTAACAAAATACCTGAGGATATAAAATAAAAAGGAAGATGTTATCTGGACCCGTGATTCTAGAGCTGTTAGTCCTGTCAGTTGACCAGCACAGTGCCTCATGGTGGGAGCATGTGGTAAAGGAGGCCCATGCACCTTACAGTGACTGGGAAGCAAAATGAGAGAGGAGGTAGGAGAGGGGAGGAAAAAGAGAGATGAGGGAAAGAGATTCCAGGGTCCTAGTGTACACTTTCAGAGTATACTCCCAATGACCTGTGTAATGTAGCTGTCCTGGAACTCACTGTGTAGACCAGGCTGGCCTTGAACTCACAGAGATTCTCTTGCTTCTGCCTCCCAAGTGCTGGGATTAAAGACTTTTGCTAACCCCAGAGACCTAATTTCCTTCCACTGGGTCCCACATCCTCAAGACTCTACCATTGCCATTAGCACCATAGGCTGACAACCAAGCCTTAGCATACAGGGCCATATAAGCTGGCAACCATAGCAGTCCCTAAACCTTTCACTATCCACGCAGGAGGCAGGACACTGAGATCTGCTGCCTGTCTCCAACTCTAGCTGCACCAAGCTTTGCTCCCCTGTGTCACCCACATATGTTCCTATACTGCATTTTTATTGAAATGATCTGCTTTGTATCTTTTTTTCCTGAACTATAAGTTCCTGAAGACTTTGAGCTCTCAGTGGCTCACATTGGGTTGTGTTACATAAGACATGTAATAGATACTTGCAGAAATGATCACTGAAACAATATATGTATAATATATTTTGTTAGCATTATTTAAGCCATCTGCTGGGTACTTATTACATTAATAATGTATTTGTATAACAAATATACACCGTAATCATCAGGGGTTTTGGTATTGTTGTGTTTGTTTGTTTGTTGTTTGAGGCAGGGTTTCTCTGTGTAACAGCCATGGCTATCATGGAAACTCCTTTGTAGACTAGGCTGTCCTCAAACTCAGAGATGATCATTGTTATTATTGCAGAGGTTCAACTCCTGAAACCCTTAACAATCCACAAAGCACCCATCAGACATCTTGGCTTTTAGAACGGATGTTGGCTCCTTTGAGAATTATTTCTTCTCTCTGGATGGATCAAGAGTGAAATGGTAGATACTAGGATTCACTTTGGCTAAGGGATGCAGGATACATCCTGGGTTTCTCCTGTTACCATAGCAACCATGGAGTTGCTGATGGAGATTGAACAGTACCATTCCACCAGCTACACTCATGGTTACTGCCTGGGAATGACTAGGAGGCCTTTTCCTGCCTTTGGGAGTCTACCGGTCCTCCTGGGGTCCCTGGACCTGAGGGATACACTTCATGAGAACCATCCTTACCACACTGATCTCCCCTGCACCCCAAGTGAGTGTTACAGCTAGTCTCCTACCCCCCCGCCCCCCCCCCCCCCCGCTTTGCTGAGCTGGGAGACATCCAACATCTGCCATTTGCATAACGTGAGTGTTTTTACAGCTTAGACTCTTCTGTTTCTACAAATAAATACTCGTTATAATAAAACTGAAATGCCAGAAAAAGAGAAACAACCTACTTTAAGGTCGCTGCTGCCTCCCAGCAAGGGTGGTTAAAAATAACCCCCAATCTGCTGTGTACTCACAGTTCTCAGGGCACCTGCTTGGTGGCAGATCTGATGCCACACGGACGTCCTGGGCAGTGTGTGTGTGTGTGTGTGTGTGTGTGTGTGTGTGTGTGTGTGTGTGTGTGTGTGTGTGACCTCCCTCATGTACTACTGGGGACATGAGGGGGTGGCTCATCTGGTTCTAATATCTGAATTGAGAGTCCCTCCATGATCATTGTGAGGGGGCATGAGATTGGTCCTTAGCTAGATCCATTTGACCATCAGTTTCCAGAAGAAAGGAACTGGCTGGAGTCAGCCAGAAGTACCCTGAAGGGAGTAGAGTCTTTGGGGTGAATGGTGTGTGTACTTGATGGGCAGACTGCATGGCAAACACAGGGACCACTGTGTTAGGAGGTAGATCTAGCAATGTTGGTATGCTGGTATGTATATTATACCACAGTGTATGTGTGTATGTGTGTGTGGTATATGTGCTGTGTGTTGTGTATGTGTCTCTGTGTGTGTTGTGCTATGTTTCCCTGTGTGTGGTATGTGTGTTGTGTGTGTCTCTGTGTGTGTGTGTTATATGTGTTTTGTGTGTGTCCTTATGTGTGGTGGGTGTGTCTTTGTGTGTGTGTAATATATGTTGTGTGTGTGAGTGTGTGTGTGTCTGTGTGTGTCTATGTATGTGTGTTTTCCAGGCAAATATCAGAGATGCAGTTTTCCAGTAACTTATGAGTTGCGTCCCACGTAGAAGGTTCAGTGTTTCATTTACTCTGACGGTGGGTCTCAAATACAGCCTCTCCTGGGGATGACACTCGGGATCTCGTTCTGCAATAGAGGAATGGGGCTCATCACCGTCATGTAGCAAAGGTTCAGCCTCTGGCTGCTGAGGACAAACGTCCTCCACGCCCATGAGCCCTCTGTTCTGAATGGCTCGACAAAGCTTGTGGATACCATCAGGAGTAAGCCATCTCTAGCATCATGGAGACAAGACTGCAATCTCCCAGAGCTGGGCTAATCCTCACTGTCAGCACCGAGGGGGTCAGAGCTGGGGCCCAGGATCAGAGCCCTTTAACAAAGCCCCTCTTTTCTTTTGCCTGTTATTTTGCAAGCAGAATGTGGGCTCCATCCTGCCTGAGACCACATCAAAGGACTGTATTTATAGGCAAGAGAAGGAAGAAAGAAACTACCCCACCATGGGTGTGTGTGTGTGTGTGTGTGTGTGTGTGTGTGTGTGTAGATGGGTAAAAAGTTCTTTCTGGTTTTCCCACTGTTCTCTTGCCTACTCCAGACTGTGGGTTCAGTTAAATCTTTAAAACATTAAAAGTTGAACAGGCACTTCAATCCCCTGAGCACATCTTTTGTGCCAGGAGCCCAAAATAGATAGACAGTGATGTCTATCTATTACACTGCTTAATCTCACACCGGGAGGTAGAGGTAGGTAGGCACCCTCACCCTCATTCTGGAGAGGGAAAAACTGAAGTCTTTAAAGTTTAGCATCTTGTGTCAAATCTGGGTTTTAGCACAGGCTCTCAATCCCCAGCGTGATTTCTTACCTCTGAGAACAGGACCAAGAGGACAGATGAAAATGTAAAGTCACACTTGTCCTTAGTAGCCTCTCACTGCCTTGTGTAAGAGCCTTCTTGACCCTAGAGATGACTTCTATTTCCTACCACCTTTAACCCACTTGCACACTCCCAGTTCATATGCCTGTGTCTAGACACACATCCTCCATTCCCCTCGGCCAATTACCACATGCATCCGTGTCCAAACACCTCCCCTGACCCCAACTCCTACTTTTAAATGACTTTGCAAGGCTGGATAGATACATTCATGAAAACGCTTCAGTGTCCACTCTTCTCCATACTCTGTGGTCATAAACTGTGTCCCCAAACCCAGCAGTTCTGTGTTGGGGGAGGTTTGCTTAGAGGCCATCAAACCTTTTTTTAAAAGAAAGGCTGTGTAACCTTCCTCTTTGTAACTTCAATCCTATCACAAACCAAGCTGGGACCACTAGACTCTCAAGTGGGATCATCCTTTGATATATCGCTAATAGAAATGCTACAAGTCCATTTAGAAGTGACTCATCGTAAATGAAGATAAAAAGATCTAAAGACATTCTCCATGAAGGTACCACTCCTGCGGCACTGATGGACCCCATGTTTCCCCTCCTGGAACCTACACTCTGCCTACACATGGTAGTCCCTAGAGAGAGACTGACTTGGTTGGCCAATCAGCTGCAAGCCTGTTCTTTCTTCCTTCCTTCCTTTCTTTCTTTCTTTCTTTCTTTCTTTCTTTCTTTCTTTCTTTCTTTCTTTCTTTCTTGATTTATTTATTTTATGTATATGAGTACACCATTGCTTTCTTCAGACACAACAGAAGAGGGCATCAGATCCCATTACTGATGGTTGTGAGCCACCATATGATTGCTGGGAATTGAACTCAGGACCTCTGGAAGAGCAGTTGGTGCTCTTAACTGCTGAGCCATCTCTCCAGCCCCTGCAAGCCTGTTCTTAACATAGTCTTGTTCATCTTCCTCCTCAGACCCTCACTTGGCTATAAGGAAGAGAGCAATCTCAGGCCAGCCTGAAGGTGAAACTCATGACCTAACTGTATCCCGGTATGTCAGTTATCTGCCAAACCACCACTGGTGATGGGAATGACATCATCCCAGACCAAACGGCAGTTCCATACCAGTGTCTAGTCAATGGAGAACACAGGAGGCCAAGCCTGACAGGAACAGTAGAAGCACAGAGCTGGCTTTTCAGACCCACAAACAAGAATTGACATTTTAGTAAAAATTTGTATTTCTATAAAATATTTCAATACTTTTAAAGCTACCAAGTTTTTAAGGTTTGTTTTTATTTATTCGATCATACAATTGTTTTGCCTGCATGTGTGTCTATGCATCATGTTTGTGTCTGGTGTCCACAGAGGCCAGAAGAGGGTTTCAGATCTGCTGGAACTGGAGTTACAGATATTTATGAGCTGCCATGTAGGTGCTGGGAACCAAACCTGGGCCCTCCAAGAAGAGAAGGAAGTGCTGTTATCCGGTGAGCCACCTCTTCAGCTCCACAAAGCTATTGAGTTTTGAGGTGGTTTGTCAGCGACTCCTCACTGGGACCTATCTACATCATAGACGTAGTCCCCACGGACATTGTTCTAATAGCAGACCGTGCTTAGTGAGGTTTCCATCACTATTCCTGAAAGCCTAAGATGACCAGCTCACAAAGGTTATTGTGGCTCATGGCTTTGCTGGTTTCAGCTTACGACGGATTGACCCTGTTGGTTCCAGACTATGGTGAGGAGGGCACCATGTCAGGTCTTCATGCTCACCTCATGGGAAGGAAGGAGGGAGGAAAGGAGGGAGGGAGGGAAGGAGGGAGGGAGGGACCAGATTCCTACAAATCTCCTTCAAGGACAAGTTTCCAGTGACTTGATGACCTCTCACCAGGTCCCAGTTCCACAAAAGCCCACCATCTCCTAATAGGGCCACACTGGGGCTGAGCCTCAAACACACATGTGTTTGGGGGACATTCACTATCCAAACTATAGTAAGGTCTTTGGGGTGGGGTGTAAACAATTTTCAGCTACAGCAAACCAAAACAAGGATAAGCTAGATTTACAGCCTGTTCATGGGATAGTAAAACAACACTCTAGTGCCTTGCTAGCCAGTGTTTGTTATACTTCATACAATTTGGACCTACTTAACCTGCATGGTATTCACTATAGAGAAGAAACTGAGTCACTTTGCCATGGTTGCTATAACACAGGCACTCACTAAAATAAATTGACTTCACTGTCTAAGAAAATATCAGAGTTAAAAAGTTAGAAAAAGCAGTGTTCTGAGATCTTGGTTGTCTTCAATTGGAAGATTTTTTCCCCCTCATGGTCAACTCAACCCATTCTGGCATGTTACATCCAGCCCAGGGTAACCTCATGTGCTTTTGGTGCATTTGATAAGAGTCTCAGAAACTGCATTTTCCTGCAAGGGAAACTGGGACACAGGATGGATGAAAGATGACGCCTCTCGTCGCCTCTTTTCTTTCCAGACTGACGGCTCTCTCTGAGTCAGTGTGAGCTGAATCACTCTTGTTTCCAATTTTAAGACAGTGTTCAAAAGTCAGTGATCCATCACCAAAGATTCAGGGTTGTTCAGGGGTCAGTGTCAACCCAAAGCAACTTCATAGATCTACAGACTGTTGATGAATTTTCAAGGGAAAATTATTAGGGAAAAAAAAAACCAAAAACAAAAACAAAAGCAAGCAAGCCAGTGGTAAGAAGTGGCAGTTCTCAGTCCACAGCTCACTGAATGGAATGCTTGGTGGAGCCAGGTGGGACCACAGGCTGCATCCATGAGTCGTGCTTGCTGGCATACGTTGTTACTATCTTATTAGGCTTTTGTGCTTCTACCTCCCTTCCAACACTTATTCCACCCTAATTTCTTGTAATCCCCCAACACAAGGTAGGAGAGAAAGAAGGTTAGAGGGGAAAGGGGGTGTAGACCTTTACCAACTACTTCCTGTTGATAAGGGTCATTGGGTTCCTTGGGGTAAGTCCAATCATCATCATCAAAATAGCCAGCAATCCTGCAAACTAGCAATAGCAAATGCAGCAGCAATGGGGGGGGGGGAGCAGCAGCAATGGGGGGGCAGCAGCAATGGGGGGCAGCAGCAATGAGGGGCAGCAGCAATGGGGGGACAGCAGCAATGGGGGGGCAGCAGCAATGGGGGGCAGCAGCAAAGGGGGGACAGCAGCAATGGGGGGGCAGCAGTAATGGGGGCAGCAGCAATGGGGGGCAGCAGCAATGGGGGGGCAGCAGCAATGGGGGGCAGCAGCAATGGGGAGCAGCAGCAAAGGGGGGACAGCAGCAATGGGGGGGCAGCAGCAATGGGGGGCAGCAGCAATGGAGGGGCAGCAGCAATGGGGGGGCAGCAGCAATGGGGGGGCAGCAGCAATGGGGAGAGAAGCAATGGGGGGCAGCAGCAATGGGGGGCAGCAGCAATGGGGGGCAGCAGCAATGGGGGGCAGCAGCAATGGGGGGCAGCAGCAATGGGGGGCAGAAGCAATGGGGGCAGCAGCAAAGGGGGGCAGCAGCAATGGGGGGCAGCAGCAATGGGGGCAGCAGCAATGGGGGGCAGCAGCAATGGGGGGCAGCAGCAAAGGGGGGACAGCAGCAATGGGGGGCAGCAGTAATGGGGGCAGCAGCAATGGGGGGCAGCAGCAATGGAGGGGCAGCAGCAATGGGGGGCCGCAGCAATGGGGGGGCAGCAGCAATGGGGGGGCAGCAGCAAGGGGGGGCCGCAGCAATGGGGAGCAGCAGCAAAGGGGGGACAGCAGCAATGGGGGGGCAGCAGTAATGGGGGCAGCAGCAATGGGGGGCAGCAGCAATGGAGGGGCAGCAGCAATGGGGGGCAGCAGCAATGGGGGGGCAGCAGCAATGGGGAGAGAAGCAATGGGGGGCAGCAGCAATGGGGGGCAGCAGCAATGGGGAGCAGCAGCAATGGGGGCAGCAGCAATGGGGGCAGCAGCAATGGGGGGCAGCAGCAATGGGGGGGCAGAAGCAATGGGGGGCAGCAGCAATGGGGGGCAGCAGCAATGGGGGGGCAGCAGCAATGGGGGGCAGCAGCAATGGGGGGCAGCAGCAATGGGGGGCAGCAGCAATGGGGGGCAGCAGCAATGGGGGGGCAGCAGCAATGGGTGGCAGCAGCAATGGGGGGCAGCAGCAATGGGGGGCAGCAGCAATGGGGGCAGCACCAATGGGGGGCAGCAGCAATGGGGGGCAGCAGCAATGGAGGGCAGCAGCAATGGGTGGCAGCAGCAATGGGGGGGCAGCAGCAATGGGGGGGCAGCAGCAATGGGGGGGCAGCAGCAATGGGGCAGCAGGTCCTTTCAAGTCTCAGTCACTTATCCCCTCTCCAGGGTCTTCAGAATTAAACAATCTGCAACTGGTAAAAATCCCTCCCCTCCTAGAGCACGAGACAGAGTTCATGGCTGTGGACAAGCTGAAGCAGCCCATATCCCACAGGATTAATTAATTAATCCCTAGGATTAAAACACAAACATATGCATATAACATAACTGGGTTTTTAAAGAAGTCAAAATTCTCACTATTCATGTTTCTTGTCCCAGCTAACTTTTGGGAATACCTCTGTTCATCCAGGCATAGTGACTCACACTTGTAATCCCAGTATTTGGGATGCAGAGGCAGGAGGATTATGAGTTTGAGGCTAGCCTGAGGTACATAGTGAATTTTGGGCCAGTCTGGGCTACAGTATACCTCACAAAGCAAGCAATGAGATAAAAGATTGCTTCAGTTCTCCTCTCAGCTTGTGTTATAACTAGGAGCTGAGCTCTCTGGCTCCCTGATAATAATGTAATAAAGATGAGGGTGTGGGGCCTGTGACAACAGGCCTCTGTCCCCTGTCCCTATGGTGTGTCAGCCTGTTCAGGCTCAGCTGTGTTCAGAGCAGTATGAATAAAAACACCAGGTCATAGCACGGGCTTACCACTGAGACACCTAAGACCCTTTCGGATGCAGGAATTTGTGCACACAGAAGTCTGCAGTGTGCCCTGGGGGAGTAGCAAACACTGAATAGGGAAGATTTCAAACTCGCAAAAATAACTCAAAAGCAAATTTCAAAGTATTGTACACAAAGTGCAACAAACAAGCCTAGTCTCTCTGTCAAGGACCAAGGTCAGAGGAAACACACAGGTGCCTGGAAGATCAGGATTGCCTGCCTGGAGGAGGTGACGTCACACTAACAGCACAGGAGCAATTTGGACCGTAGATAGTGGGCAGCAGTCTCTTTGCAAGACTGAGAGCCAGATTGCCTGTGCCATTACCTCCTTCTCCTTGCAGGGAATGATGGGACACTAGAAGTCCCTTGGTTAGGAGGGCAGTGAGCCCTGCCCAGCCACAGTCAATGTACGCTGCTGGGCCTCCTTTCTCTACTGGGTCCAGGGTCCCAGTTAGGGAGTGGCTCCACCCACAGTAGACAGTTCTTTCCCACCTCCATTAATTCAATCAGCACAGTCCCCCTCAGGCATGAGCAGGGTCCTATCTCCCACGTTGATTCTAGATTTAGTAAAACTGACAACACTGACCATGACATTTGTCATGATTTAAACACACACACAAACACACGTACACAAAAACACACGTGTACACACACACACACACACACACACAAGCTGCACAAACAACACAAATGAAAAGGCTCCAAGGGATCCTAGGCTTGTGACAGAAGGTGACAGGTACTCTGAAGGACAGGTACACTACACACAGGCTGAGGCCTCACAGTCCCTCCTCTCTGATAGTCAAGGTTGGTGGCTAGGTCAGGTGTATGAGTAACAAGTGAGTTACAGCCACAGCTACTGGGAGCTGAGACTTTGGAGGAAGCTGGCTATGTGATCGATGTTCCTAAATAAAAACTGAGCCTTGGAACACATAGATAGTAATAATAGACCCTTGTCCCTGATTATTTTTATGATAAGCTATTTTTTTTTTTTGAGACAGGGTTTCTCTGTGTAGCCCTGACTGTCCTGGAATTCGCTCTGTAGACCAGGCTGGCCTTGAACTCAGAGCTCTCCCTGCCTCTGCCTCCCAAGCACTGGAACTAAAAGCTTGTGCCACCGCTGCTCAGAAATGCTCAACTAATTTTAAATGCTCTATTTCCCCATAAATTACCAAGACTCCACTCATCCATGATTTCAGCTTCTTCTTTTTTTAACATTTTATATTTTAAATTATTTTACTTCGCTAACTCTAATCTCAGGAAATCACATTTACACTCCAGATGCCCCAGGCAGCCATTTCTCAGCTATTTCCAACACAGCTTATTTCCCCCAGAATGATGACATTTGTCATGATTTAAATACACACATGCAAGTATACACACATACACATACACACATGCTTGCATGCACACATACATGCACACACATGCATATATACACACAGGCATGTATGCATACACACATGCACATATACACACATGCATATATATACACTTACATATATACACACATGCATGCATGCACATGTACACATATACACATACACACATGAACACGTGCATATATACACAAATGCACACATATACACAAATGCATGCATGCATATGCGCACACATGCACACATATACACACAATACACATACACACAGAGACCCCACACAGAGTCTCTCTTCTTTGAATTTATATTCATCCAAATACTTGCACTTTCAAATAAGACTCTCAAATTGCCACATGAAACCAGGGTTACAGAAAAGGAGAGCGGAAGGAGAGGGGAAGAAAGGGAGGAGAGGAGAGGGGAGTGGGAAAGGGAGAGGAGGGGAAAGGGAGAGAAGGAGGGGGAAAGAAGGGGAGGGAAAGTGAGAGGAAGGGGAGGTGGGAAGGGAGAGAGGAAGGTAGGCAGAAGGGACCTGGTCACTAGAAGCAAGCAGAGAGGGAACCTTCTGGAGGATCACACTCCAGCTAAGGTGATAGGAGGATCAGAGCCCCCCCCCCCTTCATCCAGGTGACTGGAACCTGGTCCTTCTCTGATGAGTAGGGTTGTCTCCTTGCGGTTCAGGTCACCTGGTGTGCATCTTTGACCCACAGCTACTAATTTCACCCAAACCTCCGTGGGTTCGGAGCCCAGCATTCCCTTCTAATGCTTCTCGGAACTCACCTTGGCATTGTACGTTTAAGCACGAGGTGTCCTGTCCCTGGAGGTGTGGACAGGCTGATGGTGAAAGAATGAAAAATTTTAAGTTGGACCCTCTTCCTCTGGGGCCTGAGAATCTGAACTTGTGAACTCTGAGGGAGTGCCCACAGGGTGAGAACTTACAGAACAATCCTGAGAACTATAGCTGTGTATGCCAGATAAGGGACATGAGCCCAGTTACTAAGGACCATATCCTGATCATCTGGAGACACCCCGTGAGAAGTGCTTCTGACTAGGAGTCTCTACTCCCCCTCCCCATTGTCATCAGTGGACCACATCCTGATCGGCTAGAGACACCCCTGTGAGAAGTGCTTCTGACTAGGAGTCTCTACTCCCCTTCCCCATTGTTATCAGCAGACCACATCCTGACCTTCTGGAGACACCCCTGTGAGAAGTACTCCTGACTAGAAGTTTCTACCCCCTCCCATCCCGAATTTTGTGGTTTTCACCTTTATAAGCTTGTGTGAATTTAGGCTCAGGGCTCTTCTCCTCCCCTCCTGCATGGGGTACGAGTTGAGTCCCAGCTAGCTGGCCCTGGATAGACATCCTCTTGCGGGTCCTCTGGACTGAGGGTCTTTCATTTGGGGGCTCGTCCTGCATCTGCGACCATCCCTGGTGCTCCAGAACCGACTTGGAGGTAAATGGGATCCCCCTCAGTTAAATGTGTGTACCGGCCGGTGATTGTGTTCTGTTTGTCTGTATTTTGGAATGCGCGCGCTTTGGTTTCGCAGCTGTCTCTCGGGCCGTAAGGACTGTGGGACTGTGGTCAGCAGACGTGCTAGAAGGACCACAGGCTGTCACCCTAGGGGACGCCCTAGGTGTTCTGGAGGGCCAAGGACGCTTGGTGACCTCCTCTGGGAACCCTGATCCGGTTGGTCAGGTCCATCTGGTTTAGCGGTCCAACGGACTGCCGTCTGTATAAGCGCGGCTGTATCTGTCTGTTTGGTTTTGTCTTAATATCTTTGTTTGTTTGTTTGTTTGTAACTGACCTCCCGACTGACGATGAGACAGACTATGACTTTTCCATTTAGCTTGACTCTTAAATATTGGACTGAAGTACAGTGTAGGGCTCATAAAGTCTCAGATCTCCTCTGCCTCCTCCTCCTTCTGGCAAGTGGCTAGAGGGTGGCGGTGGCGGGCTGGGCCAGGGCTGAGACTGGGCACCAGCCCTGGAGGGGAGCGCCTGTGGTCCAAATGCCATTTAATAGGCCGCCTCCCTGTCAGCGGCCTGAGCTCGGCCCGCAGATGACATTGGGGCGCCCCCTGCGTGCTGCATGGCTGCATGCACACTGAGACAGTCATTCAGATGAAATTCCAGTCTCTGGCCAGAGACCAGGGCTGCCTCTGCCTTCCTCCTCCCTTCACAAAAACGCCAGGGGAGAGAGAGAAAAGTTAAAAAAAAAAAAAAAAAAAAAAGGGAGAGATAAGCCTGGGAAGTACTCCAGCCTGACCCCTCACTACTAGAGGTCCCACTCAGACTGTCCCAGCGCTGGGTGGGAGCCTCGCCTGCACTAAGGAAAACAAGGATTGATCAAACTAGAAAGGAATTTTTCTCAACTGCTAATGAACAGGAGGCTTGGCTCCTGGCCCTCCCCTCCCCTCCCCGCCCCGCCCCGCCTGCTCTTTCCCCTATGGTGCAGTCAGAGACCTCAGCCTCTGGGTCACAGAGGCTTGTGGCCCCGCCCTTGCTAAGCAGCTACCCCTGATCTCTCTTCTGATTGTGGCCCTGCCACTGCAGGCCTTTGAACCCCTGCCAGGGCCAAGAGAAGATGGCTAGGCACCCCCTTTGCAGCCACTCCAATACTGGCCCTTCTCCTCCTCTGACCTCTGTAACTGGAAAACTAACCATCCTCCTTTCTCTGAGGACCGCCAGCGTTCAACTGGGCTGGTGGAATCCCTTATGTTTTCTCATCAGCCCACTTGAGATGACTGTCAACAACTTTTGCAGAAGCTCTTCACTAATAAGGGATCCTGTTAGCCCTGAGAATGATGGGCGCCCCACACAACTGCAGAATGAGATTGATGCAGGTTTCCCTTTGACCCGCCCCAGCTGGGACTTCAATACCACTGAAGGTAGGGAGAGTTTGAGAGTCTATTGCCAGACTCTGGTGGCCTGCCTGCGCTGTGAGAAGGCCCACCAATTTGGCTAAGGTAAGAGAGGTACTACAGGGACCAAATGAGCTGCCCTCTGTGTTTCTAGAAAGACTCATGGAAGTTTTTAGGAGATTTACTCCTTTTGATCCTACTGCGGAGGCTCAGAAGGCATCGGTAGCTTTAGCCTTCATAGGACAGTCAGCTCCAGATATCAGGAAGAAGCTTCAGAGATTAGAGGGGTTGCAGGACATTGAGCTACGTGATTTAGTAAAAGAGGCAGAGAAAGTTTACTATAAAAGAGAGACTGAGGAAGAAAAGGAACAAAGAAAGGAAAGAGAAAGAGATGAGAAGAAAAATGTAAAAAGAGACAAGAGAGGAATTTGACTAGAATCTTGGCTGCAGTTGTAGAAAAAGATAATAGAAGAAGAGATAGAGATTATAGGAAGCCCAGAGTAGGGCCTAGACAGATAGGGAACCTGGGCAACAGGACCCGCCTCGAGAAGGATCAATGTGCCTATTGCAAGGAAAAGAGACACTGGGCAAGAGAATGCCCCCCCCCCAAAAAAAAGGAAGCAGAAGGAACCCCGAGGGGATCATAAAGTCTTGACATTAGAAAAAGATGATAATTAGAGGAGTTGGGGTTCGGACCCCCTCCCCGAGCCTAGGGTAACTTTATCAGTGGAAGGGAAACCAATCGAATTTCTGGTCGATACCAGGGCTGAACACTCAGTGCTCCTACAACCTTTGAGAAAAATAAAAAATAAAAAGACATGGGTAATGGGTGCCACGGGGCAACGACAATACTCATGGACTACCTGAACAGTCGATCTGGGAGTGGCACGGGTAACCCACTCATCCCTAGTAATCCCTGAATGCCCAGCACCCTTACTAGGCAGAGATCTCCTAACCAAGATGGGAGCTCAGATTTCATTTACAAAACAGGGACCAGAAGTATCCATAAATGATAAACCTATTACAGTACTGACTTTAAAGTTAGAAGAAGAATGACATTGGCTAAGGCAGTTTCCACAAGCTTGGGCAGAAACAGCTAGAATGGGACTTGCCAGGCAAATTCCCCCTCAGGTCATTGAGCTCAAAGCCAGTGCAATGCCAATAGCTGTAAGACAATACCCCATGAGCCTAGAAGCTAGAGAAAGAATTCGACCTCACATTCAGAGACTGATTCAACAAGGTATCCTGGTCCCTACCAGGTCACCATGGAACACACCTCTGCTGCCAGTAAAAAAGCCCGGGACTAATGACTATAGACCAGTACAGGATTTAAGAGAAGTTAACAAGAGAGTTCAAGGCATACACCCCACCGTCCCAAACCCTTACAACCTCTTGAGCTCTCTCCCACCTGAATGGATCTGGTATACTGTACTTGATCTAAAAGATGCTTTTTTCTGCTTGAGATTACATCCTTCAAGCCAACAGATTTTTGCCTTCGAGTGGAGAGATCCAGACACAGGACGAGCAGGACAACTGACCTGGACTCGATTGCCTCAGGGGTTTAAGAACTCCCCCACCATTTTTGACGAGGCTCTTCATCAAGATCTTGTCAGTTGCAGGACCAAGAATCCACAGAGAGAATTGCCTTCGCTCCTCCAACTGTCCTCAACCCTGCCACCCTGCTTCCCAAAGAAGCTGAAGAACCAGTGAAACACGACTGCCATCACCTGCTGGCCGAGGAGATTAGAGTCTGTAAGGACCTGGTTTACCGGCCTCTGACAGGAGAGGCACTATCCTGGTTCACAGATGAGAGCAGTTATGTGGTAGAAGGTAAGAGAATGGCAGGGGCGGCGGTCGTGGATGGGACTCAGATAGTCTGGGCCAGCAGCCTACCAGAGGGCACTTCAGCTCCAAAAGCCGAGCTCGTGGCTCTCACTCAGGCTTTGCGCCTGGCGGAAGGACGTTCTGTAAACATCTACACAGACAGTAGGTATGCATTTACCACTGCTCACATACATGGGGCCATTTACCAACAAAGGGGGCTACTCACATCTGCTAGAAGAGAGATAAAAAACAAAAAAGAAATATTGAGCTTGCTGGAAGCTCTTCATGTACCCAAAAGAGTGGCTATCATACGCTGCCCTGGCCATCAAAAAGACAACGATCCCCTATCTCCAGGGAATCGGATGGCTGATACTATTGCCAAGCAGGCCGCCCAAGGAGCCAACATCCTGCCCATGCTGAGAGACCACACACCTGAGACCCCCCCCCCCCCCGCACCCAGTACACCCTAGAAGATATACAAGAAATAGACAAACTGAGATCTCACTCTGAGACCCCAGAGGGAGTACATTTAAATCAGGAGGAGAAAGAAATACTGCCTCAAAAAGAAGGCTATGAATATGTTCAACAGCTACATCGACTGACCCACCTAGGATCGAAACATCTACAGAAACTGGTAAGGTCATCTCTTTTCCATGTTTTAAAGTTAAATGAAGTGACTGATGCTGTAGTAAAAACTTGTGTGCCTTGTCAGTTGGTCAACTCTAACCCATCAAGGATGCCACCTGGAAAGAGACTCAGAGGAGACAGGCCAGGTGCCTACTGGGAGATAGACTTCACAGAAGTAAAACCTGCAAAGTACGGTAACAAATACTTGTTAGCTTTTGTAGATACTTTTTCAGGGTGGGTAGAAGCATACCCCACCAAAAGAGAGACTGCCACTGTAATGGCCAAGAAAATCCTTGAAGACATTTTTCCACGTTTTAGAATACCTAAGGTATTCTAAGGCTCTGATAACGGTCCAGCTTTTGTTGCCCAGGTAAGTCAGGGATTGGCCAAAGTATTGGGAATTGATTAGAAATTACATTGTGCTTATAGACCCCAGAGCTCAGGCCAGGTAGAAAGAATGAATAGAACATTAAAAGAGACGCTGACTAAATTGGCTGTCGAGACTGGCATTACAGACTGGATTACTCTCCTTCCCTTCACCCTTTTTAGAGTTAGGAACACACCTGGAAAGTTTGGGCTGACCCCATATGAATTGCTCTATGGGGGGCCCCCTCCTCTGTTAGATGCCACTTCTGTTCATAGTTACAATGTGCCATTATCCCAGCCTTTGTTCTCTAGGCTTAAAGCACTTGAGTGGGTGAGGTGCCAGGCGTGGAATCTGCTTAAAGAAGCCTACATTAGAGACGGAGACCTCCAGACACCCCACCGCTTCCAGGTTGGAGACTCTGTCTATGTCCACCGCCACCGAGCAGGAAACCTTGAGACCCGGTGGAAAGGACCATACCTAGTCCTCCTGACTACCCCGACGGCTGTGAAGGTTGAAGGCATCCCCACTTAGATCCATGCGTCACAAGTTAAGTCAGCCCCACAGCCAGATGTGGGCTAGAGTAGGGACTGGAACTGCTGCCTTAATTACTGTACCTCCACAATTAAAAAAGGGACTTGAAAGTTTACATGCTGCCATGACAGAAGACCTAAAAGACTTAGAAAGGGCAATCTGAGACTCCATGAGCAAACTAAGAGAATGATTAGAAAAAAGATGCCGAGAAAGAGAAGCTAACCAGGGCTGGTTTAAAAGATGGTATAGAAGATCCCCTTGGCTGACTACTTTGCTTTCTGCACTTATGAGACCCTTAATAATTTTATTTTTGCTCTTAACTATAGGACCTTGTGTGATAAATAAGTTAGTAGCTTTTGTACGAGAAAGAATAAGTGCAGTGCAAATTCTTATGCTTAGACAGCAGTACCGTACTCTGCAGGGCCAGGAAGAATTAGAGTTATAGAAACTCAGTTCTAAGATTACAACTATTACCAAGACAAGAAGTAGGGAATGAAAGGATGAAAAATTTTATGTTGGACCCTCTTCCTCTGGGGTCTGAGAATCTGAACTTGTGAACTCTGAGGGAGTGCCCACAGGGTGAGAACTTACAGAACAATCCTGAGAACTATAGCTGTGTATGCCAGATAAGGGACATGAGCCCAGTTACTAAGGACCACATCCTGACCATCTGGAGACACCCCCGTGAGAAGTACTCCTGACTAGAAGTTTCTACCCCCTCCCGTCCCGAATTTTGTGGTTTTCACCTTTATAAGCTTGTGTGAATTTAGGCTCAGGGCTCTTCTCCTCCCCTCCTGCATGGGGTACGAGTTGAGTCCCAGCTAGCTGGCCCTGAATAGACATCCTCTTGCGGTTTGCATCAAGAATCATTTCTCGTGAGTGCTTTTGGGGTGGTGCGCTCTATGGGCAAGAGCAAGGGTCCTCTGGACTGAGGGTCTTTCATTGGCAGGTCCCATTTTAAAATACTATTAAAGTCTTGCTTAGAACTGTTAATAGTGTAAATGTCAAAGGTCTCCCCTTCAAAGCTCCTGCGTTCAGAGGGCTGTATCCAGGTGGAGGTGCGGGTTTGGGAGAATGGGAGATCTAGGTGGAATGAGCTATGGGATTATGCTCTCTCTGTGGTTCCGGAGTTGTTAGAGTCAGGGTCTGGGCCCCGCAATGAGTCTGAATCCCATGTCCTCACTAGCCACATAAACAGATAAATAACAGGGGAAAGCAGAGAAAGGCAGATTATTCAGTGCGACCACACTCAGAAGAGGAACAAATAAAGATACCCACTGGCCCACCACAGCCCACACCCACCACAGCCCACACCCACCACAGCACACGCCCACCACAGCACACACCAAGTTCGTTTCCCAGGCCCAGACATGAAGTTTAGGCTTAAAGAGAGTTATGCCTAACTTGATTAAGGTGTGGTGTAAAAAGTAACTTTTGTTCTCTTGTCATCTCCAAGGCTCATGGCTTCTGTCTGCCAACCTAAGCTAGACCTCGGAGCTTCTCTGTACAATCTTACACAGGCCTAGAATGTTTTTCTGCTTCTGAGACTTACTGCTGAGTAAGCTCACCCTTTCTTGTTCTCTCTGATCTCTGGCTGGTTCAACTCAGCTGTTCTGGCTCAAACTCCTCTCCAAGCTGACTGATTCAATCTGGCTTCTTTTCAGTTCTCACTGAATTGCCCTTCTTGGCCCCCAACTGACTCTAGCAATCTGGTTCTAATCTTCTGACTCCTGCTCATTCTCTGGCATGTCTCTAAAGGACACCCTCTCTAGCCTCTCTAGCCATTTTTAACGCTGTATATGTCTGAGTATCTACATGTGGGCATGCACACATGATTGCAGGTTCCTGGAGTTGTTATAGGCAGTTGTGAGCTGCCCAGTGTGGGTGCTGGGGACTGACTTTGGGTCCTCTATGTGCTTTTAACTCCTAAGCCATCTCTCTCTAGCTCCCCCCACCCACGTTTGTTTTTTTTTTAAGATTTTATTTATTATATATAAGTACACTGTAGCTGTCTTCAGATACACCAGAAGAGGGCATCAAATCTCATTACAGATGGTTGTGGTTGCTGGGACTTGAACTCAGGACCTCTGGAAGAGCAGTCTGTGCTCTTAACCTCTGAGCCATCTCTCCAGTTCCCCTAGCTCCCTTTTCTTCTCTCTCTCTCTTTCTCTCTCTCTCTCTCTCTCTCTCTCTCTCTCTCTCTCTCTCTCTCTCTCTCTCTCTGTATCTTCTATGTGTAATAGCTACAGAGACTCTCAAACACAGTGGTTGAAAGGGCTGGAAAACATGCAATTATATTCAAAATGTACAACCTTCTTGTATTTTCCTCAGAAATATAAATGACAATGAATTTAGACTTTCCAAAAACTATTTTTTTTCCTCCTTAAATATACAGGGTTCCCTTTAAAAATTCAAAAGCAAATGGGTTGCAGTTCATGAATATGAAAACCTTAAGTCAAAGCTATTTAAATAAGGCTTTGGACTTAGTTTACATATCTGAGGAAATGAATACATCTTATTAAATGCTCTCCTAAACATACAGCTGTTTAAAACTCCAGAATTCAAGATCCGTGTAGAAGGGCCGAACGTGACTCTCAGCTTCACGTGTGTAAAGTTGCAGCCAGTACTCATAGAAATGTGTGGGCACGCCCCATCCCCTGCCGTGAACATCTGCCGAAGGAGCCTTGGGCTCAGCAATTGGAATGTAAGGAAGGGGAAAGAGACAGGTGTCCAGCCCCCAGGAAATGTGGTTTGTGAGGCAGGAATTGACTGCATTCATCCCGGAGGAAGGATCTGACAAGTTAATTTCTTTTGTCTAGAAGCATCCATAGCTCAGACCTGCCCAAGCTCTGAAGTAGCTTTTCCAAACTCACAGATGTTTACAGCTGTGATACCCTCTCCCCCCACCCCCAACACACCCCTAAGAGTATGTTTTCCCTCAGGACTGAGGGGCTACTTGTAGTCTTGAGAGTGAATATTTAGGGTTAGAGAGTCTTCTGCCAGTGCAGAGTGCAGGCTGCCAGGGATAAGGGTGTTTGTGTTCTTTAATAGTCCTGTTGACTTTTTTTGTGACAGATAAATAGCCCTAGCATTGCTCACCATCAGGGTCCCCTTTGCCTTGTTCTGGAAAATTGCTGGCTGCTTTTCCTATAGGATGGGGGCCCTAAGACCCTATGTATCCATATAGAAGATTTGTGCTGCCTGGGTCCTGCCCAGCCCCTTCCACAAAGTGGGGCCAACTAGAGGCTGGGGAGAAAGGCTCTCAGCAAGTCCCCAGCCCTGGAGTCAGATACCTTCCACAATGAGAAGACAGGCAGTACTCTGAGGTCTGAGATGTTCCTAGGATGTTTTGGGGGAGGGTTTTAGGAATCATCCATAAACAAATTTGACCTTAGGGAAAGGCCAGCTAAAGGAAATTGTTCTGTATGAGTGTCTGCTGGCCACGTAGGCTCAAGTCACTCAAGTTGTTACACTGTTCTTACCTCATTTTCTCAGCTATTTATAGCCTCCGTCCTCCCTCCCCCTAAACACTGCTCAACCTGGGGAGAAGCTGGAGTGAGGTGTTATCTGCCCATTCCAGATGCCTGCCTCTGTCGATGGAAGCTTGTCGTATCTTGTGCTATCAGAGTGGAGAGGAGTGGTGGCCTCCTGCTGTCCTTAGCCCAAGATCTTACCTTCCTCTCTATGACTATCTGACCTCTTGTGGTGATCTCACCACATCAGAAACATAGACAGCCTGTCTGTGCCTCCCCACAGTGTAAGAATTTATTGAGAAGCAAAAACATATTCAAAAGGTTCTGCAGGGGGGGAAATTCACAAGGTGCTCAGAGGAAACACATGTCAGTCTTCACTAATATTAACTCTCGTATTGAAAGACCCTCAGTCCAGAGGACCCTTGCTCTTGCCCATAGAGCGCACCACCCCAAAAGCACTCACGAGAAACGATTCTTGATGCAAACCGCAAGAGGATTTCTATTCAGGGCCAGTTAGCTGGGACTCAACAACTACTGGGAATAAACAACTAGTCTTCTCTAAAGCTGCATCAGGGTGGAAATTAAACATGTAATGGGTCTAAGGGTTCTACGGAGAGCTGACTGAGAGGCTCCCTCCCCAAGCCCCAAGCAAACCTAGGCAACCAGAGGCAACAACACAGCCCTGAGCTGGGACACAAGGTGGCGCCAATGTCATGACATAGTTGGGGTTCCCTGAGCCTGAGAGAAAAACCAAGGACCCCAAATCAAGGCTGCCTGAGAAGCAGCCTTCACAACTGAAGATCAGCAGCTGAAAAAAACAGCAGTTATCTTTCCAACGCTTTCTTCACGACACAGCGGGCTGATCTAGGCATCTCTGCCCCAAGCCAACCTTCCGGTGCACGCTTCCTGATTTCCAATAGCCCCTCACTTCTCAACAGGGCACAGGACAGACAAACCAGCTCTCCCAAATGCTTACACTGCAGGCTGCCTAAGATCAATACACATGCTGAAGGCTATAGCCCAGACAAATGACCCAGAGGCTCAAAAACACAAAAGCCAAGGATCTTTGTGCAGTTAGACCCTCCCTACTCATAAAAGACCAATAATAAATATACTAATAAAAGACTAATAATGAAAGGACCACAATTTCCTAAATCCAACACCAGAGGGAAACAAAGATACCAAATAATAAGACCAAATAATAAGAATTTAAATAGTTATTACTGCAATTGTTTTCTCATTCATTTCCTCCCATGTGAATAAGGTGCTAGAGAATTAAGGAGTTTCTTAACTAGTGATTACAAAAAGCAGTGATTTTTGTTTTTGTTTTTGACATTCTTTGCTTCTCAGAGTATATGTAACCAAAGTCTGAGAAATTAAATTTGCCAAGGTACATTGAAGAAAATTTTGCATTTTCTAGAGACTAACTCTGAAAGCTGTACCAGGATCTTCTCTGAAGTAACACTTTACCAGCAAAACTTGTAATTATAAACAATATGATCTGCCCTCATTAAGCAAAGCAAATATTTTGCTTGATTAGTACTTAATTTTAACTCAACAAACCTGTCCTGAGAAGATTCAGTCGTCACAGAGACAGCAGTACAATACTACGGTAATGAGAATGTAGCTCTAGCTTTGTCTATATAACAAGGAACTTCACTAAGGACTGAAGAGTGCTAATATGCACATACATTAAGAGTCATGGCCCCAGGGAAACAATATGAAATCATCTAAACCAGTATGAAGACAACCAGGCAATTGAGCAGTGATGTATGAACAGATATCTTAAATGCTAAATGTGTATCAGTCAGCTGCACAGATTTAAAAAAATGTAATACTGACATACATATTGAGAACAATTTACTCTGGGGATAAACATACACAAAAAGCGATCATAAGAAGACGCAAAATTAAGAAAAAATTGGAGAGTAATACCCAATAAACAAAGACAAGTGCTAAAATGATCAGAAAGGAAAAAAATCTAGATTGGGTTAAAAAAAAAAAAGCTCAGAGGTTATTTGGAATTTACAAAAAGGAAAATAAAATTAAATAAATAACTGGGGGGGTGCAGAAACTGATGGTACAGTCTCACTGGGCAAAAAAAGTGGGTGAGTAGGAATCTTAGAGTTTTATTGTTGTGAAGAGACACCACGACCATGGAAACTTTAATAAGGAAAACATTGCATTGGGCTGACTTAGTTTCAGAGGTTTATTCCATTATTATCATGGTGGGAAGCATGGCAGCATCCAGGTAGACATGTGCTGGAGAAGAAGCTGAGAGTTCTACATCTTGATCTATAAGCAGCAGCAGGAGACTGTGTCCACACTGGGCGTAGCCGGAACATAAATTAAGATCTCAAAGCCCACATTCACAGTGACACACTTCCTTCAACATGGCCACACATACTCCAATAAGGCCACACTTCCTAATAGTGCCACTCCCTATGGGGCAAGCTGCCCATTCCTACTCAAACCATCACAGTAGTATGAACTTCCTTCTTCAGACAGGAAGTTCATAGCTAAAACTATATAAAAATTAAAATTTCCAGATATCTTCACCAACCCACAAGACAAACTACTCATCCATTCCCGAGATTAGACCCAGGAAGGGTAGACAGAGCGGATAAAAGAGACAATAAAAACAAAGCGGTAATTACGTGATACCCCTTTCAGACTGAGAATTATGGCCCTTTCCTGTCTGCCTTTGGGAAAATCAAATGTTTCTGCTGTGTATGTACTCTTTCTCAAGCAAGAAAGAACATCAGATCCTTTTTCTGGGAAATCACAGCATGGACCACAAAGGACCTCAGGGCCGACCCTAATCCTGACGCCCTGCATGAAGACCCTGAGAGATGAAATGAAGCCTGGGCTGCTGTACTGACGCCAAGATGTTGGAGGTGTCAAAGCTGTGAGACATCTGCCAGGGAGAGTTGCTTACATGGAGTGGAACCAGCCTGTTAGAGATATATTCTGCAGGCAGAAAAGATGGAGGAGGGATGGAGCCATCTAAGCCCTCTGATATCAGATGCTAAGCTAGGGCAGCAGTGGTTTTCAGCCTTCCTAATGTTGAATCCCTTTAATACAGTTCCTTGTGCTGTGGGGACCCCCAACTATAAAATTATTTTCTTTGCTACTTCATAACTGTAATTTTGCTGTCATGAATCATAATGTAAATATCTGTTTTCAGATGGTCCGAGGCAACCCACCTATAAATGGGTCATGACCCACAGCTGGGAATTGCTGAGCTGGGGATTAGGTGTTTACATGCAGCTTTATCAGTCTCGCTTGGTCCAGCATTTTCTGACTACGCCCTCATTCCTCCTTTTAGGAATAGTAATGTCTATCTGTGCCACTGTATGCTGAAATTAATTCACTTTTAGAATTCACAGGGTCTTATTGAGACTGTGGAAGACTATGGGGGCTTCTGAAGTAGGATTAAATACACTTTGTATTATAATAATGTCCTCTGAGCCTTTGGAGCCTGGGAGTGGAATGCAGTGGTTTGAATGAGAATGTTTCCCATAGGCTCAAATATCTGAACCCTGGTGGTGACTATACCTTGCTAGAGGCAAGCTCTGAGGCTAGCGTGTAGACTAGCCTCAATGCCAGTTCACTCTCTCTGTTCATGTTTGGGGTTTAACATGTGATCTCTCAGCTCCCTGCCATAATGGTCTCATGAAAGCATGAGCCAAAATAATCCCTTCCATAAATTGCCTTAGTCATAGTATTTAACTACAGCAACAGAAAAATAAATAATACAGACTATGAATAATTGAAGATTAAAACAATTTTTTCTTAATCTTAAAAAGTCCATGATAAAATTGGGCACCAAAAAAGTAAAATGTACTCAACCTCTGTATTCCACCAAACATTGCAGACGGTGTCCCATCCTCCTGCGTAACAGAACTGCTCCTCCAACTTCTGATCTTGGCAGCCATGTACTCGTCCTACAACCAAGAAAAGGCAAGACAATAAGCAGCAGTTACAGTTCCTGCCACACAATTAACCTAAAACCCCCGACAGATTTATAAGTACAGTCTCACGTTTCAACCCTAAAATAATTAGGCTTCACTGTTTTGATTACTGTGTCTTTAAAGTAAAGCTATAGGTGACAACAGTGGTATGTGTTGTCCAAACTGCAAACAACTTGTCTTTACTGATTATTAAAATTTTTTATGTTCACTGTATTTTTTTCAAAAATTAGACACATAAAAAGAAAATGTTTTACCATATACAGATGATTAACTGATAACACTATGTACTAGATATTTGTGTATTTTTTCCAATTCTCAGTATTAATAGCAATGCTGAGATAAACTAAAATATGTTAAATTGTTCTGTGCAAGAATATCTACTTCCTCAGGACAAAATTCCTGACAGTAAAATGAACTTTATGGGTTAGAGTTTATGAACAGTTAAAACACAGAGTTGGTGCATAAAGTCACATCATACCTGATGCCATATCATAAACTAGAAAGAAAATAATAATCTAGACATGTAAATGTCTTTATTCATTAAAACACACCCATTTCCCAGCCAACAGCACTTCCTCCAACAGCACTGCCTCGTGGTGGGTAGACCCTCTGTCTGGGGAGAAAAAAAATAAGTCAATTTTATATCATAAAATTAACTCTTCATTGATATTTTATCAAGGGAAATGGGAAATTTGAAAACTCAAATGTCCAATTAGTGTAAGACAAAAGGTTAATGCCAAGTAAATTTTGTCAAATGCATTATTTTCAGGTTGCTTTATTGGTGCAATCTATCCAGAGAACATCCTCCCTACAGTTCAAGTCTCATATTGAAACACTTTTCAACTTTTCAACTGGGTGAGAGGGGTCGATGGAGAAAGAATCTATGCCCTCCTGAATAACAACACTTAACATTCACTTTGCATAAAACATCAATAAATCCAACTAACAGTCACTTACTTGTTACCACTAATTAGTTAAACAATCTACTAAAACATTCCCTTTGATGTGTTTATAAAAAGATAAAGAGAGGGGGGATATGTTCTATGGAGGTGTGGTGAGGTGTGGGGGAAGGGGGTGCCTCAGCAGGCCCATGCCAAGGCACCCCTTCCCCCTGAGGGACCAGCCACACGACGGTATAGTATAGAATAGTTTATTAAGGGCATGGGGAGGGGAGTTAAGAGGGTGGCAGAGGCAGAGAAAGAGGGAGTAGAGAAGTAGAGTAGAGGTGTAGAGGCGGCCATGAGCACATGGAGGGGAGGGGGGAGGAATGAGAGAAGGGGAAAGGGAAGCAGGAAAAGAGCAAGGGAGGAGCAAGAGACCAAGAGGGCAAGAGAGCCAAGAGGGGGCAAGCAGCCCCTTTTATAGTGGGTCAGGCCTACCTGGATGTTGCCAGGTAACTATGGGATGGAGTTTAGACAGAATGCTAACACCCTTCATCATCTGACCTAAAATGACTCTTAAACTGTGTCATACTGGCCACTCAAGAAAACACACACAGTATAACACATCTGCCATACAAACTGCACCCTCCAAGAAGTTCATTAACAGAACACATCATAAGGGACTGATTATCGTGACAGCAAATGTAATGCATGAGGCTGAAATCTAATACATTGAGGGGGTATTACTGCAGACCCATGCCAAGATGTGCTCTTGAGAAATTACTACTTGCAGGAGGTCAGGTATAAGGTTTGTTGGGAGACAGCAGAGGGGTGAGGACCTGCAGACTGGGTAGCAGCAGGCAGACAAGAGCAGAGCCATGAGAAGGGAAGACAGGGGCAGAGGAGAGAAAACACAGTATTCTTAAGGCAGCACTTAACTGTGCCATACAACACCAGGGTTCCCAATGCTGGCACGTGTCAAGCTGCAGGATTAGGGACTAACTAGGGAGCTCATTGTTAGATCAAAAGAGGCACAAAGTCAAATTCTTCTAGCTACAACTTAGGCTATCACTGCATTATATTTCATAAATTAATACAATATTTACATTGATTTCTGTAATTATGCAAGTTTATAACAAAGATTATTATACGAAACCTTACATACACTATCAAAGTCAAATTAGCTTTGGTAAGATTTATGAGAATCTTTAACACTTAAAACATATTTTATCCACACACATGACTCTTAGTTTTGGAAATGACCTTTGGATTGGTTTCTCTTTCTGACATTTGCATTAATGGCATATTATATACCCGAAAGATGGCTAAAGACACACAGAAATTGTCAGCTACATCCTAGGAGTAAGAAAGACAACATAAATGTTTTAGAGGCATATATAAAAGGCCCTGAGAATAAATTACTAGTTTTGTGGACAGAAGAGTTTTGCTTTTAAATTTGCTCTAGGCAGGTACAAGGGTGTTCCATGGTGTACTCATTATCAAGCCCAGACTTGCCAAAGGTTTCTCTTAAATTCTCCTTAAGTAGTTTATTTGCCAGTCCTGAAGACTTTATCACTTAAGAGTCAAAGAAATTCCTATTACAAAGTTACTGGTTCACAGAAACTCTGATTCTATACACCTACTTTTAAAAGCCAATGACTTGAGAATTCTGCTAATGTGTATGTCAAAGTCATTAAATGTAACTATATGCAGTCATATGAATAAGAATGTCCCCACAGACTCACTTAGTCAGCTGGTGGTGCTGTTTGGAAGGGATTAACAGGTATGGCCTTGCTGAAGGAAGTGTGTCCCAGGAGGTAAGCTTTGAGAGGTTAAAGACTGTTACCATATCCAGTCCGCTCTCTCTGGCATTCTCTGCCTCATGCCGTGTGGCTGAAGATGTGAGCTCCCCGCATTCTACTCCAGCTGCCACGCCTGCTGCTCTCTGCACTGCTTCCCATATGATGTCTATTAAACTATAAATCAAGTTACTTTCTCATGGGAAAAGGAACAGGAAGGTCCTCAGGTTTGCAGCTTACTTGGCAGAACACTGGGATTCTCTGCTTGAGAAAGCATGTTTCCTCTGTCTTAGCCCACTGAGAATGACAAAGACCCTAGGTTGCCTGGAAGCTAGCAAGCTGGGAGCAGTCTCCTCATGCCATGTCTCTACAAATAATAAAATATATCTTCAAATTTAAAGCCAAGTATGGTGTATTACACCTATAATTTCAGTGTCTGGGAGGTAGAATGAGGAGAATCAGGAGTTCAAGGCCAGCCCCATTTACATAATGAGCTCAAGACCAAACAAGAGTAGAGAAACACAGTCTCAGTTATAAATAAATAAATGAATAAATAAATAAATAATAAATAATAAAAATAGCAATTCATTTTATTACTCATTGAAGAGCGCCTTATGCTCACCAAGGTTTCTGCTATGAAAAGCCAGTGAGAAAATCCTTATTGATGGTGTAATGAGGAGGGTAGACAGGTCTGACACTGAGATAGATGCTAAGACTATGGACGTGGATTAGGAGTGCAGCACTTGCCTGTCAGTCAAGAGGCTGTGAGCTCGGTGTCAATACTGAAGGAAAAACACAAAACCAAGCAAACCCCACAAGAAACTAAAACTGTGTTTTCTATACAAAATTGTGCCAAGGCAAAGACACCTCCCATGTGTGGAAATTAGTTAAGAATCAGAAGACAACAAAATTTACAAAGATCTGCTACTTCTCCCCAAATGGGATTCTTTCCCCTCTGAGAATAATCTGTCAACTCCAGAGGAGTGGCTCAAGAGTGGCCATGTTTTTAACAAACACCATACTAAAAGAATGAGAACCGGAGTCTAAGAATCTTCCAAATATACTGATCTCCATATTACGGGTTAGTATCTTAGAAATATGAACAAACTAGAAGTAAACAACTCAAGTTTTCCAGAAATTAAACACCACCTCACATTAGTTTATCTGTGAAGTGGACTGAAGTATCCCTGGCAAGAGCAACTCTATTACGTATAGTGGCTATTCCTAGTTGTTAACTTGCCTATATTTGGAATGAACTCTGACCTGGAATGATCTTGGCTTGGAGATCATGAGGAATAGTGGCTATGAATCCCAGAAGATTAAGACAGGGAAATCTCTGAGTTCAAAGTCATCTGGGACAAAAAGCAAGTCCCAGATCCAGGGGTATTGGCACACACCTTTAATCTGAGCCACACCTTCTGCTAGAGACCTACGTATGGACATTGTAAGAAGGAAGATTCATTCTCTCTCTTCTTCACCTGCTTGCCTTGTGGGACTGAGCAACTGCTAGATCTTTGGACTTCCATCCACAGCTGCTGCTGACTATTGTTGAGGGATTGGACTACAGACTGTAAGTCATCAACAAATACGCTTACTATATAGAGACTACCCATATGTTCTGTGACTCTAGAGAACCCTGACTAATACAGAAGATGGTGCCAGGAGTTGGGTATTCCTGTGACAACCTGACCATGTTTTTGAATACAGTGGAAGGACTTTGGAACTTTGGGCTAGAAGATCTATTTGGTGTTAAGAGCTCTGTGGGATGTTGTGTAGGAGCTTAGAAGATAAGGTTGAGAACAGTGCCGAAGATGGAGGCCTGGCATGTGAAATTTCAGAGGGGAGATTAAAGACTCTTATCAGGGCCATTGCTATTTTGATTGTGAAGATTCTGTAGCTTTGGTTAGCTGGGGCTGAAGAATCAGCTGTGATTAACAAAATACCAGAACTACTAAAGCAAAAACTTTGCATTACTAAGTACTATTGATGCTGGTTAGGTGGAGGTAAGAAATCAAAGGTAATTAAGAAGAGACCAGCATCATTGAGGTGAAATCTTCTGGGAAGTGTTTTCTGAGAGCGTAGAAGCTGTGCTCCAGAGATAGCCAAGGTTGTACCTTGTGCTGTGGCTGGATTTGGTAATGTGTAAGAGTCACCCAGATAGTACTGGTTTTGAAGGCATGAAGGGGCCATGAAGAACAGCTGAGGCTTTGCACTGTGCATTGGTAAAAGTGCAGCCTCAGTTGCACTTGATGACCCAGGACTAAAGGGGTCACGTAAAGCAGTTGAGGCTTGGCACCATGAAGACAGCCTATGAGAGGTTGAAGCCTAGTTACAGCGGAAGACAGCAGTGTTTTGGAGATGCCAGTACCATGAGATGACCACCAAGAACAGCAGCAGCAGTGGAGTACAGGCAGCTGGAGCCTAGAAGACAGGGTGTGTGCTACAAAGGGCAGAGCTGGAGAAGTGACCCAAGCCCTTGGAGGAGTCCAGAAGATCATGAGTTGGATCCCAGACATTGAACCACTGGAGTCTGAGTTTTGCTTTTGATTGTAACTGTGCCCTGATATTTTTCCCTCTTGAAGGAAGAAGGTATTTTAGTGGAGTGCACAGTTAAGACACTTTGAATTTTTAAAAGACCTTTAATTTTAAAAGATATTGCTTATTTTAAAGAGATTGAACTTTTAATATTCAAGACTGGGAATTTTAAAGTTATTTAGATCTTAGGGATGAATAAGAAAGTAAGGGTTGAGGCTTAATAGTGATGTGTTTGTGAGTTAAGTTGACAAGGGGTCAATTATACTTGCTGGTTTTGTGTGTCAACTTGACACAGGCTGGAGTTATCACAGAGAAAGGAGCTTCAGTTGAGGTAATGCTTCCATGAGATCCGGCTGTGGGGCATTTTCTCAATTAGTGATCAAGGGGAGAGGGCCCATTGTGGGTGGTTCCATTCCTCAGCTGGTAGTCTTGGGTTCTATAAGAAAGCAAGCTGAGCAAGGCAGAGGAAGCAAGCCAGTTACATCCCTCCATGGCTTCTGCATCAGCTCCTGCTTCCTGACCTGCTTGAGTTCCATTCCTAACTTCCTTTGGTAATGAACAGCAGTGTGGAAATGTAAGCTAAATAAACCCTTTCCTCCCCAACTTGCTTCTTGGTCCTGTTTTTTTGAGCAGGAATAGAAACCCTGACTAAGAATATTACACTATGACAGCACTTTTGTTTACTTGTCTCTACAGTCAATTTACAAATATGACTGAGATACAAAGAAATAAAACTATACAAATGAGAACTACCAAAGGACAAAATTAGTGAGTAGTGAACTTTAAGCCTTTTAAATAATCATGCTATGTTCAAGGAGATAAAGCAAAGGATAATAGTTAACTTATAAAAGGATAACTTATAAAAGTCTTTAACCTTAAAACAAATTACAAATATGGCGGATCATGCCTTTTATTCAAGAATCTGAGACTGGAGGAGGGCCAAAAGTTTAAGGGAAGCTTGGGCTACAGAGGAGTTCCAAGTTCAAGGCCAGCAAGGGCTACAGTATAAGAAATTATCTTTTTTATAGGAGGGGAGAGCAAAGCTCTTATACAACTCAAGGAGAAGATTTTCAGCAGCATGGGCAATAAGACTTCCTTAAGCACAGAGATATCAACAGGTAACAATGTAACAACTTCTACTATAAGGCTAAATACAAGGCAAGTGATAGAAACAAACAATGTATCCATTTATCAATACTTGCATTGATAATCACTGCCCTAGTTAGGGTTATTATCACTGTGATGAAACACTGACTAGAAGAAGCAAGTTGTGAAGGGAAGAATATAGCCTTACACTTCCACTTACACAAGTCCATCACTGAAGGAAGTTGGGACAGGAACTCAAACAGGGCAGCAGCCTAGAAGCAGGTGCTGAAGCAGAGGTCAACGAGTGGTGCTGCTTACTGCGCCTCAGCTTTTCTTATACAGCCCAGGACCACCAGACCAGGGGTGCCACACCCACAACAGCCTGGGCCCTCCTGTATCCATCACTAAAAAAATACCCTGTAAGCTTGATTACAGACTGAACTTTCAGGGAGGCATTTTGTCAACCGAGGTTCCCTCCTTTATGATGACTATAGCTTATGTCGAGCAGACAAAAACCTGGACAGCACATTCATATATACACATTCATATTTCACTGAGACCAACAAGAATCTTGTTTCCCATACCCAAATATTATAATGGAAATATATTAAATTGTCATTAACTGTGCATGTGATTGGGTAGTCAAGAGTGTTTCAGGCCAGCCAGAGCTACCTACTGAGGACCTGTTTCCAAGAAAAAAACAAAAACAGGAACAAAAACAAACAAGTAAAATGAACAAAAACATCTTTTGGAGGACTGGAGAGATGCTTCAGAGGATAACAGAATACACTACTCTTGCAGAGGACCAGAGTTTGGCCAAAGCAAACACATCTAGCCACTCACAACCATTTCTAGCTCCAGCTCCAAGAGCTCAGACGCACTCTCTGGATGCCTGCACCTTGATTCACATGTGTGCACACCCACCACCGCCACCAAGTAGCTGCCACATACACATGCATATTATTAAAATAAAAACAAAATTTTAAACAGAAAAAAATTTCTGAAAATTCAGAATCAAACTCTGAACATACAGATCACAAAATTCTCTCCTAAAAGTAGTGCAGACAAAACCAGCATTAGGACCACAATGACAGTGACAAGAACCATGTGGTATATGGGAATTAACTACAAATCATTTATAGGATCGGTAATATGGTGTTAAATAAGGAACCAAGTAAAACTCTATTCTTGTAATCTATAATGTGTCATGATAGAAAAGCATAAATTTCTGCTAATCTACAACAATCACCAAAAAAGAAAAAGTTTATCCATGTCTCTGCAGTCTTATCTAAAGAAAGGTTCTCCACTCCAAGAGACTGGTCTGTTTATTTAAATAAGACTTTATCTAAAGGGAGGAGGGCAATGAATTAGGATACAAATAACCTGACAGAATAGTAAGCTGTTTTCTTTCTTTTTTTTTTTATTAGATATATTCTTTATTTACATTTCAAATGATTTCCCCTTTCCTGGTTCCCCCACTCCCCTAAAGTCCCATAAGTCCTCTCCCCTCCCCCTGTTCCCCAATCAACCCCCTGCTGCTTCCCTGTCCTGGTATTCCCCTTAGGAAATTTAATATATGCAACAACAGGGTCATGAAAATACCATGCTAAGAAAAAGCACCAGTTTGTAAAGATAAATACTCAACCATTCCACTCAGACCAGATACTTTAAGAGAGATTGAAAATAGGACGATGTGCTTGGGGATAACAGGAGCATCTTAGGTCAAGACGAAAGGGATCTACTGATGAACGGTGATAATGTCTGTTGCACATTGTATTAACATTACTGAACGTACCATGTAAAAAGGGTTGGGACCAAAGAGATGGCTGAGCAGCCAAGACCACTAGCTTTTCTTTCAGAAGACTGTGGTGGGCTCCATTGCCAGCACCCACATGGTGACTCACAACTGTCTAACTCAAGGACCAGGAGTGGCCACTGCTGCCTTCTGGCCTCTGTGGTTACCAGGCATGAACATGGTGCAGAGACACACAAGCAAGCAAAACACCCTTACACATAAAACTAAAACACAGGATCGTCAAAAGGTTACATTCTTATGTTGTAAGCATTTTAGCACTTTACCACAGTTTTAGATACTGTACTCAATGGCTGAAAGTTAAAGCATGGATCAGAGCCTGGCCAATAAGAGAACAGAGAGCACAAAGCTAGGCAGAATCAACCTTTCCAAGAAATCTATGCAATAGGGCCTATTACTTTTATTCTTGGGATCAGGGGCAATAAGAGACCAAACACAAAAGCAATTTACAAAGACTGTGCTCAGTACTCAGAAATGGTTAAATAAATGGAGTACAAATCCACAGGCCTAGGAGATTTTTGAGAGTGCCTGTACTATTATTATGCCCATAAAGGGTAAATGTAGGCATAATGTTTTTGTACACTCTGTAATGTTTACCCTTGGGTTATTCAAATGCTGGTTTCTCTGCCTTCCCATCTTGTTTCAATCTAGATGCAGGATTGTAACACTTAAACCAAGAATCTCCTGTGCCAAGTTTGTGTAAATATTCTCTGCCTGAGTTCCATCCCCTGTCACCTAACGGTATAGTAGTGGTTCTTAACCTGTGAGTCATGACCCCTTTAGGGTCAATCAATCCTTTCACATGGGTCACATATCAGATATCCTGTATACCAAACATTTACGTTATGATTCATAACAGTAGCAAAATTACCATTATGAAGTAACAACTGATGTGTTCGGCGCAAGGGACTGCAGCGGCGCAAGAGACCATACCTGGCCAAACCGTTCCAAGTGGGGCTTTATTAGTGGGGGAGGGGACGGACAAGGATGCCGGTGGGAAGAAAGAGGGAAAAAGAAAGAGGAAGAGAGGGAGGCACTACCCAAATATATACGAACGATGACGTAACCACAGGTAAAGTAGGCCCAGTGAATTCTGGGTATATAGCGTCCATTGCCTTGGCGACAGGTCTATCTGTCGCACTGTCCCGTATGACGTCACAGGAGGTCTTGGTACTAACAACAACAACTATTAATTTTATGGTTGGGGGTCACCACAACATTAGGAAGGTTAAGAAATACTATTGTAGAGGGAAAGGTCTTCCTTTCACAGGTTATTTTCTAACATCCATATATACATATCCCCCCCCACCTACACAGTGCTGGGGACAGCAAACAATGACAGGACTACCTTCAGTAGGCCGGGATGGAGACATCTCAGAAGCCCACGGCAGCTCCTTGTAGAAAAGGATGGTGTCTGGGACCCTGAGAAGCAGGACACACATCCCTCCAGGGGACCAGCCATCTGAAATAAGGGACTGCCTGCAGTAGGCCTGGAGGGAGACATCTCAGTCACCCACAGAAGGTCTTTGTAACAACAGTTGTTCCCATTTCTCCTAACCTTAGCCCTGGACAACGGCTGTAGAGATCTCATTTGTGCGTGACTGTTTTTCAGTTGGCCTTGGTGTGCATAACTATTCTATCTGACTTTCTTACTTCTTTCTCCTTCTGCTCTGGTGAATTCTGTGAAACTAGATATTCCCTGATGTAATGATTCTTAAACAATTAAAAATTGAAGCAAGAGACACAGCACAGTCCTCATGGCCCAGTGCATGCTGTGTGCTCCCATCTTGGAAACAATGCAATAACTGCACCATGGTGGTTCCAGATTAATCCTTGACTTGCAAAGAAAGTTTGATGAAATTATTAGAAAATGAATTAGAGCCAACACTGGGACCCCAAAGAAAGAAAAAACTATTAAAGTTATAAAATAAGTTTTGCACAACATTTGAGAGTGGTTCCTGGATAAGCAGGTATAAAATATGTAAAATCTTATATTAGTAAAACTAAGTCAAAACACTGGGACTCTTAGGAGAGTCATTGTGTGCAATGTGCAGAAGCAGAAAGCTAGGGGAACTACTTAGTTAAGGGTTAACTTGATTCTTTCTGGCCACTGCCTGGCAGCTTTGCCCATGTCATTTATCATTAGAGCTTCACAAGAAAATGCAAGTAGCTGGTCTCAGAGCTCTGAGCTCTAAAGTATAATAAGTTAAAGTTTAAATAACAATAAGTTTACAATTATTACTACTTTGGCTATAGGCCTAGGAATAGGGAAGCTTGAAACTTTGGGAAACAATTCTAATTCTTGATTCTTTGTGGGACGTGGTTATTCTTTTGAATTTGATTTGGCAACAATTATACAATGTCCTTTTTTTTCTGCTTTTGGAGTGTCAATAAAAGAGTGGGGCAAGAGAAAGGCAAAAGAGCATGTAGAGAGCATGTAAAGAGCATGTAGAGAGCGAGTAGAGAGCATGTAGAGAGCATGTAGGGAACATGTAGAGAGCATGTAGAGAGCATGTACAGAACATGTAGAGAGCATGTAGAGAGCACGTAGAGAGCATGTAGGGAGCATGTAGACAGCATGTAGAGAGCATGTACAGAACATGTAAAGAGCATGTAGAAAGCACGTAGAGAGCATGTAGGGAGCATGTGAGGAGTGAGCAGAGAGAGAATGTAAGAGTGAGCAGAAAGAGAATGTTAGAATGAGTGGAGAGAGAATTTGAGGTGTGTATGGAGACTGTGTGTGTGAGTGAAAGGAAAGTGCATGTAGTATGTGAGATGTGTGTGAAGAGTGTGTGTGTGAGTGAAAGGGGAACGCACAGACGTGTGTATGAGGAACATGAGAGTGCAGGAAAAGAAAAGCGCACAGGAGAAAAGCAGAGTGCGCAGGAGAATCAGTGTGTGCAGCCTCAAGCTGCGAGCGAATGAGCGAGAGAGAAAGAGAGCAGAGAATGAGAAGAGAAACTTTCAGCCTTGAAAAATTGCCAATCAGCTTGAACCCCAAAAGTAGTCTGTTTATACTTATTATGCGCCTTCCAGATATCCCTGCTTCCAGTTGAGGCTGGACCCCGACAGTAAGAGGCGCCCAGGTCGTGGGACTCAGAACTGGAAGATTTGGGTAAGCCCCCTCCCCTCTCCTATGATCTGGAAAGGACCCACCTGGGGAGCCGCGGTCCCCTCGGCCAGAGAAGAGTGCCGAGAAAGGATAGGTAGGACGCGATAGTGTGATAGTTTTAGAGTTTTATTATGGGTCAAGCTGAATCCAGTGAGAGATCTATGTATTAAAAAATTCTTAAGTTGTCGCTTAAAAAGGGAATTCATTTTGAAAAACAGCAGCTCTCTGATTTTCTTCACTTTGTTCGTTCTGTGAGCCCCTGGTTCCCTGATAAAGGGACCTGGGATGAGGCATCATGTAAAAGGGTAGGAAAGGATATGAAAACCTAGATCCTGGAACATAAGGATGAGGAGAATGCAGTTATGTTCTGGTGTGTGGTAAAACAAGCACTAACCCATGCTGAAACGACAGACCTGCCCAGTTCATCAGCGGGTTCTGTTGTAGTACAGAAAATGTTACGGAAGAAGGTATCCCTCTATTGTCCAAACAAAGTGGTAAGAAACAAACTGTTAGGAAAAGAAAAGCACCTCCTTCCCAGTGTACTGTAGATCTAGCAGAGACTTCCTCCACCTCTGATGGAGAGGATTCTGGAGATGAATCTGAGTTAGAGGAGGAAGCAGCTAAATATCATAATCCTGACTGGTCCCCTCTTCTACCTCCTAAGTCTAAGAAGAGGGACAAGAAAAGGAGCCCCCCCCCCCCCCAGCAGTGCAGAAGGCTAGAGAACAAGGGGAACATTTGATGCTTTTCCCAATATAAGCATGGATGATGGAGATCCAGAGTGGGAGCCCATCTCCTTTAAACTTGTTAAGGAATTAAAAGAAAGGACTTCTAAATATGGCCCTACCTCACCTTATGTCCTTTCCCTTGTGGAAAATCTGGCAGGCACTTGGCTCACTCCTGAAGACTGGTTTATCCTCGCCAAGTCCTATCTCACAGGGGGACAATTCCTTATGTTTAAAGCTAATTATGAGGATGAGGTTAGACTCCTTTTAGGTGGAAAAAGTATAGCTAGGGAAGAATTTGAAGACAAAGGATACCCTGCTTACATGTGCTTAGGGAAGAGGGTGACTGGAAAATCAAAACAAACTGCCCAAAGAAATTTTAAAAAAAAGTGATGAATTGTGCTTTAAAGGCTCAGGTAACTCAGTCGATAGAGCATGAGACTCCTAATCTCAGGGCCGTGGGTCCATTTTCCTGCTTCCTGCCCAAAGGTTTTGATTCCTTATTATGAAGGGTAGAAGAAGGATTAGGGAGCTATTGGGTAAAGATTTTGAAGTCATCAGAATACCTTATACCAATGCTCGATTTGAATGGCTGTTAAATTTCTCCAACTCCCTTGCATTAGCGTTTGCCTCCTTTATGGGGCAAGTGTTATATCATCTTCCAAAAAATTCTGTTACATTTTTTGATTTTACAGCAAGCCATATTTCCTTCTGCCTTCTCTGTGGAGCCTTTAGATCAATGTAAACATTCTCTACCAATGGCTCTTCAAATGCAAAGTCCTTGGCTCGTCAAATGCAAAGCTGTTACAGTTTCCGAAAATGAAACCATGACCTTTAGTACCTCCTTTACCTCAGCTCAAAAGACAGAGCTACAAGCAGTTATTCAGGTTTTCTCTTGCTATTCCTCGATTCCTTTTAACCTTTATGCCGATTCTCAATATGTGCATAGACTTTTCCCCATTATGTAGACAGCTGTGATTAACACAGACAAAACAATTAATACCTTATTACAAAAATTACGACAATTGTTGCATCAACGCTCGATTCCTTATTTTGTAGAACATATTCGGGCTCATACTAGTTAGTCTCCCTGGACCTTTGGTCACAGGAAATTCATATGCAGATTTACTGACTCGTGTTAATCTTCTAGATGATGTTAGTAGAGCAATTGCCTCCCACGCCATTCAACATCAAAATGCTCAGGCATTGAGATATCAATTTTCTTTGACTCTGAAGGCAGCTCGTCAGATTGTAAAAAATTGCTCTGCTTGTCCTATAACACTTCTTACTTGCCTGCTAATAGAATAATTATGCACACCAAGGCCAACTGAAAAACAGTTGCACACAAATGAGATCTATACAGCCATTGTCCAGGGCTAAGGTTAGGAGAAATGGGAACAACTGTTGTTATAAAGAGCTGCCTGGGGGGACTGAGCTGTCTCCCTCCAGGCCTACTGTAGGCAGTCCCTTATTTCAGATGGCTGGTCCCTGGAGGGAAGTGTCTCCTGCTTCTCAGGGTCCCAGACACCATCCTTTTCTACAAAGAGCTGCCTTAGGCTTCTACTGCAGGCAGTCCCTGTCATTGTTTGCTGTCGGCAGTAACACAGAAATTAAATACAACTGTTTTACAAATGGGTGCTTTTCATCAAGAAATTTAGCATCTATCTGTGGTAGACACGTTAGTAGTCAGATGTTTAATAGAACTAAGGAAGAAAATAGGCCCTAAATACAAGGTCCACCTAGACTAATTCCAACTAGTTCATATGCCTGAAAAGACAGAGTTAACTTGGTCCTTAGTCACTGACCTTAAAAATCATTCAGCTAAGTCTCATTTCATTAACAGAGTTGAACCTAACCAACTCTACAGTCTACTATCATTCTATACATTTAAACAAAACAACACAGAACAAAACAAACAAACAAAAAACCCTTCATGGGCTGGAGAAATGTCCCACTGGCTCCACAATATAGAGTACTGAATGATCACATCCAGTACCTTTATAGGGACTCACAGCCACCAGTAACTACATATGAACAGGTACCATAGGCAAAATATCTGCAATACTCTTTATTTTTACCCTCCCTAGTACTGAGGATCAAATTCCTACATTCTTAAAGAAAGTTGATTAATTCAATTTCAAGAATGCATCTGTAAAGTGTTAACATCTGATGTTGGGAATTGGTTCTAATGCTTTGTCTTATTTCAGCTCCCAAAAAGCTGCACTTCCAGACCTGAGGGTTCCTGCCCCCCTGGCTTCGAATGATAATAAAGAGTTGCCATACAGCCAATGGCTGGGAAAGATGGGGCAGACTTAAGTGAGTGCAAGGGAAGGAGAGAGAAGGGAGGAGAAGAGAATTGCCATGACCTGGAGAGAGAAGGATCAGACTTAAGAGCTGAAAGAGAGAAAGCATCCTACATTGTAGGTGGAAAGTGAATACAACCCTATGGGGGCGGGGGGGGGGGACTGTTGCCCAGAAAGTAACAGGGCAGCAAAGATAAAACATAGATTTAAAATGCATTAAACCAGGGATACTGGAGGGAAATGTATGCTACCCATCAGCAGGATTACAAATGTCCTGCCATTGAGCTTAGTTAAGACATATCAAAATTAGCTGGGGTGTGTGTGTGTGTGTGGTGTTTTCTTTCATCTACCAATCGAGAGAACTCTTGGGCAGGACTGTACTACACGTCAGAAGCCAAAGCGGTTTAATTAATTCAGTCTAGTGCACTGAGGTCCCAAGTACGGTTCACATTAACCTGGACATGGGTACATAGCCCAGTAAGCCAATGCACAGTTTAGTCAAAGTTTCAACTTCTTTTAAAGACAAGACAGAATAAAAATTTCCCACAGTTTCTAGTTCTCAGCAGCTATTTCCTTAGCAATAACATATCTTGGTTCAAAGTGGCCCAAACCTCCTTGCAGACTGAGAAATCTGTCAGCAGTCCAACTCTGAGATGTGTTAGATGTGTTGTCTAATTAAACTATAAACAAAGTTACTTTCTCATGAGAAAAAAAATGATCACAAAGGCCACTTCCTCAGGTTTGCAGCTTACTTGACAGCACCCCAGAATCCTCTGCTGAGGAGGAAGTGTACCTCCTCAGTATCTCAGTATACTGAGAGTGACAGAACCACCCTAGGGTGCCTTGCACCTAGCAAGGTAGAAGCAGTCACCTCATGCCATTTCTCTACAGTAAAGTAAAACAGTCTACTGTAATCCCTAGAGAATGGCTAAGCAAACTTAGGAACCTGTGGCCCTGAATAGCTAGAGAAATGTTGCCCTCTGTGGATTAACTGCCTATCTTTGGACTATCACAGGCAAAAGTCTCAATATTGTTTGCACTGGATCCACAGTCTTTTCCAATAGCTTAGCCTGTGCCCTAATGAAGTTAAGAACACTTAATAATTTTAGTATTAGTAATTTATTCCACATTTCACCTACATAATTCAGACTGTGCCTAAAAGGCAAAAATGAAGTATATGCTTAGTTATCGCAGATGTAAGAATAATGGAGTTTAGAGATTATACAACCCTTGTTGTATAACTAAATGTTCAAGAAGTCTCTCTTAAACCTTGAGTGTGATCAAGCAAGACTAAGCTAGAAAGCAACATTCTGGTTCACTTCTATACTAGACTCAAGTACAATCATATACGATACACACATCAATCACAGACATTGTTTGTCTACTCTTGTTCACATGGAAAGTCACGGGGCCAGATACTTCAGTCCAAACACAAGAAGCCAATTAACATAATAATACCACAACAATAACAAAACCTGGTCTGATGGCACACACTTGTGCTGGGGAGACAGAGACTACATGTCTTCCCTAGCCAGCCAGCCAAGCCTACCTGCTGTCCAATTCCAAGCTAATGAAATATCCGTTTTACAAAAAAATGGTGGATGGCACCTGAAGAATAATACCCAAGGTTGTCCTCTGGCCTCCACACATGCAAGCTCACATGTGCAGTGCCACAGGACCAAACTAGCCTGTAAAAGGTTTTCCAGGAGCCAGTAGGATAGCTCAGTGGGTAAAGGTTCTTGCAGCCAAATCTGATGTCATCGGCTCAATACCTGGGACCTACAGGGAAACCTGACTCCTCCACTTGCTGAGGTTTGGTCTGTGGCTAGGTATTGTAATGCTAACTGCAGGCCCCCAAGGCCTGATTGTCCCAGAAACCAGAGAGTCCACACATAGACCCAAATGATACTATGTGACCTTGCCCCAAAATTATTTCAGATTAGTGAATAAAGACGCCAGCAGTCAATAGCTGGGCAGAAGAAACACACACAGGGTTTAGCATTCCAGGACTTCCAGCATCAGAGAAGAACCCCGAGGGGAAAAGAAGGAGGAGGGAGGCGGGAGACGCCATGGGTTAGGTGATGACCATGTGGGTCGGCTAATCAGAGTTAAGAGCAGCCCAGATGAAACATGGCAAATTATGTAGTGGGATTATTGGCTGGGAAATAGACCTAACAGCCAGAGGGTCGATATCTGCTCAGTTCTTGTGCTAATTAAAGCTTATTGTAAATATAAAGGTTGTGTGTATCTTTTATCTGAGAACTAAATGGTCAAAGGCAGGGTAGAAACCCTGAGTTGGGATTAAATAATTTCTACAACATCCACATATACAACTCCTGCCCACCCACACACACACAAATAATAAATGTGATTTTTAAAGGGAGTTAAAGAGGATGCAAGTTCGATCACCAGAACCCATATGGTAGGAGGACGACCTGCCCACTCATTATCCTCTGACCCCCATAAATGCACACTAACACATACAGACATACGTACACAGAATATGTAATTATTAATTAATTAATTAAAGGTTTTCCACATCATCTCTTTCTGGCCCAGACTCGCTTCTGTCTTTGGTTTACATAGCCCGCTTCTGCGTGTCTACCTCTCCTTCTCTCATTCCTGTCATGCTTGCATGTGTTTCTCCTCCCTAATCTCCATGTTTAAATCTATATTAAACTGTTTATAAACTACAGTTCTGGGGACTAGACAGGTGGTTTCCAGGTTAAAAGAACTTGCTGCGCAATCATGAGGGCTGGAGTCCAAATTCCTGCATCCTGCAAACATCCGTGACCACAGCTTCCAGGAATCAGACAACATCTTCGTAGGCAGAAAGAATAAAAAACTGCCAGTAATTTGAAGGAACATATACTTACAAAGATATAGCAAAAATGCAAAACCCTGTTCTTTTAAAATGTAGCTCACTAAAGAGTTAGGACCTGGGTCATGAATCAAAGGGAAGTAAGTGAAAATCCTGGTTCCTTTTGTACCTTGTAACCCAACCAAGTACTAATTTATCTCTACAAATCTGTTTCTTGTGCCAGATTTATATGCTGCTTCTGAATATTAAAAGGGAAACCACTTAGCAAAGAGTCGTGGAACATAGTCCAGACATAGTAATTTACCAATTATTATTAACTTTTGGAATAAATGTTAAAAAGACAAGCAGTGTTTCATGTTCATTTCTAAGCGTCGGGCACAAGGCTTAGAATCCTGACTTAAAGTTGAGACTGAGATACCAAAGGAATTACAAAAAGACATTTTGCCAAGGACAAATGCTAAGTAAAAATATCTAGAATTACAGAAATGTAATTGCCATAGGGAGAATCATAAGTTTGTAAGAATAATTTGATGCATTACCTCAAAGTTTTTATTATTACAAATATATGGTTTCGTTTTTATAAACAATAAAGGAAAAATAACACCTTAAAAAAAAGAGAGAGAGAGCAAAGGCAGGTATGTAGAATATTACTAGGTTGCTTTATGCTCCAACTTGAGAACCAAAATACAACACATAGGGAAAACTTGTACAAAATGGTAGAAAACATCACACTAAAGATGAAAAGACACCTCTCCTTCCTGAACACTTCAAAAAACAGACTTACCTGAGATCTTCGAGTTTTCCTGTGTGGAAACAAGAAGCCCCAGTAAGTTCTTTCATCTCCACAATTGTATTTCCAGTAGAACACCAAAGCAAAACCTATTTTTATTTTATTCTAGACATACAGAGAAACTACTTAGAAAGTCAAATTTTGGTGGGCAACAAATTTCACTCAAAATACAAAATATAAAGACGAATTCTATTTTATCTTATGACAACAATACGAAATGTTGTCAGAAGACAGCCAATGGAAACACACCTTTAATCCCAGCACTGTGGAGACAGAAGTAGCCAGATCACTTGACTTTGAAACCAGCCTGACATATAGGCTACTCAGGAAAAGCCAGGGTTTCCTGACGTGCCTGCTCTGCAAGCATGAGGACCTAAGTTCAAATCCTTATGCACATAAAATCTGGTGCAGTGCTGCACATTTCTTTCTAGCTCCAACGCTTTGTCTCACAAGAGACAGGTCCTAGAAGTTCACCAGTCCAGCCAAAATGGCAAGCTTCAGGTTCAGTGAGAAATTCTGACTCAAAATTAGGGTAGAGAGCAACTGGAAGATATTGAACTTAGACCTCTGACCTCTACACAAAGCATAGGAAACTCAGACCTATGTTCTTTAACATGTATTAACTCAATTACTCACTGTCATGCTATGAAGTAGGTAACAGCATAGTCATCACATACAGCTGAATAAAATGAAGAACGAGACGTCATTAACCGGTCCAGGGTCCTGCAATCAGTAAACAGGAGCAGGCAAGATCTGGACTGAAGATGGCAAATGTTCAAATCAACTACAGCATTCATTAAGTTAGCAATTTTTACAAAGAGCCTATTAGGTACCAAGCACAGTTCTAAGTACTAGGGATAAAATTATGAATAACTCTAATTCGATCTTTACCCTGTAATTAGGAAGAGAGAGCCAACAAGTTCTAATAGGAATAATTGACAAGTGTAAAGTGTATCTAATAATAAATAGGAATGAGAAGAAGAAAATAATATTTAATTTAATACCAAACGAAAGAGTCAAATGACAAAAAGAGGGAGTCTTGCTTCTCTTTTAGGAACCAGAAGTTCCCTTAAGAACAGCAATAGAAGACAAGAACTAATGTGCACTACATAGGAACTAGATTATGAAATGTCTTATTCTCCCCAAAAGAGGTAGGTACAGGCATTCTCCAGGACTAGAGAAGCCATAGACAAAGCAAAAACTACGAGTTATTACGTACTCCTTAATAATTTACAAATCGTTTTTATTATGTGTCTCTATTTTTATCTACATACCTTTCTACGTTATACCGGACTCAAAAAAAAAAAAAAAAAAAAACAGTAAAATCCTAGACATGTATCATCTGTACTGTTTTGTAAACAATTAAGGAACTTCCTACAGGATGGTCTGTGCTTTTCAAACCAGCCACAGGAAGAAAGTGCTTCCAAACTGGGACCAGTGCCGCTCTCGGTTTACCCCGACTGCTATTTCACCACCACACACAAGTGTGAACGGAGCACCTATAGAGACACCTGGGGACAAGTGCCCTGCATGTAAAGGAAAAGTAACAAGGGAAAAGGAGTGAGGAAAACATTGCCTCGGGATACTGACTCCGGATGCCTGGGAACAAGGCAGAGGAAGAAGCCAGTGCACGAGTGATGAGCGGTGACAGGAAGCTGGAGAACTGCATCGGGGGAGGAGGCAGGAGCCTCTGCCATGATCTGCAAAAGCCGGAGGAGCGGATGCTCGAACGCACAGGGAATGAATGGCTCGGGACACACCGACGCTAGAGGAATTGTGACGCCGCCGAAAGCGGGACTCGGAGGCAGATCCGTGGGCGCACAAGTCGGCGAACCACGCAGTGCAGGAGGCAGAGCCGGGGTGGCCGTATAGCGGCGGAGGGGGAACCGGAGGCCACGGGTTACGCAATTCCGCAGCCTGAGGTGCAAGAGCCGCGTGGCGGAACGAGGCCTCCAGGGTCAGCGCCATTCCCTGACCCACCGGCCCGGGGGTCGCTCATCTTCCGCGCCGCCCCAGAACACCGTACCTGGGCCTCGCCGGCGCCGCAGCCATCAGTGCCCTCGCCGCGGCCGGGAGGAACTCCGGAGAATGTAGCCAGTCAACAGGCCTCCGGGCTGCACCACGCCGCATCCCTCGCACCCTCGGTCGGGTACCAGCCTCGCGCCTCCACGATGGCTCCGCCCCGCCCCTCGATCGCGCCGGATCCCCATCCTCCGGGTGACCGGGTCAGCTGGATGAGAGCCGATCGCATTCAGTAGGCACAGTGCACCGGGGCTGCTAGCACAGAGAGCAAGGCGACCCAGACCCGGTCCTCCTCCCGAGTTGGGGGCGACATATCCTTGGTGGTACATTGCTGGCTGGCAAAAGAGGCCTCTGTGGTATCTGATCTAAGACTCCATTGTTATTACAATAGTCTTTACTAGAAGCCAACCAACTCCTCTCCCAAAGTTCAACACCTACTTTCCTCCACCTTAGAGATTTGAAAGCGTTTGCAATCACTTAAACAATTTTATCACTTAAAAAGTACTCTTTTTAAAACTGACTTTGCAAACCTGAGGTGTTTCTCCCAGAAAAAAAAAAAAAAAACAGAAGATATTCAAATAAAATCGCTCTCATTATCCCTTTTTCTCGCTCTCCTTCATAAATTCAACTTCGATATTCCAAACCTATCCCTAGAAAGCTGCGTGTTTCTCTAGACTCACAACTGAAAGATAGATACAGCTTAATTTCGGGAGTTACAGAGCTGCTAGCTGCACCGCCAGCAGGTCATGTTCTGAAATGCCACAGAGAAGAGAAAAAGGAAGAAAGAAAGAAAGAAAGAAAGAGAGAGAGAGAGAGAGAGAGAGAGAGAGAGAGAGAGAGAGAGAGAGGAAGGAAGGAAGGAAGAAAGGAAGGAAGGAAGGAAGGAAGGAAGGAAGGAAGGAAGGAAGGAAGGAAGAAAGAGAACGAGAGATCGAGAGAGGGAGGGAGGGAAGGAGGAAGAAAGAAAAAGAACCTGAAGATCTGGAGGAATGTTATTTTAAAAATTGTCTCTACACAGCAGTTATTTCCACTAAGAAAAATGACAAAACATTATTTTTGAGGCTGAAAAATGCACATGATCCAATCCAGTTCACAAGATTCACTGTAACCCAATAATTAGTCATAGCATACATTCTGTCCACCGCTCACTACACCACATCTTTTGTACCAATGGACAAACGCATTGATTCCCTGTGTTCAAAACACATTTAGTACGGTGAGAGACCAACGGCTGCAGGATAAGTTCAGAGCTACCATCTGAGGGAAACCTTTGGGGGGCATAGCTAGAACATGTCAATAAAGTAATAACACGGACTGAATGATTAGTTCTGTTAGGCAGGGAAACACCGGAGCAGCCTGTTCGTGGGCAGCGAACAGAGGTCAGGGAGCATTCTAGGAACTGGGAAGCAGGAAGCAGAGAGTGGCATAGGCTGGACCAGTGTATCCAGACAACAGAAGCTAGGGAGGCAAAGGGAGGACGGATAATGAAGGGCCTGCCAGGTTAGGAGACCGTTTTCTCCTATACTCCAGATGAGAAATCAATGAAGGGTTAAACGATAAAAGTAACTTTAGAAATGCACTCCGGCTGCAGCCACGAGACATAATAAAATGGAGGACAAAGTCATTTTAAAGGAGACATTCAAAGATATGAAAGTTCAGAGCAGAGATGGTTCATCTCTGTACATATTGACGTCATCACACATCAGGGCTGGGGGAAAGGCTTAGTGGTCAAGAATTTGCTACCCAACCATCAGCAACTGAGTTCAGATATGCAACACCTACATAAATGCAGGGCAGGGGTGGGTGCTGGCCTGTAACCCCAGCTCTCGTGAAGTGGAGACAGGATTTCCAGAGAAGCTGAACCATCAAATTGCTAAATAAGTGAACTCCAGGACTGGAGATAGTGACTCAAGAGATCATTTTGATGACATCAAGTCAGAAGTACGAACACCATCCAACGTGCTAAATTCTAATACAGTGATTGCCCTACTAACTGGGGTTCACAAACTCCTTCTGTTCCTAGCAATGATGGCTCAATAATTTTTAAAATATTATCCTTAGCCAAAATAAATATCTAGCTCTGTTATTATAAATAATTAAGGCCACATAACTTAAGTATTTGTAACTTAACAGGTTGGTAACGCATCAGGCAAAAGATAATATACTTAACTCAAAAACAAAACTAAGATTTTTATTTACTAATGGGACATCCGTAGCCACTGGTGAATGTACCACTTCTCAAACTTGGGACTATGGGACAATATCACTATTGTTTCCAACTCTACATTGGCAGGAAACTGTCAGGCACACTGCTCTACACTTAATATTCTATCATAGTGAAATGGACAGCTTCCTCACTACAAATAGAATTATCTGGTTGAGTGGTAACAGCCAGATTTTTTTTTCCTTACTAAAATATAAAAATTTATTTTCCTTTATATTGGCCTTAAGTTGACAATGCTTTTGCCAACCTTATGTTTTCCCCAACAACTTGTCATCTAATGTTTCAGCCTCTATTGATAATCTTGGTCTCAAGTCAACTATTTTATTGAGTTGCAAAGGATGCTTTTCTAAATACACATTCCTTCTGTGGCTGTTGTCTGCTGTTCCTCTTTAACGAACTTTCACAGTGGAGCACACCTTTAATGTCAACATTCTGAAAGCAGATTGTTGTAGAAATTTTTAATACCGACCCAGGTTTCTAACCCACCTTCAAACCTTTAACTCCCAGATAAAAGAAGCACACAGCCTTTATATTTACAACAAGTCTTAAACAACACAAAAGCTGGGATGATACACACCCTCTCTGGTTATTAGAATCTACTTTCCCATCAATAGTCCCAAATTACTGCTTACCATTTGCTCTGTTTCTTCTGGGCTGTCCTTAACTCTAATTTGCCAGCCCTCGAAGCCACGCGACTATGGCTCACCTAACCCATGGCAGCTTGTCCTTCTCCCTCATGCACCTCCTTCTTCTTCTCATGGTTCTCCTTGGACCCCAAGCCTGGGAAACCTAAACCCCACCTATGTCCCTTCTGCCCAACTATTGGCTGTTCACATCTTTATTTATCAATCAGAAATCACTTGGGGGCAGGGTCACAGGTCTACATGCAGACTCCAGAGCTTGGGGACCCACACTTAGCATTACAATAGACAGAAAGACCAAACCTCTTTTTCTCTCAAATATAAATTGAATACAATTACAACAATTATGAAAATTATAATCACACAATCTTTAATAATGAAATAACCTTAAATGCATATTCTGTGGATCCCTGATGCTTTTGAAGCTATCTACATATAGCACAACTGAATTGTTAATCGTTAATTGTTTTTAATTATTTACTATTTGAGTAACCCTGAAAACATGTTATTATAATCAGCTAAATGAGAATCAATATGACCATGAGTTTGACTGTCTATCCTAAACAATTTGTAATTGCAGCTATTAAAAGGACTGGGATTAAACCTTGTATTCTTAAGTGACTTGCATAGGAACAGTGCCTATCTAAGAGTAAAGGAATTAATTTAAATTTTGTATCAATATACAAATATTTATACCAATGAAAACCTTAAACCTGCATCAATATATAAATTCTATACCAATGTAAGAAAAATATAACATCAGTTCTGCACCAAAATACAAAAATTTCTACCAATGTAAGATTATGGCTGTAAAATGTTTTGTTTAAGAGTAAATTTAATAATCTATTCCTATATGTGTAACTCCTTCTATTATTACTCTATGCCCCTTTTTTCTTTTCCACCCCCTTCCCTTTGCATAAGAAAAAAGGATAGAGAAGAACAAAGGAAAGATAGAAATCCCTGAGTCTGAACTCTCTATTTAGTTTCCTTCCTGTCCAAAACTGTAATTATTTTTAAATTATCCTTAAAAATGACAAAATATCTATAATTCATAAAATGACCAAAACTATCTACCCAAACTTAAGGAACTGGGACAGTGTTCTTCTTATGACTGCTTCCTGATGACTTTGGATAAAGAATTCATTCTGGGGACCCAAAAGGAAATTTGGAAAATGTCTAAGTCAAAATAAAGTTCTCTGGCATTATTTGATGTCCAGTTTTTATGTGTTGAGAAAGTTCAGGGTTTTACTGAGGTCCTGATGGACACCATCTGAGAGGCTAGATGAACTGATGTCATCAAGGATTAGCAGTTTTTTCTGAAGCTGCTCTCAAAGCAAGTCCCTAGAAACAGACTCAGTTGAGGCAGGATCAGGCAGGAAGCTGGAACAGCAGGTCATCTCAGCATTCCTGAAGGTGAAATCTTGTCAGGCTTGCCCTCTTGTTTTGGTCTGTAATATATAAACCTTACAACCAACATTTAGTTCTATAAAGATATGGAATGTGAAAGATGCACAGATCAGTTAAGGATGAATTTTTGCTTCTTGTTTGAGCAGGTAAATGACAACTGACTTTTTTATGAGTTAACTTGATCAATAATCAAATGGTAATACATCTTCATTCATGCCATATCAAAAAAATAGCAGAGATTAATTTTGAAGATTCTGTAGCCAACAAGATTTAAAGGCTATGTATAGCTGAGTTCTGGCTAGAGACCCCACATTATTCTTAAAGACATGTAGATGTTAATAGAAGTTAATACTCAAAAAAAGATAATAGAAAAATAACACAGAAAAAAAAGATGCAATGGCTGAAATTTGAAGTACCCTGTACAGATGCTGTCGAGAGGATGAAGGACCAGCTAAGCAGACTTACAAGGATGGACTGTTAGAGAAGTAGAAAACAGGAAAAGAAACACAGTTCTACAAAAGAAGTAATGTTTCAAGGATGAAAGTCCAACAGAGTCACGTGCTACAGTTAACTCACAGTAAGGACTGGAAATGGCCAAAGCACTTGACAATACAGAGGTAGCTAATTGATTAGGTCATGTAGAGAAGAAGTAGGGCAAATTCTGGATTGAAAGAAAGCAAAACAAAGAAGTAAACTCGGGTGACTATATTAAGCCCTCTTCAGGGCAGGCCCCATTCCTAAGAGCAGTTGGACAACACACAACTAACTCAAGGGTATTTTTTTAGACTTTTTGGTTTCATTTTGATTTGTTTGGGCAGCCTTGTCTTATTGGTGTTTTGCTTGTTCATTTTAACTTTCTCTCTCTCTCTCTGTCTCTCTCTATCTCTCTCTCTGTCTCTCTCTCTCTCTCTGTCTCTCTCTCTCTCTCTCTCTCTCTCTCTCTCTCTCTCTGTGTGTGTGTGTGTGTGTGTGTGTGTGTGTATGTGTGCGTGTGTGTTTCTTGGATTTATTTGCATATGTGTTTAAAGAGAAAGAAAGAACATAAAGGAGAGTGGGTAGGGATGTGGAGAAGATCTGGAAGGAATTGACAGAGAGGAAAAACATGGTCAAAATATATCATGTTTGAAAATAAATTTTAAATAATAAAAAATAAGTAAAGCTAGGCAAGAAGTAACAGTGTAACTATCTAGCCATTAATGTTGGTAAGACTAGACACACTTTGAAGATGGCTTTAAAACAGAGCCAATAAGGTTTGCTAATGGGCCATTTGTAGTGTTTTAGGTGGATAAAGAATTACAGGGTTGTGGCATAAACAACCAGAAAAAGAGAGCTCCTGTGCATAGAGATGGGGCAAAGAGAACAGAACACACATCTAGATGGTTCTTGTGTCTAGTCTCATCCTGTATTCAGTTCTTTTCTCCTGCAGATCAGATCTTTTTTGCTTAAAAAAAAAAAGAATCGAAAATAGATAGATAGATAGATAGATAGATAGATAGATAGATAGATAGACAGATGATAGATTGATACATAGAATATATAGACATAGATGATAGATAAAGTATATAAACATAGATGATAGAGATATAGTTGATTCTTTGATAAATTCACATTATGTACCCCAATCACAATCATTTCCCAGTCCTTCCATGTCTGCCTCCTCTTGTGATGCTCTCCTCTCAACAAAAATGCCTACTTTGTGCTGTCCATACACTCACTGGTATATAGGCAGACGCTCAGTAGTCTGCCCCTTAAGTACAATTGAGTCATTCCCCTTCCTCTCCTCTTCCAGAAGTCATCAATTTGTGCAGAGCCAACCTCAGCATCCTTATCACACTTTCTAAGAGTTCTCTTTGATGGCTTCCTGTTTAGACTGTTATCCTTTTTTGAGAAAGTGGTTGGGATGGAGAAAGGTTGTCACAGAAGCCTTCTATGTCCCTCCCTTTCAACAATGCATCAGCAATCATTAATATCACTGCAAAAGTTGTCCTTGCTCTTTACAGACAGCAGGAGAACAGGTCATGGGCTTCCCCATGTTTTCTGGCATAGACCCCAGCTGCTGTAGGACCATAGAACCACAGAAGATCCTTGGAGACAGCCTGGACCATGGACATCAACTTGGCCTCAGGTGGTAGTGCAAACCACCCATCAATATGGCCCCCAGAGTCAGCACAGCCCACTAACATCAACATGGTTTCAGGCTGCAGCCAGACCATGGAGATCCGCATGTCCTTTGGTGTTATAAGGGGCCATGGACATATACTCAGACCTGATTGAGATACCATCATGGCCTCAAGTAGCAGCACCTCCCACAGAATCCACTTGGCCTGAGGCCACAACACAGACTATGGACATTGTCACAGCCCCCAGCTATGGACGAACCAGACCTGACTGTCAGCAGCATCAGGACCAAGACACCACCCTTAGAGCAGTGCAGCACCCAGATCATTATGGGCCCCAGTGGTAGCTGGGCCCTCAGACATCAATATGGCTTCAGGTGGCAGCACAGACCATCCACATCAGCGTGATCCTCACTGCCATTGCATCTCCAGTTAGGCCCCTCTCCACAATATACAAACCTCTCCACTCCTCTTTCTCTCCCATCTCTTTACCACATACTTGTTTTTGGTAGTGGCATCCTCTTGCCTGCAACTCAAGGAGGCAGGTTGCCCTGTGTACTTAACACATTTTTTCCAATTGCTTCCTTGGGAGTAGGAGAGAGAACCTGGGATTTTCCTGGACTTTGTTGTCGGATCTGTGTGTGATGGCAGGGAACTTGGGTCCTCACCATGCCAAGTACATTATCACTCAGTGACCTAAGCCTGCCAGTACTGTTTATAACCTCTGAGAAGTTTACATGCTGCCTGAGTTTGTGGTTTTTGTCTTTTTTTGGTTTTGGTTTTTCTTAACACAGACACATCCACAGAATGACAATGTCTTCATGGAGACCCCCACTGTTAGACATAGGCCAAGATGACTGGAAGCTCAGAATTTTGGTGTCCCCACTGTTGGAAGTAGCCAGGACCATCACTGTATTTGATCAAACCTATTTTCTAACCAACATGATGGCACTAACATATCATCATAGCACTTGGGAGACTGAGGCAGGAGATTCTCCTGAGACTAGGACTGTGATTGGGCAACACAGTCAGGTGCTATTGCCATATCCAGATGCAGTCACAAGGCAAGCCTTCAGACATATCCAGCCCTGGGAGACATCAACATGGCACACCAGAAACAAACGAGGCCAAGGGTGCTCTGAAGGGGCAGCGAGAGCTGAAGAGGCAAAAAACAAAGAAGCAGGTGCTGGTTAGCAGAGAGGGGTAGTTCCCAGGGTTGCCCTGAGAAGCTGCGGCCTAGGAGGCTTGAGACTGTCCCCAAATAGGAAACCAACTCCTCTGAGTAGCTCAAGATGTCTTCTGGAAAACGTGCAAAGAGGCTGGTCCCACAAGCACATAATGCTGTGTGCATCATAGAATCTGGGCCACGAACTCAGATCAGCTGCATGTCCTCTGTTTGCGTCAGGTGGTTTCTTCGTTCGGGATTCCTATCAGTTGTTTTACTTCCTAGTCATCATGTCTACAAGGACTGCTTAACCTCTTTCCCCTTGTGACCAAGAAAATTTTATACAATCTCTGACATACAGGAATACAAAACAGGAAACAATCCAAACATTCCTTGATAAGTTGGAAGCAAATTATCTTTAAGAAATTCATTTGTTTTGAAAGGAAGACTTGGGAATATCATTTGAAATGTAAAAAAAGCAAATATCTAATAAAAAAAAAAAAAAGAGAGACAGAAGCAGAAAATATTATCAACCAATGGTACCATTAAAAGTCTGGGTGTAAATTTTTATGAGGAGAAATTAATTTAAGTGTGCCAAATGTTACTAATGCTTTAAAAAAAAAAAAAAGGAAGGAAGGAAGACTTAATTCTTGGCTCAATTTTTGATATGGGAGGACAAGGGCCACCTTCACCACTTTCACAATAGATTAATATTTAGATTTCATAGGTTTTTTTCCCCCTTCTCACTCTGGCCCTGCTTGCACTGGCCCAAAGATTGATTGACTGACTGACTGATTGATTGATTGATTGATTGATTGATTGATTGATTGATTGATTGATTATATGTAAGTATACTGTAGCTCTCTTCAGACATCCCAGAAGAGGGCATCAAATCTCATTACAGATGGTTGTGAGCCACCATGTGGTTGCTGGGATGTGAACTCAGGACCTCCAGAAGAGCAGTCGGTGCTCTTAACAGCTGAACCATCTCTCCAGCCCGATTTCATAATTTTCAATATGGTACAAAATGGAGAAACTACATGAGAGGCCAACTCAGAAGTTGCTGCATATTCTGTCTTACTCTCCAGCCAAGATTCCCAGACTGATTTCTTTTTCCATGAAATGCAAATGAGTAAATTACACAAATTTAAAATGTTAAACATAACCAAGATTCACAAATTTGATACATGCTGAGGAATGATGGTAGGAAAACATGAATTCTCAGTTTTCCATTTCATTGCTATAGAGTCAGGAACCCACGTATGTTCTGTGGAAACAACAGCTTGAGTCTGAGCAGAGGAGTTCCAGACAGTGCTCATGCTGCAATGCTTTAGCAATTGCTATCCAGTCTCTGTGTGCTTAGAAAGCTCAGGGCTTGACTGACGTTCTGACTGGATCCATCTGAAAGGTTGAATGAGGCAAGACAACCTGGAATCCATGACACACGGGGTCCAAGCAGGTCAGTTCAGCATGTCTGAGGATGAATCTCACCAAAGCTGGACATTCGGTAATATATAAATCCCATAACCAAAATTTTAGTACCATTAAGATATCCATATAGATAGTGCAGAGTGGACAGATTAGTGAAGGATGATATTCTATTCCTTGTTTGAGCATGTGAAGGATAGCTGTCTTTTTTATATGAGTTAATTTTATTAATAACCAATTATAATAAGTCTTCATTCATACCACGTGAAGGGTGGCACAAAAAAAAAAAAGGTCTTTCCCTGTCCTGTTTGATTCCCTTGAATATCTCTAGTTCTTCAGATCCTGTCATATCTGATCCATATCACTCTAGAAGTGGTCCAGAGTCCATTCTCCTTTCCTGTCAACACAAATGCAGAGCTTTCCTCCCAAAATAGTGTGTCCTTGGTCCAGCAACTGGAAATCATTGATTGTTTAGCTTGACCTCTCTCCCAGAGAAAATTTAATATAACCACCAAAGTCAAAATCACACTCATTTTGATAATTAAAACAATTCGAAGCAAATAAAGCGAACTAAACAAATATTATCTTTTGAGACAGTGCTTGTACTGTCCCCTGCCCTGACCTTCATGAGATCAAGACCTAAACTATTTATTTAATAACTCTATGTACTTACTGTATGAGCCTATTTCCAGGTTCTCTTTTAATATAATTCTCAAGGCCTAAATTCCTACTGTCTGAGATAGGCTAGGCACTCTATCCTCTGCCTTTCATCTAATTTTTTTAAGACCGAATGCCTCAAAATTTTAGTAAGTATAACTAAATTCCTTTCTGCTTATTGTATAAGCCTATTCTTAGGCTTCTAATCTGTCATGCCAGGAATCTATCCCAGAATTCCCGTGGAGCACACTTTTAAAGAATTTGAGTATATCCTGGCAAGACCTTTCCAAATCTTCTCTAAAGTATTTTTTTTTTTTTTTACTCAATCTCTCTTCTGTGGAGCTTAGTATCTCCTTATACTTAACCGATTACCACTATACTCCCTTCTGTCCCTGTAAACGATTAAATCCAATCTCCTCATCTCTATCCTTTGTCTGCTCTTTGGAAGCCAGCAGCCTTTCACTGTCTGCCCTGCCTTCCTCTTTGCACAGCAAGGACTCCCCCTCCTGTGAGCAGCTCTTTCCAATCCTTCCAAACGGCAGGAAGGATTCCCCTCGTGGCTCCCGCAAAGTCTGAATTCCCTTCTATCTCTAACAACAATTAAGCCACACTGTAGAATCCTATCCTCTAATTACCTGTTTGTAAGACGCAGGGAGCTGTAGCTCTTACTGTCTGGCTCTCTGCCTCAGAGCAGCCATCCTGTCCCACTTCACAGCAGGGGATCCAGGGGCTGGGGAGCTCAGCTGTCCCTGTGGTCCTTTGTTTCCTGTACGCTGGAGCCATGGCTTCACTCCTCTTGCTGAGAGAGAAACCAATTTTCACTCTTCCTAGACTTATATCGCTGTGTGTATGTGATCAATCCAAGAATTCCTAAATTAATAGTGGATTCTTGCCTTTCAGAAAGTGTCTTTTTATTTATTTATTTATTTTTTTAAATTTTCATACAGCCTATTTTGATCAGGTTTTCCCCTTCCCCAATTCCTCCCAATATGGAGTCTTCATAAGACTGACCTGTACTTGAGAGGGTGAGGAGTCCTTTAGTGGCCAACTCTAGGCTTGAGATCTAGGCTAAATCATAGCAACTCAGTTCAAGGTGCAGGAAACATCAGAAAAAGACAGGCTGGAAATGTAGCACCAACTTATATTGAATCCTGAAAGCTGGGAATGGGATCAGAAGTCTGAGACCATGCTACCTACTCAAGTCAGGTGTCTATGGGTGATGGAGCAGCAGACCCAGATCCCAGTGCAGGTGAACATAGAATCCTGTGCAAGCTTCTCTACTCTTTCCCTGTCAGATCCATCCAAGGATGCTGCCTATGGGGTGGGCGCCATCCCACTCCTTCCAGTTGTTTCTGGAAATCCCCTAACAGACACATGGGGAAAGTTCAAGTGTGTTTCAAACTACTTAAAGTGACAAACAGATTTAACCATCACAGGGGGTATCATCCCAGAACAAGCTTCTAAGGTAACACATTTTGTTAGCTGGGGTTTAAGCAGATGCCAGGATTTCTTTCTATTTAGAAAACAAGAGAAAGGGGCTAAAATTAGAAAAAGTAGAGGAGATGGTTTGTGCACACTGTATGTAGTCTCTGAACAACTCAGTTTCCATCCAGCTCTAAACCACTGCATTCAGCCAGCTTTATTATCAGACACAAATATCCTGTTGATAAAAATGTAAGGTATGTACACAGTTTGGTCACACTATCACAGCACAACGGATTTACAAGAAGCTTATCGTGCCAAACAGCAATTCCCATGGAGGCAACAGAGATGTAGGGACTTGCTTCACGTCACATGCACAGTGGGTTCACAGTGCTGGGATCCCTGGAAAAAAGCCAAAAACTCTACAGCTTTACTCTGTGGACTCTGGCAGGGGCGTAATTTGGCTTCCACATGTAGAGAAGCTTAACAAGTAGTTATTAGAGAAGTTCTGAAGAAGAGTCACAACTAATAAATTAATATGTCTTATCTGATGATTATAGAATAATAAAAAATATAAAATTACATATGTGCTAGCTATTGGATCATGTCAGGGAAGAGTTTAGACAAAACAAACATTATATAACTTGGTCTTTATTGATAAAAAAGAAATGGAAAGTCTGAAATTTGGATATTTAATCTTCTACTTACCTCAAATGGAAGCAAAGGAAAATGAGAGCACAGGATGAAAGATGTCGATGATGTCATCACCTGCAATGTTCAACAGCTTTTTGAAATCTGGAGCACAACCTCCAGGCCTCCCAAGAATACAAACCCCAAGAGAACATCTTGGCCTCCCTAATGATGACTCTGAAGGTATTTCCCAAAATACCCAGACATGGGCTTCAACTTACTGGCAGGTGGGAAAGAGAAAAGTGAATTCATGAGGCAGAGGGACCAGTGTCTAGGGCCTTGCTGTGTGACACATATCTGATCTTTCTGATCTTTCATTTACAAACTAAACAAAAGAAAAATGTGTACTCAAAGTTTCCAAAGGCAGGCTCCCTGGAGAGTGGTCACTACTCACTCCGTATGCAGCAGTACTGGAACGAGGCAGGTTTCCCTTCTGTTCTGTGGTTAACATCCTACACACAAAAACAGTACATTCTTATTCTTGGATCTGTATAACGATGGTCTGGTTCAGTCTTGCAAGTATTTGCTTGGGACAGAGTCTTATATAACTAAAGCTGGACTTGGATTTATTATGCAGCTGAGGATGGCCTCCTGATTCTAACTCCCAAAGATATGAACCAGCATACCAAATTTTTACAATCCTAGAGTTTAAACTTGTCAGGCAAAAACTCTATTACGGAACCATGTATCCAGAGCTGCACAGGTGACAGGAAAATGGGGATACCTGAAATGATGGATTTGATTCTTTACTCTTGGAGTTGGCAGCAGTCATCATCACCATGTGATAAACTGAAGTATAATATCAGGAGAGAGGAGTTCTAACCAGCAACAACAGACTAATGGTGTCCCTCAACACATGCGGCAAAAGAATCCAAGTAGCAGCCTAGGCTTGGAACTAGAAAAAGCTGTCCATTGTAGAACCTTTGTACCAAAACTTGACCTACACATTCAGGGTTCAATGTACATAATGAGAGACATTAACTACAAGTTTTTAATAGTCATTCCATATCCCAAGGAGTTCTACATGACTAATATAACAAAGCAAGTGGCTCTCATAAGCCAGCAGAGGCTGCTAGCGTTTTCCTCCTCAAAGCTGCTATGTGTCCTGACAGTACTGGCAGATGGTGACATGAACAGCAAGATATACACCAGGCCTTGCACTTGAAAATGTTTAGAAAAGTGTGTGCTCAATGCAATGCTAACTGTCCTGCATCCAGTTAAGAAAGAGGAGCCAAATAGTCCTGAGAGGAATGAAATATGCCTGTAAAATACAAAGTTGGATGGTTGTTCATAAAATAGTGGCTACATGAAGTGTCATTTATTTTTAAAACACATTTTCTATTTGGAAAATAAGAGATGGTAAAATATTACTTCTACTCTTATTCACTTCATCTCCAAGTGAAGAAAGCATGAAATTGTCCAGTGGTTATACATGACTGTAATCTCAACAACTGGGGGGTGGGGGGTCTCAGAGGTAGGAGAATCAAGAGTTCAAGGTCATCTTTGGTTACTTAGCCAGTTGTCTGGGATACAAAAGAACCTGACTGTGTTGTTCCATCTCATCACCAGCTCTGAGAAGTCACAGCCTTGGTTCACTCAACTTGCTGTGAATGGGAATCTCAGACAGATTTACTGCTACTTTGGGCAAATAGAAAATGAGCTAGTCACAAACACATTTAAAGAATAAAAACATTTTCAGAACATAATGAGGTCGAGGTAATCCTTTCTGATGCTCTTGGTGCCTAGAGCTGCCAAGTGTGGCATCCTCAACCCTCCAGAGCCAATTTACATTGCAGGCTTGAGACTTACGTTTGTTTAAACAAACAAAACATAAACAAACAAGAAACAGTTGTTAAACCAATAGATCACCTCAGTTGTGAACAGTGTTAAGAATTAATATTATGAAAATACTTTAAACCTAAAATTCTTAAAGGTCCCAGTAGCAGAAGAGGTGGAGGATTTAAAAAGCAAACAAAACAAAACAAAACAAAAACAAAAAACAACGGGTGCTTCAGGGAAATTCGACTTAATAGTAAGCAATGTGTATAAACGCCACAATGAAAACTCACATTTTTATAATAATTTGATGCAGCTACTTTATTAACCTGTGTGTAGCACTGAAGAGGTAAAAATCAGATTAGAGAATGACAGGCTTTTCAGTGTCAACAATAATAGATTATTATTCAATATTTGTTGAAATACATCTTAAATATATACCGTGAACTCCCTAGAATCCTCCCTGTCAAACATGCTTCTAAGTTCAGGAAAGTATTCTTGAAGGCTGAGAGACACAATTAGTGTACAGCATTTACATGGTGTACTGGCTGGTTTTGTGTGTCAACTTGACACAGGCTGGCGTTATCACAGAGAAAGGAGCTTCAGTTGGAGAAGTGCCCCCATGAGATCCAACTGTGGGGCATTTTCTCAACTAGTGATCAAGGGGGGAGGGCCCCTTGTGGGTGGGGCCATTCCTGGGCTGGTAGTCTTGGGTTCTATAAGAGAGCAGGCTGAGCAAGCCAGAGGAAGCAAGTCAGTAAGAAACATCCCTCCATGGCCTCTGCATCAGCTCCTGCTTCCTGACCTACTTGAGTTCCAGTCTTGACTTCCGTTGGTGATGAACAGGGATGTGGAAAGTGTAAGCTGAATAAACCTTTTCCTTCCCAACTTGCTTCTTGGTCATGATGTTTGTACAGGAATAGAAACCCTGACGAAGACACATGGCCTGTGTAAGACCCTGGCTTCTACCTACAGTGCCAGAGAGCAAAACAAACATCTAAATTCTTGACCCACCCTGTCCTTTTTGAATTCCTAGGAACCTCACTAATTCAAACATACCTTCCAAATTGTGTTAACATCTTATATTTGAGCGGCTCCAGGGTAGAATTGAAGTTCTTGCTTGACAGCCTTGAGGATTTTTTGCAGTAAGCCAGACTTTTCCTTAGAGAAGGGAGTGTGCAGTGGCTAGGGCCCAGCCTTAGAAGACAGGTACTGGCCCCCCATGATGCTAAGCTCTCAGCGTGAGCGGGACCTGTGCTGCTTCTTAGGCAGAATGTACACACATCAACATCTCGCCTGGCTCATCCTTCAGTAGAAACACTCTTGAGCCAGTAGCTCAATGTTCCTTCAAAAGAAGAGCCCAAAGAGCTCAGCCTCTGATTCTTACGTTACAGGGGTCTGGGAGTGTGGGGAGGTTGACTAGGACACTGCAGAGTTTGTTGTGTGGTAGTGACAATTAATTGTATGTCTTGGAAAAAAAATACCAATGTGGAGAAAAGGAAAGCAACAGACTGGGAAAGCAAAGAAACTCCACAGTTCCACCCTGGGCAGAAGAAACAAAGCTGTAGGCCGCAGAGAAAGCAGCAGCTTCACACGGGGAGAGTGCAGATGCTCAGCCTGCTCGCTTGGGTGGGAGTGGCCTGGCTCCCTCCCTTCCCTGATTCCCTCCCCTACCCCTTCTAAGGTCTCAGTTACCACCAAACACCCCAGAATGATTTCTTCCAGCAGCTTTTTAGCACTCTGTAACAGTTGCAAACTTCAGAGCAGACGGCTGGGGGTGATGGTGGTGGAATGAGGGAGGAGGAATGTGCGAGCAGGAAACAATCCTTGAGAAGTAGCCTCTTGGAGGCCACTGCTTTCCTGATCTACCTAAATTCCAGGACCCTTCCTGGCATTTCACTTCACTTTGACACCAATAATGCAACAATTCAGTACAGGTGGGTGGGTCAGTCCTCCTCCTGCATCTCTCACCTCAGGAAGGATGGATCCTCCACCCCAGATTGCTCCACAACTTCACTGAGTTGGCCATACTCCTCGCAGGACCACTGGCTTGCTTCCTTGCAGAGCACAGCAAAAGCTGCATCCTGTCTTCCACCCTGAGGGAGTTCCTCAGAGCAGGCTACACATCCCTGCCAGCTGCTTCTCCAGGGAAAGAAACCCACGGTGATAAGGAGAGGGGATGTGGTGGGGGAAGAGGAGAGACAGAGACGGAGACAGAGACAGAGAGGGACAGTGAGAGAGACAGAGACAGAAAGAGAAAACGTGAATCCACATACTGAGACTGAAAGTCCTGGCCCAGAAATTTTTGGTAGGATTCTACCATCCACTTTCCCTCTTAAACAGACATCTTTTAAGAACATTCCAGATACTGGATTTGTCCTTTGTCTCAATTGTTGCCTCTCATGCTCTCCACAACTTAAAATTTCCTAAAGACTTGCCAAGCAAAGGTTTAAAGGGTTGTTGAAGTATGGCTGTTCCTGAACCTGAAAATGCTACAAAGTTGCATTTCAAGTGTTCTTCGGCTTGACAGTGTTGTTCAATTCCCTGTCTAAGAGTTTTTACTGCTGCAACAAAACACCATGACCAAAAAGCAAGTTGAGGAGAAAAGGGTTTGTTTTGCTTATACTTCCTTATTGCTGTTCATCATTTAAGGAAGTCAGGACAAGAATTCAAAGAGGGCAGGAACCTGGAGGCAGGAGCTAATGGAAGCCATAGAGGGGTGCTTCTTACTGGCTTGCTCCCCATGGTTGGCAACGTCTGCTTTTTAACAGAACCCAGGACCACTAGCCCAAGGATGGCACCACCCACAAAGGGTTGGACACTCTCCCATCAACAACTCAGTAAGAAAATGTCTTAGAGCTAGATCTTATAGATGCATTTTCTCAATTGAGGTTCCCTTCTTTCAGGTAACTGTAGCCTGTGTCAAGTTGACACAAGTCTAGGAAGAGACCTCTTTTAAAGTTGAAAATCTGAAAGGGAATTTTTCACTCAGAGGGAGATTTCCCAGCTTATGACTTCTATTTGGGGAGGCGGGGGGGTCTACTGTTCTAGAACTACAAGCTGGCCATCTGCATGTAGAGTAACCTCTCAGCTGCTGGTGAAGATGCGCTTCCGACTCCATGTGCTCAACACCCATCATGACACTAACTGAATCTACAAGATAAGTACCTAAAATCTTAATTTCCCAGAAGATTCTGCTACTAATTAGCTTCAGAAATATCTGTATAATGAATGGTGAACTTTTTTCTAATCTAAGCAAAATTGTAAACTGACTTTTTTACACTACAGTTGACACCTGCAGTTTTGATTTTAGTAAAGACACAACAGCTATATAACCACAGAATATAGCAGTACCCAATTAAACACTCAAATTGATCCTGGCAGTGACAGTGCATTCCTCAATTTTTGTATAATTTTGGGGACCCAGATTAACATAGTCCAAGCAGCATTAGACCAAACCCACAATTTCTGCTTTTTTTCCAGTTATAATGTCTCTTTTTTCTCAGATATAAATCAAGTAAAATTATAATAATTATGTTAATTATAAGGTATGATATATACTCATAACATCTAGTTTATCAAATTTGTATTCTTAGATATTATATTCTATCATCTATCTTAACTAACAATTTATATTTTATATCTGAATTATGTTTTGATTTTAATTTGTATACCATCTAAAAACCATCGTTTTAAATCTAGATCATCTTAATGTTAAATAACTTAAGTTTGATTATGAGATTATAACTAGTCATCAACCCCATCAGAGATCTGAGAACAGATTATATAGGAATATAATAATTCCTGAAAATATAGGAAGCACAAAAACATATGATTAGCCCGGACTGATTTGCTGGTATCTAGTCAAGAAGAAGTATTTAAGACTTTGCAGCCTTGGTTCCAAATGGATAGATAGACCATCATTTGTGCTCAGTTCTGCTCATCCACTGAAACAAACTTTGTGCCTAACACAAATTCAAGACATGGAGAAACTGATTGCTGTTTTGATGGGGAGATCTGCAGCTGAGTTACAACTGCCAACGCATGACTATGAGAAGGAAAAGGTTGATGGTTTGCCACTTTATACTCACCAACCTTCACTCTTTTTCCTCAAGAGTCTGAATGATTTCCTTTCAGTTTTGAGTCACTGTTTCTAAGACTACCATTAACCAGGATCATTTGGGCTTGAGAGTCCTTCTAACACCTCAGCTTCACGGCCTCTTAATTGTCACCAAAACCCTTCTCTTCTGGACCACATTGGCACTTGCTATTTCACCATTCCCTGGACTCTGCACACTATCTTTAGCACTGGCCTAGCAAACAGAAGAAGCAGATCTTCCATAGTCTTCCCCAACTGCAATCTTCTTGTTCTCATCATTAAGGGACTCTTGTTTTTCAGAGTCATTCATACTTCTCAGCTGCTGGTCCTTTCATAGTCAAAACTTCTCAATTAATAGCTAAAGCTTTAGACATATATAAACATCAGAATCTGGGCAGGTAGAAAAACAAAAATCAAAACAAAACAAACAAACACCGGACACCGAAAAAAACTCTAACAAGAACTTTGACTAAAGTCCTGCAAAGGGTGCACAGACGTCCTTGCTTTGGGCCCGTTACATCCCATATAGGGAGGTATTGTCTTCCTACGACATTATAGTTGAAAGACCTTACTCATTGTTTCCCACGCTCAGAAACCAACAGTTGGGAGAACTCTCTAACCATTCCTTTCTTAGGGAGTGAAGGTCATCCAGTCCTCCAAAGAAACTATTTATTGGACTATTCAAGTGACCCAGCCAACTTCTGAGTCAGTTTTTCCTTGTTCAAGTACAGTGATCCTGTCTGGGTCAAATACATAACTGAAGGAGCAATGAAGCCAACTTGTAAAAAAATCCCTGCACAATGAGTCTCTCCATTCCTATGGCTGTAAGGTAGCTGCCACTACATATGGATTCACCACACCCAGGTCAAGGAAGTGAAAGCCACAGATGCTGCCTAATGGGCTGTCTCCTGATCATGACCCATTAAAATTAGAGTTTTTATAGACACCCCAGGCCCTTCCACTACCTGCCACTCTACCTTCTTTTGAGACTTGTGTTTGGTATGAATAAAGGGTTCAGTTCCCAGTGTCCTCAGTCTTGGATCTGGGAAAAACAGATATAGATAGGGAAGGTATTAGTTAATATAAATACTTGCCAGCAACCCATATTCATCTTGACCTTTGCTCACTGATGTGTACTGTAAATGTCTGGTTGTATTGAAGAAAGGAAAGATATGGGAGTTTATCTCTGTGACAGGAATACAAAATTTACAATTCTATGAATGCCCTATGTCTGGGCTATCCTAGCTGCCAGAAATAAGAAGTTTTCATTGCTAAGTCAGGGTTGTAGAAAAGAGGCTTCCTAAAAAACACACAGGAATATAGAAAAAGAGCCTTCTCTCAAAAAATACAAATAATAAAATATAATCCAATGACTATAAAATTAAAAATCTAGAAATTTCTTTAAAAAATATATTCTGACCTTTGGGAAACAGAGAAAAATCTAGGGAATCATACTCTATGCCACAAGAAGGGACTCTGGGGACAGAGTTAATCCAGTCAGAAATCAGACAGGATTGTTTGCTATGCTTAGACACCTCTCAGGAATTTATTGTGCATCTAAACATAACTGATGAGAATAGCAAGTGTACTAGCTTGGGTTTTACCGCTGTGAACAGACACCATGACCAATGCAAGTTTTATAAAAGACATTTACTTGGGGCTGGCTTACAGGCTCAGAGGTTTAGTCCATTGTCATCAAGGCAGAAGCATGGCAACATCCAGGCAGGCATGGTGCAGGAGGAGCTGAGGGTTCTACACCTTTATCCAAAGGCATCTAAGCCAACCCTACAATGACACACTTCCTCCAACAAGTCCACACCTTCTAATAGTGCCACTCCCAGGGACAAGCATATACAAACCATCACAGCAAGGAAGAAATAAAAATTATGGTATATGTGAAAAAAGAGATGTAAATTGATGCAGGTGATAGGATTGCTCAACTGTTGTTGTTTCCTTACATCAAGGGCAAGGTTGCTCCAAGAAAGGACTTGGGAGTCCTGAAAAATGTGTGTCCTGGCAAACAATGGTCAATGATCAGAGACCCAAATTAATGGTACAAATGAATGGCATTGATGAAGGTTTGGTGAACAGAAGAGCTGATGTTAGTATACTTTCCGAAAAATTTTGGAGTCTAGATTGGCCACTTCAGAATGTTTACACACAATTTATAGCAATTGAAAAATTATCACGAATAAGACCAAGTGTCCAATGGGTTAGGGTTAAGATTAGGGTAACTCAGAGGTAAGGACAGGGTTCTGTTAGGTTCCATTTACAAGTAGGTCAAACACACCAAAAAGAAAGGAAACACTGAACTTCATGGTGATATTGTAAGTAATCTGGTCTGAGGTCCACATAACTTGTAGGAGGCTCATAGTCCCCATTTCCATTCTACCTTTGTGTGCACCCGTGGATGAGTAACACTTTCATGTGGTCCAATCTGAAGTCTCTAAGAGGGATTTCTCTACTTTGATGTAAAACACCTCTGTCATGCTTTCACTAATATATTATAAATGTTCTTACTGGTAACAGTCTTTGTCCTGTTATTGTAGGTAAAAAAAAAAATGCCTATGAGACTCTTATTATATGAGAAAATGGACTTTGTATTGATCTAATCTGTTTTACTATGTCATGGTCACTGATATTTGGCTCTAGAATTAGCTTTTACGGTTTGAATGTGAAATAATCTCCAAAGTTCATATATTTGAACACTGCATCCTAAGCTGGCAATGCTGTATACAGTTGTGGAACCTTTAGGAAATCGAGAAGGAGAGGGACAGAGAGGGAGGAGGGGGTTGGGGAGGGGGAGAAGGAGGGAGAGGGAGAGGGAGACGGAGAGATTGAAGAAATGACTGAAGAATTGTTCTCTTGTTACCTTTGGGTAGCTACTCCACTATCTGCTCTTACTGGGCCTTTAATTCTCCTTCTGATTGGTTTGCAAGTGGCCCCTGCATGCTAGTCTATATAGCCAGTAGGTAGCAGTTCAATTAAATAAATGCATCTTAGAACTAATTATGTCTCTTTAAAGCAGGATGAGTTCATGGTTTAAATCATTAACTAAAACCAATGGGTTATATATCAGGGCCATAGATCTTAGTAGGCACTGAGACCTTAGCACAACTGTCTCTATGATATAACTACCATTCAGATTGTAAATCTGAGCACATAGACAGTACCATCTCCCATAAATAAAACAAATGCAAAATCCATCAAAGTCCACAGTTCTGAGAAGGTCCCTAAAAGTACTAACCAAGATTTTTGGCTATTGTACTTCTCCTGGCTAACTGTTCTTATCATTTGGAGTATGTCAACCTAGAATATGGCTTTTGCACTTAAAACTCAACCTGAGAAAGGCCTGGTGCAACCCTGGGATCCCTAACACCCAGCATTACTGCCTGCTGGCTAATAAAGACGCTCTACTGGTTTAAACCCATGTCCTAGGAGTCTTCTCTCATGGACACCCCACAACACTGCTGCCTGTGATGCTGTGAATTTCCTGTTTCAGTTATTTAACTGCCAGAGAAAATGAACTGAATCCAGACCCTAGCTCTCATCCAAGGCTAAGTACAAATGTTGGTTTGAGGGGTGTACGTTCTCATAGGAAGACATAATTTAAAACCCCTGACATCATCAAGGTGTTACTCTTAAACATTAGGAATAGTTACCTTTCCTGTTTTATCCAGACATAGATTGGGGCTACACTGACTCAGGTCTGAGCCTGCTGAGAACAGAATCTCAGGCACTGAAAGAATGAAAAATTTTAAGTTGGACCCTCTTCCTCTGGGGCCTGAGAATCTGAACTTGTGAACTCTGAGGGAGTGCCCACAGGGTGAGAACTTACAGAACAATCCTGAGAACTATAGCTGTGTATGCCAGATAAGGGACATGAACCCAGTTACTAAGGACCATATCCTGACCATCTGGAGACACCCCGTGAGAAGTGCTTCTGACTAGGAGTCTCTACTCCCCCTCCCCATTGTTATCAGCGGACCATGTCCTGACCATCTGGAGACACCCCCGTGAGAAGTACTCCTGACTAGAAGTTTCTACCCCCCTCCCGTCCCCAATTTTGTGGTTTTCACCTTTATAAGCTTGTGTGAATTTAGGCTCAGGGCTCTTCTCCTCCCCTCCTGCATGGGGTACGAGTTGAGTCCCAGCTAGCTGGCCCTGAATAGACATCCTCTTGCGGTTTGCATCAAGAATCGTTTCTTGTGAGTGCTTTTGGGGTAGTGCACTCTCTGAGCAAGAGCAAGAGTCCTCTGGACTGAGGGTCTTTCAGCACCAGGGTGAGAACTGTGCAATGCAGTAAGAACAGACAGAGCCTAGAGTGTGTGCTTTGAGGTGTTTCTGGGGCATTTGTCTCTGCAGTGCCAAAGGATCACTATCTCTGGGCCTGAACCTGGCCTCAGAGATCCTGGCAACACTGTACCAGCAAGGTTCTATACCTCTCAGCAAAGACAGTGGTGTCCTGAATCTGCCATTGTGAGCTCAGCGTCCCTGCGGTGTTACATATTCTCCAGGTCTTCAATCTATCAGGCTGCAGAGTGAGGCTGGGGGATCCAAGCACCCGCAAAGTCCATTAGGGTTCCTTGTCCTTGCTTAGTAAGCTTCAGCCCTGCTGGAGCATGCTCCCTGCAGCCTGACCTGCCTGGAGCCATGCCGGGTATCACGCTGTGGCAGTAGTCCCAGGGGCTCTGGTTCAGGTCCTTGGTCCAAAGGTTCCATTGGATTTGAGTTTGTAGCATTTCCCCCACAGTCAGTTCATCTGAAAAGATACTTGTCAGCAGAGCAGTGGCAGCTGCCCAGCTCTCTACACATGCTCACTAGTTGCCACAGAATTTTCCTGGACCCATATTGCTGCTGTTGGGAACAAGCAAAAGAAACTTATTATAAGTGCTACTATTTCATTTTCAGACTCCATTTAATAACTTCAAGATCCCAGGCCTGAGTGGAGCTGGGCACTTCCCAATCACTAAAAATCTTCTATTATAAATAAACAGTTGCTTGAGTTCACACTTCTCCATAAGTACAACTTCTCCATCTTGCTGGCATGTTCCCAGGCCCAGAGACCAACTACTATCCTAATTGATGGAAACTCCTTGCTCAATCTCTTATGTCAAAATATGATTGGACAGTGTCCACCCTCCTCCCCCTTGCTCTATGGTTTTATCCTTTGAATATGTTGCAGAACATCCCTTCAGGGTCATACTTCAGCTTCCAAGTCTGGTCTGCCACCCTGATCTATCAGTAGCAGCTTGATGACAATCATATTTTGTTAGCTGCTTAGACCTGGTATTTGAGTTATGTTGGATTTAAGCAGAGTCCACAAGACTGCAAGGCCTCATCTCACCAGCCTCTCGCCTATGTGCTTCTTCTTTTACATCCTATTTCTCTATCGTGGGATTTCTCTGTAGGACCAGCACCATCCATGCTGTTGGTCTCACCCTACCTCTATCCCTCAAGGCATTTATTTTCTTGAGTCTCATTCTCTAGGATATGGGATTGAATCAGGATTCCCACTTACTCACTGGGTACTATGCTACCTCCCACTGAGTCTTTTCTGTGTGTTTGTTGCTGGGAATTGGAACTAGAGAATGCATACTAAGGAAATGCTCTGTCATGAGCCCAGGCCCCATGTGACGTGAGTGCCACGGCTGAGCACAGCCGCCTAGATGTGCAGGTTCTTCCTAGAAGCAAACAAAGAATGAATGCATTGCTACAACCTCTGGGGTTGAAAAATCAGCCGTTAGTCTTCTTTTCTCTTACAGCTTTTAATATACATTCTTTGTTATATATACTTAAGTGTTTTAATAATGCTCAGAGGATTTTCCTTTCTCGCCTTGTTTATTTGTTGTTCTTGGGGGGGGTGTTATGCATAGATGTGCCTTTCTTTAGTGTGGGGAGTTTTCATCTATGAGCATGCTAAAGATATCCATGCCAATGACTTGGTGTCTCTTTCATCTATGCTAACAACTAAAAGTTTGTGTATTTGATGGAGTTGCACATGTCTTATGACTTGCTTTCATGTGTGTGTGTGTGTGTGTGTGTGTGTGTGTGTACTTAATGCTGGACTGCAACTTTAAGGTGAAATAAACCTTTTAATTCTTAAGTTGGTTTTGGTCATGGTCTTTTATTCAAACAAAAGTAACCTACTAAGAAAAACATGAAGCTGCAGAGACTGTTCTATGATTTGAATTTGTACATGTTTAATACACAAATGCACAAGTATTATATAAAATACTAAAATCTCTAAGTGTCATCAGGTCAGTTATAAAAACTGAAAACTTATTCTAACTCTTACAGATTATTCATCAAAGATAACTGACAGGTACTTTAAGAAACAATTAGAATCTCATAACTTTATATGACTGTGAGATGCATAGATGAAATTTTCATAAAATATGCTTAAGAAAGTCTGAATCCTTTCCTCTGGGATATGATGTTATATCAATAGCCCTGTCTTATGGAGAACTGATCAATTATATCAGGAGAAAACCACGGTTTATTTAGTGAATCTGGAAACAAAATGAGGTTCTTTAAAAAGCCATTTAAGTGTTATGTTATTTTTCTTTAATAACGTAAGGTGCAACTTTTTATCTGCCTTTAAAAATTTTGAATTTGATGTAGATTATGTTGATTTTTCTTAAGAATAATTCACTCTATTCATTTTTAAAATATTGTATTGAAGATATTTGCTATTGTAATGTTGTTTTGTATGTAAGGGGACATACCATGCTTAGATGTGCTAGTGAGAATGCTTTATTCTTTTACATTAACTATATGTATTTATATTAAATATTTCTTGATTTGAGCTTCAATAAGTTTAATTATGCCTATGTCTGCAAGATCCTGTTTCTATTTGTTCTTGTAAATCACCCAAGGCCCATTGTGGGTAGTGCCATCCCTGGGCTGGTAGTCCTGGGTTCTATAAGACAGCAGGCTGAGCAAACCAGGGGAAGCAAGCCAGTAAGTAACATCCCTCCATGGCCTCTTCATCAGCTCCTGCTTCCTGACCTGCTTGAGTTCCAGTCCTGACTTCCTTTGGTGATGAACAGCAGTGTAGAAAGTGTAAGCTGAATAAACCTTTCCTCCTCAACTTGCTTCTTGGTCATGATGTTTTGTGCAGGAATAAAAAACCTTGACTAAGACAGTCATGTAGATGTTAGTAGAAGTTAATAGTCAAAAAGATAATAGATGAGTAACAGAGGAAAAAGAAGTGATGACTGAAATTTGAAGCACACCGTATAGATGCTGTCAAGAGGATGAAGGACCAGCTAAGCAGACTTACAAGGATGAACTGTTAGAGAAGTAGAAAACAGGGAAAGAAACACAGGTCTACAAAAGGAAGTAATGTTTCGAGGATAAAAGGCCAACAGAGTCACGTGCTACTGTTAACTCACAGTAAGGACTGGAAATGGCCAAAGCACTTGACAATATGTGGTAACTAATTGGATAGGTCATGTAGAGAAGTAGGCATAGTCTGGATTGAAACAACAGAAAGCAAAAACAAAGAAGGAAACTCAGGTGGTTATATTAAGCCCTCTTCAGGGCAGGCCCCATTCCCAAGAGCAGTTGGACAACACACAACTAACTCAAGGCTATTTTTGTAGACTTTTTGGTCTCATGTTGATTTGTTGGGCACCAGCGTCACTGCATCTCCCATTCAGCCTCTCTCCAAAGCTTATGAACCTCTCCACTTCTCTCTCTCCCCCATCTCTCTACCACATACTTGTTAATGGTAGTGGCACCCTATTCCCTGCAACTCAAAGAGACAGATGGGCCTGAGTGTTTACACCTTTCTCTGATTGCTTCCTTGGGAGTTGGAGAGAAAGCCTAGGATCTTCCTGGACTTTGTTTTCCTTCCCATGTCCAGTTCTTAAGAGAATCTGCCATGCTCCTCCTGCTTCCTCACCAGAAGTCCTTAACATGCAACTTCTTCTACCAGGCAGTCATGTCATAGACTGCCTCCTGAGTTTCAGCTTCTAAACTTCTGTTAACTTCTCTCATCTGCAGCCGTTTCCCCTTGTGTATTTAAGTTTTCTTTAATTAAGAAGACTCGGGACTGAAGAGATGGCTCAATGTTTAAGGATTACTGCTTTTGTGGAGGATTGACATTCAGTTTCCAACACACATACTGATGGCTCACAATCACCTCTAACTCTGTCTTCCACAGGCACTGGAAAGTATATGCACATACCCACATTGAAACACATACAATTAGAAGTAAAAATAAAATTTTTAAAAAGAATCCACTTTGCTAGGCAGTAGTGGTGCTTGCCTTTAATCCCAGCACCACTAGGCAGAGGCAGGTAGATATCTGTGAATTTGAGGCCAACCTGGTTTACAGTTCAAGTTCCAGGACAACCAGGGTTATACAGAGAATCTCTGTCTTGAAAAAAAAAAAACAAACAAAAAGTTCACATAGTAGTATTTTGTTATTTGAAAAGTGTAGGTGTATTCAACAGAGTTCAACAGGTAGTCTCCCTTGTTTGTTTCTTCTTTATAAACTGTGATTATTAATATTCATGATCAACTTGATCATGATCAAATTGGGCCTATCTTTGAGGATATTTCCAGAGAAGTCTAGCTGAAAAAGGGAAACCCACTCTGATTGTTGGCATGGAGTGGGAACTTATGCTGAATTTAAAATCAGAGGAAGATAAAGCCAGATTAGTGGCAACATCCATTTCTTTATCCTTTTTGACTGTGAATTCAACATGATGCACTGCTTCAAGCTCCTGCCACTATGTTATTTTCACCCGGATCTGCCAAAGTAAACTCTCTTCTTTTTACTTGTTTCTTGTCAGGAATTTTGTCCCAACCAAAGAAACCAAACCATAAATAGATACATACATATATCTATAGAAATGTACATACATATATAGACATATATGAATATACATATAGATATATACATACATAGATATATATGTATGTACATACACACATACATGCATACATACAAATGTGAGTATATGTATCCTTCCATTCATTTCTACATTCCTTTTTTGACTGGCAATTGATTACTTTCAATTGCTCAATTAGTCCTTATTCAAGCTTACATTGGATGGTGTTTTGCTGGAGCAAACACGTGAAGGAATGTTTAGCTGAAGCGGACACAGGTGAAAGGATGTTCTGCTAGCATAAGCAAGTGAAAGGACATGTGATGAAGGATTCTTTGCTAACGACACACATGTATTGGTCCGCCTTACATTGTGTAATTGAGCTGCCTTTGCTGAGACTCCATAGAGAGAACTGCACCAAAAAAGTTCTGTGGTGTGCTGCAGCTTCTTGCCCCTTCCATGAACTCAGGCTGATTGGTGGGGTGGTGTCAGCTGAGACAGACACACATGCTGAGGCAGGACACGTGCAGAGGGAAGACAAGTGGAGGGCACGTGATGTTTGGCAAGAGTATGAAAAGGACTGGACAGATAGTGACAGACTGAGTTTGCCTTGCTTACAGAGCGAGATTGCAGCACTTATGGGTCTCGCATCTTCGCTGATCTTCACTTCCCTGAGAGAGGCACAGCAGAGAACTTCTCCTGGCATTCCTCCGGGTCCCTCCTGCTGACTGGAGCTGAGGCTGGGGCCTGGCTGTCTCTGCTAGGCAGTGCCACCACTGCTGACTCATGTCTGCTATCTTGGCTCTACCAACTTAGACCACTGTTGTATCCATGGAGTGGACCAAGCTGCCACTGCTGACCTGTGAACTGCTGGTTTCTAGGCAACCCAGAAGAGAGTTGCTCCAAAGAACCTTTCTAAATAGATCCACTTCCCCTTATCTTTTCTTTTCCATTAACTCTGGTGGATGGTGGGCTACAACGAAGGTTAAAACATTTAAGAACTATCACTAAAAATAAGGTTTAATGTCTGACCTCAATAAATCCAGCCCTCCTCCTCACTCTCCAGCGCTATATGTGGCAGCTAGTAAGCACTTTCAGCAGGCAAAAATGATCCTTGAAAATATCCCCAGTCCAGACCATGAGGTCAGTAGAATCCTAAAGTTGCCACACCCAACTTTGTGGTGCTAAAGCTCTTAGCAGGAGGACACAAAAAAGAGTCAAAGTTTCCTCACAAATTTGACTACTCTGTTCACAAATACTTTCCTGTTGTGAAACTGGTTTGAAAGAGACTGCAACAATGACGGTGTCCACTCTAGGGGATACATCAATATGCCACATATGGTGACATAAAGTGAATTTCTTGAATGACAGACAGCTTGTTACAAGGAAGACTTTTCAGTTTGACACCCTTACCTGGCGAGGATGAAAACTGCTGTTTTGAAGGGGTTTATTAGACTCCGTGGGTGTAACTGGGCTGGAATGCATTGGTGAATGTTACATGGTTTTATTACAGACTTAATTGTAAAATATTTTTTAATGAATGATTGAGTGAAATAGTGTTTGTAAAGGTAATAAATTACTTGACAGAAAAATAAGGTTTAAAAAAATTAAACTTACAAAAGTGATAGATTTTTCTTTCTGATTTTCTTTTTTCTTTTTCTTCTTCTTTTAATTCTCTTTCCTTTGCATGAAGCAATGAATTTTATTTATTACTTGCCTGGGAGTACTACCTTTGGATAACACCTAGGAAAAATCAAAGTATGTCATAATCATTTTAAAGTACAAGGTCTCAAGCTGGGGAGATAGTTTCATCAGTAAGTATTTTTCACATAAGCCTGAGACCTGAGTTCAGTCTCTAGAACCAATGGAAGAGCCAGGTTCTTGACCCACTTAGGATTCTCTTCAGTGAATTTGAAATCAAAAACAAATAGGGGCATCTCTCTACATCATGTAACCTTGGGACTTCTTCATGTAGGATCAGGGGCATGGTGAAATGGAAGCATAGTCATAAACAGCATCTTTCCCAGCTACAAAATTCTGCGATACCAAAAAATTTAAAAGTGAATTTAATATAACCATCAAAGTGATGGTTGTATCATATAGCACTAAAATTGCACAAATAATATATTTAATGCAATTTTAGAAAGCCAAAATGGTCACAGAAAAATATATAGATAGATAATAGGAGTTTTGTTTCTGTCCAAAAGAATTGGGACCTAGTATTAATAATTAGGATAAGGAAATTATAAAAGACAAGTAGAATTAGTCATTTTATGAATTTAACAAGGGGAAGATTGCAAAGTCAAGAGACTCAATGTTGGAGGCAGCATCCATAACCCATATACACAAGACATCAAACACATCACATAGGAGAAGAAAAGGGCTCAGAGTACAAAAGGCATAAAGACAGGAAGGTTTTGAGAAAACATTTTCACCACCAAGGAAGTGGACTTTGTGAAATGAGAGTCTGGTGTGGGGAAGCACGGCTGGCATTAGGATGCAAAGTCAAAGGCGAGCGCTGGAGAAATGATTACTAACAGCAGAGGCAGTCCAGCCAAGCAAAGCACCAAGCGCAGACGCTCTTGTCTCAATCATTGTTAACGCACGAGCAGCAATAAAGGTAAAGCTTGCAGAAGAAATAAATCGTGATATAAAAAAATTAACAGAAAAAGGAGACAACTACAACGCAAAGAAACACTCCAAGATAGTAGCTGCAATTAATGATTTGTAGGAAACTTAAGTGCTAGAAAGGGTTTTAAAAGAGAATTTTCCTTTGAAGTATTTAAAGGAACGCGTTTTGTCTGCTTGTTTGTTTTTCTTATCCCTAAAAGCGCCAAATAAGTGATTACAGAGTCACAGATCCCCACTGGTGTCAGAGCAGCAGCTGCAGTCTGAGGAAACACCTCAGTTTTGTTTTGCTTTAGGGACAGGAGACCAGGGGTATCTGAATGAAAAGAATGAAGATAAGAGAGACTTGTATTAAGAGGTCTCAGTATTGATGGAGACCTATTGACAACAAAAGGGACATCAGAAAATGGTTGAAGAATTTGAAAATGTATCTTGTTTAATCACCATGAGTAAAACTTGTCCACTCCAAGCGGCCTTCTTTGTTCCACCATCTTGGGAAGTTGCTGTCCACCTCTGAAGCTGAAAATTTGTGGAAGACTCCTGAAAACCCCCAATTTTAGGCCTCAGATAGAATGGAAGCTTGGTAGTCAGGAGGAGGTGGCATCTATCTTTTGAGGAGGGAAGTAAGAATTTAAGGACCATTACCTCAGAGTTTGATTGCTATGACGTTCATTGACCTCAGATTCTTTCTGAGGTGCAAAGACAATCTTCTCTGCTGCTTTTCCGAGAAGTCTAACTCTTCCTGTGCCATTTAGAAAGAGCAGGTTCTGTGTGCAAGCGCACAGGCACATGCACACACACACACACACACACACACACACACACACTCACACACACACACTCACACACACACACACTGAGACACACACACAAGGATTTATCTGTTTTTATTTTATCTTGTCTCTTTTTTGCCATACTTAGACTGGTAGTTCTCTGGCAAAGAGGGGCTTCAGTCTGCTCTGATCATAAATGGACAGTAACCAGAGTGCATTCACAACCTAGTAAAGGAACACTCATACAAAGTCCATCGGGAGTATTCAGAGGGCCCTTGAGATTTGATGCTCATTCGTGTCTGGCCTAAATGGTATCCTCCAGGATTGTGTCACTGACCAGTATGACGTGCTTGAGAAGCAACCTCAGCAAACCCGCCTAAAATTAACCTGCTTATGTCAATCTCATACTATTGCCAATTGATATCTGCTATTATATTTAATGTCAACAGAAGCATTTTTACTAAATCCCATATCCAACTTTTAGGCATTACCAATCAAATATCTGCAAAAGAGCCAAATATTTGTCTCCATTGAGCATCCTAAAATTTTCCAATTGCTTTTCATTTTATTTCAGGTCAGGAGTTTATTTCTGACAGTTAAGCATGCCTTCTTTGAGTTCTTCTTTCTGTGTTATTATAGAGACACTTGTCTTGGTTAATATGACCCTTTTTGACATGGTGGGGTGGGCTTTGGTGATGTGGCTATATATAAGCCATTTCTGCTCCTATAAGTAACTCCTCACCCATATTCCCGTAAGTAACCCTAATAAAACTCACTGGTTCACAAAGTTGGACTTTAGTGGTATTCATACTCTGGTCTGTCATGGGTTCCCCACCATGGTTGAGTAGACATGTGTTGTGGTTCCCCAGGAAAACATCCTCTTTCAAATTCAAGGCCTCTTTTTATTTAATTGCTGTTACACACACACACACACACACTATACACACACACACACACATATATATGTATTATTAAATACATACATAGAACCCGCTCAATCTATATAATGCTTCTTGTATGTATGTTTTTGGTGCTGCCCATTTGGTATTGGACAATCAGTTGGTATATGCTATTCCCTGGGAAGAACATTTCTCTTGCTTTCAGCATTCCTAAGTACCCTGTACTCCTCTGTCCAAGCTTGAGACCTAACTTTTCTTGTTTACTTATTCATGTATTAATCTGTGCTGTTTCCAGTTTTAATTATCACAATAAATGGATATAAACAATAATACATAGATTCTCATGTAAACTTGTTTTCACTTAGCTAGAAGAATGTTCAAGAGTACAATTGTAGAATCACGTGGAAGTTACATGTCTACTTTTTAAGTGAATTAATTGGTGGAGGGGTTGTTGGGGGGAATGTGCATGAGCTTTTGGGAACATGCATTCCACAATGTTCATGGGGAGGTCAGAGGACAACCACCGTGTAGAGCTGGTTCTTTCTGTCTAGAAGAGATACAAATTCTGCTCCATTTACCTTCTGTTTTGTATTCGGTCTAGAACTCTATCACATGGAAAGAGAATGCCCAAATTCAAGGTGGGTCTTCTATCCTCACTCAAATCTTTCAAATCTATGAAAGTACTCTCATAGACACATCCAGATGTGAGCTTCCATGATGACTAGAATCTACTCAAGAGGAAAATGAATGTCCTCCATTCTGCCATCATAATAAATGTTTCAGTTCATTTTCTGTTGCTGTAAAAAATGATTGAAGCTGGGTAACCCATGAATAGAAGAGGTTTACTTAGCTCACAGTTTGGAGACTTACGTCACAAGTTTGGGTGGTCATGAGTAAAGTTGCCTCCAGAGAGAATGTGAGTCTGTGTCATAACCAGTGGAAGGCAACATGGTGGGAGTACATAGTGGGAGAGTTGTATAGCATAGAGATCATATGAAAAGAAGGAAATGAGAGAGCCAGCGGACACACAATCTCACTTCATAAGAAATAGATAGATAAATTCTAACAGGAATTGATTCCATCTCACAAGACCTGAGCCACTTCCAGTAGAACGCAATGATCAGTTTGCAGGTAGATTTCCAGGACCTACTCACCCAGTAGCAGGACCTTCCTCTTGAAGATCTACTGCCTTACCTACTACTACATTGGCAAGCAAGCTCCTAGAATTTGAAGCTTGAGGAAAACCACATCCAAACTGTAGCACTAAAATAAAAATAAAATAAAACCAGCTTTTTGCCTGGTCCCCAAAATCCACACAAATAGTGTATTAGTTACTTTCTCACTATTGTGCCTTCCCTAAGAGCAACATAAGAGAGAAGGGGCTATTCTCACCCGGAAGAGAAGAGGCAGCTGCACACGCTGCATCCACAGGAAGGAAGCAGGAAATGGACAGGAACAACATAAGAGAGGAGGGGCTATTCTCACCCGGAAGAGAAGAGGCAGCTGCACACACTGCATCCACAGGAAGGAAGCAGGAAATGGACAGGAAGTAAAGCAGGAGTGTCATGCTGAATAGTTTTATGTCAACTTGACGCAAGCTGAAGTCACTGAAAGGAGGGAGCCTCAATTAAGAAAGTGTATCCGTAAGATCCAGCTATAGGACCTTTCTTAATTTGGGATTGACATGGAGGTCCTGTAGGTGGTGCCTATTGAAGGTAGTGCCACCCCTAGGCTGGTGGCCCTGAGTTCTATAAGAAGGCAGGTTGAGTAAGCCATGAGGAGCAAGCCAGTAAGCCGTACCTCTCCATGGCCTCTGCATCAGCTCTTGCCTCAAGGTTCCTACCTTGTGTGAGTTCCTGCTCTCACAGCTTTTGTCGATGAACTCTGACATGAAACTGTGAGGGAAATAAACCCTTTTGGTTATCGTTTTTCATCATAGAAATAGGAATCCTAATTAAAACAGGTATGAAACCTCAAGACCAACTTTCTCCAGTATGGCATCACCTAAAGGTAACTTTCCCAAATAGTGCCACCAGCTAGGGACCAAGTGTTCAAACGCATAAGCCTAAGAGGCGCATTTCACGCTCAAACAATAGGAACAGCTAGATAGTTTTATAAATAAATAAATAAATAAATAAATAAATAAATAAATAAATAAATAGTGTGCTGGATCTATCTGTAGCAGTGGTTCTCAACCTGTGAGTTTTGATCCCTTTGGCAAATCTCCGTCTCCAAAGACATTTATGTCAGGAGAGAGGATGGGGGAGGGGGAATTCTAATGGTGGTCAGTCACTAATGAATTCCTACATAGTCACAAACTGCCACAGCTAGGAGCATAGTAGGTACATAGCAGTGTTTTGGAAAGTCCAGTGTGTAGCCACTAGAAGTAAGCAGCCACCACCAGAGAAAGGATGCAACCCAGCTTGGAGTTCAGAGCAAGGCTTGGCCACTGATCTAAGCAGTGAGGGCACCACGTTACTGACAAGCATTATTTCTACAAGGCATTTATCTGTTGTGCTTTATTAATGTACTTCTAGAAATAAAAATGGAATACCGAGAGTGACATTTACTACACTTGCAGCATTAAAGAGGTCTATAGCTGCTTTATTTCTCCCTTTTCTCCAGCATCTTCCTTTGTCCTCCCTCTTTCCCTGGACCACCTAGATACTGGGCTAGAAATGCAAATAAACAGGAGAAAGTTTTTCTTGCCCTTGGAATCCAGCTCAGCCTTGTGTCAGAGAAGTGCAGGAGTGGAGCGAATGAAGCTTGGAGTAAGCACCTCACAATGTGATGGTTAATGTTTTACAGCCTTACTGGACTTAGAATCACCCAGAAAACATGCCTCTGGACAGGTCTGTGAGCATCCCTCCTGAGAGGATTAACTGAGCAGGGATGACCCACCCTGAATGTGACTGGCACCTTCCAATGATCGGAGTTTTAGACTGAACTGTTGCAGACACTGTCTTCTCTCTGCTCCCTACGGTGGATACAATGTGACCATCTATCTCACAGTCCTGCTGCTATCACTCCTTCCTCATCAAGAAGGACATTGATGTAACAGTTTCCTTTGAGACTGAAACATAACATGATCCAAGGAAGCCCTTGAAACAGGGAGGTGAACAACTCAAGATAACTTCAGGAAGTCCCTGAAACTAACCAGCTTCACTAGGCCCCTGCCTACCTGAGTGAAGAAGGGCCTAGATTCGCTCTCAAACCAGTCACTCTCCAAAATAGACTCTGAGGCCAGACCAGCTGCCTGGAAAAGATTTAGGTCAACTGAATCACTTGGAAAGGACACACTTCAATTCACTCAGGTGCCTGAAGGCTGTGCAGTGTGCTCCAGGTTCCTAGCTTTCATAAACTGTTACAGTACTGGGGTAGGCTTTGGTGATAGAGCTGTCTATGAGTCATTTCTGCTTCTGTAAGTAACTCCTCACCCATGCTCCTGTAAATAACACCAATAAAACTCATTGGCTTACCAAGTATGATTTTGATGGTATCCATACTTTGATCTGTTGGTAAGTTCCCTATCTAGGATAAGCAGACACATCTCCCCAAAAATGTTTTGAAACACAATGTGAACTATACCTTTCTGAAACCATGAGGCAAAATAAATTCCTGGAACTGGAGAGGTGATTCAACAGTAGAGAGCTAACCCATGGCAGCTTCTCCTTCCTCCTTTGCCTTCTCCTCCTCATGGCTCTCCTTTGACCTCAAGCCTAAACCCTAGCTATGACTCCTAATCTCTACCTATGTCTCTTCTGCCCACCTATTGGCTGCTGACGTTTTTATTTACCAATCAGAAATAACTTGGGAACAAGGTCACATAGCCCAGCCCAGCACCTGGCCACAAATGCCAATAGTGCTGAGGGTGAGATGGCCTCCTCCTCGAGTCGTCTCTCTTCTAGTTTTGGTTTTGTGCCTGTCCAGTTGGTAATCAGTGCCCCAAATTTTTATCTGATGAGAGTCACATTTTCTTAGGTCTTGGATTTTTATATTTTCAACCCATGATCATATTATGTTATTGTCAAGGGAAGTTTTGAAGATGTGATTAAAAAATAATAATGACTTGACGAGATAATCAAAAGGGAGATCATGCAATTGGGCTCAGTCTCATTACATTCCTTTAAAAGCAGAGCATTCGTTATGGTGGTGACAGATGAAGAGAGGTTAGAGAAATTCAAAGCATGGGACTGGTTTAGAGTACCCTTGCTGACTTTGAAGATGATGAGCTGCAAAGAAAGGCTTGAGAGACGGCTCTTCATGCTGAGGGTGACCTCTGATCAACAGCCAGCAAGGAAGCAAGGCTTCTGCCCTCTAACTGCATGAAAGAGTTCACTGTCCACAACCAGAAACAATTTAGAAGTGGCATCCTCCCCAGCCCTGCCATACTGACACTGGATTTCAGATTATAAGTATCAAACCCAATCATCTGTATGGGCTTCTGGCCTACAGAACATGAGATGATACAGGAGTGCTATTTTAAACCCTTCTACTTATAGGAATTCTTTGGTTAAAATCAGCAAACTAATATAGCCCACTGAAGTGCCAGCTAGTAACTTCTTAAGTGTTTCTCAATTAGAACTCTGGAGGTAGATGAGCCCAAACATGAAAATATATGAGTGTATGTGAGGTATCTGGTGGGAGAGGAAAATAACTTGGCTTAGAGGATACAGTTAGTACCCCTTTCTGACAGTTTCAGGAGAGATGTGATGTCTCCTAAATGTTAAAAAAAAAAAAGCAAGGGATTTAAAAAAAACCAAAAAACCTCTGTCCAGTTATGATCACTGTTGAGGATTTAAAAGATCATCTTTACCCTTTTCTTTTTTGCTTTAAGTTACAAGTTGTGGAAATTCTCCACACTCAATTTGAAACATGTCACAAGCTGTAAAGGGTTTTGTTAAGAGGCATACATAATTCTCATATGCAAAGGGGCCTGCATATGAGAAAGATGCAGAAAGATGTCAATTTAAAAAAAAAATGTCCTGAGCTACCTAACGACCCTCTAAGTGACAAAACATTACACTAGAAGCTGAGTAAATTCAATCTGAAATTCATATTTCAATAGAGGCATCTGAAAATGTTGACTCTATCAACCAACATGGAAATGAAACTGTGGGCTGAAGTTACCCTGGCCAATAACCATTCTGCTGGAATTCAAGAACATTTAGAAAACAGCTGTGATAGTATAGGACAGTACATTCATTCACAATGCCCCATAAATAAGTCCATCTTCAGGCAAGAACGACAATACTGTTATCTTTGTGGTCTGAGGCAATACTACCAGGGGAAATAGAAGAAGATAGAGAGAAGAGAGGACATCATGGGGTAGGAATATTGAAAACATGGCCATGAGGGCTGGCTAGTTGGAGTAAGAACAGCCTAGATGAATATGACAAGTCATATTGTGGGATTATTGGCAGGGAAGTAGATGTAACAGCATAGAGGGTATATATCTGCCCAGCTCTAATGCTCATTAAGCCTTCTAATGAATATAAAAGTTGTCAGGAACCATAATGGGACAAGCTAAAATACTAGCAGGTAATCATCCTGAAATGGCCTGCTTTGGATTATAATCTGCGACAGGTGAGCCCTCATTAAGCAAGACTGTGAGAGACTCATTTTAGGAAAGATTCCTGCTATTAATATGCTTTTCCTGTTATTATTAAACATATATAATATTCAATAAGTAATAGCACACCCCTTTGGAGCAGATTTCTGCAGACTCACAAAGAGGTACTGTCGTATAGTGATGCTATGTAGATAAATAGATGACTTAAGTCTTAATGATGATCCTATAAGAATTCCTAAAATTATATCTGTGATTATTAAGCTCTTTTATAACAGGACTGCTATTAGGTCCTTTTCTTATAGTCAAAACTGCAATGAGAACTCTGCCAGTCTCCCAAGTGTCACCAGTTAATTGCTCTTAGATGGCAGCCAGACTTTCTCCTACTCAGAGCACATTCCAAGAGGTTATAAAACAATTAACCAAAGGTCATAAAAAGGGAACTAGGATTTATTATAGGTGTTAGGACAGAAGAGAAAATATTGACTGAGTTTATCTATACAAAACTTCACTAATAACTTAGTTATGATTTTAAACTTTCAATGAACTTGTACACCTGAGACAAGTGATAAATGTTTAGCTAGATAGTTACTCCTAATGGATATGCATGTAAACATTCTCTGTTGTAAACTTCTATTTCAATTTATGATTTGATTTTTGTGTGAACTTGTGAGGAACTTTGTAACATGTTATCACATATTCTGAAAGATGTATAAGTACTGAGGACAAAGAGAAATTAGAGTAGAAATTTTTCCCCTTCCCCAGTTAGAGTAGAATTTTTGCCTTTCCCCTCTTAGAAGAATTTTTCCCTTTCTCCACTTAGATTTGTCTGAGTCAGGGTTTCTATTCCTGCACAAATATCATGACCAAGAAGCAAGTTGGAGAGGAAAGGGTTTATTCAGCTTACAGTTCCAAATTGCTGTTTATCAAACACAAAACCAGTCAGTAAAATTGACCCCTTGTCAACCTGACACACAAACACATCACTATTAAGCCTCAACCCTTAGTTTCTTATTCACCCGCAAGATCTAAATAACTTTAAAAGTCCCACAGTCTTTACATATTAAAAGTTAAAATGCCCATTATCTTTTAAAATTCAAAGTCTTTTAAAAATTCAAAGTTTCTTAACTATGAGCTCCACTAAAATACTTTCGTCCTTCAAGAGGGAAAAATTCAGGGCACAGTCACAATCAAAAGCAAAACTCAGACTCCAGTGGTTCAATGTCTGGGATCCAACTCACGATCTTCTGGGCTCCTCCAAGGGCTTGGGTCACTTCTCCAGCTCTGCCCTTTGTAGCACACACCCTGTCTTCTAGGCTCCAGCTGTCTGTACTCCACTGTTGCTGCTATTCTAGGTGGTCATCTCATGGTACTGGCATCTCCAAACACTGCTGTCTTCCACTGTAACTAGGCTTCAGCCTCTCATAGACTCTCTTCATGGTGCCAAGTCTCAACTCCTTTGCATGACCCCTTTAGTCCTGGATCATCAATTGCAACTGAAGTTGCACCTTCACCAATGGCCTTCCTCGGCCTCTCACAGTGCCGAGCTCACCTGCTCTTCATGACGTCTTCATGCCTTCAAAACCAGTATCACCTGGGTGACTATTACACAGTACCAAGTCCAGCCACAGCACAAAGTACAAACATGGCTATCTCTGGAACACAGCCCCTGTGCTCTCAGAAAACACTTCCCAGAAGATTTCACCTCAGTGATGCTGGTCTCTTCCTAATCACCACCAATTTCTTAGCTCCAGCTAACCAGCATCAATAGTCAGAGTAGCACAAAGGTTTGCTTTAATGGTTCTGGTATCTTGTTAATCACAGCTGATTCTTCAGCCCCAGCTAACCAAACCCACAGAATCTTCACAATCAAAACATGTCCCTGACAAGAGTCTTTAATCTTCCCTCTGAAATTTCACAAGTCAGGCCTCCATCTTCTACACTGTACTCAACATTATTTTCCAAGGTCCTACACAACATCCCACAGAGCTCTTAACACCGAATGGATCATCTAGCCCAAAGTTCCAAAGTTCTTCCACAGTCCTCCCCAAAACATGATCAGGTTGTCACAGGAATACCCCACTCTGCTGGTACCACTCTGTCTTAGTCAGGGTTTCTATTCCTGCACAAACATCATGACCAAGAAGCAAGTTAGGGAGGGAAGGGTTTATTCAGCTTATAGTTCCAAATTGCTGTTTATCACCAAAGGAGGTTAGGACTGGAACTCAAGCAGGTCAGGAATCAGGAGCTGATGCAGAGGCCATGGAGGGATGTTACTTACTGGCTTGCTTCCCCTGGTTTGCTCAGCCTGCTGTCTTATAGAACCCAAGAATACCAGCCCAGAGATGGCCCCACCCACAAGGGGCCCTCCCCCCTTGATCACTAATTAAGAAAACGCCCCACAGCTGGATCTCATGGAGCCATTTCCCCAACTGAAGCTCCTTTCTCTGTGATAACTCCAGCCTGTGTCAAGTTGACACAAAACCAGCCAGTACAGGATCTTTCTGCTTTTCCCTCTTAGATAGCTTTCATAGGAAACTTTTTACAACTTAGTAATAAACTATAACCACTTCTTTAAGTGTCCCATTTTCTTCCTGTGACTTCCGACTAGCAGGCTGAATGTTAGAGCCCAGCAGTTCCTGTGTAGACAGTACAAAGGCAATTTACTTTATCCTTTGTGGTTTGAGGAAGAGGTGCTAAATGCCAGAAACTGCAGTCTCTGGCCTCAGAGGATCATAGAAGACAGGTCAGCTACAGTAGCCTAGTAACCTAGATTTAGGTAAGTAAACTTTTTATTATACAGCAACCCTAAATATCTCGTAAGACTCTAAATAACCCCGAATTTCGTAAGACCAAGTCTTACCCCTGGCGATGCTCTTCCCCTCTCTGCTGCCTCAAAGAGAACTGACAAGAAAGAAGAAAGAACACCTCTCAGCCCAGGCTGGCTCTCGGGCAAAAGAGTTTTATGCCTTTTATCTGGGATCTGAATGATCAAAGATGGTGTAGAAACCCCCAACTGATAATTAAATATTTACTACAACACACTTAAATTTCATGCTCCTGGCTCTGGTTAGTCAGATCATGTTCCCAAGGGGCCACTGCACCCAGAAGCCAAGCTTTTCCTATCCTTCTCCCTCTCCCTTGCCTCCATAGTTCTAGGCCATAATATATACAGGTCCTGCTATTACATGTGCCCTCATATATTCACACCCCATCTGTGGTGTCCCCTTTACAGTGTATGCCTAAGCATGGCACCACCATCCTCCCCTCCTGAGGGCCTAAAGCAGCAGTCACGAGTGGCTTTAATACCTAGCTAGGTCTACTTACTCCTCAGTAGCAACCTGAGCCAGGCCAGCACACTGAACACCAATCTATCATCACTTCATGGAGCACAGAGAATGGCTGCGCTCTGCCTAGACCTGAGATCACTGGCACCAGACACAAGGAAAATACATTCACCTACTACTAATATGGTCCCTTATCGCTGGCATTTTAGCTTCTGGTGATACCCACCCCTACCCCCACCCCCCCATGTAGGCAGGTGCTCCAGGCCTGCACTGATGTCCTGAAGACCGCTATCATGTTAGCTGAGTATCCTGCATACTCAGACTTCAGGCCCACGTTCATGTATTAAAGAACAGACAAAACAACAAAAAGTAACATTTTTTCTAGGAGTCTACTGCTGCTGAGGAAGAAAGGCCTCAGGGCACTGGGAAGGCCAAGCTGCCATCTACCTCAACTGACTGCAACTGCCCCACTTAGACCTCCCCTGGATATCGAGCTGCCCTGAATGTGTGCATAGGTGGAGACTGGGGGGTGAGCAGTGTGTGACCACCAGAATACAAGGAGTGGCCGTTTGGATTTTTATTTGGATGGGGAAGTGACAGTTCAAATGGCTTGGCTTGATGCCATCCATGTGACCAGACATGAGGGATGTGGGGGAGGACTGGAACTACAGGCAAAACACAAATTTACCTCTGGGTGGCCAATTCTTGGACTCTGACCTTGTTAGACAAAATTCAGTGGCCAATCAGAATTTACTGGCCAGCAGGTCTGCTTAACTTGCTCTCACGATCTTGGGACAACTGCCCTTCACCTCCCAGAGTGTGACCTAGGGCAGTTTGTGTGCCTCTGGAGACCCCACCCCTCAGGATGCCTACATGAAAAGAGGAGCCCTGACGCTCTCCTCTTGACATGCTAGACACTGGCTGACAGAAGCTGGGGGTTTGCTGGAATATTCCTTCCCACCCCAAAAATCTAGTCTTCACTTTGGCCTAAGATGAAGAAGAACTGGACTGGAGGTTTTGGGGACCAACAAGAAGCACTTCTGTTAACAGTAGGAAATCACAGGAACTCAGCTCAGCTCATGGCCTTCTAGCCTGCCTCAGCTAAGGAGCCCCGGGACTACTGTCGCTGTGAACCACTTGAGTAGTGACTCTGAGGCTCCTGACACCTCATAAACTGCCACATCACAATCTGTGGATTAGACGGGAGAATCAGTGGTGCTGCTCAACCTAATACAATCCTCACCCATGGGATTTGCTGTTCCCAAAGTTCTGTTGGCCACCACCATCACCCCACACACCCAAACCCACTGCCAGGTTCCTTGAGTCAGCCCTCACTTACCACCCTACTCACAATCTACTGTTCTGTGCTAGGAGGTTTGGAGGCAGCTCTGGCCACAACTACTATACAGGGTGCTAGCATGCAGGCGAGAACTCCCATGATGCTCATGGTTGGTGGTGACATCCTGAAGCACCAAGCGGGCATGCTACCCATCCTGAAAGGCTCCAGGACGAGTGGGAGGGCTCCTCTTTGTAAGTGTGTGGGAGGAGAGCAGTGAGTTTACTGGGGTGAGCAATGGGGGGGGGTGAGCAATGGGGAAAGCACACACCTGTATCTAAACCCCAAGCCATCCCACCCGCTGTGGTCCCTCCCTCCCATTTCCCTCCCAGGCTGCTACAGAGCTCCCAGCACTCAAGTGCATTTTCCCTAAGTTTTATTTTGTCCTTTGACATCAAACTCTGGTAAAATTAAGGCAAATTTCATTACGTTTTGGATCCATTTTACACTTAAACACTCTCAGTTTTTCTAGGACGCTTTTGCAGTACTTGAGCAGGCCTTGAGACACTACCAAAGAATGTTTCATTGTATTCTTTTCCCAGCCCACAGCAGTAGCCTTCCTGCCAAGAATAAACAAGTCCTAACTCTGCAGACTCCTACACAACTAGGTAGGAATCTATTACTGAGCTGCACTTTCAGCTTCACTAGAATTATGTCAAAGAACAGGAACAAGTGTAGAGTGAAGGGAGGGGAAGACACGTGTTCTCTCAGAAGCTGGACTCCCCGGCAAGCTTCCTCAGGCAAGGATAGGGAAGATGGAGCAGGCTGCAGTCTATGGGCACCAGGTTTCCATTCATGTGCACAGCCAGTCAACGGTTCCTCACACATAAACACAGACACCGCCCCAAAATAAGAAAAAGAATATCATCTTCACAAGGAATAAACACTTATCTCAATACGTGCAGAAGAATCCAGACCTCCCAGAGATACACAGACCAAGGGTAAATCTGAGGAGAGAGAGGGGCCTTAAGAGCTACCTGGTTAGGTCACTTTGACATTGACAACCCCGCTGCCAGGCTGGAAAGGGGCAGGGCACAGAGACTGGGTAGGACAGGTTCTTGCAGGTTTCAGCATATGCACCAGGCTCTCCTTCCTGCCCTTCCTGTCCGAGGTAGGAAAGTTCCCAGGCCTCCCCTGGTTGTTCTTAGCTCCCTTTCACTTTTTGGCTGAGGCTAAAGTCCCTGGACCCTGTGATCAGCACCCAAGGCAAAAATGTCACAGGATGATCTTTCAGGAGTTGAGGTATGAAGTCAATAATGGTTCTCAAGCCCCTGTCCTGAGGGCACTTGGTTTCTCAGTTTTATGTGAGTCAGAGGAGGATCAGAGAAGGGTCTAAGGTGGTGCTAAGCTGCCAGAGCCACTCTAGCTCTAGCATAGAGAACTCCCTGAAGTTACTCCCCACACACACAACACACCCCAATTCTTGGTTTCACTGGCCTCAAGAGAGCATTCAGACCAGGAGCGGGGATTGGCCAGGCACAGGTGGAGAGGAGGCCCTCGTCTTTGCTTCTTAGTCCCAAGCATGCTAAACTACTAGTTAGACAAAGGGACTTCTTAATGGTTTGGGGTGACAGAGATGGGCCCAGAGCCACAAGGGTATGAAAAATGATCAATTCTGAGACTGCATACCTCAAATCCAGTGCAATCTATTCTTTTGGGGGGGTTTAGAAAAATTTAGATTACTTTAATCCCGGCCAGGATTAAACTCAGGTCATCAGACTTGGTGACAGGTGCCTAACTTACCAATTAAACCATCTTGTCAATTCCTCCAACAGTTTTGAAATTTAACAATAATACAGAAATGACTAAAACAAAATTCACTTTTTCCTCCCAGTCCCTGCTCCTGCAATGACAACTCTGAGACTAATCATTTATTCATTTATTAATAAATTCCTAGGCTATAAGCTTTGGTTCATTTCCTTACTAGCTCATAAATTATATAACCCATTCAAACTATTCTCTCTACCACATAGTTACCTACCTGTCCTCAGCTTCATGTGTCCAAGCCTGGTGCTAATCTTCTTTATTCTATCCTGAGTTCAGCCACTTCTTGGTTTATGTCCATCTCTTCAGTGTTCCCAGGCGAATATCTCCTTTTATTCTGTTCTGAGTTCATCTGTGTGGTTGGTCGCCTCTGCACAGAGTTCATGTTTCAGGTCTCCTCAGTGTTCCTGGTAAATCTCCCTTTATCCTGAATTCATCTACCTGCTAGTTAGTTACCCCTCCTTCAGTCCCTGACAGCTTCTTCCTTACTATCTTCCTTCAGCATCTCTCCCAGTGTCTCTCTCGAATTTCTCTTTATTCTCTCACTATTTCCCAGAATCCTCTCTTCTCCTGCCTGTGTCCCACCTCCTATTTTCTACCTCAGCTCATTAGACATAGGCTTTTTTATAGTTAGGTGATGCTTATAAGAGATTCTCTCTACACAGAAAAACCTTACTTGGAACTTAAACAAAAATGGAAAAACAAAAGAAATTTTTCAAGAAAAAAAGTGTTATATGACTAGCAAAACTTAGCAGGGAAAGTCATTGCAAAGCAGGACAGAGAATCTGTGTTTGGCCCTGGAATCCCACAAGGTAGCAGGATAGAACAGACTCCCTATAACATGACATCCTAACTCTGCACGCGTACCTCTCCCCATCCCACATGCTACAAGCAAATAAACTAAGTTAAATTAAACAACTGGGGTGTTGTGTGTGTGTGTGTGTGTGTGTGTGTGTGTGTGTGTGTGTGTGTGTTTTGAGACAGGGTCTCACTGTGTAGCCCTGAGTAATTTAAACTTCAATTTGTGAACTTGACTGACATGAGATCTACCTGTCTATTCCTCCTGAATGCTACGATTAAAGGTGTGCACCAACAAGCAAACAAACAAACATCAACAACAAAACCCAAAGAAATTTAAAGTATTATAGCAATGCTACTTATAAAATACAAAACAAAAACCTGGTTTGTGTGTGTGTGTGTGATAATCACATTTAAAGAAGACTAGTCCCTTTGAGGTGGGTATAGTAGAAGTTGAAAGGAGGAAAGGATAATGAGGAAACAATGTAATTATAGTTTAATTTTAAAATAATCCGTCAACCTTAAAAATGTAGTTAATATTAAATACACGGCAGATAAACATACTTCGTGAGCTATACACTTACATTACCTTAGCTATTTACTGAAATAAATTTAACCCAGCATTACATCTCAAATAAGCCATTTTCCTATCCTCTTTCTTTTCTAGTTACACTGCTTCTCATCTTTTGCTGTAGCCCACTTTTATTGGGCTGGAAAGATAATTCAGTGACTAAAAGGGCTTACTAATCTACCATGACAACTAGAACTCTGATTCTAGCCCCCAGGTAACAAGCTGGGTGTCTTGAAAATGCCTGTAACTCCGGCTCTGAGGAATCTCATAGTATTTTCTGGCCTCTCAGTGTACACACACACACACACACACACACACACACACACCAATTATATAGTAATATTTTGGCTATTGAGCTCAGACCAACATCATTAGATAAGTCATATTTTTATATTGTACAGTAGTTGTGTTTTACACTCTTTTGCTCACACGTGTTTCAACTATACTACACACATTTCTAGGTTAACCTGGATTATAGGGTGAGACCTTGTAGAAAAAAAGAAAAGAAAATTAAAGATTTTAAATTAAAGTGAAAGGCAAGACAATAAATATATAAAAATATACCATTATGAAATAATTCTTTGACCCTTACTTTAGCAGAAATTTATCAAGTATATACAATCAGCCTATGCTAAAACTTGAATGATACCAATTCTGAGGTTTACTGGAGCTTGTTTGTAGTCATAGGCAGTTCTCCACAAGATATTTACTAGTTACAAATAGAAAAGTTGTTACTTTGTTGCTAGGAGAAACCTGAGAGACAGCATTTCAAAACAGACAAGGTCAATGTCACCAACAACAGAAAAATTCATTATCATGCACCTTCTGACATGAGACCTAATATTTCTATAAAAATTCAGTTTGAATCTAACCATGAGGAAGCGTTAGACACATCCAAACTGAATACACTGTATTGGTTCCCCACTGTTTGGAACTGTAAATATCAAGAAATGCAAAGGAGAATGAAGAGACAGGACAAAGGCAACGCATGACTCAGGACTCTTGCTTCATGGACATGACTGAGATAACTGTAGGGGACACAGAACTGGTATAGCAAAGCATTCGGGAGTAAAGGCTATCATGTCTTCAATCAGTTCTGAGTGGCCCACAGAAAGAGAGAGATAGGAGAATGCACGGATGGATGGACAAAGCAGATAGGGAGCTGGAAGTAAAGACTTTTGACATGTAGCACTTCTAGACTCAGCAGAGAGTCCACAAGTAAAAGGCACAAGGGGACTGCACTGAACATCACTAGACCACAGCAGAGGAGAACATGAAGGAATATTTGTGGCAGAGACTAACCTTTTCACTGTGCTGTAACAAAGCTGTCTGGGCAGGGTGTTTACTGCTTTTTCACGGGGTATGTTGAGGTTGAGATATTAGGAAAACATGAATTTCCAAAATTTTGCAATACCCTCATCTACAGTCAAATTTGGTAGAAAGTCTTTAAATCCCAAGTAAATTGTAAGAGTACCTGAAACTTCAAAGTTATCTAAATCTTTACATTAGATAATATGTATTCAAAACTCCATTATTTACTAAATTTATTTTTTAGGCAGATTTGAAGCATATAAAAACCTGTGGTTTGACTACACACACCCTCCTTCCCTTGAAGGAGGCATAATTTACCAGAAATTAATATAGTAGAAACGGTGCCATTGGCACCATGATTCACTTACATGTATCTCAAAATAAGTATTTAATCAGTGGTAGAGTGTTTTCTTAAAACTAGTTCACACCCCCTAGTCAAGAGTCAGATACAGCCATTATCAACCCATTATACATTTCTGTTGTGGTTTCTTTCTGTGAACACTGTATATTGAGGAACATAAGCTATATTTGGGCTTTTGGATTTTCTTTTCTAATAATCATAATTGGAGGTTCATTTAATGACCGATTTTACAGCATGTTATTTGTAGGTATGTTCATACCTATGTAACACATTCTTATATACTTTATTTTAAATATCTCACAATTGAAGGACTTATGGCAGCCTCCAGTTTGAAAATATTGCAAATAACAGCTGCTAAAAGAATCTGTGAAAATTAAAAAAAAAATCATTAGTTTATTTTTTAAATGCTGTTCCACTGAGTATAGGGTACAATAGACAGACTACATATTTCATTTATACATTTCAAAAGGACTAATAAATCTAGAGAAAATGTCTTAAATGAGAATGGACAGTGATAATTGTGAAATCACCACTCTCAGAATTGACTTCAACCCATCTATCTATGGCTTTGCAAGGTTATGTAAGAGGAAGTTCTCTTAGAATCACCATGGACTTATGCTCTTTGTACTTGTTCGTTAGATTAGTAACTTAAGTTGTGTCCACCCTTTCTAAAGCACTGTCACACAAGATAACTTCAGACAATCCTCCTTCTAGTTTTGCACTGTTACTCTGTAACAGTTTCCTCTGAGATTGAAGCATTCCAGTCCTCAGGAACTCTCTTTCAGCAGGAAGAGAAACAACTCAAAATAGCATCAAGAGTCCCTGAAAGTAACCAGATTTTCTAGGCTCTTTCTTCCAAAGAATAAACAAGGCAAGCAGCTTGTGTGACTCACTCTCAAACGAGCCAAGATACAAAAACTAAAACCCAGCCCAGCTATGTGGAATAGATGTCGATCAACTGAATCCCTTGGGAAGGAGTCTCTATCCAACATGCTGAGCTGCCTCAAAGGAGTGCAATGTGCTCCAGGTTCCCAAAATTTGTGTGCTGTTGCCAGTCCTAGGGTGGACTTTGATGATGCAACTGTTTTTGAATCATTTGTTCTCCTGTGAGTAAGCTCTCACCAGTACTCCTGTAAGTAACTCCAATAAAACTCACTGTTTTAACAACTGTAATTGTGTGGTAGACATACTTTGGTCTGTTTTGGGCTTTCTACCTGGGGTAAGAAGCAGAAGTTTTGTAATACAACTATTTCCTGAGTTTACTTAAAAGTTTATCAACAATTAACATATAAGGCAAATAATTATAACTTTCAAGTTCTTTGTAAAGTGCATATTTTACAGACTCAGGACTAAGTTGGTGCAATAATTATAACTTCCAAAGGTCCCATAGACACCCCTCTTCTCAAACATCTGAGGCTATAGCCAAAAGTAATAATTATAATCTCCAAAGGTACCATAGACACCCTTCTCCTCAAACACTTAAGGCTATAGCCAAGAGTGTTAGCTTCTCTTGTGAGTCTGGGTCCATTCTGAGATTCACCAATCTAACTTAAGTTTTGTTTTTCGAAAAAATAGAGGCTTTTTATTTTTTTAAGAAATAAATTGCCAGGAAGAAACCAGAAAGAGTTCTATAGTTAAGGCCTATAGTCAGCTATGGACAGTCCAAGGAATAGGAAGACAAAAGCACAAAGGTATAATTTTGGGAAGCCAAATTAACTCATTTCCTGTCTGGGTGCAGCTAAGGATTGATTATGTAGCAGACACCCAGTAGGTGTCTCAGCCATCCAAGCAAGCAATCATTTCATGCAAAAGTGAAACTTGGCAATTAGCCCGTTTAATCTTGTGACCCATTACTTTGTAAGAAAAACTGAAGCAGTGAAATATTTAACAACAATTAACAGTTCTTAATAATAGCCTAACTGTAAAGGGAGGTTGTCTTTCTTAGGCAAGTTAGCTGACAGGGTACATTCAAGATAGGAGCAATGTCCTCATGGCTTCTACAAGCTAAAACCAATTTTGTTTTTACAAACCTTTACAGTCCAGTAAATCATCATCTAAACAGAATGTCCACCATCACACTTCTCATATTCTGATGGTGAATCCTTGTTGAAGATACCAATCGTATAGTCAATGTGAAGAGACACAGGGGGCCCGCCTCTGCACTTTCCTGCTTTGTGGGGCTAAAGAAGTTAAGGCTCCTTCCCTCCTCCCTTCATAGAAGCCTCTGTCCTTTGGAGAGGACCAGGAACCTGAGACTAGATATGTCTTGGATCTTGTGAAAGCATACTGCTCTTATTCCACTAAAGGAACACGACAAAAAGATGACTCCTAATGACATATTGTTCTACCCATAGATCGGTTCCTTGATCAATTCACTTCAGGGAAGTTTCCTGTAGAAGATGTTAAGTGACAAATTGATCCACAGCTAGTAATGTGCAGGGAGAGATGAAGTCCTCCTGGCTTGGGGTTCTATGAGAAAGAGGAGGCAGAAACACTGTAAGAACCAGTGTTGATTGATGACTCTAAGGAAACAGTGTCTTCCAAACACAATAGAACTGATGTACATATGAAATCAGAGTGACTGTGGAATCATGCACATGACCCACACAGGCATCCCAACACTGAGAGGGGTATACTCAGACTAGGTAGCATTCAGGTAGTTAAAATAGCTAGAACCTAGATTCCTGGGGAACTATATCACCATGTCTGAGTCTGGACTGATCATAGACATGGGTCACACCCCACAACTAAGAAACTATCTGCCACTGACATAAGCTGGCATAGGGAAAATCAGTTTTCTCCAGTAGGGTGTCTGTCACTTGGTATATCATCTATATTTTAGGGCAGGCTCCCTGCACAGAAGTAGAAAACCAGAAAAAATAAGATTTATGATTCTTTTGTGGGAACACTTTCCTTCCTTTCTTTAAACATTGTTTATATTATTGTTTTTTGTTTGTTTAGATTTTAATTTTTTGCATGTGTGTGTGTGTGTGTGTGCGCATGTGTGTGTGTGTGTGTGTGTTTTATTCTTAAAGATGAAGAATATAAGTCTGGGTGGGTAGAGAGGTAGAGAGAATATGAGAGGAGTTTGAGGAGGGAAAACATGAATCAGAATGACTTTTAAAAAATATTTTATGAAAAATGAGTATTTTTCTAGGTTTATATTTTCCTCCATTTAAAGTAATCCCTTTTGCATTATTAATTCATCAGGCTCAGTGTTTACACTCCCTATTGATTCCATCTCTTCAGGCCATTTCCTTACATGTATAAAGGCAGAGAAAAGGATACTTTTCATGAATAAATGAGTAGAGCTATCTTTTGTAATCTACCACTGTTGGCCTTAATACACACATCTTGTCCAGTCAAGTCATTGTCTTGCTGAAATAGAGCCCCCATGTTTGCAGTTAATGAAGTGTTCAACCCATAGTCTGGACAGGGTGATATAGGTCCCCAGGAATCTGGTTTCTAACTATGTTTTTAACTTTCCAGCACCTGAACTCTATCTAGTCTGACTATACCCTGCTACAAACACAGAATTCTGGTTTGGAGAGGCTCCAAATCTTTGCTGATGGGATTTCTCTCACATCTAGTCAACAGCACTAAACATTAAGCAGGTGACTTCATCGATTTTTGCCATTTTCTTGAGGTGGTACACAGGGAGCTTTAGCCTCCCTAAATGTCTGATAATGCTGCTTTTAAAACTGTTGCTGCTATTTTTCTTTCAGAAGAGCTTTTTAAAAAGACTTAGAAAGCAGCAGCAAAAATCCTCTAGTCATACAGACTAATTCCTTTTAAGTCACATAAAGAAAATTCTGCTTCTTATAATACTAAACTTTCAACCCCAGAAAGATCTTGTCCATCATTATTTTTTAAATATTTTTTTGAGATTATACTCTGATTACAGCTCTCCTGTCTTACATTTTCTTCTTCAAACCTTACATATATCTGCTTTCAAATTCATGACTTTTTCCTAATTGTTATTGCTTGCATATTTTCATAAAATATTGTATACATTATATAGATATACCTAAATATAACCTTCTATAATGTTATTTGTTTGAATGGTTTAGGGATGGACTTTTTGGCATTGTCCCTAGGGAAGACCACCTCTCTTTCTTCCTCTGAACTTTCCTCGGTTGACAGTAGTTTTTTTTGCCTTATAAGTTTGGCATGTACATTGATTGGTGTCATCCTTGTTAAGCTCAAATTGAAGAAGAGATGTGGAGAAATTGTATGAATTTCCTGTTCATCTTATTCTTACCGTCCTCTTTCCCCTTCTTGTGGGATGTTCCCTGAGTCTTAGGTGCAGAAGTGTTTTGTAGATGTATCCATTTGGACGAGGTTCTAAAAATCACAATTATGATTGATTGTGGATTTCTGTAGTGGTCTCTGGTCGAAAACAGAAGTTTCCTTGATGAAGGCATATGTGTAAGAACAAACATATATACAAGCAGCACCAGGGCAATCCACAACACAACAGAAATAGGCTTTATATTTTGGCCGTCTCTCAGATATCCAACCTTTCCATTCAGACCTACCTGTCTATCATTTTTTAGCATACGTTATACTGATAATGATTAAAAATAGATTTGACTCTGTTGTGGTTTGTTCTATTGCTATGTATTATGATGTTAAACACTAGCACCCATGGTCTGATTGCCCCCAGGGATAAGGATTCTCATGTACATCAAATGATGCTATGTAACCTTGCTCCTTAATTTAAAGCTATTGGTTGAATAAAGATGCCTATAGCTGGTAGTTTTGGGGTCTGAGGCAGAAACCACAAGGAAAGGAAAAAGAGAGGGGAAGAAGGAAGAAGATTCCATGAGTAGGTGAATTCTGAGAACACGGTCCTTAGGGCCAGCCAATTAGAGTAAGAGGAACTCAGGTGAAATGTGGTAATTTCTATCATGCCTTGAGTTCACCTAGGTCCTGCTTCATGCAGGCAGTATTTGGTGAGGACTCATTTTGCTCTGTCCTGCAGTAACTTCATTCCCAAAGGAGTGCATGGAAAGAATTCAGAAATCTAGCTAGTCTGTAGGAACGAGATATAATCCAGGTATTTTATTTACAAACTGTAAGCCTAGACTGGGCAGGTATAGAGCTATACTAGCTTAGTCACCCAGCTATGAAGTCCCTTGTTACTTTCTGTTTCTCCTGGCCACATGCTCACAGTCCATCTCTGAATTGGAAACTTAAGAGTTCTTTGGAGAGTTAGTTGTGTTGGATGGTGTTTTGCTGGGGCAAACACATGAAGGAGTGTTTTCCTGAAGTGGACACATATGAAAGACTAAGGCAGACTCATGAAGGGACATTTAGCTGAATCAGACATAGGAGAGATATTCTGCTAAAGCAAGTATGTAAAAGGATATGTGACTAAGGATTCTTTGCTAACAACACGCATGTATTGGTCTGCCTTACATTGTGAAGTTGAGCAATTTATATGCATTTGTTGGGACTCTATAGAGAGAAACACACCAAAAAAATTCTGGCTGTGTACTGCAATTTCTTGCTGCTTCCGCAGACTCAAGTTGATTGCATGCTCCTGCTGAAGCAAGACTCGTTCTGAGTCAAGGCACATGAAGGACATGTGATGTTTGGAGGGTATAAATAGAACTCCACGTAGTGGCGGGAAGAGAGCACTTGGCTTGCTGGTCCAGCTGGCTGTGCAGTGCTTGTGGGTCTCAGACACTGATCTTCACTTCCCTGAGAGAGGCAGAGCAGAGAACTTTTCCTGGTCTTCCTCCAAGTCCCTCCTGCTGACTCAGGCCAAGGCTGAGGCCTGGTTGTCTGTGCTAGGTCCTGTCACTGAAGTTGCTAACCCAACTCTACAGAACTGGAGTACTGATGTATCTAGGAAGTGTTTGGTAGTAGTTCAAGCTGCTGGCCGCCTGCTAACCTGTGAACTGAACTGCTGAGTTCCAGACAACACAAATGGAGCTTGCTCCAAAGAACCTTTCTAAACAAGTCCAGTTCCTCCCCACCCCCGTATCCTTTGTTTCCCACTACCTTTGGAGGACAGTGGACTACAAGGGACGTTAAAGCTTTTAAGACCCATCATTAAAAATAAGGTTTGAAAAAATTAAAGTCACACATTTCCTCTCATGGCAGCCTCCTCCACCTCTGTCTTCTTTCTCCCTCATCTCCCTCCACCTGCAACCCCCTCATTTGATCCTCAAGTCTCACCTTTCTCCCTCCACAGGCCTTTTATTGACCAGTCAAAATGGAGAGCAATGTTCACATAGCATCACTTGGTGTATGTGGGGATCTGCTGGTCAGGGGCAGCCACATCATGAAAAGCCAATATTTAGCATTAGAGTACAAGCAGCATCAGACCAACCCACAACAGGAGTGAGATTTGGACCTTTTCAAGGTAAAATGGTCAATGCCAGAGATGTCAGCATGTGGAATGTATTTTAGATTTAAAGAATTACTACACTGTGTTGCATTTATAGACAAAACCCAGAGCTTTACATAGTGGTAGAGTGACAAAGTGCCGTAGAAAAGAAAAATAGACTTCCAATTTCCGTATGACTTTCTTAGAAAAAGGACCAAGGACTACTAAAACAAACATTCTCCATGTTAGTGAGTGTACAAGGGAGGCTGGTGAGATAGCAGCTTTTCATTTACAGAAACCATTTTTCAGACTATACCGTCAAATGTTCTAAATACCTTGAACCTGAGTTTATAGAAATATTGTTTAGGAAGATAATCTGAAATTCAGACAATGTGGAAGACCCGAATCAAACAATTGGTTGTAGTAAATTATGAGGGACACTGAAGCTGCTGAACTGGAAGATTAAACAGCATCTCCTCCTCAACGCCTTCATAGTAGGCAGAAGGAAATTCACAAGCACTGACGGGAATCTGGCCAGCTCCAGCATGATGAGCATGGCTCTGGCAAGCCTTTCCCTTCTTTCCCACTCCTTCTCGCCTGCCAAAATCCCACTAGATTTCATGCCTAAAGCTAACCCCCAAGGTCTATTTCCTTATTTGTACACTTCTTCTTCCTGTGGCTATCTGCCAAGGTCCAGCTATCAAAGTATTGGCATCTAGCAATAGAAGCTCCCTTTGGCTCACCTAATTAAGATGCCCAATTAAAATTAAACACCTCATCATAGCACAGTGTTTCCCATTTTACCTTTATAAATCTCCATTTTCCTATGCATCACTCTGTCTCCTCTCTCTCTAGAGGCAGTCAGTCCTTTGTCCTCAATGGAAAGTTTCTGGGAACTGGATGTCAGATGTCACCTGTGCACACTTCCCTGAGAAGTAGAGCCTGGCTGGAGTGCAACACCAAGAGAAGATGTTTTATGAAACTTGCAATGAGAGCTTCCAGAACTAGGAGCTGCTTGTGTGGTCTGGAGGCTTCTATGAGACATTTCTGGATATTCCTACAGGCCTCCAGGTCACTGAGAGAGACAAGTAGCTGTCTGGACCTGCGGACAGTGAGTGCCTCTCTCTGCCTTGCCCAGTGACAATTTTCTAGTGCAAGAATGAGGCTCTTTCCCGAAAGGTTCTCTGCTGAAATCCAGAAGATCAAATTATGGGACAGTGCTTGAGACAGCATGTCTCTTGCTCAGCTTCCAGAAGATGCTCATGGTCAATGGATCATAACTGAGAAGAATGGGGGTACGGGACAAGGAAAACACTGTAGGAAGAAGCCTCCGACATTTGCTGTCTTTAGGGAAAGAGTAGTGTTGAGTATCAGACTATGCTAGAATTGTACAAACGTGCTGTGCCTCTGAACTGATCTCCACGCTTGTATTTTTTTTTTGCTTGTTGTTTTGTCTGAGACAGCATCTCGTGCACTCCAATCCATGATAGATGAACTGCTCATCCTGCCTCCTACAACACCCAAGCAATACGGATACAGGCATTTAAAACTCATGCCTGGCTTTGGAAAATCTTTTTATTTATTTACTTATGTATGTATGTATGCATTTTTGAGATAAGAATATACTTTTTGGCTCTGGCTGTCTAGGAACTACTATGTAGACCATGCTGACTTTCATCCTAGAGTTCCAGGCCTCTGCCTCCCTAGTGCTAGGATTATCCGTGTCCCACCATACCCACCCCATGACGTGGACATGAATGTGAAGATAAAAAGGAAAGTCTTTGCTCAGAGAACCTGGCAACCAATAAATACTTGATTTTCCTCTTTGCTCTCCCTCCTGTGGATCTACTGACAAACCAGTTTGTTAGGCAGGAATTCCAGACTCAGAAAGCAGAAAGACTGCCTGGAAATATGGGACAAGAAGGAGGATCAGGGGTTCAAGGCCAGCCTGGTCTACAGAGTGAGTTCCAGAACAGTCAGGGCTACACAGAGAAACCCTGTCTCAAAAAACCAACCAACCAACCAAACAAACAAAAAGTGAGGATCAGGTTCAGAGTCCCTTGGAGTAACCAGAGTTCTTTCAGACATCCTGTTGTAGCGTTGTAGTCAAGATCCGAACACTCACAGAGACCACAATGGGCACGATAAGAATTTTACTTAATGGCCTAGCCTCCTCCTGCCCTCCACAGGATTGGGAGTAAGCAAGTGACCTTCAACAAGCAGACTCTTACATAGTTCTTTCATGACCTTCCCAAGCAAGCAAAACTTAGTAGAAGCAGAACCTTTGAGATCAGCTTTCAGAATAAATACATTGTTACAAGTTTTTAATGCCACTGTGGTCACTCAGTTTCGAAAAGCCTTATTTTTCAAGTCAGGGCAACCTGGTTGTCAGGAGGTATTTGGGGTGTGTTGGTTTGAAAAACAGTCTACACAGTAGGAACATACATCTCATTTTACGTGAGAAATACAAACACAAATACCAAGACTTTGGAAACAAGTCTGAAATCTGAACAACAGGGGAACAAAGGTGTTCTTACTATTTAACCCATACTAAAATCAATAGTGAAGGCAGAAACAGGGGAGTCAGATTCTAACAATCCCACGTAAGGGACTTCTTGGGAAAGAACCAGTACATGGCTTTAAAATGCCCTCTGATAGGATTTGGTGAAGTGTGTCTCATGCCTAAGACAAATGCCATTTGTTAGGCACCTTCCCGGCCCAATTATTCATGTGATCTCTGGGACTAATTACAATGTAGCAGGAGACAACCAATGATTTTCAAGGCTCTGGTGGGCACCTCTTTCTGACAGTTGAAAGGAGAGCTGGGATAGCCCAATATGAGCTTGAGAACAGACCTCTGTGGGAATGTGGGGCCCAAGGAGCTTCCTTCTCATCGCTGGTGAGAAGTCAGGGCTTTTGCAAGGAGACTGATAGCTGACTGTTATTTCATTGCAGCCTGCTGACCCCATTGCTTCCCCTGATCCTTCTTGGTTCTTGGATTCCTTCCCTCCAATTCCCTTTCTTCTGTTAGTGCCTTGCTTTTCCTGGGGCCATGTCTGAAGAAGTAGGAGGGAGATCAGGCTGTATGTTGCCACACTGACCCCAGTAGAATCTGTGTGACAAGTTCCACAGGCTGAGGCATTAGATTTCAAAAGAAGGTCTCCTGGAACTGGTTGTCGAACTCTTCAGCCAGAGCAAACATACTGAGTCATAGTTCTCATGACAATTTTTCTGTTTTGTTCTCTTTCATTCCTTTTTTTTTTTTTTTTTTGGTTTTTCGAGGCAGGGTTTCTCTGTGTAGCCCTGGCTGTCCTGGAACTCACTTTGTAGACCAGGCTGGCCTCAAACTCAGAAATCCTCCTGCCTCTGCCTCCCAAGTGCTGGGATTAAAGGCGTGCGCCACCACCGCCCGGCTCATTCCTTTTCTTAGTTACAGGTTCCTGGTGCCTAGACAATGATCTTAAGCAAGAATAATGGGTACAAAACCACCCCTTGAGATGGGTCAGTAACATGACTTTATCTCCAAGGAAACCAATCCTTTACTTTTCAAATCGTTTACAAAATTATTATGATAGATAAAAACTTTCCCAACAATAAAATTTCATATGGTTACACATGTGTCATCGGAGGTGAGTTTTGGTATATGGTAAAGAAAGCCTTAATTAGAAAGAATTAAAATAGTTGAAATTTATGCTTTAAAGATTTATAAAAATATCAGACATTAGATATTAAGTAATAATTAATTATAGGTGTTAGAAAGTTACCTCAACAGTTAAGAGCACTGACAAAAAAATTTATTAACCTGTTCTTGGGAATATGCCACTAGCCTTGGACAACTGTCCTATTGAATGTATTCTTTTAGAATTGTTATATTTTGATGATGACACTATCTGTTCTGTTTGTGATTCACTAAACATGAAGTTTTAGAGCCATAATGCTTAGATGATTTTTGTATTTTACTGTGCAAAATGATTCTTTTTGATATTCTTGATTGTTTTACTAGATAAGCTTTAATGTATAAAATCTCCTGCTTGAGAGAAAGCTACAAAATACACTGAGATTCAAACTGCCTCTGTGTTTCTGTTTGTCACTGCCGCCGAATTCTTATCCACCTGGACTTCAAGAACCCTCATCCCAGGGTACCCCATACCCAGCTGGGGTGATATGTGACAGCTAGCACCCAACATGGGGCTCAAAGTAGGTAAGCTTTCTCTCTCCTTTTTCTAAAAGACTTTTTCATGTAAAGGATAAGACCTCGTCAAGAGTGCTACAGAGTCCTTGAAAGAGACACATCGAGTTAAGACATCGAGAAGGTAAGAATTCTGCGGCATTCACAGTAAAAAATTAGAGGCTTGTCCTTGGCAGTATTGAGACATATGTTAGAAAGTAGAGGTGTTAGAACATCAGAGAAGAGTTTTGCAGGATTTTATGACTTTGTACGGAGTGTCAGTCCATGGTTCCCCAAGGAAGGAAGCCTGTCTTTAGAAAATTGGAAAAAGGTGAGACAAGAGATGAGGAGGTTTTATGAATGCCATGACCCTAAACAGGTCCTGGTTCAAGCATTCTCATTATGGATACAAATTAGAGACCTCCTTTCAGAAAAACAAGAAATGGAATTCTTTACAGAAAAAGTGCCCTCAGAAGATGAGGTAACTCCTCTAAGGACAAAAACTAAGTCGTATGACTCCTCCTCATTGACAGCAAAAACCAGGGGATGATTGGTTGAGTGATGAGGAGCAAGAAGAACTGGATGATAAAGCAGAGAAATACGACCTTGCTAAAGAAGGGGGTCTGAATCGTTTTCATGATAAAAATTCTCCTAGGACAAAAACCGTTGATATTTTTGCCTTAGCTACTGCCCCTCCTACTTTTAAAACAAGATCAGTTAAGCTTCAAAAGAAAATGCTAACTAATAGGGGATTTTTAGGGGCCATAAAAGAAGCCAGGCAAAAAAGACACTTGGACTTTTGCTTCCCAGAAACAATTTATGAAGAAGAGACAACCCAATGAGAACCTCTTCCTTTAAAAATTTTTAAAGAACTACAATATTCTGTTAAGAACATTGGGCCAAGCATTCCATATACTTTACAGATTGTAGAAATGTTGGGTAACATGTAGCTAATTCCTTATGATTGGCATCAGACTACAAAGTCCACTCTCAGCCCAGGACAGTTTATAGTATGGAGAACTGAATATGAGGGTAGAACAAGGGAAGTGGTTCAGAAATTAGCCTTCAAGAAAAAAGCAGATAAACCTATGTCAATGCTCTTGGGCAGAGAAGACTATGCCTCCCCCCAGGTACATGTTGGTCTAAAAAGAGAAGTATTGGAAGAAGTTTCCAAGATAGCAGTGGCTGCTTGGAAAAGCCTCCCTCCTGCTGATGGTAAGACAACTGTATTAGCAGGAGTCAAACAAAAACAAGATGAATCATATAAAGACTTTATTGCTAGACTGGAGGAGGCATTAGACAGGATGCTTCCTCCCTCTGAAGGCTCGAACATATTATTAGAACAACTTACATGGGAAAATGCCAATACTCTCTGCCAGACTAATTCGACCAATCAGAAAAACAGAAACTGTACAAGATTACATCAAAGCATGCGTAGATGCCTCCCCGGCAGGGGTCCAGCAGCCTATGCTGCAGCAATGCAAGGGCAACATTTCAGCGCCTATGTTCAGAACTTAAAAAGAAGAAGAAACCAAAAGGTTTCATGCTTTTCTTGCGGGCAACAAAGACACATGAACCACGACTGTAAAAAAGAACTGACTTCAAAAATTAAAAATAAGAAAAACCAACCTCTGGGGTTATGTCCTCGGTGTAAGAAGGGAAAATATTAGAGAATGAATATAAATCAAAATTTCTTAAGGATGGAACCCCTCTGAAAGATAAAGAGACAAAAAAAAAATGGGGTGAGGGGCATGCCCTCTGCCCCAAAATTTAAAAAAAAGGGGGGAAATAAAGAGACAGAGAAAGGTGAAAGTAAACTTAATCCTCTGACCCCTGAGTTTACCATCTTAAGCTTACCCAGAGCAACACCAGCAAATACAGGATTAGATCTTACAGGAGACAAAGATTATGTACTCTCTATTTATAAGAGAGTACAATTAGTAGATACAAGATTTAAAGTGCCACTATCACCTGACACCTTTGGTCTTATAATAGGGAAAAGCTCAAATTATAAGAAAAATTTTAAAGTACTTCCTAGAATAATTGATTCAGACTTCCAGGGAGAGGTACAAATTATGATTAGACCATTAAAAAAAACTACAACTACATGAAAACCAGTGGGTAGCTCAGATAATACTACTTCCTTATATACAACTCCACAACTCAATATTAAAACAGACTAGAGGGGATAAAGGATTTGGCTCCACAGAAGCAACAGCCTGGGCTCAAGAAATTACTAGACAAAGACCCTTAAAAACTATAAAAGTAGAAAGAAAAAATATCAAAGGATTATTAGACACAGGAGCAAATAGGTTTACTTTACAGAAAAGAACTGGCCAGGGAAATGGCCTATAGTTCATACCACCTCTTCTCTGGTGGGATTGAGACTAGCTTCCAACATAGCTCAAAGTTCAAAAGTCCTGACATGAGAATGTAAAGACAAAGTAGGTACTTTTCAACCCTACATTATTTCCTCTTTGCCATTCTCCTAATGGGGAAGAGATAACTTAGTGGAAATATAAGTAAAATTAACCACAAATGAAAATTGGAATAATCAGCATTTTTTATAGGGGCCGCTAATGAGTTATATACAGATAAAATTTCATGGATTAACAATGAGCCTGTGTAGAAGAATCAGTGGCCCCGACTCAGGAAAAGATACAGGCTCTAAAACAACTAGTAGAAGAACAACTACAATTAGGACATATTAAAGAATCTAACAGTACATGGAATACTCCTGTGTTTGTCATTAAGAAAAAAATCAGGGAAATGGAGACTCTTACAGGATCTTAGGGCTGTTAATAAGACAATACATGATATGAGAGCTTTACAGTCAGGACTTCCATCTCCAGTAGCTGTTTCACAGAATTATTATATTATAGATTTAAAGGATTGTTTTTTCAATCTTAAGTTACAACCAGAAGACACAAAAAGATTTGCTTTTAGCATTCCTTCTGTTAATTTTCAAAAGCTGTTTCAAAGGTATCAATGGAAGGTTCTCCCCCAAGGTGTGAAAAATAGTCTAACTCTTTGTCAGAAATTTGTAGATCAAGCTTTAAAATCCATCAGGGCTAAACATAAAAAGGCATTCATATTACATTATATGGATAACATTCTTATAACAGAAAAAACAAAGGACTTAACTAAATACATTTTAAAAAATATGTTTGAGGTATCGGCCCAATATAGACTAATTATCGCCATGGATAAAATTCAACATAACAAGCCAATAATTTATTTGGAATAAACAATTCATAGTGAATATATCATATCTCAAAAATTACAACTTAGGATTGATAAAGACATTTAATGATTAGATTAGGCCTTATTTAAAAATTACCACAGGACATTTGCATCATTTATTTGAAATTCTTAAAGGAGATGCTGATCCCAAATCTAAAAGACAGCTTACAAAAGAAGCCTTAAAACAACTAGAATTGCCAGGCAGTGGTGGTGCATGTCTTTAATCCTAGCACTTGGGAGGCAGAGGCAGGTGAATTTCTGAGTTCGAGGCCAGCCTGGTCTACAGAGTGAGTTCCAGGACAGCCAGGGCTACACAGAGAAACCATGTCTCGAAGAACAAAACAAAACAAAACAATTAGAATTGATAGAACAAAAGATTCAAGATGCTAAAGTAAAATAAATTATCTAAAAACGTGGTCTCTTATTATACTTAAAGCATCTTACACCTCTACTACATGTTTACGACAAAAAGGTGTATTGGAATAGATTTATCTCCCTCATACTCAAGTAAAAATGCTATCTTCTTATCCTTTTATGTGTAGTCAATTAATTATTAAAGGGAGGTTAAGATCCAAGGAACTATTTGGCAAAAAAATGCATAAAATTGTTATTCCCTATAATAAAAAGCAAAGTATTTACAACAAACTACGGATGATTGGGAAATTACATTAGCTTATTATATGGGACAAATTAAATATTAAACACCCTATATAAAGTTTGTAGAAGAAACAAAATTAATCTTTCCTTCTAAAATAACATTGGAACCTATTTCTGATGCCCTCTTAGTATTTAAATATGGATCATCCAATGGAATTTCAGCCATCTATATAAAAGATAGACCTGTAATTATTAAAAAGACAAAAGAAATTTCCGCACAGCAGGCGGTAATTATTGCAGTTATCACTGCCCTTGAACACATACCTGAAGAGTTTAACCCTTATACAGATTCAAAATATGTAGTTCGTTTATTTCCTGATATAGAGACAGCTCTTATATCTAGAAATTCCAAAATTATGTCACTCTTGCTTTAGTTACAAAATATAATTCAATCAAAACAAAAAAGAAAAAATTTTATAGGACATATCAGAGGATATACTAGCCTGCCAGGTCCATTGGCTTTAGGAAATGCTATGACAGATTTATTGACAAAAGAATACTTTATTGCTAGTATGGTTGAACAAGCATTAGAAAGTCATGCTTTACATCATTAGAATGCATTGGCTTTAAAAAGGAGACCAGGCTAGGCAAATTGTAAAGGACTGTGAACCTTGTCCTGATGTATATCATCCATTAAAAATGGGAGTTAATCCAAGGTGTCTTAATGCTCAAGTTTTGTGGCAAATGGACATAACTCATATCCCAGAATTTGGAAAGTTGGGCTATGTACATGTTACTGTAGATACCTAATCTCATATGTTCATGTCCAGTCCGAGAACTGGGGAGGCTGTGAAAGATGTCATACAACATCTTATTACATGCTTCTCCTCCTTAGGTGTGCCAAAATAATTAACACTGATAATGCTCCAGCTTATACTTCCCAAGCTTTTGCAGTTCTGCATTCAATGGGATACAGAACATACAACGGGAATTCCATATAACCCCCAAGGTCAGGCTGTTATAGAAAAGACTCATCAAAATCTTAAGGTATAGCTTCAAAGATTAAAATCTAATGGTCATTACTACTCACCTCATCAATTATTAAGCCATGCTTTATTTACCATTAAGCACCTTAATACAGATGATAAAGGTTTTACTCCTATACAAAAACATTGGGCTCTCCTGCAGCAGACTGTTACTCCTTTAGTAATGTGAAAAGATCTTTTAACAGACACCTAAAAGGGGCCAGATATATTAATCACCTCGGGAAGAAGATCTACATGTGTTTTTCCACAGAATGCAAAAACCCGGTCTACATCCCACACAGACTTATTTGACCCTTCCACCAAAAAACCTCTATCAAGAACCCAGAAAAGAAAAAAACAGAAGAAGGTGAGAGAATACAAAATATAAAGAAGCTTCCTCTCTCTTTTCCACATAATATTTCTAATGTTTTTCCAAGATTATTTAAACTTTTTGCTACAACTAATATGGTTCTTCTAAAAAAGCCTAAGAAATCTAAGAGCCCTCCTTTGACAATTAGTTCTTGCCTAAACTATCCTTATGGTATACTCTCTGGACAGTCCTCAGATTTAAAAATTACTAAGGTAGAACGATTTTATCATGTCAGCTGTTCCAAATGTATTCTAATTAATTGTGTTAATCCTATTTCAATTAAAATTATTCAGTTATTTTTGCTATTACAAAACCCTCTTTATGTTATGCTTCCTGTAGATTAAAAGATGATGTTTGGTTTGATAATATAGCTTTGTAAACACTTAAAAGAGTTAATGAGCTAATTAGACCAAAGCATTTTTCTACAACTTTAGTTTTAGACATTTTAGACTTTAGTTTTAATAGTCATCCTTATCTCACTTACAGTTTCAACAGTGACAATAGTTTCAGGTATAAACACTGCACATTTAAGTAAAAATGTGTCTTTAATACTTAAAAGACAACAAATTATAGATAAAAAATTAGAAGTAAACTTGATGCTTTAGAAGATGTAGTTTTGACATTAGTACAAGAGGTGGAAAATATTAAAGTTCAGCTTTCTACCAAGTGATATGCCAGCTTTTGATGCATATGTGTAATGCCATTATCTTATAATAAAAGTCACAATTAAAAGTATTACTAAAAAATTTGTTGGAAATTTAGAAAGACAATGATATCACTTATGATTTGGCTCAATTACAAGCCCATATCTCCACTATGAGCAAAACACATGTTAAATCTGCTGACATAGAGAATCTGGTTCAGTCTATTAGCCTTGGTTTATGGTCTTTAAACCCTGTTAGTTGGCTACATTAGATCATTGTTGTCGCCATGGCTACAAGAATAATTCTTCTTCTCCTTATTTTTCCAGTCATCTTCTGACTAATCTTTTCCTCTATTTCTACAGCCAAAAGAGAGAGAGAGAGAGAGAGAGAGAGAGAGAGAGAGAGAGAGAGAGAGAGAGAGATTACACTGACCCCAGTAAAATCTGTGTGACAAGTTCCACAGACTGAGACATTAGACTTTAAAAGAAGGAGGTCTCCTAAAACTAGTTATAGAGCTCTCAGCCAAAAACAAAAACAAAAACAAAAAACAAAAAACAAAAAACAAAAAACAAACCAAAAAACCATATTGAGCCATAGTTCTCATGGCAATTTTTCTGTTTTGTTCTCTTTTATTCCTTTTCTTAGTTACAGGTTCCTGGTAGCCTAGACAATGATCTTAAGCAAGAATAATGAGTACAAAACCACCCCTTGAGATGGGTCACTAACATGACCTTATCTCTAGAGAAACCAATCCCTTACTTTTCAAATCGTTTACAAAATTATTATGATAGATAAAAACTTTCCCAACAATAAAATTTCATATGGCTACACGTGTGTCATCGGAGGTGAGTTTTGGTATATGGTAAAGAAAACCTTAATTAGAAAGAATTAAAATAGCTTAAATTTATACTTTGAAGATTTATAAAAAAAAAATTAGACATTAGATGTTAAGCAATAATTAATTATAGGGGCTAGAAAGTTAGCTCAGCAGTTAAGAGCACTGACCATAAAGATTTATTAACCTGTTCTTGGGAATATGCCACTAGCCTTGGACAACTGCCCTATTGAATGTATTCTTTTAGAATTGTTATATTTTGATGATGACACTATCTGTTCTGTTTGTGATTCACTAAACATGAAGTTTTAGAATAGATGATTTTTGTATTTTACTGTGCAAAATGATTCTTTTTTATATTCTTGATTGTTTTGCTAGATAAGCTTTAATGTATAAAAATCTCCTGCTTGAGAGCTACAAAATACACTGAGATTCGAACTGCCTCTGTGTTTGTTTCTGTTTGTCACCACCAAATCCTTACCCACCTAGACTTTGAGAACCCTCACCCCAGAAACCCCCCATACTAGGCTGGGTTGCTCCTTGACAGTCTTTAACTAACCAACTAGGCTCAGTTCCCTCCTCTCTTTCCCCCATTCCAGGGCAGAGATGCACTTCATGCAGCCTGACCACACACTCACCGTCAGAAGGGCACCACTTTGCCAACTCAGTGGCTCTGGAGTACAGAAGACCTGGCTCTGGGAATAATGGATCCTTACGTGTGTCCTATAGGATGTTCTGTCCTTTCTAATTTATATCATACCAACATGGCCAATTCCTGAGGATATGGGAATCATTGGAAAGCACTTCTATTCTGATCACAGTTCAATAAACAATTTAGAGACTGTGCCCCTCCCATCCTAGCTAGGGTTAAGAGATCATCTATCCTACATAACCCAGATATAGGCATTGAGGACTAAGTTAGTTTAAGAGTTTGGGCTATAGAATTTCAAAGACACATCTCTCCCAACACCTGCTGGGTACCTAGGAATTATCTGATACATACATAGTGAACTATTATTAAGCCTTGTCTCCAACCTTTCTCATCTGTTGGACTCAATCCCTTTAACCAGCTATATATACCCTTCAGTTAGCACTTGTGTCCTGAGAGTGAGAGACTACACCCCAAGTCAAGCTTTTTACAGAGGCTTAGCCTCTCCAACCTGCTGTGTTGTTTTGCCTTGGCTAGAAATATGCGGAGCAGCAGGCTGCCTCTACTTCTGCAAAACAAAAGCTTTCGTTTGGTATTTTTTTTTTTTTTTTTTTTTTGCACACTGAGATGTCTTGAGCCTCTGTTTTACAATAGACACAGTCTTCAGCTCAGATTCCAGGGCTGGCAAACACTAAGTTGATCAGCCCTCTTGAACAGGCATGGCACTGTCAACCACCTGTGTGAGTATATGTGTGTGTGTGTGTGTGTGTGTGTGTGTGCAAGGTTTTCATGAATGAGGGTTGGAGCTTCCACCCTCATTCACCACACATGTGTATGTGTAAGGTTTGTATTTGTGGTGGGTTGGAACATTGTTCTTTCTATCCAGCAACTGTGTGTGTGTGTGTGTGTGTGTGTGTGTGTGTGTGTGTGTGTGAGGTTTGTGGGAATGGTGGCTGAGTCACTTTTCCATCCACCCATCACCTATGTGTATGTATGCATATGTGTAAAGCTTGTCTGGGTATGTGTTGGAGCTTGCTCCATCCACCTATTGTGTGTATTTATGTATCTATCTGAGAAATGTTTGAAGCCTGCTTGCTGGAGCTTGGCTCTAACCAATCTATGTGTGAATGTCTGTCTGTCTGTCTATAGGTCTGTATGCATGTAAGTATGTGTGTTTGTATGCATGTATGTTTGTGTGTATGAAGTTACTGGACTCTGTCTTTTGTTTCATCCACTCTGTGTATGTGTATGTTGTGTGTGTGTGTATGTGTGTGTGTGTGTGTGTGTGTGAGAGAGAGAGAGAGAGAGAGAGAGACAGACAGACAGACAGACAGACAGACAGACAGAGAATTTTCTCTCTTGTCTTTCTTGCAGGCCCCTTGTTAAAAGAGTTCTTAGTTTTTCCATTACCCTCAGGTAGTGCCATTCTCAGTAATTTAAACTTTGTTTCCTCATAAAAAAGTCTGTGGAGTAATTTCTCTAATTGCTGGCTGCCTTTAGCAGCGGCATCTGTAGGTATCTGGATCCACCCCTGTCAGCAGCTCTATGTACTGATCTGCAATGTCTGCTTGCCTCAGTTTGCCTATGGATGCCAAAGCTGGTCTTTGGCAAGTAAGTACACAGATTTCCTAATGGTGCTCTCAATATTAGTTCCTGTTAGAGTCCATAACTAAAGAGATATCAGAGTTAACTCTTATGTTTCTTTAATGTGATAGATGTTCCTTGTATTTTTTTAAACTTGGAAAATATTCTGATAATTGTTAAATGTAAATTATTGATTTTTAATCATGCATATGTTTTAACTTTTGAGATTTGCTTATGATTCATAAAGTTTCTAATTTCAACACTAATGTCCAAATGACAAAAGAAAAAAGTAAAACGACATTAGGGGCAGAAGAATAATTTGGGTCATAGATGTTGGAATGGAAGTACTTAGTAGAACGCCTTGAGTGAGAAGAAAAGAGTGGCTGCATCTCTTAGTGACCCACATGGTAGAAACAGGCTCAGCACCATAACAGGTGTGAGTGAAGCTTCTCAAGAACTGTTGCCTGGGTGGGGTGGTGGTGCACGCCTTTAATCCCAACACTCAGGAGGCAAAGACAGGCATATCTCGGTAAGTTTTAAGCCACCCTGGTCTACACACTGAGTTCCAGAACAGCCAGGCATGTTTCTCAGGAACTAAAAAGCAGGAGTGTAACTTTAATTTTTTAAAAACCTATTTTTAATGATGGTTCTTAAATGCTTTAACCTTCCTTTAAGCCCATCACCTACCAGAGGTGGAGGGAAAGAAAGAATACGGGAAAATGGACTTGTTTAGAAATGGTTCTTTGGAGTACCTCCCATCTGTGTTGTCTGGAAATCGGCAGTTCAGTTTACAGGTCAGCAGCGGCAGCTGGATCCACTTGCAAACACTTCACAGACACATCGGCAGTCCAGGTCAGTAGAGTCGTGATAGCAAACGTGATAGTGGTGGCACCACCTAGCAGAGTCAGGCATGCCTCAGCCTCAGCTTGAGTCAGCAGGAAGGACCCTGAAGTATGCCAGGAGAAGGTCTCTGCCTTGCCTCTCTCAGGGAAGCAAAGATCAGCGAAGATGCAAGACCTACAGGCATTGCACATCTAGTTCTATAAGCAAACCAAGCTCAGCCTCCCTCACTGTCCGATGAGTCCTGTTTACACCCTCCAACCATCACATGTCCTCCATGTATTTTGTCTCAGCATGTGTGTCTGACTCAGATGACATCACACTGCCACTCAACCCAAGTCCACCGAAGCAGCAAGAAACTGCAGCAAAAAACTGCAGCACACCACCACAAGGTTTTGTGTGCATTTCCCTCCATGGAATCCCAACAAGTGCAGCTCAATTACACAATGTAAAGCGAACTAACATATGCTTGTCTTTAGCAAAGAATCCTTCAACATGTATCTTTTCATGTGCTTGCTTCAGCAGAACATCCTTTGACCTGTATCTGCTTCAGCTAAATGTCCCTTCACAAATGAGCCTTAGTCTTTCACCTGTATCCACTCCAGAAAAACACTCCTTCATGTGTTTGCCCCAGCAAAACACCATCCAATACAACTGACTTTCCATGGAACCCTTAATTCTCCACTTCAGAGGAGCCAAGGACTGTAACTTGAAAATCCTATGACACATGCCTGTTAGGGAAGCTATCCCAGACTGACTTCATGACTCCCTGCAACTGTTTGTACAGCATGCATATCCAAATCTGCCTTAGCCTGAAGAGGCTACCCAGTCCTTCTTAAAATTATTCAGTGCACTACTCTGGCATGCTGGCACACGCCTCTAATCCCAGCCCTTGGGAGACAGAGGCAGGCAGATCTCTGAGTTTAAGATCAATAAAGTGAATTCGAGCATACCCTTAGGTATCCATAGAAATTCTGGGGGTGGAGGGTAACAGGGCGCCTCAGAAGTTTTAGTTAAATTCTTGATTTCCATACAAAAATAATCAAGAAAACTGGTGGTCCTTTTTCAGACCCCAGATATCTTAATCAAGCAATTGGTTTTTGAAAACACTAATACACTAGAGAAAACCTGTCTCAAAAACCAACTTATCAATCAACCAACCAACCAACCAACCCACCAAACAAAAACAAATGACAAACAAAAAAGACAGAAAACAGTAATACAAACGCTAAACAGGAAAGCAGGTATGCTCACTGCAGATGTTCACCTCACCGTCTGCTCCTGCAAATCAAATCCCTAAGTCTCATATTCAGCGTTGTTACAGAACACCTGCTGCAGCTTCTTGTTCCCCTGTTCCCCAACACCAGTGGATCCCATCTGTCTTCCTAGTCTAATCTCCCTCCGACTTGTCACTTTGTTCCACACGCAAGCCAGTGGATCCCATCTATCTTCCTAGTCTAATCTCCCTTCTCTGACTTGTCACTTTGTTCCATACCCAAGCCAGTGGATCCCATCTGTCTCCCTAGTCTAATCTCCCTTCTCCGACTTGTCACTTTGCTCCACACCCTACACAAGCTGGCACTTGCTGGATGTTGTGGTAATTTTTTACCCCAATAAGCCCGTATTTAAAAAAACATATAACCAGTTAGTAAATTTATAAGCTATTTGCCTAGATTTGGGCAGATCTATCACTATACTAATTTATTCCTCAGCTATGAGACCTCTTGCTACTTGTGCCTCCTCTGTGCCATGTGGTTCTCCTTCATCTTCCTTCTACCTCCTCTTCCTCTCTCCTCTCTGAGACCTCCCCTCCTACCTTTTCCTTTTCCTGCCCAATCGTTGGCTCTAGCCTTTGTTTGACCAGACACACACACACACACACACACACACACACACACACGGTCAAACACACGATAAAGCACTCTACCATCTATCCTAACTTAGAGGGTTTACAATTTTATACCTGAATTATGTTCTGATTTTAGTTTTTGTTTCTGGTCCAGAACCATCTGTCAGACCTTGAATGAAGCAGGAACAACCAGGACTAGCTTACCCTGTCTTGGCAGAATTTACCAGTTGACTTTGTTTTGGACAATATTTTGCCTGCAGATGAAATAGGCAATTTCTGCCCAGTGGCTACCTTGCCATGATAACCAACCTCTCCTGAAGGTGAAGATGCTTGGTATCTTCTTTGAACCATGAAGGGGGAGCTGTCAGGAGCAGACATGTCTCATGGTCAAATGAGCCTTAATAATGAAATACTATTCAGTGTCACATTCTGCGTATTTCTAGTGTTTTTGAATACTGCCCATCTATGTAAAGTATATCTGAACTATTAAACATTAACTACTCTTAACCATTTCTATTTGAGTAAACTGAAAAAGCTTTATTATGAATCAGAATCTAACATAACCATGAGTTTGCTATATGGCAAACTGTGTTATTAATTATCCTAAACAGTTTGTAATAACAACTATTAGAAGGACTAGGTCAAAGCCTTGTATTATTAAATGAGTTGCATAGTTGCAATGCCTAACTAAGAGTAACAATAATAATTTCAAATTTTGTATCAATATACAGATTTATACCAATCAAAACTTTAATTCTATATCAATATGCAAATAAATTCTGCACCAATGTAAGAAATTATAACTTCAATTTTGCATCAGTTATGAAGATTTCTATCAATGTAAGATTGTGGCTATGCAATGTTTTGTTTAAGAGTAAATTTGATTACCTATCCCTATTTGTCTATCCCTCTATTTTCCATGCTATTATTATATTTCTCCTTTTCTCTTCCAGCCCCTTTTCCTTTACTTAAGAAAGAAGAATAGAGAAAGGCAGATTTCTGAGTTCGAGGCCAGTCTGGTCTACAGAGTGAGTTCCAAGACAGCCAGGGCTATACAGAGAAACTCTGTCTCAAAAAACTGAAAAGAGAGAGAGAGAGAGAGAGAGAGAGAGAGAGAGAGAGAGAGAGAGAGAGAGAGAGAGAGAGAAGGTAGAAATCCCTAAGTCTGAGCTCTCTAGTTTCCTCCATATCCAAAGCTACATTTGCAAACTTTCCCTTAAAATTAAACATATCTATAATTCATAAAATAACCAAAGCCATCCATCCATCCATCCATAAGGGACTGGAGCAATGATCTTCTTTTGCTTGCTTCTATTGTAATGCTAAGTGCAGGCTCCCAAGACCTGGTTGTTCCAAACATGACAGAGTCCAAGTCACATTATGTGATCTTGCCCCCACCTTATTTTTCAATTGTAAATAAAAATGCCTACAGTCAAAAGCTGTGCAGAATTGAGATAGGCATTTCCTGGTGTTCATAGCCGGCGGGTGGTGGGAGACCATGACAGGGGTAGATAGAAGGTTAATAGAGGAGAAGCAACCATGAAGTAAGAATCTTAAAATAATGATCATGTGAGTTGTCTAATTAGAGTTAAGAGCAGGTCGGACAAAACCATGGCAAATTATATAATGGAATTATTGGCTGAGAAATATGTATAATAGTATAGAGGATAGCTCTCTACCCAACTCTTATGCTAAGGCTTATTATAAATATAAAGGTTGTATGTGTCTTTTATCCAGGTATTAAATGATCAAATGATGGCTAGAAACCCTGGGTTGTGATCAAATATGTTCTACCACACAAACCAGAAATCAGTACCTAGAATTACAATCTTCCCAATTCCAGATATCTACACATCAGCATAAAAACACAACCATTAAGAGCTATGACATTGAAATCTATTAGAGCCCATCAACACTATCACATAAGGCCCTGAATATTCCAAAATGGCTGAAGATCAAAAATGAAAAGACAGTAAAACATCCTTTACAAATATGATAGAGGTCCTTAAAGAGAAAAATAAAGATATCTGTGAAAACACAAACTGTGGAAGGAAATGAATAAAACACAGTTCAAGATCTGAAAGCGAAAACAGAATCAATAAAGAAAACATAAACTGAGAGATCTGGAAGTGTAAAATGTAAGAACTCAAATAGCCCCTCAGAGGCAACCTTAACAACAGACAACAACAGATTGAGAATCTCAGGCATTGAAGAGAAGATAGAAGAATAGATCAAGAAAAATCAAGAATGGAGGGGGGAAGAAAAAGAAAGAAAAAAGCAAGCAAGCAAGCAAGCAAGCAGGCAAGAAAGAAAAAAATTCCTGGAAGAAAATATGCAAGAAATATAGGATATTTCTTCGAAAATAACAATATAAGAATAATAAAGTATAGAGGAAGGAGGAGAAGAAACTCAGGTCCAAAATAAAGAAAATATTCTCAACAAAATTATAGAAGTGCTGGGAGACTCCCAGCCCAGAGAGGGTAGTGGTGAGGGCATTGAGTAGGACTCTGATGATGGCTTTGAAAACTGAGGGTCTCAGGGCTTTCTAGCTCTCTAACTTTACTGAAATGCTGATGACAACTTCTAAAATGTTCTAAAAACTTTCTTGCTCTTTCTGGGGGTAAAAGACTGCTGCCTTAGGTGATTAACACTTGCAGCCTAACAGCAGAGAACTAAGCAATGTGGCCTTTGTTCTATCTCAGCAGGAAATGCTGGGCTCTAACTTTCGGCCTGCTATTTGGAGGTCTCAGGAAGAAAATGTGCCACTTAAAGAACTGGTTATAGATTTTATTGCTAAGTTGTAAAAAGTTTCCTATGAAATCTATAAGGGGGAAAAGCAGAAAGATCCTAAGTGGGGAAAGGGAAAAATTCTTCTAGTTGGGAAAAGGGAGGGAGGGAGAGGGAGAGAGAGAGAGAGACAGAGAGACAGAAAGACAGAGAGACAGAGACCGAGACAGAAAGAGAGAGTCCCCTTTCTTCTTGTCTTCAGTACTTATACATCTTTCAGAGTACCTGATCATATGTTACAAAGTTCATCACAAGTTCGCATAACAAATCAAGTCATAAATTGAAATGGAAGTTTACAACAGAGAATGTTTACATGTATATCCATTCAGAGTAATTATCTATCTAAACATCTATTACCTGTCTCTCAGCTCTACAGGTTCATGGAAGGTTTAAAACAATAACTAAGTTATTAGTGAAGTTTTGTATAGATAAGCCCAGTCAATATTTTATCTTCTGTCCTAGTGCCTATAATAAATCATTAGTTCTCTTTTTATGACCTTTGGTTAATTGTTTTAAAACCTCTTGGAATGTGCTCTGAGGAGAAAGTCTGGTTACTATCTAAGAGCCATTAACTTGTGACATTTGGAAGACTGGCAGAGTTCTCATTGCAGTTTTGACTATCAGAAAAGAACCTAATAGCAGTCAATAATATTATTGAATATTATATATGTTTAATAATAACAGGAAAAGCATATTAATAGCAGGAATCTTTCCCAAAATGAGTCTCTCACAGTTTTGCTGAATGAGGGCTCACTTGTTGCAGATTATATAATAATCTGAAGCAGGCCATTTCAGGATGATCACCTGCTAGTATATTAGCTTGTCCCATTATGGCTCCTGACTTGGAAGAAAATGTCCTTAACCTAAAGAAGAGACTTAATGAAGTAGAAGAAGCACACAAAGTATGACATAGACCGGACTGGAAAAGAAAGCCCTCTTGGCATATGTTACCTAAGACATTAAATATAGAGGACCAAGGATGCATATTAAAAGCTGCAAGGGGGAAAATGCCAAGTAACATATAAAAGCAGACCTATTAGAATTACATGTTAATTCTCCATAGAGATTCTAAAAGCCACAATAGCTTACAGAGATGTGCTACAGACTAAGAGACAACAAATGCTAGACCAGACTACAAAGCCCACTGAAACTTTCAACCACTATAGATGGAAGAAATAAGATATAACATGATAACACAAAATTTAAGCAATATCTATCTACAAATTTAGCTCTACAGAAGATACTCGAAGGAAAACCCCAAACTAACAAGGTTAACGTCTACCCTGAAAAGTCAGGGAATCTATAATCCTAGACGAGCAAAGTCAAAACAGGAAGCACACATACATCACAACAATAAAATAAAAAAACAGGGATCCACAATCATTGTTCATAAATATCTCTCGATTCCCCAATAAAAAGACACAGACTAACAGATGGGATGGCTAAATAGGATGTATCTGTCAGCTGCACTTAAGAAATTCACCTCGACATCAAGGATAGACCATTACCTTAGGGTAAAGGGTTAGAGAAAAGATATTCCAAGCAAATAAACCCAGATAGCAACCTGGCATAGACATTTAAATATCTGACAAAATAGGCCTCAAACTAAAACTAATTACAAGAGATAGGGAAGGATAATACACATTCACAGAAGAAAAACTCCACCAAGAGAACGTTCAATTTTTAAAATCTATGCCCACTCACTCACGAGTATAGCTTCAATCACATATTGACACTCACACTGAAAGTGGGAGACTTCAATGCCTCATTCTCACCACTAGATAGGTTATCCAGGCAAAAACTACAAAATATATAGGTATAACTGTAAATGCTGTCCTATAAGAGTGATCTCCACTTAGGAGGGCTCAGCGGTCAAACGCAGCACATAGGGAAGCAGAAGTGTGGTGTTGTTGCGACTCCTTCTGGCCAAAGGTAGTTATGTACTTGTCCTGAAGAAATGAGGATATGGATACCAAGTATGGGGCGCCACCTTGTGTGAGTAAGAAGTTAGTGCACCTGAGCTGTGTCTTCTCTCACACTTGCCTCCAACACCCTCATCACAAGCACTCCTCTCTCAAAAGAAACCCAGCCTCAGTTTTAAAGGAGACGCACACTTGATTTCCAGTGAGAATTGTGCGCATCCCTCAATCTGACAAAAGTCCGATGGATTTTCGGACTCATGAAAATGCTAGGCAACCCAGGGCACCGAACACCTTTAGACAGTTCAGGCCAGTGTCTTCTGCCTATTCCAGTGTGACAAAGCCTCCAAATACCCAGCTAAAAGTTCTTAATCTGTAAGTCATGTTAGATGTCGTGAATCACCTAAGCTAATAGCATATTATAAAACGCCTAGTAGGCAATTGTTTGTGATCGTAGGACACGAAGAAGAAAGTGCCTGTCATGGTGGTTGCCCACTGTTAGTACAAGAGCTCAAGCAGGAGAGCAGCAGCAGGTAGCTATCAGGGAGTAGAACACCCTAGTTTACATACACAGTTCCAGGCTAAATACAGAAACAAACCTTCGATTACCAAATACAGTTTTCAGTAAGTGACACCCAAAATGAACATGTCATTGCAGCTGTGTATTCCTTCTGAGTGCACAGTGTAAGATCAAAATTTATCTTGCCAAGAGATCATTTATGAGAAAATAAACTGGAAACCCAAGGCAGATTATAACAGAAGTAATGGTTCTGGAGAGATGGCTCCGCGTTCCCAGTAACCACATGGTGGCTCATCTGTGGTCAGATCTGGCGCCCTCTTCTGGTCTGCAGGCGTGCAGGCAGGCAGACTGCCATATGCATAATAAATCTTTTACTAAAATCAAAATAAATAGGTTTGGAAAGCTACATGTATTTTATTTAGAAAGTACAAATACATCTACTGCTATCCTGCATAGATATCCAGGGTTCTACAGTGTCCTTCTAATTCTGATAGTCTACCACTTCAATATCTGAAGCCAATGTCACTATAACTAAGTTATACATGTACCGTTGCCACTTAAGCCTAGAAAAAAAATAACACAGTTAGGAAATCTATAAAGACTTTTAGTAAGTGCTACATACTTACTAAAAGTCTTTATAAGACAGGAGAGATAGTTCTGTGGCTAAATAGACTGCTCTTTCATAGATCCTGAGTTCTGTTTCCTGGAACAAGGTTGCTCACATTCACTATAATGGCATCTGATGCCCCCTTCTGGTGTTCTGAAGCCAGTGTTCTGCATCAATATGCCCAGCTGTGAAGAGTCCTTTTATGGTTGTGGTGAGCAACTTTGCTTATCACTTCCCATCACTCAATTCTTTCTATGTAAATGAGAACATTTCTGTAGCATCTGGTTGCAGGTAATTCTGATTGGCTGTGTGATTCTGACATTTTTTTTGGCTCCAGTTGAATAAAGAGGAACCCATGGTTTTCTCTGAGTGTTTTGCCTGTTGTATGGGTGGGTAGATTGCAAGGTTGTCAGGTGTGGACAGAGTCCAGAAGGCAGCTTTGCCTATCCAGGTGGGTGTATTAGGAACCATATCCAGATGCTATAGAAGAACATCAAGTGATTTCAACTGCTGTGATATCTTTCCAGCCTCTTCCTCTATACGTTGATCTTTCTGTAGTCCCTCTGACTCCACCTGCCATAACAAAATATCTTCCATGGTTACGTCTATTTTTAAGAAATGAAACAAGGGCTGGAGAGAAGGCTCAGTGGTTAAGAGTGGTTAAGACAGCTACAGTGACTTACATATAATAATAAATAAAAATCTTTAAAAAACTAAATAAAGAGAAAAAGAAAAAAAACAAAAATTAAAAAAAAAAAGAAAGAAATGAAACAAACCAACCAACCGAACTAACAAAAAACCAAGGAACATCTCTGTAATCCTGACTTCCTTCAGAAATAACTACGGCTGTACATCCATACCATTTCTTTGGACTTCTCTAAAGGACAGGAGGGAGGCATATGGAAGAAGTGGAGCTATGCCATTGGTAAGCATACAGCTATGAATCTAATTTTTTTTTTAATTATCAGTGAGATTTGACAAATGGCTGTCCTGCTGAGAATCACATTTGTTCATTAAAAATGCATAAAGACCAAATCACTAGAAGTCCCCAAACACCTTCTTTAGATTTCATTCCTTGAATTGGGACCTTTTGTCTGTTTTCCCTTGTTTATTTGTTTTGCTGAGGCATGGTATTCTTAAGTAGTTGTCCTTGAACTGACATTGTAGACCAGGCTGGTCTTGTTCAGAGATCGGCCTACCTCCACCCTCTGGTTTTGGGAGTGGCTAAAAGATTACAGTGATAACTTCTAACCTTTTTTGGTCAATGTTATCTACAGATATCATGGTGGATGTCCCGAGTCAGTCATCTTGAAGAGGGGTTCCTCAGCGTTTGGTTCTATCTGGATCTTCCATGTTGGACTAACCTGAAGCAGTAAGCAGGACTCTCAGGGAGCACGTGGTGGCCGTGGAATACTTTCACCAAAGATAGATTCACGGACAATCAATCTGTAAGGTAAGACAGGTTGTTTTTTTGTTCTGTTTTGTTTTTGGCGTATCTTATCTATATTGAACCCTGCATGTGCATGGTACATTCATAAACCAGAGAAGGGTGGCCTATCTGCCGGAATTAGAGGTATGGGTGGCATGCAGCTGCTTGTTGTAAGAGACTGTCTCTGATTAACAAGTTCTAGAGTTTTGGTTTGGTTTCAATTTTGGTTATTCTCATCAAAAGAACTTGTTTGGGTATGGATTGGGATTGTGAATTCTTGTGCTCTTGGTCCATGGCCACTGTCATTACATTTAGCAAGGATAGGGTCAGACTCTTTAATATCTGTATTTTTATCTTCAGTGAAATATGGTTTATTAAATAATCATGGTCCCTGACTCTCCTTGATTCTGTAGTATCCACTGCTGTAGCTTTCTCCAATCTCTCCATACTGAGATATGCATGGAAGGCTGTTGAAATTGATTCAAACTTCCTTGGGTCATCTGAGGGGACAAATTGTTTCAAATTTCTATGTGTCCTCTTGGGAGAATCCAGTCTTTTGAAAAATAATAAACATGATGCTTGGGAAAAAAGCATAAGCTCAGGACACACCAGTCCTCCTGTCTCCTGATGAATTGTTTCAAGTTTTTCTCAATTTAGGATAATGTTGACTGTAAGACTCTCTCTGTCGCTCTCTGTCTCCAGCTTTGGAGGTGGCAGAGGCAGGCAGAGCAGACTTCGTGGCTTTCTTGGACACGTTTTGTAGAACAGGCTGGCCTCAAACCTGTATGAGTCTGCCTCTGCTGTTCAAATGATAGGATTAAAGTTGCACACCACTCTGACCAGCTAACATTCTCATCGTTTTTCTTTTTTCTTTTTTGGTTTTTTCTGTGTAACCCTAACTGTCCTGAAACTCACTCTCTCGACGATGCTGGCCTCGAACTCAGAAATCCTCCAGCCTCTGCCTCCCAAGTGCTGGGATTAAAGCCATGCACCACCACTCCCTTGCTCCATTTTGTTTTGTTTTGTTTTGTTTTTTCTGGTGCTAGATTTTACTAGGCAGTTGTCCTAGCAGAGGGATGTGGATCTCTGTAAATTTGAGGCTAACCAAGTCTGCACACCAAGGTACAGCAAAGAAGAGGCTAAACAAAGAGGCACCCTATTGAGAAATGAGACAACAGCAACAAAATATTTTGTCATGTTTTTAATAATGAGACATGGTCTGTTTACCCTATTGTCTGTAGAACTTTGATGAGGAAGGCGAGGTGGATTATATTAAAGAAATTTTGACTGCATTTCCGCTTTGATTGTATGTCTTTTGTGGGATAAGAAAGTAGAACTACAAATGTACTCTAGGGACTATTTTACTATTAAGTGTTTGTGGAATGTTGTTTATGTTACACGGTTGGTTACATAGACTGAGATGGTGAGAATAAAAAAAATAACAAAAAAAATTTAAATGTTTGATTCATCTGGCACTTAAATAGACAAAAAGCATGTGGCTGTGGTTCCTTTCTGGTGGCATTTCCAAACCTCCTCACCGTTCTGCACTAGGTTTGATGAAGCTCTGGTCCCCTAGGGACTGGGAAAGAAAGGGAGAAAGAAGCACAGGCGACCTGGAATGGTGGCCAGCCAAGATGGCTGCCATCCACATGTCACCTTCCATCTTGGTGAGGTCGATGTGCAGTGGAGTGACAGAACGAGGGAGTAGAAACAAACAGATCTGGAGGCACGCGCTAAACCCCACCCACCCCCACCTTGCTTCTGTGAAGGAAAAACAGCACACAGTTGTGTTGTGGAAAAGTTTAATCCCAAACTGGACTTTTCAGGTAGAAGGTGCACGATTTGTATGATTTACAGTCAGCCTCAAAGGGCACTAGAAGAGCCGGACAGATATCTACCCTCTGTGTGATTACAACTTACTTCTGTTTTGTTTTGTTTTTGTATCAAAAACCTGGATTCTCAGGAGATGTTTGGTAGGTTCTCCTAGGGTCTGGTGCCCTCTTCTGGAAAACAGGCATATAGACAGTACATACAGCACATACACAGAGAATGATAAAATTAACAAACAAACAATCAATCAATCAAATAAATAAATAAATAAATAAATGAATAAATAAATAAGGAGAAAAAAATTCTAACTTTTTTCCCGGATGTGTGGGTGGCACAGGCAGCCAGGGCAGACCGCTGTGACTGTGAGTTTGAGGTTAGCCAAGTGGACAGAGCACATTCCAGGCCTGCAGAGGCTCCACAAAGAGAAACACAAAATCTTGAGGGAAAACAAAACGAAGCAGAAAAGTTTCTGGCTTTTAATTTATAGACATATGTGTTTTTCTAGTACTATTGACCATAGAACTTTGATCATGAGGGCATGCTGAATTTTATGACAGTCTCTCTCTCTCTCTCTCTCTCTCTCTCTCTCTCTCTCTCTCTCTCTCTCTCTCTCTCTCTCTCTCTCTCTGTGTGTGTGTGTGTGTTTCCATAGCCAAGCTAGGATTCACGCCAGATTTGTGTTTCAGAGATCTTTACTTATTGATTTCTTGTGCCTAGGCTTGTGTAGGCAATAGGCCACCTCCCTTCCTGAAAAAGAAAATAAAATAAGACAAAAAATGGGCAACAGACTGACCAAACAAATATGTTTGCCTGCCCGTCTATCTGTCTATGAAGGAGACTCAGAGAAGAATGGCAAAGAGAACTTTGTTCAGGAAGGCATGTTGTATTTTATGTCAGTGTGTGTGTGTGTGTGTGTGTGTGTGTGTGTGTGTATGTTTCCATAGCCACGCCAGATTTGTGTTTCAAATCTCTCTCTCTCTCTCTCTCTCTCTCTCTCTCTCTCTCTCTCTCTCTCTCTCTCTCTCTCTCTCTCTCCTTTCTTCCTGTCCTCCTTTCTTTTTGCTTCAGACAGTGTTTCTTAGTGGATCATATTTATGTTGATATTAATTTTAACCTATTTTGACTGTCTAACTAACTAACTAAGGAAGTAAGTACGTAAGTCTGCCTGGCATACAAAAGGAGTTCCAGGATGACTGATTATATTTATCTTTTATTATGCGTTTTAATTAAAAAAAATTAAGTGTTTGATTCATCTGGCACTTAAAAGAAATAGACAAAAAGCAGGAGAAAAACGTGTGGCTGTGGCTTCTTTCTGATGGGTTTTCGGTGCCTCTCCACCGTTCTACACTGGGTTCGATGAAGTTCTGGTCCCCTAGAGGCTGGGAAAGAAAGGGAGAAAGGAACAGAAGCGACCTGGAACGGTAGGTCACATGACCGGCACCCTCCATCTTGGTGAGGTCGGTCAAATGGCAGCCAAGATGGCTGCCATCCACATGTCACCTTCCATCTTGGTGAGGTCGATGTGCAGTGGAGTGACAGAACAAGGGAGTAGAAACACACAGACCTGGAGGCGCTAAACCTTCCAGGACCCCACCCACCCCCACCTTGCTTCTGTGAAGGGAAAACAGCGCACAGTTGTGTTGTGGAAAAGTTTAATCCCAACCTGGACTCCTTGCCCTGCCTCGATCGTTCCGCTTTTGGCTACAAGGCACACAACTTGTATGATTTACAGTAAGCTTTAAAGGACACTAGAAGAGCTGGACGGATATTTGATTATTTGATTACAATTTACTGCTGTTTTGCTTCGTTTTGTTTTGTTTTCGTATCAAGAACCTGGATTCTCGGAAGATATTTGGTAGGTCTTCCTAGGGTCTGGTGCCCTCTTCTGGCATACAGGCATATCGACAGTAGATACAGCACACACACTGAGAATAATAAAAATGATAATAACAAACAAACAAACCAATAAATGAGAAGAAAAAAATTCTAGCTGTTGTCTGGCTGTGTGGGTGGCAGAGGCAGGCAAGGCAGACCGCTGTGACTGTGAGTTTGAGGCTAGCCAAGTGGACAGAGCAAGTTCCAGGCCTGCTGGAAGGATCATGTTGGATTTTATTTTTATTTATTTATTTATTTATTTATTTATTTATTTTGGTTTTTTGAGACAGGGTTTCTCTGTGTAGTCCTGGCTGTCCTGGGACTCACTCTGGAGACCAGGCTAGCCTCTAATTCAGAAATCCATCTGCCTCTGCCTCCCAAGTGCTGGGATTAAAGGCATGCGCCACCACTGCCGGGTCATGTTGGTTTTTATGACGGTGTGTGTGTGTGTGTGTGTGTTGTGTTTGCATGGCCAAGGTAGGATTCACCCCAGATTTGTGTTTCAGAGATCTTTACTTATTTTTTTCTTGTGTTTTGTTTTTGTATCAAAAACCCGGATTCTCAGGAGATGTTTGGTAGGTCCTCCTAGGGTCTGGTACCCTCTTCTGGCATACAGGCATATAGACAGTAGATACAGCACATACACTGAGAATAATAAAAATGATAATAACAAAGAAATACGTACATACATACATACATACATACATGAGAAGAAAAAGACTCTAGCTTTTGTCTGACTGTGTGGGTGGCAGAGGCAGGCAGAGCAGACCTCTTTGACTCTGAGTGACCTTCTGTGACTGTGAATTTGAGGCTAGCCAAGTCGGCAGAGCAAGTTCCAGGCCTGCAGGGGCTGCACAAAGAGAAACACAAAATCTTGAGGCAAAACAAAGCAGAAAAGGTGCTGGCTTTTAATTTACAGACATATGTTTTTGCTACTGCTATTGACCATAGAACATTGATCATGAAGGCCTGATGGAGTATGACAGAGTGTTTCTCTCTCTCTCTCTCTCTGTGATGTTTCCATGGCCAAGCTAGGATTCACCCCAGATTTGTGTTTTAGAGATCTTTACTTATTTATTTCTTATGCCTGGGCTTGTGTTGGCAATATGCTATCTCCCTTCCTGAAGATAAAATAAAACAAAACAAAAACCAACCAACGGGCGGACCAACCAAACAAACAGTTTTGCCTGCCTGTCTATCTGTCTATCAGGGAGATTCAGAGAAAACAAAGCAAATTTAATCAAAAAAAATTTTTTTTAAATGTTTGATTCATCTGGCACTTAAAAGGAATAGACAAAAAAGCAGGAGAAAAACATGTGGCTGTGGCTTGTTTCTGGTGACTTTTCGGTACCTCCCCACTGTTCTACACTGGGTTTAATGAAGTTCTGGTCCCCTAGAGCCTGGGAAAGAAAGGGAGAAAGAAACAGAAACGACCTGGAATGGTAGGTCACATGGCCGGCACCTTCCATCTCGGTGAGGTCGGTCAGATGGCAGCCAAGATGGCTGCCATCCACATGTCACCTTCCATCTTGGTGAGGTCAATGTGCAATGCAGTGAGTGACAGAATAAGGAAGTAGAAACAAACAGACGTGGAGGCGCTAAACCTTCCAGGTCCCAGCTGCCACCCCGCTTATGTGAAGGAAAAACAACACACAGTTGTGTTATGGAGTGAGTTCCAGGACAGCCAGGGCTACACAGAGAAACCCTGTCTCGAGCACCCCCGCCCTCCATATGTTTAATCCCTAACCGGCCTCCTTACTTGCCTTGATCAGAAGACACGCAACTTTTATTGTTGCTATCATTATTATTATCATTATTGTTGTTGTTGTTTTGGTAGTAGTAGTAGTAGTGGTAGTAGTAGTAGAAGTAGTACTGTTACTGTTATCGTTACTACTACTACTACTACTGCTGCTGCTGCTGCTGTTGCTACTACTACTAGTATTAGTAGTAGTAGTATTCACACATACCTTGAAAAATAATAGTAACAATAACAATAAACAAACAAGTTAATAAATAAGAAAGAAGAAAAAAAAGAAGACTCTAGCTTTTGTCCGGCTGTGTGGGTGGCAGAGGCAGGCAGAGCAGACTTCTGTGACTGTGAGTTTGATTCTAATCAAGTCGACAGAGCAAGTTCCAGGCCTGCAGGGGCTCCACAAAGAGAACTTTGATCAGGAAGGCATGTTGGATTTTATGTCAGTGTGTGTGTGTGTGTGTGTGTGTGTGTGTGTGTGTGTGTGTGTGTTATATTTCAGCTGTGAGTGCTGTTACTTTCTGTCTAGTGGACTTGTGCTTGACTTCTTTAATTTTTTTCTAATTCTTTACCTGTGTACTGAAGATAATTATTTTTGTCCTTCCTTCCTTCCTTCCTTCCTTCCTTCCTTCCTTCCTTCCTTCCTTCCTTCCTTCCTTCCTTCCTTCCTTTGTGTGATGATGTGTTTTTATTTTAATTTACTTGAAGGTGTTTGTCTCTGTCTTTCTCGTTGTTTCTCTCTCTCTCTCTCTCTCTCTCTGTGTGATATTTCAGCTGTGAGTGCTGCTACTTGCCATCTAGTGAACTTGGACTTGTGTTTGATTTCTTTAAAAGTATTTTCTAGCCGGGCGGTGGTGGCGCACGCCTTTAATCCCAGCACTTGGGAGGCAGAGGCAGGAGGATTTCTGAGTTCAAGGCCAGCCTGGTCTACAAAGTGAGTTCCAGGACAGTCAGGGCTACACAGAGAAACCATGTCTTGAAAAATCAAAAAAAAAAAAAAATAAATAAATAAAATCAAAAAAAAAAAGAAGCATCTATAGCATGTTGTTACTTATCTCATTATAGATGGTTATGAGCCACCCTTTGGTTGCTGTGAATTGAACCAGAACCTATGGAAGAATAGCCAGTGCTCTTAACCTCTGGGCCCTCTCTCCAGCTCTCCAATTCTAGACCTATGTGCTGAAGACTTCTTTCTTTCTCTCTCTCTCTCTCTCTCTCTCTCTCTCTCTCTCTCTCTCTCTCTCTCTCTTGTTCTCACTCTGTCGTTCTCTCTCTGTCATTCTTTGTCTGTCTCTCTCTTATTCTGTGTGTCTCACTCTCTGATCCTCCTGTCTCTCCATCCTTGAAGTTCAGAAAGATGGAATGGTAATCCATAAGTATCTCTTTTTCCTAAAATTCACGTCCTTCCCCCGCTCCCTCCCGTGTGTTTATATCATTATATTTGTTATCCTCCTCCTCCTCCTCCTCCTCCTCCTCCTCCTCCTCCATCTCTTTTACCTTTCTTCACCTTTTTTTATGAGGCAGGGCAGAGAGACCTAGAAAAGAAAGCAAGAGAGGCTTGACTGGTTCTCTTTAGCAATCTACCCAAGATGGTTGTCAATATAGTCTATCTGTAACCACCTCCAAAGGAAAGCCCTTTGCCACTAATGCTGATCTATCATGATCTCAGCCTCCAGGTGTGTCCCTGGTTCCCTTGCTAAACTCTGTACTGCACAAACTCAGTAACCCCAGCAGTCAGGAGCTGGAAATAGGCACATAAGGTGGTGGTGGATACTCAGAGATCACAGCTGGCCTGTTCTACATAGCCAGTTGAAGTGAAGGGCAGGGTCAGGTTGAGTTATGTAGAAAGATCGACCCTGTATTGATAGAAAAAAAAGAAAGAAAGAAAGAAAGAAAGAAAGAAAGAAAGAAAGAAAGAAAGAAAGAAAGAAAGAAAGAAAGAAAACAGATGTACCAACACACACACACTCACACACACTCACTCACGACCAAGGGAAATCAGCACATAAAATAATTATTTTCTGGCCAAAGTGAAAACAAGCACTATGAAAAGGTATTCCTAGAAAAACAAAACGAAACAAACACAAGCAAGCAAGCAAGCAAGCAAGCAAGCAAGCAAGCAAGCAAGCAAGCAAGCAAGCAAGCAGGCAGGCAAGCCCAAAGGCACAAACGGGAATTTTAACTATTCCACCACTTTTTAAATTTGCTCTAACTGTGTATTTAGTCTTTCAAAAGGGGTCGGGTGGATGAGTGAGGGCGGGCGGACGGCGGCGGTGGCAGCGGTATCGGCAGCAGTGAGGAATAGAAAATGAAACAGAAAATCCTGAGCGAAGCCCTGGAATGTTTTAAGAATGAGAGAGACAAAAATGTCGCTGCAACCCTCCCCTTACACCGTGTTTGGAGGCTCCCTTCTGTTAAATTGTGCCTGTCCCTTGTCCCGCTAGCTGATTCCTCAGTCATGTACTTGTACTTTAACTTGGGGAATGATTAAGTAAGCCTGTTTTCACAGCTCCCTGTCATACTTTCGTTTTTGGGTGCCTGAAGGGCTCGGCTGGAGTCAAGCCCGCGTTCACTATGTTCGGGCGGGAAAACGGGGGGGGGGGGGGGGGGGGGGGGGGGCGTTTGTGCCACTCGGGAGGATCTTACATCATCTTATATAAAAGTGCATTTGTTCAAGAACAATTTACTGGAACTCCTTTTTCTTTCATTTTGTTTTTTTCTTTCTCTCTTGCTTTCCCATTTGTATAGTAAGACTGGCTGTATTCTTAGAATACTCTTTAAACCTGCTTCTGTACTTATACTGCAAACCAAGAGTATTTTTATTCTTATGATATATGGCATCCTCTCTTTTCCTGCCCTGCCTCCTGCTTCTCTCCTAGTGTTCCCACAGTTCAAGCATCTTCATGGTTATCTTACAACATACCCATGGCAACTTCAGATAGAAAGAAAAGGATTTGTCAGACAGACAAATGCACAGGATAGAGAGGAGGTTTTATTGTCATGGTTCTTGTGACTTCCTTGCTCAGTATAATCACCTGCCCCAAGACAAGACACAGAAATGTTCTTGAATTCTGGACTTCAGAGAACTCAGGAGACAGTATGGCAATTCTCAAAGTTAAAATATCTCTATTCCAAAATAATATATAAAACCATCGTTTGAATAGTAATCATACAGATAGTCCAAGCTCAGAGTAGGTTCTCTCTGTAAGTCTTACCTCACTCTCTTAAAGACAGAGGGAGAAATCGTTACTTTACCATAAAACAAGAATAATTTTATGGATGAGATAAGATTCCAGTAGTAACTGAGTAGGGATAGCAAATGGGGGGGGAGGGCTGTTCTAGTATGACTACCTTGATATTGGCTCCTTAGAGTAATATAGATGAAGAGCCATGAGGCTAAGTATGGGCTCTAAAAGAGGGATTCAATTGATTAGTGTATCAGAGCATAAAATTTGGAAAGTAGCTACATCAAGATATGTGTGTTAGCTAAGTCTATCCATGGTCACAGGGGTCAGACCCATTAATTAATGCTGAATCTGCAGGTTCAACTCCATTTTATTGATCTCATGCCTACAGCCTTGGAATGGAAACTTCTTAGTGTCTCTAGCTCAGCCAGAAAGTAGTTCAACCATCAACAGCCAAGGCTCTGTTCCAATAGATATTAGTCCATTTGAAGGATGACAAACATTGTATAGCTCAGTGGGTAAAATGCTTGGAAGTACCCAAGTTTGGATCCTCACTATCTTCTAGCAAGCTAATGATGATGGCATGAACCTGCCATCCCTGCCCTAGGACATAAGAGAAAGCAGATCCCTGGAACTTCCTGGCCAGTCAATGCAGCCTTATCAGTGATCTCAGGTTCAGTGTGAAACCCAGTCTCAAGAAATATGGTGGAGAACAATTGAGACAAACATCCAGATTTGAGCTGTGGCCTCTACAGAGGTGTAAACATATTCACACATACATCTACACACACACACACGTACACATGCACACACATGCACACAGTAAAAGCAAATTAGGCTGAGAAAAGTCTCAGAGAGGAAGAAGGATAAACACTCATCTTCTGACTCCTGCTTTTGAAGCTCATTATTCTTACATGTAACAACAACAACAGAACAAGCAGAAGATGAACGAGGCCCTTGTAAGAGGCCATGTAAATGTTTCTAGATTCAAACGTTACAGGCAATAGGCAAGCTCCTAGCCTGAACAAGGAAAATCTAATTTTAAAGCAGGTTGGCTCCAGCTGGATCTGTCACTGATTAAAGTCAGCTTGTCCTCTAGGAGTGAGCATCAGGACTCGTAGGTCATCCGGTATCTGGGACGTGTGCTCTGTTTAGAATTTTCCATGGCTGGAATGAACCATGACAGCTGTGAGAACGGTATATATGTGCTCTTGACACCAAAGACAGTTGTATGGCTTGAGTCACTGGCTCTGTGTTTAAAAACAGCTTGGTGCTAATTTCGTCATCAAAAATGATTGGCCTCAATTATGAATTTGTTTCTGCTGTGTCTCTTGTTTCTGGATATGAACCAGTTTGGATTCTGTGTGAGCCATGGTATAGGTGGCAGGTCTAGGTAGCAGGAATGAATACCTTCAACTGTCCCTTCTTCCAATCATCAAGTCTAATGTTCTTCGAAACTGGCTATTGCAAACTAGAGTGACTAAGAAGACCCCTGAGCAGGGCACCAGCTATGTCCTTCAACTTGCTCACAGTGAGCCCTTTCAAGAGCCACACTTAATTAGAATTAAGACCATCTCCATCCAGTTCAAATCTCAAAGCATCATTTGCTTGGGGTTCAAATGTCTGTAAAGATCATCTCTAGACCTCAAAGTGTCATTCCTGTGTGAACAGGCCTTACACATCCCTGCTTCTCTGCCTGCCCCAAGTCCATGGCACTTTATCTAAAGGAATTATTCTTCAGTGGTGAATTTTCTATGTCAAGATATTTTAGTTTTCTCTAATCAGATAAGTGTTAATTCGAACCTCACAGAGAAAATTATTCTTAATTTTAGAGGCTAGTAATAGTGAACTTCCTGTCCTCATTAGAGCATCGATGGAAGCATTTGTCTTAAACTGGAATGCATTTGGGTAGGATGTGAGACCTTAAAATCTATATGGGGCATTGCCCTTTCCAGATACCACAGGCTCGCTAATAAAAGCTCGGTGCCGGGGATGAGTCACCTCTTTTAAAGTTGTTGGTTAGTGAGATCATGGAGAGTCCCCTCAAAAGACAGCATAGTCTATCGCTCTTTGTTCCCTCTCAGAACTTTATGGTGAGACCCTGTGTATTCATGTATGTCTATGCTGAACATATCACATACATGAGTCATAGGACATGAGAAAGCAAGCAGTTACCAGTCTGGAAGCTTTGTCCCCACTGGTCAGCTCTGATCGTGCTGAAGGGTCCTGTGCACACTGCCAGAGGAGAAAGATCACCTTCAACCTTACTGAATAGAAGAGCTGTAAAAACTCTAGCAACAATGACTCCCCCCCCAAAAAAAAAATTCTAAATCAAATACATAATGAACCCAAGATATCTCTGTCAGCACTTACCTGTGTTTTATTCCGCGACTTCACCATAGCCTTGGTTCTGAACATACAACACGCTCATTTTCCAGAGAGCACGTTGTCATACCATGTAATGCATCTTGTGCAGTGCCAGTGAACACTGCCAGAAATACCTTAACACATATCAGACTATTGTATGTTGTGAATGGCAGGCTTTTACTGCATATAAAGAAAATATATATAAAGAAAATATATACACTGAAAGAATCAGAGCCATCAAATTACAGAAAACAAAGATTTAGTATTACCCTATATGACTGTTGTTCCTCAATATGTAAATATCAAATTGGTATATCTTTGGATTGGATAAAATTATAATGTTTAGTTAAATAGCTAATTAATTAACCAAAGGAGTTGGGGTGTTGTATATCTGCATGTGTGTCTGTGTATTACACACATGCCTGGTACCTGTGGAGACAGGAAGAGGGCATCTGACTTCCTGGAACTGGAGTTGCCAATGGTTGTGAACTTCCATGTGGGTTCTGGAAGTCAAACTTGGGATTCTTGGAAGAATGACAAGTGCTCAGAACTTCAGAGCCTTCACTCCACATAAAAAAATAAAATGTTTTCTTGTAAGCATTGCTGTTTGAACTGCTGCCTTGGGTTTCGTTTCTTTTGTTCTTTTGAGTCGTTGAATGAATTTCGGCTTGGTATTGGGATGGCATTTCCAACAGTTTCTGAACTGTCCCTAAATATACTTCTGCCTTTTGTGTTGCATATTTGCACAAAGCGATTTTCTCAGCCCCGGCGATTATAAAATCAAAACATCAATGTGCTCTGGGGAAAGCACTGGCCTCTGCCCTGCAGTGTTAAATATTCAGCTAAGATTTCATTCCTCGCGTAAAAATAAACAAGCACATCCCTGTCGTTGGTGTGCCAAATTGTCGTAGTCTATAATAAATTACGTAAGTATTGTTATAAAATTATACAAAAAATTGTTTTAAAATACATTCTTTATGATTTATCATCAATAAATGTTTGAGTAACTGCTTTATATTTCTATTGTCTATTGTGATTAAAAAAAAAAACTTGGACAAATCAACCTAAGGGGAAATGTCTGCTTTTACCTACACTTCAGAAAGATAACAGCTATCTTGATACAGACTTTGAAGGCATGGTGGCAAGAGATGTACGAGAAAAGGCGAGTAAGACCTAGGCAGAATCAGTTTGAGTTGCGGCACTCTCACCCCTTGCCTGGGCTTTGAAATTCGCACTGTCTGTTTGAGGTGCTTTTGTCTTGGCTGCCATCCAGGTGGGGTTTACAGGATGCGTTTGTGGGATTACTGACAGTCCGATCAGGTGATGGGGGAATACTGTTCTACATGTGAGTGGTTCCATTGCCTGTGCTGAAATCCTGGAGAGAATAAAAAGGAGAAGCCGAGCCAAGCATGAGTGTTCCTAAGCGTGGATATTCTGTGACCAGACACCTCCTGCTTCTGACGCTGTATCTTACCAATAGTATCTCCGATAACTTCGAGCCAAAAACAAACCGCTCTTTGTTTACACCGACCTTTCAGAGAGGCTGTTGTAGCAGAAACGAGACAGTAACTAACAAACATGGGTGAGGAGAGAAGACACAGGACGGGGAAGGTAGGAGCCTGTCTTGACCCAGTTTCTCCAAAGTACGAGGGGGTGAAGATGGAGGTGGTCAGCCAAGGCAATAATGATTTTCTGAGTCAGTCAAAGACTAGTTCAGACATGCTCCTGGGAAGGAGAGAGTTCCCAAAGACCAATCCGAACTTAGAATGGCGAGGGCAAGCTTCCCAGGGAGACCAGAGCTGAGCCCTGCATTTTGAGTAGAAGTTAGACATGGAGGAAAGTTCTAGGCAGGTGAACCAGGATGTAGGAGGTGACAAGAGAAGGGACAAATGTCAGTGTGCATCCCCTCACCCTCTTTCCTTTAAACTGGGGGTTACAGCGAGCGGCTTGATGCCACTCTTTTAAATGATGAGAGAGGTTGGCTGAGGGTGCACGGTAAGGCAGATGAGGGCGTGCGGGTAGGGCAGATGGACCATTCAGCTCCAGGCAGTCCTGCGGCGGCTGCGGGGCGGGGCGGGAGGAGGTTGTGTACCTTGAACTATATAAAACACTACAGAGTCAAGCTCACCCAGACAACAGTACTTATGAGTCTGTGAGCTCCACGACTCTCAAAAAGTAAAAGTAAAAACTAACTGTACAAAATTGAACATGCATAAAGTGTGCACTCCCCAGATTTGAAGTGTCTGGACCATTGTGAAGTGCCAGTTAAAATACAATTTTGTACCCAATATGCCACAAAGAATCAAACACTCTATGGGGGTAGACTCTTAAGAACCAGCATCTTAAAAAGGATCTCTGGAGAATCGAATGCATTCTAAAACTCTTAAGTCAGAAGTGAATCTGGATGTTAGAAAATCCAAGTCTCTTTTTTTACTCTCTGGACCTTTGAAGGAAAATATAGAAATAGTTAATAGACAGAGAACTCTAAGGTTAGAATTCTTTCCTCCCTCCCTTGCCTGTATATAAATAATCAGTGTTCTTGTCTGCCAGTGCCGAGCAGAGCTTTCTCGTGTGATTATTTATACTGTTGGGTGCATCACACAAAATACAAGACATAAATCCCTCACTTGAGGCCGGCTGTCAGTTCTGAGCATGCGCGGTTTCTACTTCAGTGTGAAATCAGCCTTGAAGGTTCTCAGGGGAATGCACACTGGGAGCCTTTGAAGAGGTCTGCCATCCTAAGACAGTTTTTCACACTGACCATATCCTTATGGTCAGCCTGCCATTCACAACATACAATAGTCTGATATGTGTTAAGGTATTTCTGGCAGTGTTCACTGGCACTGCGCGTGATGCATTACATGGTATGACAGCGTGCTCTCTGGAAAATGAGCGTGTTGTATGTTCAGAACCAAGGCTATGGTGAAGTCGCGGAATAAAACACAGGTAAGTGCTGACAGAGACATCTTGGGTTCATTTTGTATTTGATTCAGAATTTTCTTTGGGGGGAGCCATTGTTGCTAGAGTTTTTACAACTCTTCCATTCAGTAAGGTTGAAGGTTTTGTTTAATTTATTTTTCAAAAGTAAAATGCAGAAGACAAGTCCGCTCTATAAGGAAGAGCCCATCACTACGAGGAAAGACCAAATACTAGCTTGCTGGGGAATCCATTTCGCCTTTTCGCTTGCACGTGGGCTGCGGAGGATGAAAGCCAGGGTCACACTTTAACAGAAAGGACAAAGAGGAGGAGGAGAGAGCATGAAAGGGGAAAGGAAGGAGGGAGGGGGAGGGAAAAGGGGTGGAGAGGAGAAGGGATGAAGTTAAAACTCTGCCTTAGGGCTGGAAAAACAGCTCGGTGTACAAAAGTGCTTAGCACACAAGCATGAGGACCTGAGTTCAAATCCCCAGAGCCCGCATAAAAGCCAGATTCGTAATGTGAAAGTCTATAGTTAGTAGTTCTCAACCTTCCTAATGCTGGGATCCTTCCATACAGTTAAGTCCTCACGTTGTGGTGACCTCCCAACCCACCACCACCACGAAATTACTTTTGTTGCTACTTTATAACTTTTGATGCTGTTAGGATTTTTGTGATGTTAGCAATTTTGTTACTGTTATGAATTGTGATGTAAATATCTGTGTTTTCCCATGACCTCCGTGAAAGGGGCATTAGACCCTCCAAAGGGGTCGTGTGATCCACAGGTTGAAAACCACTATGCTATAATCCTAATTCTTCTACAGGAGAGTAGGAAGTGGAGGCAGGAGACTCCCCAGCAGCTCAGCAGCCAGCTACACTTGCATCCACAAGGGGAAAAAAATCTAGAGACCCTGTTTCAAACAAGGTAAAAGCAAAACCTGAGACTTGAAGTTGTACTTTTAGCCTCCACATAGGGGTCATGGTTCATGTGTACCTACATGCCCGTGTGCACGCACGTGTATGCACACACATGCACACACACACACCACACACACACACATACACCACATATACACACACACATACATACACACACACCACACACACATACATACACACACACCACACACACCACACACCACACACACACACCTATCTCCTCCTAGGAGCATGTGTATGAGTTAACCCTTGGAAGGCTGGCAAAAAGACTCACTGTGTTAAAGTTAGACGTCAAGGCTCTGTGAAATTCCAGAATGAGACCCCCAAGCAGTGCACAAGGGAGGCACAGGGGTCGCATAAGAGGACTGTGAATGGTTGGTTACCTGGGCCCCAGAGGGGCCTCAGCTGGTACATCCTTGAGCTCCAAAGAGAGAAACCACAGTAGCTCCGAGGAAGGATGTGAAGCTCAGAGGGGGGACCATTCCCTTTCCACTCACAGGACACACCTGTGCCATGATCTGGAATGTTCTAGTCATCTCCTGCCTCTGGTCTACACATCCAAGCTTGAAACCACTCTGCTACATCGTCCCAACTGAATCTTCCACAGGCCTAAATAAGTCTCTCATGAACGCCCGTCGCCCGGCCACTCCAGCTGGCCTTCCTGCTGTGGAGTAGACTTTTCATAGCAGTGTCATTACAAGCTCTGAGGGCCAGCTCTAGGATGCCAGCCTTGGTCTCATTCTTTCTGTTGTCATGATCCAGGGCCTTGGGTCAAGAGGGTCTATGCATGGGCACATGCATGTGTATATGCGTGTGTGCGCATGTATGTGTGCGAAGGTCAGAGAAATACCTGGGGCAGTTTTGGTCTGTATCTTCACTTTCCAGTGAAGTAGCACACGCTGGATACCTGAGCACTGTAAATTGAACCATTTCAGAGTGTGTTATCTGATCCAACAGTGTGGTCCCTAGGCTCAGAGGTCTGAATGCCTTTATGGTGACACCACTTCCCTTGCCTCGGGGACAACTCCCCTCATAACTCACCTGATGTCTTGAGGGCTCCACTACAGCCCTTTAGCCTCCCAAGGAGATTTTTGTATGTGAAGGGGAGCAAAGGTATATTTCCTCTTGTGCACCCACAAGGAGGGACTCAAAATGACCCAATGGCCCATTAACTGTTTACCTTGAGGAGAGGTGAGATGAGAGAAGGATGGGGAAGGCAGAAAATAAACCTAATCCCCAGTGTGATTCAACTAGTTAACAGAAGCTAAAATCAAGCTTCCTGCATCCTCCATCAAATCCTCTGAAAACCAAGTCCTCCCATGCCCATTGCTTCATTTGATCTCTGTTTCTGTGACTGACATGTAATTGAGGTTGCTTTTTCTGGGGTCATCAGCTTGTGAAGGAAGATGGTCAGGCTGGGTTCCTTAAGGTTAGATCAAACGAACCCTGCAAAGCAAAGCCGGAGAGATATGTCACACTGCCAATCCATTCTCCGTTGGCATGGAACCAAGGGACGCTCTCCCAGGCCTCTCCTGTCTCGGAGACTGTGGAAACCAGCAGGAGCCATTTAAAGACATCGCAGAAAACCGTCCTTCAAAACCATCAAGAAGGTGACCCCTTGTCTGGGGGTGGCTTTCTTTGTAAACTTCTCCTATTTCTGCCTGCCATCGACTTTTGTTCCTGCCTACTCTCCTGCCCACTCAGCTCCCATGCAATGTGCGTAGTAAGTACAGGCGTGCAGACATATATGTGCATGCACACATACATGCATGCTGAGCATGAACTGCCGTGCACACACAACTGAAGCTCTGTGGGTCCTTGTAGGGTAAAGAAGCTCGATGAAACTCAAAACAAGAACTTTTCACCCTGTTTCCCCATGTCTACTGAGAAGTTTGCTCTTGTTGGCTCATTGCAGCGCCCCCATGTGGTGCTGTGATGTATTACTCAAGACCTGGGGAGTGGGGGCGGGGGCGGGGGCAGAGGGTCTAACAATGGTTTAAAATGCAATGCTGTTAGAACGTAAGTATGGCTTTTGTCTTTCCATCTGATCTTCAGTGAGCCCGTAACACTGAGGAATATAGTGTCACAGCGAGGCCTTTGCCATCGCAAGGTGCGTCTGCAGGCGGACTTCCTGAGTTACACAGCCCTGAGCCCGGAGCACAGCTCTGAAGTGGACAGAGGTCAAGGTCAAGTCTGAGTCACTACAGCCCTTCATGAGCTTCTCTCCTGCTGTAGACTGAGCTGACATCCGGAGTGAGAGTCTCCCCTACTAAAACTGAAGTTCTCATTAATACGGGGTTCCTCCCAATGGGGTCTAGGGAACATTAGCATCAGCATAATCCCCCAAAGTATCTGTTAGAATGTGGAATTCTGGCTGGCCACTCTGGCCTGTTGTTACCAGAATACAAGAACCTGCATTTTAAGTTTTCAGGTCCAATTTTGTGCCACTTTGAGGAACCATAATTATTTTCCCAGAGCCCCCAAGATTAGTGACTTGTGTTTTAACACAGCTTTTCACTCCATAAGCTAGCAGGGCAACTTCAGACCCTGTGGTGAGGGAGCCCTTTAAGAATAGGAGTTTCCTGGTACCTTGCCGATTTTCCCCACAGAGGCAGCTCCACTTACTACCAATACAAAGACCCAACCTGAGTTAACTTCATCTGTTCTTTCTGTATTTGTGCATCTGAAAGACCACACATTGATGGGGGTGGGGAAGCCAAGGAGGCTTCTGAAGTGAAAAACACTACCTGGACTCTCAGGCATGTGAAGGGAAGCAGGAGGAATTAATTGTCCTCCAGAGGGCGCCAAATCTGGATTGTGAGCGGAGTCTCTCGGACTCACTGCTTCCTGGTTGAGAAATCTTGCTCTGGTTACCTCCTTTGCTTCTTAGAGACAGTTGGTGCCCGCTTCAATAAATACATGCTTATAATTAATTTCAAAGGGTCCTAAAAGTAGTCGCAGAGAGAGATGATGGGAGCCACGGAGATGAAGTTAAGCAAAAAGCTGTCCCCATACTTAGTCTACAGCAAGGGCACCATGTGGGAAATAAAGAGCTCTGAGACTCCTCCCTCCCCTCCCCCTTCCTCTGGTTCCTTCTCCCATCTCTGTGCTGCTTTCTGCTACCTCCTACCACCCCCCTTCTAATTCTCCTTCACTTCCCTGGCATCTTTTAAATAGCTCAGTGATAGGAGGCATCTTTCTGTTCCTAGACTCACACAAGCACAGATGGTCCTGACCAGGAAAAAGCAGTGGGTCTTACAAGTTTCCACATTGGCAAAGTGAAATGTACGGAGGCTTTTGCCTGTCTTGGGCTGAGAACATTGACTGTTACTATCTTTGGCAAGGTATAGAATGAAACAGGAGTTGACTGCTCTTGAGCCACAGTACGGGGAGACTTGTGGGTACAAGGTATTGGAAAGGCAGGATCTCTCCCTTCAGGAGGTGCCCAAGAACCAAGAGAACAGTCTAAAGGAGCAAAGAGATTCTGGGCTTTGACCATGTTGAAGGATTCTGCATCCAGCTCTGTTACTTACTAATTGTAAGGCCCAGGTTCATAGGCTCACACTCTAAACACAATCCGAACCTTACTGCTGTTAGGAGAGAAAAGGCTCAGCTCAGTTTTGCTGCCCGGTAGATACAACTGTCTGGTTCAATTCTATTCTGGTGCTTCTGAGCCCCAAACCTTTGTTCACCACTGTGAGGTCTCTGTAAGACTTCACTTAGCTTATTATATTCCCTTAATTTACCCCATTTTCATACCTACCCCTCTCCTATTTCTTCCTCTCTGGAATTTCATGTATGTCCTTAGAGGGTTAGTACCTCTAAAAATATATAGAACTTTGCTTTGTATGTATATTATATTTCAATATTCTCTGATAGTTTCACGTATGTTCTTAGAAGGTTAGTACCTCTAAAAATATATAGAACTTTGTATGTATATTATATTTTAATATCCTCTGATATTCTTGCTCTATAAATCGCTTGCCACCCTTTTGGGCTTAGTGCTGGGATGTTCAGAGAGCTTCATGTTACCAGCCTCAAGTTCACCACAGAGAATACCACGTGGAGAACATCAGACAACTACCAATCCTAAGACCTCAATTCCACTGATGCTTGGTGAATTTAACCCAGGCGGAGGCCAAACTTCCTCTCTGGAAGGAAGAGAACCCCAGGCCAACTTCTGTAGGTCTCAGTAAGCCCCTGTGGCAAAATCGGGTGTCAATGACCCTTAAGATAATACTAAAAGAAGAGAAGGGGGGGACGACAACTTATTACCTAAGGAGAGCATTAAGGAAGGGCAGAACTTGCTCAGCCCTCTTTAAGACATGGTGGGGAGACATGTTGACTCATCTTTCTGTCCACTTAATTGCCCAGGTTTTACTGAGTGCTTCTATGTTCAAGGAATATTCCCTTCTAATCACTCTTAGTTGTGATATAGATTTTTAGCTCAGTCTAAGCTACATAGAGAGCCTGCAAAAAGAAAAGAATTACTAAATAAAGTACAATGACTTAAGTTTTTCCTTATAGTTAACTTTTATCCTTACAGAATGGATTTTAATACTTTAGGTCAGTTATTAATATTTTTTCACCACAGAGGCCCCTATATATGTCAATTTTTGCTCTTGTTTGGTAAATGGCATATTTTTCTTTTCTTTTCTTTCCTTTTCTTACTTTTTTAAAGAAAATGTTCACTCCTTAAATATACACACTATGCTAAGGCACCTGACACAGTTGCATGCCCACATAGTGGGACATTTGTAAAATTGTTTTTAATCAGAAACAAAGTGAGTAGCAGTGGTTGAGTTGAGCAAATTATAATAGTTGATTAATGGGCAAAAGTGAAAGGGTACAACTCATCACCAGTTTTAACTCATCACTCAGTTAAGTTTTCATACTTAATTTAAGAAAGTACTTGCAACTAGCTGAGTACAGAGAGTGCTTGCACTCAGTGGTTTGGGAATAGCCTCACACAGTATTCACCTGGAGAGTTCCAAACAATGTCTGGGGGTGGGAGGGGGGTGGGAGGGGTCCTACTCCCCTACTCTGATTTCAGTGAAACTAATGTTTGGAATATTTAAAATGTCCTAGGGAGTTATAATGTGTTGCCAACACTTAGATGCATGTGTTCCATGGTCTTGGATGAATTAGCTGTTCGTTATATCCATGTGTGCTACATGGCTTTGCCCACCACCACGCATCTGATTTTCAGGTATCCAAAACTGCTTTGCCCAGCTGAAATCTAATTTAAGACATACCCCTTGTATGGCATCGTTTCTGCAAAGCAAATGCATTCTTATTGGTTGACACATCTCTCTTATTGTCATTTGTTTTTCTCTAAGATTTTTCACAACAATTTGGAATTTGGTCAAAATAGCACACAAAAAATAAAGGGAATGGAAATAATTTGCATGCATGTAGGGACTCATTATATATGTTCAATTTTTTCTCCTATAAAGAGAAATAAATTATGCCATTGTTATTACAGTTAATTTTCCTGTTTAGATTTTTTAAAAACAGTTGATACTTCTCAGAATACATATATGTGAGACTAAGGAGAAAAATGGGAGAGAAAATAGAACAGGGAATGGTGAGAACAAAGTATAATATCCTTCAGAAGAGGTTATGAGGCATACTTAAATAAACATTTTTTCATTTTTTCAATTCTGCCTACCTTGTTGCTTGTATTGGACATTGCTGCTTTACAGGAATGCTTCTCATTTTAAAGCTTATAGTTGGGAAAACAGTTTAAAACTGTCATGATGTGATTTCCATTTGTGAATAAAATAAATGCATATATATTCAGCTGTAAGTTCCTTAAATCCTTTAGCTATAGATCCAGGGCAACTGTTCAGTACTGGACTCTGATCTCTCACGGGGTGGGGGTTGGGAGCATCCCTGCCTGACAACATCTGTGAGCAAGAACTTGCTTTATTTATTTATTTATTTATTTATTTATTTATTTATTTATTTATTTATTTATTTATTTTTATTTATTTTTGCTTGATTCACGCACGAATTGGTTCTGTCTACTGTCACTCGTAGCCAGCCCAAAATGCTATCCAATCGGATGCACTAAGATGAGAATTGTCCAATCAGACAAAGAGACCGAGCATGGTGGGCGGGCCTTCGCTGCTCCGCTGTGGCCTTTGTCTGTCTCCGGCCATCTTAGATCTGTAGCCTCATCCAGCTCAGGAGGATTGGAGACCACTCTGGCCCCTGTCTCCTGTGACAGTCGCGGCGGGGAGACCCGCGGAGGACGCGGCACGTCGGCAGAGCCTGCCATGGTGAGTGCGGGCGTCCTGCAGCGAGGAGGCAGTCTCTGCACCCTACGCTCCCCCATCCCTGCGACCGTCCCGTCCCTCCTGCGCCTGCGCCGTTGTCAGGTCCTTGGGGGCTGGGCTGGAGGGTGGAGGTTGTAGGAGTCCACAACTTGCTCGCGAAGACTTTGAGGGAGATGGGTTTCCTTCAAGAGAGGAGCCGGGTCCGTGGATTCTGCATTCCCTTATATGTTAAGGAGTTGCAACACAGCTCGGAGTCCAGAAGGCAAAGGAGAGAGCGCCCCTTGGGGACTTCCCTCTGCTTTGACCACAGTTACCTAAGAGAATTTCATGAAGAGTCGAAACAAAATCAGTTTATTAGAGTGTCATCTTGTTGATTTTTCAGTAAAGGTTCCCTGCAACTTGATGCCACTTAGCATTAATGTTCAGTGCTTAAGCAAATTTTAAGAGTTGAGTAAAATTTGAAAATTAAGGTAAATGGTGCTTGGAGTTGGTTTACTTATTTCTCTTGTCTGTAGAAAACACTGGTCTCACCTCAAAAGGATTAGAGAGTTTATTCTGGGACAGATATGAGTCACCCTGTTGAGTAGCATGTATTTAAGTTGCCCAAAATGACATGTTCCAACATGGATGTGGTTATATGAGGTTTTATAGTGAAGAACAAAAATCAAGGCATTTATCAAAGACACTTGTGGACACATCAGGTTAGATAGGTTGCAGCCACGCAGAGGAAGCCGTTGCAGATATGAGAGATTATCTGAGGACACTCCTAGCTTTTGGCTTGGTGGAAGCTACTGGTCTGCTCCATGGACACATTCCCAGGTTTTAAGCTGATAGTTGATGTTAGGCCACATAGAGACGATGAATACTAACTGGCTATTAAGGGAACTTATAATCACAAAGAATTCTAACTGTATTTGCAGTGTTCCAGCTCCACAGAATCATGAAGTTTTGATCAGCCAAGAAACCTTATAAAGTCTTTAGAATTCATTTGGAATTATTTTCTGAGAGGAGAGACTTAAGTTTCTACTCCTTAAGAATTTTCTGGCTAGGGAGGTGGTTCTGTTAGTAAAAGTACATGCCATCAAGTGTGACAGTGTGAATTGCATCCCTGGAACTACCATGGTGGATAGAAAGAACGGATTCCAACAAGTTGAGGAATAATGGCTGCAAACTAGTAAAAGTCTTTCTTTTAATAATGAAGCCATCATGCTTCTATAAGAGCAAAAAACTATGGTTAAAAAAAAAAACCCTCTACTGTTTCTAACATACGTTAGTCTCAAGTCTGTTGGTATTTCTGTTGGAGCAGCATGATGTCATGATGTGATGGCATACGCAGTACCAAGTGCCTGTATGAGCAGAAGGACTGTAGCAGTGACGGTGCCAAATGTAGCTTCAGAGAATGTGGCCAGAAACACCTGGATGCATTATGTATTTGATTTTGAATTATTTTCAAGTCATTGGGTATTACTGTTGACCATTATTTTCTGACTCGTGTATTCAGTGAATTTATAAGGAATCGAATGTATTCTGTATTCTGTGTTTTCTGGGAATTGAACCCATGCCCTTGCTCCATCCAGACCTGCTGCCTACCACTGTACTGCACCACCAGCCATGATGTCTGCCTTTTTGCAAGCTTGGTTATTCTCCACAGATTTCATGTCACTTTTATGTATTGAGTTTATGTATTGAGCTTTTCTTTTGCTAGTAACACAAAACTTACATACATATGTATTCTATGTGTACTGACACACTTTTCTGAAATTTCTCTTGACTGCAAAGATAATGAAGGTTTTTTTGGACTTGGCAGCCCAGCTAATAGTGCACTTTGAGAAAATTTAAGACAATTACTTAACCTGCCATCCCGCTGTATTTAAGTTTAATGTGCTTTTAAGAGAACAATGTAAGCAATTGTACTATACCTTGGATTTCCCACGTAGTCAGCTTTTTCAGACCTAAACTAAATGCATGGCTTTAATCTTAAATTATGAACTATTCCATGCCCCTGACCTAGAGTATAATATGTATGTGTTGTGTTAATTATTTGCTGAAATTACCCAAGAGGTTGAAAGCAACAAATATTTGCCAAAAATGTTGGAAGTAACATGTGAATATATATGGTTTGATAACATCTGTTTGTGGTTATATTTGCTATTCCGGGCCAGTAGGGAACAGTAAAGTAACTTCTTCCCATACAAAACTCTGTTAAATTTATTTCTTTGTTTTTTTTTTTTAAGATTTATTTATTTTATATATATGAGTACACTGTAGCTGTCTTTGGACACACCAGAAGAGGGTATCAGTTCCCATTACAGATGGTTGTGAGCCACCATGTGGTTACTGGGACCTCTGGAAGAGGAGTCAGTGCTCTTAACCACTGAGCCATCTCTCCAGCTCTTAGAATTTTCTGTAAAGAATTCCTCATTCCTTTCCACACTATGTTTTCTGTGCTCTTCAATGAAGACACAGTGAAACTCTTTGTTAGGGGCAGAAGGACAGCACAGGGTAAGAAATTAAAAGTTCAAATTTGGACTCTCTCTTGGTCAGTTTAATACAAGAGGGAATTTGTATTTTCATTCCTTAATGTGTTATCGATACACTGTAGATTTTGTTTCATCATATTTTTGTGAATCTTCCACATTAACAAAGAGGAATAATATTTGTGTTGATGTTACTTTCTTTGATGATAAAGAATACACAGCAAGCTGCAGCTTACTTAAGACACCAGCAAGTCACTCCTACACAGAAAAGAATAAATTCTAGTTTTTATTCCCATGTCTGAGAACTTGGGTTGATGAGAAGCGTTGTCATTCCAGGAGTCTGTGTCATTTGAGGACATCGCTGTGTACTTTACCTGGGAGGAGTGGCAGGACCTAGACATTGCTCAGAAGTTGCTCTACAGGGATGTGATGCTGGAGAACTACAGTAGCCTGGTGTCCTTAGGTGAGTAACTAACGCCCTGTAGTGCTCAGTAGCAGTTGTTTTTCTATTGATAAGTAGAAGAACTTTCAACCTGAATTTTACATTGTAACTTTTAGCTGATGTGTGGTAATGGCATGCATTTCTGGAGCACAGTGTGACTTTGTAATGCACTTAAACAAATCAGATAGTATTGTATAATCAGATGATCAGATAGTCAGAACAATGATCAGATATGGTAAGTCATCACTTAACCATATTCTACTCGTTTAAGATGAGAAAATTTAAAATCATTCAGCTATCTTGAAATATTCAATTAGTTGTTGCCCACTATATATTTGCTTTCATATTAGAGAACCATAAGTTATTAATTTCTTTTTTTTTTTTTTTTTTTTTTTTTTTGGTTTTTCGAGACAGGGTTTCTCTGTATAGCCCTGGCTATCCTGGAACTCACTTTGTAGACCAGGCTGGCCTCGAACTCAGAAATCCTCCTGCCTCTGCCTCCCAAGTGCTGGGATTAAAGGCGTGCGGCACCACCGCCTGGCAAGTTATTAATTTCTGCCCACATCTACCCCAGAGAATATTATACATTCTCTCCTCCCAATCCTCAAACCTTTTCCACACTCTGATAACCACTCTATTCCCTATTATTTCTTTGAAATTGCCTTTAGCTTTTGAGTGTAACTAGAAAATATAGCTTTTTTTCTTCTTGTGACATAGCTTACTTTTGTATTGTGACTTTCCTAGGGAAATGCAAAAGACCTGTTCACTACAGATACAGGGGGAATCAGTGATCAAAGAAATACCCTATAACTTCCAGCTTTGTAAAGAAGTGAGTTTAGTGGTCATAAAGAACCCGACTGGGCCAGGCAGTAGTAATGCACACCTTTAATCCCACCAGAGGCAGGTGGATTGCTACAAGTTCGAAGCCAGCCTGGTCTACTCTAAACGTTAAATGCTTCTTCCTCCTTGCCCATGTTCCCAGAAATAAGACTCAGACTCAAAATATATTTACAAGTACCTTGGCTGTATAGCTAGGCTCTTCTCTGACCAGATCATAACTTTAAAATACCCCATTTATTCTAATCTACAGTCTGCCACGTGACTGGTTACCTGTGCTCAGGTACCATGCATCAGTCCCATCACATCTTCTAGGGTGTATCTCCTGTGCCTTGCACTATCCCAGAATCCTTTCTGCCTCCTGGATGTTCTACCTTCTATTTTTTGCCTAAGCTGTAGGCCATAACATTTATTATTGACAGGTGCCACATCCATACAGACACAAGATATTTGCTCAACAGACACCATCTACAGAGCAAGTTCCAAGACAGTCAAGGCTACACAGAGAAAAGAAAACAAGAAACCAAAAAGAACAGGAAAGAAAGGGAGGGAGGGAGGGAGGGAGGGAGGGAGGGAGGGAGGGAGGGAGGGAGGGAGGGAGGCAGGCTTGATGGTTTGTTTAAAACTTTGTTGTCACACCAGTGTAAGAACCTGAGTTCATTCTTTACACCATGTATATTGGTTATTTTTGTTGTTATTGTCATTAAAATACCCCAGCCAAACAGCTTGAGGGAAGAAGTAATTGGCTTTGTCTCCCAATTCCAGAGTACAGTCCATTATGGCACAGAAGTCATGACATCAGGAGCATGAGGCCTGCTGATGACATTGTCTACTTGATAATGGCACCCACCAACCCACTGGAGTAATAAACACTCCTTCTGAACTGCTCGCTGCTTGTCCAGGGAGCCATGTAGATTTCCTTTTTTTTTTTTGTCCTCCATTGCACCATCTCTCCAGCCTCCATGTTCTCCTCCTCCTAATTTTGTTTCTAGCTCTCTCTTTTTTCATGACTTCCTGCTCTTTTCTAATTTATTCTTAAACAATCATGCATTATTTTTCCAGTTTCATTGTGTTTGGTTTCATACTCTTTTGTTTATTTACATATTCATACTATTTGAAGTTATGTATTGTGTAATTTAATGACACACACGGTAATCAAGCCTGTGAAGGAGGCGATTGTAAATACTTTCTAATGAAAGTCTCTAGTTTGCCCACTGTAGCACAGTTCCTCCCATGGAAGGGCATCTGTCATCAGGGAACCTGACTGCACATTGGCAGAAACTGTTCAAGATTTCTCATTTACAGGCTGCTGCGTGATCAAACCTGAGTTGATCCTCATGTTGGAACATGAATTTGGGCCATGGAGAGTAGCAGACACCTCAGTCTGGAATCTTCCAGGTCAGTCAGTGATGGAAATGTCATCAGATGCTTGTCATGGTGAGATGGTTTTGCCCAGTTTTACCCAGAGCCAGACTTGACTGTGGTTGGCTTTATGGGTCAGACAGGGCCTGAAGACGCTTCTCCACTTAAGACCATCTCCCTGTTTGCTTGCTCAAGTATATTTTCTAGAGACTTAGTCTCTTATTTGAGGTCACGTTTAGCTAGCAGAAGCATGATTTTATATTGTTTTCCTGACATTTTTTTTTTCATGTCTTATCATATTCCTAGGGAGTTAAAAAGAAATATCTATTTGCCCCATCTTACTTACAGTTTCTATTGCTGTGAGAAACACATGACCAAAAACAAATTCTAAAAGACAGTGTTTACTCGAGTTTATGGGTTTGGAGAGTTACAGTAGATGACAGTGGAACAAAGGCAGCTGAAACAGCTATGAACTCCCATCTCAAACTGCAAGTAAGTGGCAGAGAGGCAAACTGAGAATAATAGCAGTCCTTTCAAACCTCAAAGCCTGCCCCAAGTGACACACCTCTTCCAACAAGAAGAAGGTGTGTGGGCCACACCTCCTAGTCCTTCCAAAGCAGTTGTATCAAATTTAGACCAAACATTCAAATATGAGCCTCTATGCAGGGCATTGGCATTCACCCAAATGTGCAATGCCTTGTCAGCCAAAGGAAGATTCCATTCATTCCATTTTGTAAAGAAGTGAGCTTTTTAATGTCCCTTGGAGTACAAAGATGACTTTGAGACAGTTGTATCACCCCAAATCTCAACCCTAGTTAGTTCTTACCTCTTTATGTCACATGAAGTTGGACAGAGCCGGGGTCCTCACTGAAATCTCAGTTAGTTGCTCCACTGGGAAACTCAGAGTGGCTAGGGTTGCCTATGCAAAATCTTCACCAGGTAAGTCAGTTAGGATTCTAGCATGGGATTTGGGTAGGGAGGGTACATGAGCCCCAACGTCAAGCTAAGAAACTATTGACAATTATGACTGTTGAGGAAGTTCAGTCAGTTTTCTTTAGGGCTGTGGCTCCTGATAGGTTGACCATGCTGTAGTGGATGGCCTCACAGACACCCATGGGTATATAGGCAGCACACATTACAGGCAGTGGGTTAGAGAGGGGGTGGAGAGGAGAGAGGAGAGGAGATTAGAGGTGAGTGGGGTGGATGTAGAGAAGTTAGGGGGAGAAGTAGCAATGAATAACGGTCAAAATGAATTGTATACATGTATGAAATTCCCAAAGAATTAATGCAAGTGTGTATATGTGTGTGTGTGTGTGTATGAAATCTCATTTGAGGGCCTTATGTGGGAATGTAAAAGCCAAATTACTGCTACCATGGACCTAGATATCTATGATATATTTTTTCTTTCCTTATCATCATGACTGAAGGCCAGGGTGTCCTGCAGGCCACCACAGCTATTTTGTTTTGAGATGGTGATGCATATTTCAAAAACAGGAAATAGCTATGCTACTCTTAACATGATGCCTGTCACTCCTGCCCATGTCACTAGAAGTAACATTTTATTTTTGTTGTAATAGATGAATATTCAAGTGTTAATATGTGATGTCTTTTTTTTGTCTATTCCTGTGTTGTTGGACATTTAATATGTGCCTTGACTTTTAAATAACTGCTGTAATAGAGAGATGTGACACTTAGTTGGCACAAGACTGACTTTATTTCCTTTTATCTCCACATGGCCAACAGTGGGATCGTGATATGATGTGCTAGTTCTGCACATGGCTTTTTGAGCAGTATCATCATATTTCATTTTAGGTTATGAGACTTTTCAGTATTTGTTCTTTTGTATCATAGATATGAACATAGATATTGTGACTGCAGTACAGGGGTGATATTCCTTGTGGTTTAGATGACCATCTCCCTCATGGTTGGAGTAGTACACATTTGTTCATTTATCTATCAGATCTTTTGTATTGCATGTTGGAGAAGTATCTCATTTAGGCTGTTTACCCAGAATGTATCAGGTCACTTGCTTTTCTGCTGTTAAGCTGTTTTGTAATATTTACATATTCTGAGTCTCATGTTGTCAAAATTTTCTCATTCATAAGGCTGAGTCTTCATCCTGTTGATTTCTTGCTTTTCTGTATGTCAGTTTTCTGTTTAATGAAATACCAATTGTTGTTTTGTCTTAGTTTTTGGCATATTTAAAAATACTCTGTCTTCATTGTCCCCAATATCCCTGAACAGTTTCTGTAAAGTGAATATTTTGTAACTGAGATGATTCTCACATGATCACTATAATCAGTTTATGTGCCTTTCTACCTTTCTATTTTTGATGAGAATTTTTAAACACACATTCATTAGGAATATTATTGGTTGTGTAGTTTGTTGTGTCCATGTCTGATTTAAAAATCATTCCAATACTAGTATGTAAAGTAGCAGGTAAGAACTTGGCTATTCCTTTTGTGTGTATGTGGGGGGTGTGTGGTTGTTTTTCTACTCTGTTATCTGATAATTTCATACCCGTATACAATGTATTTTGATCACTGTCAACATTTAGCTCCTCCCAGACCCTCTTATATCCCCTTCTCAACTTAGTGTCCTCTTCATAGCCCACCAAATCCAGTCAGTGCTGTGCTTATGTGAATTTTTAGGGCCATAGACTAGAGCCTGGACACCCCACTAGGGGCTACTTCACTGAAGAGCACTGGCTTCATCAGGCTTCCACTGTTAAAGCTCCTCAGATAGGAATGGGAATTTATGAGGCCCTCCCCATTCATGTTGGAACTTTTGCTTCTCTGGTCCTGTGTAAGTCCTCTGCAGGTAATCCCAGCTGCTGTGGCTCATGAATCCACTTAGTGCTGCCAGAGGATGCCTGGATGTAGGACCGTCTACTGGGCCATAGGCAGGGTTCAGGAGCCTCATCTCTAAAGGAAAGAGACGCTCCCTCTCCCAGCAGGCATTCATTGCCAGTCACCACTCAGGGATGGAATTTGTGACCACGTCCCCCCATCCATGGAGGGACTTTGTCTGGCTTGATTATGGTTCACTCCTGTGCATGCTGACACAGTCTGTGAGCTCATTTTTTCTTTTGGTTTTTTTATCTAAACATAATTGATATGTCAGTGCTTATGAATCAAAACATTCATTATTTTTTATTTGAATGAATATTTGTTTACATGTATATTTGTGTATAGAACATATTTCTGCCGTCCTCCACCCCAGTTTTTTCATGTTTCTGGGTTATTTTAAAATAGCCAGTTTTTCTCTCTATACCTGGTCCATTTTCTATGAGGACTTTTTGCGTTTTACTTACTTCATTAGTTGAGCTAGTTCCCCTGCAATTTTCTGGGTGATTGGTTTTGTTGTTTTATTTGAGTTTGTTTTTTGTTTTGCTTTCTTGTTGTTTTGATGACCTCATTTTATTCAGTGGCCTTAAATATGTGTGTGTTTTTTAATATCATTGTGTTATCTTTCATTTTTCTATTCTGTTTACTTAATTTTAAGAACAGTCATTATTTTATGCTGTCGTACAGCTTAATATGATTTGAAAATAATACTTCATCCAATAAAGAATGTGAATATTTTGTCTCCGAAGAGTTTCAAAACAAGCCCTCTTAGCAGAGTCCCGGAAGTAGACTTTTATCACTGGACCTGACTTGGCACACTTGGGTGAACTACCTCATTTCCTTTTCACAGGGTATTGCATGACCAGACCAGAATTGAACATGAAGTTACAGCATGGATTTGAGCCGTGGAGTGGCTCAGAAGCCTCACTCTGGAGCCTCCCAGGTCAGTTAGTACATTCCTGTCCTACGGAGGGGAGAGGAGGAGAACTCAGCATGTATTAGTTATGCTGATTGGTCTCTTTACACCAACTTTCACCAAACCTAGCTCATCAGAGAGCTGGTCTCGTGGATAATTACTATGCAATGTACAAAACAGTTTCCCATGACTACCCTTTATCAGATCTTTAAGGAAGTACTAATACCAGGACTCCAAGCTATTCAACATAATAGAAAATGAAGGAACATTTCTAAATTCCTTTCACAGAGCCACTGTTACATTGACACCAAAAGACTCAATAAAAAAGGCAATTATAAACCAGTGTTTATAAAGATAGATGTAAACACTCTGAATAAAATACTTTAGAAGCCAAAATGAAGAACACATCAAAAAGATTATCCAGCATGATCAAGTCAGCTTTACCCCAGAGATTCAGGGCTGGGTCAATACTGTAAATCAATAAACATTCACATAAACAGACTAAAGGGCAGCAAACACATGATTATTTCATTAGATGCAGAAAAAGCCTTTGACAAAATGCAAAATCTCTTCATGGTAAAAGTCCTGGAGAGACTAGGGATACAAGGAACTGACAACAAGCACAACAGGCCTGTATAGCCAGTATCAACTTCAATAGAGAGAACCTCAAAACCTTTCTCCTAAAACCAGGAACAAGGCATGGCTGTCAGTTCTCTACACCTGTTCAGTATGGTACCTGAAGTCTTAGCTAGAGTGACATGGCAACTGAAGGAGATCAAGGGGTACAAATAGAAGGAAGTCAAGTAGCTTTATTTGCAGATCTTATCCATCACCCTGTTTTTTTTTTTTATATTGAGGTATGTTTTTGTTAGATGTTTTTCCCAATATACATATAGATCTTTTAAGAAATTTTTGTTGGTTATCTACTTTACCTAAGTGCTTATTTGTTTTTCCTTTTAAATCATAGTGGATTTTCTTTGTTTGTTGGTTAGATTTGTTGTCACAGTCTTTTACCATTTTCTCTTTGTTTACTCTGTAAATAGTTCACTTCGTACTATGAAGGAACCAATACAATGACAAACAGTTTCTTTAAAGGATTTCCATTCATTGAAAGAAAACTGAAGGATGGTTAGGTTGCATTCTGGTGAGATAAGAAATACAAAGAATGTTTACCTGGTGAAAAGGAAGAAACATATGTTTTTGTTTCTTTTGTTTTTGTCTTATTTCTAATCTCAGAGAAGATACTAAAGTCACCTAAAATTTTAAGGTATTATTCATTGCTTTTAGCTGAACTTTAAGATGACAATTTTTTAATTGAAGATTGTTTTTTGCTTTGTTTTTCTCACATAATATATCCTGTTGCTGCCTCCCTTCCTTGACTCCTCCCAGGGTCTCACCACCTCCTTTCCCATCCAGATCTGCTCCCTTTCTGTCTCATGAGAAAACAAACAGGCTTCTAAGGCATAGTTAAAATAAAATAAGGTAAGATAAAACAAAAACTAACACGTTGGAGTTGGGCACAGCAAAGAAATAAAATGAAAAGAAGCCAAGAAAAGGGACAAGAATTGGTGACCCACTCATTCACACACTGAGGAATCCCGTAAAACACTAAAGTGGAAGCCATATCCTGTTTACTACCTCAGTCTCTGTGAGTACATATGGGCTTTGATCATGTTGATTTAGAAGACCTTGTTCTCCTAGTGTCCTGTATCCTCTGCTGTCTCTTATGCTCTTTCCTCCTCCTCCTCCTCTTCCTCCTTCTCCTCCTCAGTGTTCTCTGAATTCTGAGTAGAAGGAGACATCTCATTTAGAACTGTGTGTTCAAGAGCTCTCATTCTCTGTAGGTCTCAATATTTGTTCCCCTCTGCTACAGGAAGAAGCTTCTCTAAAGATGGTTGAGCAGGGGCTGAGCTATGAGTATAGCAGAATGTCGATAGGAGTCATTTTATTACACCTCTTTAAAGTATAATAATTGGTTTTCCCCTAGGTCTCTTGACTATCTAGTCTCTGGTTCTTGTTCACCCAAGCAGTATGTGGTATGGATTTTATCTCATGGAGTGGAACTTAAATCAAATCAGACACTGGTTGCTTACTTCCACAAGCTTTGTGCCACCATTGCCTAGTGTATTTTCCCAGCAAGACACCATTATACATCAAAGAATTTGTGGCTAACTTAGAGTTTACTTTTCTCTTTTGGCAGGGTAGTTAGTATACAGAATGCCTTCCTAAATCAAAGACACTAGAACATAGGGATAAAGTCTCTATAGGCGCCAGTTAAACTTCTCCATGTTTGAGTAGTTGTGTACGTATTGTCTTCAGCAATAGGGACTTGCTTTCAGTTTGTGAAGAGCAACCTATAGTCTTGACAACAGTGTGTGTTGTTCGAGAATTTCCTTGGAACCCCTTTGGCCTAACAACTCAATTAGATGTAATCCAATCTCAGTTCCTAAAGCTTCATTTTATCACAAGAGATGGACAATTGGGACTCTATTTTCCTGATTATTTGGCAATTTCATCAAGAACATTTTTATATATGCACCTATTTTAGAAGCTTCTACTGCATTAACTTTTCTTACTATCAAATGGCTGTTAATTTTAGTTGACTTTCCCTGTATTCCATCCCTCATCTCTTTCACCCCTTCCTGTTCCCACTTAATCATCCACTTTCAATCCCCTCCATCCATTCATAACTATCAATTTCTGTTTTCTCTTACCTTACAAGATCTATCTGTGTCCCTTAATCCCTTACACTATACCTAACCTCTGGTTCTACAGCTGGCAGCTTGGTTATTGATTTAAAAGCTAATATCCACATACAAGTGATAAAGCATACCATATTTGTCTTTCTAGATCTGGGATACCTCATTCAGGTTTTTCTTTCTTTTTTTATTTATTTTTTTATTGATCATTCCATTCATTTACATCTCAAATGATATCCCCCTTCCCATTTACCTAGGACTAGACTACCAACCAAGCTGTATACAAGGAGGGATCTATGGCTCCAGATACATATGTAGCCGAGGATGGCCTTGTCTGACATAAATGATGGGAGGGGAGGCCCTTGGTCCTATGCAGGTTTATTTTTCTAGTGCCATCTATTTATTTACCTGCAAATTTCATGATGTCTTCTTTTTTAACAGCTGAGTGATTCTCAGTGTGTAAATGCACCACATTTGCTTTATCCATTCTTCTGTTGAAGAACATCTAGATTGTTTAAAATTTTTAGCTATTATGAATAGAGTAGCAATGAACATGGTTGAATAGATGTCTCTGTGAGAGGATAAAGTATCTTTTGGGTATATGACCAAGAGTGGTGTAGCTGATTCTTGTGGTAGACAGATTCCCATCTTCCTGTGATCCACCAAACTGATTTCCATAGCAGATGTACAAGTTTGCACTCCCACCACTAATAGAGAAGTGTTTCCCTTGCTCCACATCCTTACCAGCATGAGCTATCACTTGTGTTATATCTTAGCCATTGTGACAGGTGTGAGATTAAATCTCACAGTAGTTTTGATTTGCATTTGCCTGAAAACTAAAGATATTGAACAGTTATCTGTTTCTCAGCCATTTGAGTTTCCTTTATTGAGAGTTCTTAGTTTATATCTATATCCTGTTTTTCCAATTCAGTTATTTAGTTCCTTGATCTCTAGTTTTTTTTTTGTTGTTGTTGTTGTTTTTTGTTTGAGTTCTTTATATGTTTTGGCTGTTAGCCCTTTATCAGATATGTAGTTGGTAAAAATCTTTTTCCATTCTGTTGGCTGCCACTTTTTCCATATGACAGTGTCTTTTGTCATGCAGAAGCTTCTCACTTTTATGAGATCCCATTAGCTGTTGATCTTAGAGCCTGTTCAGAAACATTTTACTGTGTCAGTGGGTTCAAGGCTATTCCCCACTTTCTCTTCTATCAGGTTCAATATATCTGGTTTTATGTTGAAGTCTTTGATCTACAGATTAATAAGTATTGATCTATTTGGATTCTTCTACATGCAGCCATCCAGTTTGAAGAACACCATTTGTTGAAGATACTTTTGCTATGTATTTCTGGCCTCTCTATCAAAAAAGCAGGTGTCAGTAGATACAGAGATTTCTGTCTGAGTCTTCAATTTGTTCCACTGATCAGTGTTTCTGTTTATTTGCCAATTAAATGAAGTTTTGTTACCATATCTCTGTAGTGAATCTTGAAATTGGCAATGGTGATACCTCCTGCATTTCTCTTATTATTCAAGATTATTTTAAGTATCCTTGTTTTTCTGTGTCTCCATATGAAGCTGGAAATTGTCTCTTCAACATCTGTGAAGAATTGTGTTGGAATTTTGAAGGTAATTGCATTGAATCTAGATTTATTTTAATAGCATGGCCATTTTTACTACACTAATCCTGCATAACCAGGAACATAGGAAATCATCCAATATTCTGATCACTTCTTCAGTTTCTTTGTTGAATGTCTTGAAGTTTTTATCAAATCATGCTTGATTTGAATTTTTGCAAGATAGTGTATATTATTTGAGGCTCTTATGAAGGGTATTGTTTCCCTGATTTCTTTCTCAGTCTGTTTCTCATTTGTATATAGGAGAGCTACTGATTTTTGTGAGTTAATTTTGTATTCAGCTGCTTGCTAAAAGTGTTCATCAGCTATAGAAGTCTCCCAGTAGAATTTTTAGGGTTTCTTTATGTGTAATATCAACAGCATCTGCAAATAAGGATGCTTAGAGCTTTTTCTTTCCATTTTTTCTTAATCTTCTTCAGTTGTCTTATTGACCCAGCTATAATGATGTCAAGTACTATATTGGATAGGTGTGTAGAGGATGGACAAGCTTGTCTTATCCCTGATTTTAGTGGAATTGCTTTCAGTTTCTCTCCATTTAATTTGATGTTGGTCAGATGTGTCTTTCTTATGTGAAATTATGTCATTTGTATCCTTAACCTCTTCCAGGACTTTATCATGACTGATTGGTTTTTGTCAAAGGCCTTTTCTGCCTCTTTTGCTTTTTATCTTTCAGAATATCTATATCTATATCTATCTATCTATCTATCTATCTATCTATCTATCTATCTATCTATCTATCTATCTATCTATCTATCTACCTACCTACCTATCTATCTATCTATAATTCTGTGTTGATTTATATATGTTTAACCATCCCTCATCCCTGGGACAAAGCATACTTGATTAGTTTGGATGAAATTTTTGATGTGTTTTTGGATTTATTTGCAATTTCCCCTTTATGTTTGTGAGAGAAATTCATCTTTAAGGGGACTTTAGGTGATTCGGGTGGCAGGATAACTGTGGCTCAGTAAAACAGGAGTGGAGGGACAAGGTTCCTTCTGTTTCAATTTTGTGAAATAATTTGAGAACTATTGACATTAAGTCTTTGAAAGTCTGGTATAGTTCTGTACTAAAATTCTCTGACCCTGGGCTTTTGGTTTTGTTAATTTATTTGTTTTTGTTTGTTTTTCCATTGGCAGACTTTTAATAACTATTTTGATTTCACTAGGGGTTATATATCTGTTTAAGTTGCTTATCTGATCTTGATTTAACTTTTGAAAGTGGTATATATTGAGAAAATTATCAATTTCCTTTTTATTTTCCAATTTGGTAGAGTACTGGTTTTTAAAATATATCCTTATGATTTTTGGATTTTCTTGGTCACTGTTACATCCTTATGAATTTTATCAATATATTATCTCTTTCATTGATTCTTTGTATTGTTTTCTTCTTTGGTTTTTAGCTCTGAGTTTTATTATTTCTCGTCATCTACTCCTTTTGGGTGTGATTGTTTTTTCTCTTTGTTTTAGAGTTTTCTGGTCTGCTATTAAGTTACTAGTATAAGATCTCAATTTTTTTTTCTTAAATATACGTGTTTAGGGTGTAAACTTGCCTTTTAGAATTACCTTCATTGTGTTCTATAAGTTTTGGTAAGTTGTGCTTTCATTTTCATTCAATTTTAGAAGATCTTTGATTTTTGTCTTGACCCACATTTTTTCTTTTTTTTTGAAATTTTTTATTAGGTATATTCTTTATTTACATTTCAAATGATTTCCCTCTTACTGGTTCCCCTCCTCCCGAAAAGTCCCATATGCTATCTTCCCTCCCCCTGCTCCCCAACCAACCCACTCCTGCCTCCCCTTCCTGGTATTCCCCTACACTGCCACATTGAGCCCTTCCAGGACCAGGCGCCTCTCCTTCTTTCTTCTTGGTATCTTTGATATGTGAATTGATCCTTGGGTATTCCAAGCTTCTGGGCTAATATCCGCTTATCAGTAAGTGCATATCATGTGTGATTTTTTTTTTTTTTTGTGAATGAGTCACCTCACTCAGGATGACATTCTCCAGTTCCACCTACTTGCATAACAATTTCATGAATTCATAGTTTTTAATAGCTGAGCAGTATTCCATAGTGTAAATATACCACATTTTTGTATCCATTCCTCCGTTGAGGGACATCTGGGTTCTTTCCAGCTTCTGGCTACTATAAATAAGGCTGCTATGAACTTAATGGAGCATGTGTCCTTATTGCATGTTGGAGAGTCCTCTGGGTATATGCCCAGGAGTGGTATAACTGGGTCCTCCGGTAGTATAATGCCAAGTTTTCTGAGGAACCGCCAAACTGATTTCCAGAGTGGTTTTACCAGCTTGCAATCCCACCAGCAGTGGAGGAGTGTTCCTCTTTCTCCACATCCTCACCAGCACCGACTGTCTCCTGAGTTTTTGATCTTAGCCATTCTGACTGGTGTGAGGTGAAATCTCAGGGTTGTTTTGATTTGCATTTCCCTGATGACTAAGGATGTTGAACATTTCTTTAGGTGCTTCTCAGCCATTTGATATTCTTCAGGTGAAAATTCTTTGTTTAGCTCTGTACCCCACTTTTTAATAGGGTTTTTTTTTTTTTTTTGGCTCTCTGGAATCTACCTTCTTGAGTTCTTTGTATATCTTGGATATTAGCCCTCTGTCGGATGTAGGGTTGGTAAAAATCTTTTCCCAATTAGTTGGTTGCCTTTTTGTCCTTTTGACAGTATCCTTTGCCTTACAGAAAATTTATAATTTTATGAGGTCCCATTTGTCAATTCTTGATCTTAGAGCATAAGCTATTGATGTTCTGCTCAGGAAATTTTCCCCTGTGCCTATGTACTCAAGGCACTTCCCCAGTTTCTTTTCTATTAGTTTCAGTGTTTCTGTCTTTATGTGGAGGTCCTTGATCCACTTGGACTTGAGCTTAGTACAAGGAGATAAGAATGGATCAATTTACATTCTTCTGCATACTGACCTCCAGTTGAACCAGAACCATCTATTTAAAAGGCTATTTTTTCCCCCTCTGGGTGGTTGTAGCTCCCTTTTTAAAGATCAAGTGACCATAGGTGTGTGGGTTCATTTCTGGGACTTCAATTCTGTTCCATTGATCTACCTGCCTGTCACTGTACCATGCAGTTTTTAACACTATTGCTCTGTAGTACTGCTTGAGATTGGGGATACTGATTTCCCCAGAAGTTCTTTTACTGTTAACAATAGTTTTAGCATCCTGGGTTTTTTGTTATTCCAAGTGAATTTGATAATTGATCTTTGTAACTCTATGAAGAATGGAATTGGGATTTTGATGGGGATTGCATTGAATCTGTGTATTGCTTTTGTCAGGATAGCCATTTTTACTATATTAATCCTGCCAATCCAGGAGAATGGAAGATCTTTCCATCTTCTGAGGTCTTCTTTGATTTCTTTCTTCAGAGACTTGAAGTTCTTGTCATACAGATCTTTCACTTGTTTGGTTAGAGTCACACCAAGATACTTTATATGGTTGTGGCTATCATGAAGGGTATCATTTCCCTAATTTCTTTCTCAGCCTGTTTATCCTTTGAGTATAGGAAAGCTACTGATTTGCTTGAGTTAATTTTATATCCAGCCACTTTGCTGAAGTTGTTTATCAGCTGTAGGAGTTCTCTGGTGGAGTTTTTTGGATCACTAAAGTATACTATAATATCATCTGCAAATAGTGATAATTTGACTTCTTCCTTTCCAATTTGTATCCCTTTGACCTCCTTTTGTTGTCTAATTGCTCTAGCTAGAACTTCAAGTACTATATTGAATAAATATGGAGAGAGAGGGCAGCCTTGTCTAGTCCCTCATTTTAGTGGGATTGCTTCAAGTTTATCTCCATTTAGTTTGATGTTGGCTGCTGGTTTGCTGTATATTTTACTATGTTTAGGTATGGGCCTTTCATTCCTGTTCTTTCCAAGACCTTCAACATGAAAGGATGCTGAATTTTGTCGAATGCTTTTTCAGCATCTAATGAAATGACCATGTGGATTTTTTCTTTGAGATTGTTTATGTAGTGGATTACATTGATGGATTTCCTTGTATTGAACCATCCCTGCATTCCTGGGATGAAGCCTACTTGCTCCTGGTGAATGATCGTTTTGATGTGTTCTTGGATCCAGTTGGCAAGAATTATATTGAGTATTTTTGCATCTATATTCATAAGGGAAATTGGTCTGAAGTTCTGTTTCTTTGTTGGATCTTTGTGTGGTTTTGGTATCAGCAAAATTGTGGCTTCATAGAATGAGTTGGGTAGTGTTCCTTCTGTTTCAATTTTGTGGAATACTTTGAAGAGTACTGGTGTTAGGTCTTCTTTGAAGGTCTGATAGAATTCTGCACTAAAACAATCTGGTCCTGTGCTTTTTTTGGTTGGAAGACTTTCAATGACCACTTCTATTTCCTTAGAGGTTATGGGACCATTTAGATGGTCTATCTGATCCTGATTAAACTTTGGTAGTTGGTATCTGTCTAGGAAATTGTCCATTTCCTCCAGATTTTCTAGTTGTGTTGATGATAGGCTTTTGTAGTAGGATCTGATGATTTTTTTTGAATTTCCTCAGTTTCTGTTGTTATTTCTCCCTTTTCATTTCTGATTTTGTTAATTTGGATACTGTCTCTGTGCCCTCTGGTTAGTCTGGCTAAAGGTTTATCTATCTTGTTGATTTTCTCAAAGAACCAACTCCTGGTTTTGTTGATCCTTTGAATAGTTCTTTTTGTTTCTACTTGGTTAATTTCAGCTCTGAGTTTGATGATTTCCTGCCTTCTGCTCCTCTTGGGTATCTTAGCTTCTTTCTGTTCTATAGATATCTATTAAATCCATTTGGTCTAAAACTTCTGTTAGTTTTACTGTGTCTCTGTTTAGTTTGTGTTTCCCTGATCTGTCCATTAAGGAGAGTGGAGTGTTGAAGTCACCCACAATTATTGTGTGGGGTGCGATGTATGATTTCAGCTTTAGTAAGGTTTCTTTATGAATGATGGTGCCCTTGTATTTGGAGCATAGATGTTCATAATTGAGAGTTCTTCCTGGTAGATTGTTCCTTTGATGTGTATAAAGTGTCCTTCCATGTCTTTTTTGATGACTTTTGGTTGAAAGTCTATTTTATCAGATATTAGAGTGGCTACTCCAGCTTGTTTCCTGGGTCCATTTGCTTGGAAAACTGTTCCAGTCCTTTACTCTGAGGTAGTGTTTGTCTTTGACACTGAGATGCGTTTCCTGTATGCAGCAAAATGTTGGATCTTGTTTATGTATCCAGTCTGTTAGTCTTTTTATTGGGGAATTGAACCCATTGATGTTAAGAGATATTAAGGAAAAGTGATTGTCGCTCCCTGCTATTTTTGATGTAATTTTTTGTTTGTGTGGTTATCATTTTTGGGGGTTGTTGGAATAGGATTGATTTCTTGCTTTTCTAGTGTATAGTTTCTCTCCCTTTGTTGTTGTCTTCCACTCATTGTCCTTGAATGGCTGGATTTGTGGAAAGATACTGTGTAAATTTGTTTTTGTCATGAAATACCTTGGTTTCTCCATCTATGGTAATTGAGAGATTTGCTGGATATAGCAGTCTGGGTTGGCATTTGTGTTCTCTTAGGGTCTGTATGACATCTGCCCAGGCTCTTCTGGCCTTCATAGTCTCTGAGAAGTCTGGTGTTATTCTGATAGGTCTACCTTTATATGTTACTTGACCTTTTTCCCTTACTGCTTTTAATATTCTTTCTTTGTTTAGTACATTAGGTGTTTTAATTATTATGTGACGGGAGGAATTTCTTTTCTGGTCAAATCTATTTGGAGTTCTGTAGGCTTCCTATATGTTCATGGGCATCTCTTTCTTTAGGTTAGGGAAGTTTTCTTGTATAATTTTGTTGAAGACATTTACTGGCCCCTTAAATTGGAAATCTTCACTCTCTTCTATACCTATAATCCTTAGGTTTGGTCTTCTCATTTTGTCCTGGATTTCCTGGATGTTTTGGGTCAGGAGTTTTTTTCATTTTGCGTTTTCTTTGTCTGTTGTAGCAATGCTTTCTATGGTATCTTCGGCATCTGAGATTGTCTCTTCTGTCTCTTGTATTCTGTTGTTGATGCTTGGATCCCTGACTCCTGACTTCTTTCCTAGGTTTTCTATGTCCCGAGTTGTTTCCCTTTGTGATTTCTTTATTGTTTCTACCTCCATCTTTAGATCTTGGATGGCCTTATTCAACTCCTGTGTTGTGTTTTGTTGTGTTTTCCCTTAGTTCTTCAAGGTCTTCTCCTTGTTCTTCAAGGTCTTGTTTACTTGTGCTCTCCTGTATTTGTTTAAGGGAGTTATTTATGTCCTTCTTGAAGCCCTCCATCAGCATCATGAGCAGTGATTTTAAATCCAGTTCTTGCTTTTCTGGTGTGTTGGGGTATCCAGGACTTGCTGTTGTTGGATAACTTGGTTCCGATGGAGCCATGTTGCCTTGGTTTGTGTTGGTGGTGTTCTTGCGGTTGCCTTTTGCCATCTGGTTATCTCTTGTGTTAGCTGGTGTTGCTATCTCTGACTGTGTTTTCTCTGTGCTCCTGGGAGACCTGTTCTGTGTACACTGATATGTAAGTACTTCTGCAAGACCCACTCTCTTATAGTTGTATTTGAGTATGTACCTCGGTGGCCCAGATCAACTCTGGGTGCAGGTGGTAATCAGAAGACTCCTGTCCCAGTCTGTTCCTAGGCTTTTGTGTCCTCAGGGTTTCAGACTGTTTCCTCTTAGCAGCAGAGGTGGTCCGATTGTACCACTGGGCCTCTCTGCATTCCTGAGTGGTTAGTTACCTCCGTGTATCCCTTGGATATGGTACCCAGTGGCAGAAGACGGCTCCTCTGCTCTTCAGTGCAGTTCTCTCCTGTGCTGGCTGACTCCTCCGAGAAGCTGGGTAGACAGTAGGCTTCCTGTGCCACTTGGAGATGGTGCGCTATGGCAGAGGATGGTCCCAAACCTGGGAACAGAGTTGGAAATCTCCTGCCAGACTATTCAGGATGGGGTCATCTGCTGTGCAATGCAGGTCTCACCTGTGCTACCTGACTTCACCACGCATCTGGGTAGATGGCTGACTTCCTGTGCCACTTGGAGATGGCGTGCTGGAGTCCCTGTCTGATCTATCACCAGAGCAAAGATGGCAGAGGCTGTGGCGCTCCCTCCAGGCGCTGATCAGTCTGCAGGGCAAATGTCCCACAGCAAAGCTAGCACCCAGACAACCACAGAGCTGCCCCACTCTTGGGCGCAGGTGGAACCCTAGCTGACTGTGTCCTGAGCAATGTTATACTTGGGAAATCTCTGTTTACTTGGAGTTCCTTTCTGGTCTAGCTCCAGAGCAAAGATGGCAGAGGCTGTGGTGCTCACTCCAGGCGCTGATCACTCTACAGGGCAAATGTTCCACAGCAGAGCTGGCGCACAAATGACCACAGAGCTGCCCAGCTCTTTGGTGCAGGCAACACCCTAGCTGGCTGTGTCCCAAGCGATGTTATACCAACCCACATTTTATTAAGTAGTGAGTTGTTCAATTTCCTCGAGTTTGTAAACTTCCTGTTTGTTTCTGTTGTTGATATACTGTTAGAATCCATGGTGGTCATATAGGATACAGGGTGTTATTTCAGTTTTCCATTATCTATTGAGACTTGCTTTGTGTCATAGTATTTGACCAGTTTTGTAGAAAGTTCTGTGAGGTTCTAAGAAAAAAGGTGTGTGTGTGTGTGTGTGTGTGGTCTAAGGTATAGAGGTGTTTCTTTTATGAACATGGGTACCCTTGTGTTTGGTTTAGAGTTGTTAAGAATTGAAATGTTGTCCTCTTAGTGGATTGTTCCTTTAATGTGTTTGTAGTATCCTCCATTTCTTCTTGTTATGGTAGAATTTTATTAAAATAGTTACACTAGATTGCTTCTTAGGTCCATTTGCCTAAAATATCTTTTTCAAACCCTTTTATCCTGAGGTGATGTCTATCCTTGATATTAAGATGTGTTTCTGTCTGTTGCAGACAGATGGAACCTGTTTTCAAATACAGTATCTTAGTCTTCATATTTTAATTGAAAAATTGAGACCATTGATGTTGAAAGTTATCAATGAGCAGTAATTGTGGGTTCCTGTTACATTATTATTATTATTATTATTATTAATTTATTGGTGGTGGTGGTGGTGGTGTGTGTGTATACATGTGTACTTGTTTTTCTTCTTTTGACTTTGCTGATCTAGAACTATTTATTCCCTGTGTTTTCTTATCTGTAGTTTGTCTCTTCTTAGTAGTTTTTCTACTAGCATCTTTTATAAGGCTGTATTTGTAGATATATATTGTTTAAATTTGATTTTATCGTAGAATGTTTTATTTTCTCCATCTATAGTGACTGAAAGTTTTGTTGGGTATTGTAGCCTGTGCTGTCGTCTGTGGTCTCTTAGAGTCTGTAATACATTTACCCAGCCCTTATGGCTTTTACAGTCTCCATGGAAAAGTCAGGTGTAATTCTAATAGTTTTGCTTTTATATGCTACTTCATTTTTTTCCTTTATATCCTTTAATATTCTTTCTTTGTTTTGTATGTTTGTTTTGATTATTACGTGCTGGCACTTCTTTTCTGGTCCAGTTTTGCTTCTTGTACTTTGATTAGCATCTCCTTCCTTAGGTTAGGGAAATATTTTCTATAATTTAGTTGAAAATATTTTCTGTGCCTTTGATTTGTGATTCTTCTTCTTCCTCTATTCCGATTATTCTTAAATGTGGTCTTGTTTATAGTGCCCCAAAATTGCCTAGATGTTTTGTGCCTGAAGTTTTTGTTGATGTTATTGTTGTTTGTATTGTTTTGGATTTTTCTTTTTTAGATTTAACACTTTTTTTTTGACTAGCATATCCATTTCTTCTGTCATTTATTTAAGGCCTAAAATTTTCTCTTCTTTTACATTCTGTTAGTGATGCTTGACTCTGAGATTCCTGCTTATGAGCCTAATTTTTTCATTTCCAGAGTTCCCTCAGTTTTGATTTCTTCTATTGATTCTGTTTCCACTTTCAAGTTTTAAGTAGTTTTATCTCCTTCAATTTTTTTGTATGTGTGTGTTTTCATGGATCATAAAAATAGATTTGTAAATATACACTTTACAGACATCTAAAATTCACAAAGTCTGTTTTAAGGTTGTTTTCTTGTTCTTCAGCTATGTTGGAATACTCAGGACCTGTCTGAGTAAACTTGCTGGGTTGTAGTGGAGACATATTGTCCTGGTTGTTATTGATAGTGTGTTTACTTTGTCCTGTAGACATATGGTATCTGGTATTTGGACGATTGTTATTCTAATTGCTGATATCTGGTCTTGTCTTTCTTGGGCAAGTGTTTTGTTTCTTGGCTTCTGTTTGCTTTTCAGGGTTGTAGGAGAGTGTGTTGGCTGTTTGTTGCCTGGTAGGAAATTCTGCTGGGATCCTGATGGTTGTAGCCATCTGGGATTTAGGGAAAATGTGTTTCTAGGTATTAGGAGCTGAAACTTAGGAATAGGAATGGGCTTGGAAGACAAAGAGCTGTCCACAGGAGGGACAAAAGCAGGATATCACACCAGGATTGATTTAGTCCTCTGGGAATGTGGGCAGAGATTAAGAAGAGGCCACATCAAAAGGTCTACTATAGATCCAGGATGAACCTGGTGGATTGGATCTGGAGGAATCTGGGAAGAAGTGAAAATCTGCATTTAGCCTACTTGCTTTCCTGGTCCATGGCCTGTGGGTTCCCAGGTAGTGTCTGCTGGAGTTGAGGGCTGGGATAAAGGAATGAGTTGGGGGAGGGAGATTAGGAGGAGAAAGTATGTGTGATCTACTGGAAATAGGGGCAGGGGTACAAAGTAGCAGCAGCTGGTAGTCTGCTGAAAATCTGGGGACAAGACTCGAGGTTTGGATTGGGAGGATTTGAGGGACAAGTTAAGATCTGCATTTAGTCTACCTGCTCCTCTGCCCAAAGATGACAGTTTTCAAAAAATTGCAGATGATACATTATTTAATATAAATTGAATACTTGATGGTAATCATGATTATAATACAAATATGAAAACAGCCAAAAAGAGCTTGTTTTTAAATTTCTTTTTATTCTTGAGAACTTGAGAACTTCATATGCATCATATTCAATGATCTGCTCCATTTTCTCCTTCAGGTCTCCTTGTGATCCCACAACAATCCTTCCCCCACCAACTTCATATTATATTTTCTTTCTTTCTTTCTTCCTTTTTTTTTTTTTTATAATCCACTAGGTCCAATTAGTGCTACAAATATAAGCATGGGTGTGGGGCCATCCATTTCAGCATCCTCAAAAAAGAATGATGCCTTCTTCTCAGCAACTATCCACTATCAATAGCTTCTCAGTAAGGGGTGGAGTCTGCAGCCCATCTTTCTCATGTATGCTTGTTTTTCCCTTGCTTGGCATTGTGCTTATTCCAGCAATGTGGTGTAGAGATCTCTTAACAGAAATATTTAGAAGGCAGTTTGACTACGTGACCAGTTATCACAATAACAGCAGCAGCTTCTACCTAAGGGCACTTGTCCTCTTCAGCTATGGGCTTTTGACCAATCATATAGTACCATGAATTAAACAGTTTGAATGTAGTTATTAGTGCATTTGCCTGTAGAATTTCTACAAGAATGAAACAGGAACATGTGAGTTTTCAGAATAAGGTGGCAGATTAGAAAGAAAGTTTCTCCGTGGTGTTATGGGAATGGGAAGAACACAAACGAGGAAAAAGGATAGACTATATTCAGGGGAGAGAAATCAAAATGTGCTGAGGACAGTTATAAAGGAGAAAGGGAAAACATGAAGTAGGAAACAGTTCATAACCTGAGCTTAGGGTGCAAAGCTACAACTATAAGGTAAACCCTACTGTTAGGTAAGTAAAAAGAGCTCTTTTGCTAATAGAATAGCATTTTCAAACAAAGAATGGCACAGCTATATCAAAGAGGAATAGCAAAAGTCATAAAGCAGCACAGATGTTTGATAAAGGTCCAGCAGTGCTGAGCTGAATGATGCAATCACCATCATTCAGTCTTCCACTTTTGGTCTTACACCATTCAGCCCAGCTTTGCTGGATCTTTGTCAAGCAGCTGTGCAGATATGACTGTGCCAACAGGACATACCTCTTTTCTTAAAGTGTCAAATACAGTGTTATGGTATGTCTGATACTTACTCTGCTTGGCAGGCTGGGCTTGGAAAAGAAAATTGATTGCATTTGCCCAATATCTTGATGTGCTTTCTAGTCTTGGGTACTGAAAATAAGATGCAGTCACAAAAAAAAGAAGACCAAGGACATACTGACATTGTGAGAGATGGCCGAGTGAGGAAGTTATAGAAATTGCAGGTTCAGACGACATATCTCTGAGAATCTTAAGCAACAGGGAACTTGTAATATGAAAGATTTAGTGGGCTCATTATGTGTGAGAAATGAACCCCAGAGATTGTAGTTTACAGAATAGGAAACTGAACCCATCATGAGCTGTTTGTTTGGCCTCCAGACCCTCCTTCCAGCAACATATGCTTGAATTGCATAATTAAGTATGTCCTGATTATATATGGTCTAACAGATCTAGATTTTCAGTCATCTTTTTAAAGTGAGATTTACTGTTGGCTTACAAAATATTGACCATCTTAGCTCTCAGCCAGCTTATAGCACTGAGGGTGAGCTGAGAATAAAGAAAAGCATTAAACTTAACTTTTGTCCTTAGTAACCCAATATTTGAGAACAGAGATAAAATGCTTCTCTGATTATTTGTTTACTTTCCTTCTCTTAACACATTTTTACTATATTGCTAGTGTTGTTACTCTAGAAATAAATATAGCTATTTTAAAATAGTTCAGAAGAAGTTGATGCAAGTGAAAAAAAAATCAGTTTTAGGAATTTAGGAAGCCCGTGTAAATCCAGAAAATGAAGGCTATGCACAAAACATAAGATAGACCTAATGAAGAATTTGAAGAAAGCTGCTTTTTTTTTTTTTTGGTAGAAATTTTCTTAAGTATTTAGCAGTGTCTCAGAACAAAGTAAATAAATTGAATTATACATGCATAGCAATCCCTAGCCTAATCTTTATTCTTGCTTATAAGAGAGAATTTAACTATGCTTGCATCCAGAAAAAAAAGCTGGTGCAGACAGCCATTAGTTCACATGCCAAAGAGGTTTAGTGTAGGATAGCATTGCAACTACAGTACAGATAATATATTAAAGAAATGGAACAAAGAACAACTAACAGGTCAAAATTGCTGTGTGGAAATCTACAGCTGAGAAGGAGATGGATACTTTCTTTACCGTACTTTTTGAACCAAACATAGCAAAGGTTCAAAGAAAACTGTTTACACTCTGGAATGCCTATTGTTGCATTATTGTTGCATTAACTCATTGAAGACTATGATGTGTGTATGTGTGTGTGTGTGTGTGTGTGTGTGTATTTGCTTATGATATATATGTATATTTATGCATATGTATATTTTAAAATATTCACTTGTGGTATATTAACATATATAAGTGAATATTTTAAAACTTACGCCTTAAAAGATACAAAGACACTACTTATATATTTAAATTACCTAAAAATTGTTTGTATAACTCATAGACACTGTTGTTTGTTTCTTTGTTTGTTTTTTAATACCATCTTAGATGTTCATAATATAAGTGTCCTGGGAAATCAAGAGACACACTTGTGGCAAGCTGAAGTCACCAGTGGCATTACATCATATGAACAGATGTTTGAAGTAGGTAAAATTTTGTATATGCTATACCACATTTAAGGTCTGAACATTAAAGAGTGTTCTACTTACTCAGGGACTTAATCCACAGCATACTACACAAACTCACCACAATGAGCCTGATAAGATGCTGGCTGTAAATGAACCTGATTATTTTAATTTAACTGAGACTTGTGGAGTGTCTTAGTCTTCATTGTCAAAACCAAACTTTGCTGTGCATTCTTACTTTTGGGGCCATTGACACCCTTCCACTAAAAGCTAATTTTATTGATACATAAGTTACGGATGTGGAAGACCTCTAATTAAAGTTTGGTGAATATGGAAATATCCTTTGGATAATGTAGTATTTACTGCCCAAGGCATGGCTTAAGTAAGAAAGGAAAGTTTGGAGTCCAATGTCTATAGGAAAACATTTTGTAGCAAGACTAAACTCAGTAAAGATTACAAAATATACAAAGAGCAGTACTCCGTATGTAGAGGTTGTGAAAATTTTTTATTAAGAAATCAGACCTTCAAAATGTTGGGAAGCAGATATTGTTGATATTGGAGAATAGTCTCATGCATTATAAAGAATGTAACAAAATCTTCTATCTCAAGGCAGAACTACAGATTCAAGAGAAAATTCATCGAGAGGCAAAAACATATGAATATAAAAAATGTATGGAAACATTTTATCCGAATTCACAGCACACCAGAAATCAGACATCTCAGTCATATGAGAACCCCTATGGATGGGAGGAACGTAGAAAAGCTTTCTATTATCAGTCAACCCTCACTCAACATCAAAGATTTCATGTAGGTGAGAAACTCTATGACTCTCCACAATGCTGGGAAATTTTCCCCTGGAAGTCCCAACTCAGTATACATGAGACATTTCACGCAGGTGAGAGACGCTATGAGTGTGAAGAATGCAGGAAGTCTTTCCATCGGAAGGCAAACCTTATTCGACATCAGAGAAGAACACATAGCAGAGAGAAGCCCTATGAATGTATAGAATGTGGGAAAACTTTCTACTGTAAGTCAGATGTCACTCGACATCAGAGAAGAACTCACAGTAGAGAAAAACCCTATGAATGTGTAGAATGCAGTAAGACTTTCTACTGTAAGTCATACCTCATTCGACATCAGAGTAGAACTCATAGTAGAGAGAAGCCCTATGAGTGTACAGAATGTACTAAAACTTTTTACTGTAAATCAGATCTTACTCGACATCAGACAACTCACAGTGGGGAAAAGCCTTTTGAATGTAATGAATGCTCTAAAACATTCTATTATAAATCAGACCTCACCAATCATCAGAAAACACATACAGATGATAATCCCTATGAATGTAAAGAATGTAGAAAAACTTTCTGCTCTAAGTCAAGCCTCAATCAGCATCATAGGATTCATACAGGTGAGAAGCCCTATGAATGTAATGAATGTAAGAAAAGTTTCAATTCTAAGTCAAATCTCACTGAGCATCAGAGAAGAACTCATACGAGAGAGAAACCCTATGAATGTAACGAATGTTGGAAATCCTTCTACTGTAGGTCAGAACTTACGAATCATCAGAGGACTCATACAGTGGAGAGATACTACGAATGTAAAGAATGTAGAAAAAATTTCTACTGTAAATCAAACCTCAATCAACATCAAAGAACTCATACCGGAGAGAAACCTTATGAATGTAAAGACTGTAACAAAGCTTTCTATTGTAAGTCAAACCTCAATCAACATCAAAGAACTCATACAGGTGAAAAACCTTTTGCATGTAAAGACTGTAGTAAGGCTTTCTATTGTAAGTCAAGTCTTGTTAAACATCAAAAAATCCATTCAGGTGAGAAGCCATATGAATGTGAAGAATGTAGGAAAACTTTCTTCCAAAAGTCAGACCTCACTCGACATCAGAGAACACATACAGGTGAAAAACCCTATGAGTGTAAAGACTGTAGCAAAACTTTCTATTGTAAGTCAAACCTCAATCAACATCGGAGAACTCACACACATGAAAAACCTTATGAATGTAAAGAATGTAGGGAAACATTCTATTCTAAGTCAGAGCTTACAGAACATCAAAGAACTCATACAGATGAAAAACCATATGTGATGTTTAATATTGATTGTCAACTTGACAAGATCTGGAATCATCTGGGAGACAGGTCTATAGGTATGCCTGTGAAAGATTATGTAGATTAAATTAGCCTTTGGAGATGTCTGTGATTTTCTTTATTTGGTTAATTGAAATGGGAAGACCTACCATAAATATGTGTGGCACCAGTCCCTGGGTTGGGATTATGTACTGCATGAAAAGGGGTGGCACCATTCCATAGACTAGAGTTCTAGACTACATGAAAAGAAGGAAGGTAGATTAAGCATGAGCACTTGCTGTTTTCTGCATCCTGTCTGGATGCCATTTGGCAAATGCATCAGTCTCCTGCCACAAGAAGTTCTCCACCATATAGGATTAGGATTGTGCATCATGTGTGAAATACTGTGAGCCACAGCAAAAAGAAACTACTACAGGAAATTAGTTCTGAGAAGTGAGGACAGTGCTCTGATAAACTAACTTGACTATATGATTCTTAGGCCACTAGCAATGGTTTTCATGAGGAATGTAGAAGATTTGGAACTTTGGGCTAATAAAATCTTTGAATGCTATGTTACAGAGCTTAATGGGCCACTATGGTGGAAGTTTATAAGTACAAACTGTGGAGGCCTTACTCAGAAGGCGTCAGAGAGGAACAAGCATTGTCAAGAACTGGGGTAGAGATCATTTGTGTGACCCTTTGCCAAGGATCTGGCTTCATTCTACATGTGATCTGAGAACTTGAATAACAATGGATTTAAAGGAAAAGTACTCATTTGTTGGGTGAAGAAAATTTCCAAAAAGGCTGTGGTACAGCTCCTGGTAACTTCACTTATAAAGGTTACAACAAAAAAATTCCAATGTGCAGAAGATTAAATACACAAATGATTAAAACTTACAGTCTTATCAAGGATTAGGAAGCTAAAGCAAGGCAACAGCTGCAGGCAAGGCAGGTATGGAAGAAGAGGCTCTAATTGTTAAGAGGGAAACACCCTGCTCTTCCCCTAGAACAATAGGAAATGTGTCTGGATTGCCCTATTGCCCCTATCTGAGGCTTCAGCTTGTGAAAAATGTGGACTTGATTTGAAAGAAGAGAATCTGGACTGAGAATACAGCTGAAGGGATTCCCTGCTTCCTGAAGACAACTCTTTAAGAGAAGTGTTTTTGTAGGGTCAGCACACTGTAAGTGATAACTTTGATCCAAGAAGAAATTTTATATTCCTAACTAGCAACAGTTCTTGGAAGCTTTGTGGGTGTGATACTGGTTTCATAGGTATGAAAGATACAATATTGAGGGAGTCAGATAGATTTGCTTCAAAGTTTCAGAAAGCAGCTGAAGCTAGACATTGTATGTCAAAACTGGAGTCTCTACAGGAAGGCTTAGAATGCCCACTGTATGGACCTGTGAAGGTAAACTATAATTGCCATGGAGACTCCAGTATATAAGTGATGCCAGGAGCATGGGGTTATCCATCAAGGAAAGCTACAGGCATGGAATGGGGTCAATTGGGTAGCAGAGATGGAAGGATGGGGCTTCTCAAGTACTTTAAATTCCAGGTGATTCTATTACAAGTCTCAGATGGAGTGGACATGTTGCAGTAAGATATATTGTTTTCCTTGCTGGATTTCAGCCCTAGTTTTTTTTTCCTTTGGGGAATGGGAATGTTTATGCTTTTATGTATTGGAACCATGTAACTTGCTTTTTGATATTAAGGGGCCTCACAGAGTATTTCAAATGAAACTTGGACTTTGGATAGTAAAACATTGTTGGAATTCCTGAAGACTAGGGATTTTTAGTATTGTACCTGACTCACTTTACATTATGAAATGGCTATCAGCTTATGGGGACAAGAGAGGAGAAGTTATGGCTCAACAGTGATAATCATGTCATGTTGGCAAGGTGTACAGTTGTGGTGGTTAATATTGTCAGCTTGACAGGATCTGGAATCACCTGTTAGATGGGCATCTGAAAATATCTGGGAGAAATTTTCTTAAGTTAATTGGCATGGAAAGACTGACTTTAAATGTTTATAACCCTACTTCATGGGCTGGGTTCTTAAACTGCATGTAAAGAAGAAAGGTGGCTAAGAATAAACATTCATTTTTCTCTGTTCTTGACTGTGAATGCCACTGAACCAGCTGTTTCAAGCTCCTGCCACTGTAACTTCCCTGTTCAGATGTATTCTACCTTTGAACTGTGAGCCAAAATAAATATCATTAATTTACTGGATAATTTGGGATATTTTATAAATGTCACAAAAAAGTAAATAGCATACCCTATGAATGTCTAAACATGTAGGAATGAGGCTAGAGAGCTGGCTCAGCTGGTAAGAACATTGACTTCTCTTTAAGAGGACCTCGTTTGTATTCCCAGTTTCAACATGGCTCACAACTGTAAATGTAGTTCCAAAAGCCTCCATATATGTAGTGCACATACTTACATGTTGACCAAACATTTGTACATATAAAATGTTTTTAAAAGCATGTTGGGAACATTCTCATGCAAGTCAAATCTCACTTCACATACCAGAAGTCACACACATGAAAAATCATTAAAGAATACGGGAATCTTTCTACCAAAATTCACATTTCACTAAGCATCAGAGAATTCATAAATAGGTAACAAAATAACTTGAGTAGGTACTCAAATCTTTCCTTCATCAGAGAACACTGGTGGGTGAGAAACTTGAATGTAAAGTGAACACAATGTGGCTGGGAGACATCAACCCTATCCATTACCCAAGAAGGACTGTATGCCCTGGAGGCTTTAATCTCATTACCTTGGCCAACACAGCATGAGTAGAATGCACCAGCTAGTTCCATTTCCCTAATGAGCTCATTGTACTTGAAACTTTCCATCCCTACCTGTTAGTTTACAGAGCATAGTGCTTATGGTTGGATCCACTCCTTGTTACCCAGGTGACAGTGGCACATCTTGGAGAGTCAAACTTGTTCATTGTCTATTTGAGGACTTCCAGGAGGCTCCAGCCCCAGTGAACATTGTACCTTAGAGACTTCACCCTTTCTCATTCATTACCCAGGTATTGGCTGTATCTGTGAGGATTTCCAACCTTACATTATCCCAATAAGCACATCATACCTAGGAGTTCCATCCTGTCCTGTGTATATGTGTGGGAAACTCCAGCTCAAGCAAGTGAAGAATGCTTTGTGAGCATCCTGTCAACTGCCTCACTGTACACAACACAGCCAAGAAGCTCCATTTACTTTCTATCTTGGTGACCAAAGCATTCCTAAGTGGGTTTTGCTCAATTCATCACCTCAGGAAGCACAGGAGACCTGGAAGATTCCAGCCCCATGTAGTTTGTATGTTATATCTGAAGCCTCTAAATCATCATCCAGGTGAGGGCTATACGACCAGGAGACTTCAGGCCCACCATTCACCTCTTTGAGGACATTTCTCACTGGAAGACTAAAACTCAGCCTGTAATCCTGGTAAGCATAGGTTGCCCCGGAGGATCTATCCCTTGGCTCATTTCTTAGGCAGAGGCTTTATGTCTGGGAAACTCCAGCCCTGCTAGTCACCTCAGTGAACACAGCCTTCTCAGAAGGCACTAGGTTTACTAGTTACCATGATGAGCAGAGCATGCCCTGGAGTATCCAAACCAACCTATCTTGGTGAGGATTGAGTGGCTAGAGTCTGGCTTCATTAGTCACTGGTGAAGGTAGCATGAACGTGATGCTTGAGTCCTGTCACCTAAATGAAAACAATAGAATGTCTATGAATAGTGTAAACATTCAGAATGGGGGGGGGTGACGTAAAGAAAAAATGTAACCAACGACCTAAGTTTAGATATAGAAGTCCCAATATAAAAACACAATTTCTATGAAAAGACAAAACCCTAAGAATTATGAATTTTCCAATAATGATACCCAATGAAAGAAAATAAGGAACTTCATGTTCAAATAATTTAGTTTTGAAAAGTGTAAGCTCAAGAGAAAACATACTGAAATAACTATATGTAAAAGAGAATTTAATAAGGAGATATAAATATTGAAGAGGCAATAGCTGAAATACTGAAAATTAAAAATAAAAATCTTGGAGGTCGCCATCTTCTCTCCAGCAACTGAGCTGGCAAGTACAGCCAGAAGCGCAGGGAACACCTGAGTGCCAGAACAGCTGGGACAGGATCCGCCAGGGCCCCACCTGCATCCAGGATCTGGAGAGTGCCACAACCATCTATGCACCTATCCTGTCAGGGGAGAACTGCTCTGCGTTTAGAGGTGAGGCTGTGATCTTCTCTCCATCTACTGAGCGGGCAGGTACAGCCAGGAGCTCACAGAACGCCTGAGTGCCAGAACAGCTGGGATAGGGTCCGCCAGGGCTCCACCTGCAACCAGGAGCTGGGCAGTGCCACAGTACTCTGTGCCAGGAGAAAGCCGGTCACCCAGGGGTGCTGAGACAGGCTTGCAGGCACACAGGAGAGACAAGCACCAGCCAGAGACAGCAGCAACAACTAACACCAGAGATAACCAGATGGCAAAAGGCAAAGGTTGGAATGTTACCAACAGAAACCAAAGTAATATGGCACCATCCAAACCCAGTTTTCCCACAACAGCAAGTCCTGGATGACTCACAACACTGGAAAAGCAAGATTTGGATTTAAAATCAAAGCTCATGATGCTAATAGAGGACTTCAAGAAGGACATAAATAACACCCTTAAACAAATAGAGAAGAACACAGGTAAACAGGTAGAAGCCCTTAAAGAATTACAGAAAAAAACAAATGGTGAAGGAATGGAAAAAATCCATCCAGGATCTAAAAAGAGGTAGAAACAATAAAGAAATCACAAGGGGAAACAACTCTGGAGATAAAAAAAAACCTAGGACAGGAATCAGGAGTCATAGATGCAAGCATCAACAACTGAATGCAAGAGATAGAAGAGAGAAGATACCATAGAAAGCATTGATACAACAGTCAAAGAAAACACAAAATGCAAAAAGCTCCTGATGCAAAACATCCAGGAAATCCAGGGCAAAATGAGAAGACCAAACCTAAGGATTATAGGTATAGAAGAGAATGAAGATTTCCAACATAAAAGGCCAGTAAATGTCTTCAACAAAATTATAGAAAAAAACTTCCTTAACCTAAAGAAAGAGATGCCTATGAACATACAGGAAGCCTACAGAACTCCAAATATATTTGACCAGAAAAGAAATTCCTCCTGTCACATGATAATTAAAACACCAAATGCACTAAACAAAGAAAAAAATATTAAAAGCAGTAAGGGAAAAAGGTCAAGTAACATATAAAGGTAGACATATCAGAACTACATCAGAATTCTCACCAGAGATTTTGAAAGCCAGGAGATCCTGGGCAGACGTCATACAAACCCTAAGGGAACACAAATGCCAACCCAGACTACTCTAACCAGCAAATCTCTCAATTACCATAGATGGAGAAAACAAGGTATTCCATGATGAAAACAAATTTACACAATATCTTTCGACAAATCCAGCCCTTCGAAGAAAATGAATGGAAAACACCAACAAAAGGAGGGAAACTACACACTAGAAAAAGCAAGAAATTAATCTTTTAACAAACCAAAAAGAAGAGGACCACACAAACATAACTCCACCTCTAATAACAAAATTAACAGGAAGCAACAATCACTTCTGCTTAATATCTCGTAATATCAATGAACTCAATTCTCCAGTAAAAAGACATAGACTCACAGACTGGATACATAAGCAGGATCCAACATTTTGTTGCATACAGGAAAACCACCTCAAACCCAAAGACAGACACTACCTCACAGTAAAAGGCTGGAAAACAATTTCCCAAGCAAATGGTCCCAAGAAACAAGCTGGTGTAGCCATCCTAATATTGAATAAAATCGACTTTCAACCTAAAGTAATCAAAAAAGATAAGGAAGGACACTTCACACTCAGCAAAGGAAAAATCTACCAAGATGAACTCTCAATTCTCAACATATATGCTCCAAATACAAGGGCAACAACATTCATAAAAGAAAAATTAATAAAGCTCAAAGCACACATTGCTCCCCACACAAAAGTGGGAGATTTCAACTCTCTCCAATGGACAGATCAGGGAAACACAAACTAAACAGTGAAACTAGCAGAAGTTATGAACCAAATGGATTTAACAGATATTTATAGAGCATTTTGTCCTAAAACAAAGGAATGTACTTTCTTCTCAGCACCTCACGGTACCTTTTCCAAAACTGACCATATACTCAGTCACAAAACGGACCTCAGCAGATATGAGAAGATTGAAATAATTCCATGCACTCTGTCAGATCACCACGGACTAAGACTGGTCTTCAATAACCACAAAAACAACAGAAAACCCACATATACAGGGAAACTGAACAACACTCTACTCAACGATAACTTGGTCAAGGAAGAAATAAAGAAAGAAATTAAATACATTTTAGAATTGAATGAAAATGAAGGTACAACATACCCAACTTATGGGGCACAATGAAAGCTGTACTAAGAGGAAAACTCTTAGCTCTGAGTGCCTCCAAAAAGAAACTGAAAAGAGCATACATTAACAGCCTGACAGCACAGCTGAAGGCTCTAGAACAAAAAGAAGCAAATACTACAAAAGCCTATACTCAACCAAAGTGGAAAATCTAGATTAAATGCACAATTTTCTAGACAGATACCAAGTACCAAAGTTAAATCAGGACCAGATAAATGATCTAAACAATCCCATAACCCCTAAAGAAATAGAAGCAGTCATTAAGAGTCTCCCAACCAAAAAAAAAGCCCAGGACCAGATGGGTTCAATACAGAGTTCTACCAGACCTTCAAAGAAGCCTTAACACCAATACTCTTCAAATTATTCCACAAAATAGAAACAGAAGGAACACTCCCCAACTCGTTTTATGAAGCCACAATTATGCTGATACCTAAATCATACAAAAACCCAACAAAGAAAGAGAACTTTAAACCAATTACCCTTATGAATATTGATGTAAAAATACTCAATAAAATTCTTACCAACCGACTCCAAGAACACATCAAAATGATCATTCACCATGATCAAGTAGGCTTCAACCCAGGGATGCAGGGTTGGTTCAATACACAGAAATCCATCAATGTAATCCACTATATAAACTCAAAACCACATGATCATTTCCTTAGATGCTGAGAGAGCCATTTGACAAAATTCAACACCTCTTCATGATAAAAGTCTTGGAAAGATAAAAAATTCAAGACCTACATCTAAACATAGTAAAAGCAATATATAGCAAACCAGTAGCCAACATCAAACTAAATGGAGAGAAACTTGAAGCAACCCCACTGAAATCAGGGACTAGACAAGGCTGTCTACGCTCTCCCTATCTGTTCAGTATAGTACACAAAGTCATAGCCAGAGCTATTAGACAACAAAAGGAGATCAAAGGCATTCAAATGGGAAAGGAAGAAGTCAAATCACTATTTGCAGATGATATGAAAGTATACTTACATGACCCCAAAAATTCCACCAGAGAACTCCTAAACCTAATAACTTCAGAAAAGTGGCTGGATATAAAATTAACTCAAACGAATCAGTAGCCTACCTATACTCACAGGATAAAGAGGCTGAGAAAGAAATTACGGAAATGACATCCTTCACAATAGTCACAAAAAATATTACATACCTTGGCATGACTAATCAAGCAAGCGAAATATTTGTATGACAAGAACTTCAAGTCTCTGAAGAAAGAAATTGAAGATCTCAGAAGATGGAAAGATCTCCCAAGCTCATGGATTGGCATGGTTAATATAGTAAAAATGGCCATATTGCCTAAAGCAGTCTACAGATTCAATGCATTCTCCACCAAAATTTCAACTCAATTCTTCATTGAGTTAGAGCAATTTCCAAATTTCTCTGAAATAAATAAAAAAAAAAAAACCAAAACCCAAGGATAGTGAAAACTATTCTCAACAATAAAAGAACTTCTGGCTGAATGATTGCTGAGATTGCAACTATACTTAGCTGATAACATTTTTGAATATATAGAATGCTGACTTTTAAGCACTGTATTTGTATTCCCATGCCATTGAAACACTACAATAATAAATATTATTTTATATGTATCCTGTCATAACTAAAAACTCCACAAATTTTCAAAGTTTAATTAGTAATTATGCACTTATTGTGTGTACAGCATGTTTTCACAACATGCCTTCTAAAGGTCCCTAACACAAGCAGAAAAACATTTTTGTTCAGTAAATCTGATCTAACATCTAAACCCCTACCATACTCCTTAGCATAGCTTTAAAACCAACTTCAGGAGACTTCAAATAACATTAAAAACAGTAAATATTTTCTTCCCTCTGATTTTTTTGAGTCTGGTGTCAAATTAGGCTTTGAACATGGATTCTCATGCCTAAGTCTTCCAAGTGATGGGATTACTGATGTAAACATCATGACTATACATTCTTTTTTCCTTTTCCTGTTTTACAAAGCAGGATCTCTCTATATAGCCATGGCTGTCCTAGAAATTCTGTGTAACCCAGGTTGGCCACAAACTCACAGCGATCCTACTTTGTCTCCTAAGTGCTGTGATTAAAGATGTTCACCACTTTGCCCAACTATCTAGTGTCTTCTCAACCAAGACAGAATTTTACTCTCAAAACAAAGGATGAACATGTGAGCATATTTTTCAATCCTTAAAGCCTTTCTCTGAGAAATGATTTTGCTGATTGAATAAGTCATATATATATATGAATTATATGTATATATATGTATATATGTGTGTATATATGTATATAATATATGTATGTATATGTATTATATATGTAATATATGTTTATATATACATATATAATTCATATCAAATAAGATGAGGTGTTGGCATACACATGCATTATCTGAAGTATGCTTAGTATAAGATGCAGAACTCTTCAATTTTAAAAGGAAATATTAGGTCCATTGGCCTTTTTATTGTCTGAATAATTGCACAAAACACCAGGCAGAAAAGCACCCAGGGAAACATGGTCATTTTTTACTATTTGCCCATTGTTTCTTTATCTTCTAAGAAACATCCTTCTTGAAAGGATGTTAGACATTTTTTATCTCAGGTATCAATAAGTAAACCCAGAATCTCTTTCCCCCTCTCAATTCCTTTTAAATAGAAAAGTATGCTAAATGTCTCTTTGTGGCTTGTTTGACCACCATTCTCCCATATACCTTGGTTTTCTGAAACACGCCTGAATTACAATCCATCCAGAAACAGGAAAGAAGTCCTACTGAAAGTAGTCTTCGAAGGGTGAGGATGGGTAACTGACTTGAAGGTAACTGGGAGTGATCTTCAGAAAGTCATAGTATATTAGCAAACTGTACAGAGACAAATCTTGTCAACAAGGTATCACATCCTTCAATTAAAGTTAGAATAATGCCACCCATCATAGCTAAGCCAACCATGGCCACCAGTCCTTTTCCTGCTCATAGGATAATTCCTATTAAGCCACCACTGGTGATAGAGTTTCAGACAGTCAATCATGGTAAAACTCCTTCCCAAACTATAAAGCTACCTTTCAATTGTGAAACCATAAAATCCCCCCATAGTTTCTGGTTTACTCCCACTGGAGAATTTCAAAAACTTTTGATATCTGGAAGGATATCACCACCTATTTTACACATGGTAAAGGCCCATTACAGTCATCCACAATTAGCCAGGAGTAGGACTCTTTCATGTACTTCTTCATCTTGGCTGCAGACTTAGGAGAGTCCAAAAGCATGCTAGGAACAAAGATGATAACTTAGTTTTATATTTTTGTGAGGTTTGTTTGGTTTCCTGCTTTTTTGTCTTTGTTCTTGTTTCTTTGTTTGTTTGAGAGATATAGAGAATAAAAAAACAAAGTTTGGTGATGTGGAATATGGGAAATGGACCAGATGAGTTGGAGAAGAAAGAACCAAAATATATTGTACAAAAATATTTTAGTAAAGAATTAGTGCTTAGAGCTGAAGACATTGAATGCTTCTGTGATAATTTCACAGGAATGGGTTAATGTATGTAACACAATAAATGTAATCCACCATGTAAACAGAGTGAAAAACAAAACCCACAAGATCATTTCATTAGATGCAGAAAAAGACTTCATATCTGACATTCTTTCATGATATAAGTCCTGGAGAGATTAAAGATACAAAGAACATAGATCAACACAATAAAGACAGTTTATCACAAGCCCACAGCCAACATCAACCTAAATGGAATTTCAAGTCATTTCTACTAAAATCAGGAACAAGACAAGGTTGTCCAATCTCTCTATATCTATTCAATCTAATACTAAAAGTCTGTCTTAAGGTTTCTGTTGCTGTGAACAAATACCATGAACAAAAAATAAGTTGGAAAGGAAATGGGTATATTTGGCTTACACTTCCATATCAAAATCCACCATTGGAGGACATCAAGACAAAAATTCAAGCTGGACTGGAGCCTGGAGGCAGCAGCTGATGCAAAGGCTATGAAGGGGTACTATGTAACTGACTTCAAATGACTTGGTCAGCCTGCTTTTTTTGTAGAACACAGTACCACCAGCTTTAAGATGGCACTACCCGTAATGGGCTAAGACCTCCTTCACTGATCATTAATTGAGAAAATGCTATGCAAGTGGATCTCCTAGAAGCAGTTTCTTTCTCTCTGATGACTCTAACTTGTGTCAAAATGACAAATAAAACCAACCAGTACAAAGGCTTAAGTAGATCAGCAAGACAACAGAAGGAGATCAAAGGAATACAAACAGCAATGAAAGAAGTCAAAATATCCTAATTACAGATACTTTTACAGCATATGTAAGTGACCCTATAATTTCTACCATAAACCACTACAGCTAAGAAACACTCACCAAATATACCAGGGAAGAAAATTAACACACAAATGCCAGTAGCCTTCCTTATCTACAAATGATGAATGGAATAAGAAATTAACCGAGGAGCAATAGCTTCAACAATATTCTCTGAAAATATAAAATATATTGGGATAACTCTAAGCCTTGCATGAAAAAAGTAAGATATTGAAGAAAGAATTTGAAGAAGATATCAACAGTCAGAAAGATTTTTTTGTACTCATAGATCAGTAGGATTAATATAATAAAAATGTCCATCCCACCAACAGCAGTCTACAGACTTTATGCAACTGCATCAGAATCCCAACAATTCTTCACAAAAGTTGAAAGGAAAATTATCAACTTCATAGTGAAACAGAAAACAAAAACAAAACAAACAAAACAGGATAGGTAGAACAATATTGAATTATAAAAGATCTCCTAAGGTATCATCATCCACAATTGTAAATCATGCTACAGAGCTACAGTAAACATACACACACACACACACACACACACACACACATGAATGCACGCATGCCAGTAGTTTGTTTTAACAAAAACATGCATGTTGATCAATGAAACTGAATTGAAAACACAGACAATTGAAAACACAGACATAAATGTACATATATATGAACACCTAATTTACTTATTTGAAAAGTGAGAAATACACGCTGAAAAAAGGACAGCATCTTTAAATATGCAAATAGATTCATACATATCACCCTGCACAAAATTCAACTCTAATTGGATAAAATATCTCAATGTCAAACCAGATACACTGAACCTGATACAAGAGAAAGTGAGTCCAAATATATAAAAAACTCAAAAAAAAAAAACACCCAACAACCACCACCAAACAAACAAACAAAACCAAAACCAAAACTGGACCTCATGAGGGTACAGACCTAAACAAAGAATTCTCTGAAGAGAAAACCGAAATGACTGAGAAGCATTTAAAAAAATGTTTAACATTCTTAGAAGGAAAATGCAAATCAAAAGCACTTTGAAATTTCATCTTACATATGTCAGAATGACTGAGATCAACCAAATAAGTGACAGTTCATGCTGTCAAGCATACATAGTAAGGGGAAGTCATCCGTTAATGCTGGGACTGAAAACTTCTTCTGCCATTGTAGAAATCAGTGTGGTGACTCCTCAGGAAGATGGGAATGGATTTATGTCAAGATCCAGCTATACTACTCTTGGGCATATGCCCAAAGGATACTTCAGCATCCTACAGAGACATTTGCTCCACCATGCTCATCACTGCTGTATTTTTAATAGTCAGAAATTGTAAACAATCTAGATGTCCATTAGTGGGATTTATGGATGAAGGAAATGTGGCAATTTACACAATGGAATACTACTCAACAGTCTTAAAAAATAAAATCTTAAGGTAAACGGATGGAACTAGAAATAATCAGCATGAGTGAGGTAACTTAGGCCCAGAAAGATAGTTATGGTTTATAATTGCTTATATATGGATATTAGCTGCTAAGTCTATGGTAGTCAGTCTGTAAAACCACAGAGTTTAAATGTAGAGTAAGTATTATTGGGGAGGGATGGATTTCCCTAGGGAGAGAGAATAGAGTAGTTAACTATGGGTGGATGAAGGGTAGGACTGGAGCTCATATCAGAGAGGTAGAAAAGAAGCAGCAAGGGAGGTAATACAGGGAGGAACATCTAAAACTAAGGGCCATTTGAGGCCCATATATGGAAACTTGTTACAGTAGAAACTTACTAAAATATAGTTAATCAGGAAGTCAATCTAAATGAAATCTCCATATAACAGGAGATCAGGAGAGACAGAGCCCAAACTAGACACCTCTTGTGACCAAATGGCATTTCCAATACTAAAAATGGGTTGCATCTAATCAAGTTATCAGCCAAAAGGGTCACGAGTGAACACCCATATAACCCAGAGTATTACCATTTCTACATTTCTGCCAAAGGAGAAAGTGAGTCCAAATATATAAAAAACTCAAAAAAAAAAAAAACCTCAACAACCACCAACAAACAAACAAACAAAACCAAAACCAAAACTGGACCTCATGAGGGTACAGACCTAAACAAAGAATTCTCTGAAGAGAAAACCAAAATGACTGAGAAGCATTTAAAAAAATGTTTAACATTCTTAGAAGGAAAATGCAAATCAAAAGCACTTTGAAATTTCATCTTACATATGTTTAACAATAAAATGACTTCTAAGGATGTTTTGCTGTATTTGTAGATCAGTGCTTTGCTCATCCATCATACAAAAACCTTCCTCCTGGAGCAGATATACAGAGAACCAATGCCAGGCATTGTACAGAGAGTGAGAGACCTGAACCTTGTAGCAACTTCTCATAGTTTAATAATGATGTTTCTTTCCCTTGATGAAGACAATCTATGAGAGTGTGCATTATCCACACTTCAAGTCCTGAGAATTCCAGAAAACCTACTAAATTCAAGAAGTTCAACCTGAAAGACAATTTGAAGACAAAATGATAGTTAGGGAAATGTGCTAAGGGAATTAGCTTTCAGAAAAGCAGATTTGAGGAGGAGTGCTAAGACCAGTGATCCACAGGGAACTTGGTTACTTGCTTAGAGGTTGGAATTGCACGTAATGAGCATACAGGAAACAATAACAGCATTACACATTGTCCTCATAGGAGACAATTCTCAGATGGACAAGTTAAACTATTTCTATTTGCAATCTACCTGTGACTTAGAGACAAATACGTTATTCATTCTCAAAGTTTTTTTTTTTTTTTTTTACCCCTCTGGAGCATAGCTTCAGAAAGCCATCCAAGAACGAATCAAGACCTCTATATAGGGACCTTCACAGAGAACCCATCCACCTGAGTCTGAGACCTAGTAGGTAGATCAGGAATGATGTATGAAGAATGGAAGATGACAAAATGTGCCTGATGCTCCCAAAATGACAACCAGCCTACTGTGGGGTTGAGAGGTTGACAATTTGTTTTATCTTGCTTTGTCTTGCTTACTTCAATAACTGATTTAAAACTTATTTAAGGTATTAAGAAATGAGTTACTTTTAGATTCTGTAATGCATGGGCAACTTTTGATTATTTGATGTAAATGGAGAAAATGTTTACATCAGAATGGAGATGTAGTGGAAAGTATTTCTCTTACAATTATGATAGATTACATGAAAAGCAGTCTTTTGCAATTGTGGAGCAGGAACTGTGATCACTGGGTATAGTGATGGTATTCAGTGAAATAAAGAAGGTTTTAAAAGTTTCCTTTGACATATGCTTCATAGTTTAACCTTTGCCATGCTGAGTACAAACATCAGACTATTGATTTATTGTTCACAAATACTACCTTGAAACACAGACATTTGTGAGACATACATTGTCTAATATCTTCTGTCACATGTAGCATTCCTTGTGATAGATAAGGAAGGCAATCCAAGGGCTTCATACTTTAATTCTTCCCTTACCACTGGCACTAAATATATTTGGGGATTTGTGGGCATCCTTACCCACATTTGTTAAGTTCCAACTATTTGCACAAATCCTCTGATTTTTATAGAGACCAAATATTTTTTATCCTTTCATTCTTTCAAAGAATTGAGAGATGGAGGTTTGCTTTTTGTTTTGTTTTGTTTTGTTTGTTTCTCTTGCTGTTTGATGAGTCCTGACTAGAATTTTCTTGGTAAGGCAAATACATGGAATGGTCTATATTTGGGGTAATGCACTCTCTTGGAAATTCATATCAACCACCCTACAGCTTTTTATCCTGGGAAGTTCTACAATGCTATTAGTAATAACAGCTTTTTGTGCTTTTGGTAGATTTTTTCTGTCTTTTTTCTTTTAAACTAGTTTTGCCTTTTGTGGTTGATGCAGCCAATCTGGTTCTTATGCCCATAGTTTTATAGGCCTACGAGTTTACATTATATTTATAGATGTTCTATTTTTGTACAATGGGTGTAAAACTTATTATAAGGTACAAGTGAGAAAATTGTGTGATGCTGAAATGTTAAGATTTTCCAGGTACAAAAGCAGGGGGTGGGAGGATGGGTTGGGGGTTTTCAGGGAGGAGGAAACTTGGAAGGGGTATAACATTTGAAATGTAAATGAAGAATATATTCAATAAAAAAAGAAAATCTAAAAAAACAAAAAACAAAAAAACAAAGGATTCTTCAAGTTTGTCCTACCTCCATTGCTTCTGCTAAAAGCAGCTCTACTGGAGTCTGAAAACCTGTATTTGTAATGTGTGCAGTGAGATAAGGTGAGATATATTGCAGACTCTTGCAGTACAATCCTTGTGACCTATGCTACAGACACAACACCATACATACATACATACATACATACATACATACACCTCACAAATAAGATATTGTCATGACTACAGACAAATAAGTAGAATAGAACATTACAAACATTACTTTGAATACATTAGCTCTGTGCTTTTGGCAATGAAGATGATCATTATGTAATCATCTCTGAATTCTTCAGTCATTGTGATTCTTTTCCAAGTGGATCAAAGACCTCCACATAAAACCAGACACACTGAAACTAATAGAAAGGAAACTAGGGAAGAACCTTGAACATATGGGCACAGGGGAGAATTTCCTGAACAGAACTCCAATAGCTTATGCTCTAAGATCAAGAATAGACAAATGGGACCTCATTAAATTACAAAGTTTCTGCAAGGCAAAAGACACTGTCAATAAGACAAAGCGACAACCAACTAACTGGGAAATGATCTTTACCAACCCTACATCTGACAGAGGGCTAATATCCAATATATACAAAGAACTCAAGAAGGTAAACTCCAGAGAGGCAAGTAACCCTATTAAAAAATGGGGTACAGAGCTAAACAAAGAGTTCTCACCTGAAGAATATCTAATGGCTGAGAAACACCTAAAGAGATGTTCATCATCCTTAGTCATTCCTTCTTATTCTTAACACTTCAGAACTTTATTGTTTACATGAATTTATTCCATTGTTTGTTACATTTGGTATTATTGTGCATGCCAAGAAGCAGCCATGTTATTTCTGTCTTTTCCAGGAGTTACTTTTAGAACATGAAACAACAAAATGATACTCAGAATTTACAGTTTCTCCTCCTGGGACTTTTAGAGAACACAGAACTGCAGCCCCTCATATATTGGCTCTTCCTTTCCATGTACATTGTGACTGTTTTGGGGAATCTTATGATCATCCTGGCCACAATCTCAGACTTCCACCTGCATACAGCCATGTACTTCTTCCTTTGAAACCTGTCCTTTGTGGACATCTGCCTAACCTGTACTACTATCCCAAAGATGCTGGTAAATGTTCATGTACACCACAAAGCCATAACTTATGAAGGCTGCATCATGCAAATTTATTGTTTTGCATTATTTGTAGGGCTGGATAGCATCCTTCTAGCTGTAATGGCTTATGACCGGTTTGTGACCATCTGTCACCCATTGCGCTACACAAACATTATGACACCTCAGCTCTGTATCTCACTAATTCTGGTATCTTGGCTCACATGTTCCCTGAATTCTTCATTACAAAGCTTTCTTGTGCTGCAGCTCTCCTGTACTGATGTGGAAATTCCACATTTTTTCTGTGAACTTAGCTTGTTGGTTCACCTTGCCTGTTCTGACACTTTTTTAAATGATATGGTAATGAATGTATTAGCTGCACTGCTAGGTGGTGGTTGTCTTATTTGCATCCTTTACTCTTATTCCAAGGTAGTGTCCTCTATACAAGCAATCTCCTCAGCAAAGGGGAAGTAAAAAGCATTTTCCACCTTTGTGTCTCACCTTTCTGTTGTCTCCTTATTTTATTGTACTCTTTTGGGAGTGTACCTCAGTTCTGCTATGACCCAAAATTCACACTCCACTGTAGTAGCTTCACTGATGTACACTGTGGTCATGCCAGTGCTGAACCCTTTCATCTATAATCTGAGAAACAATGATATCAAGAGGGCCCTGAAGAAGAACTTTGTCAAAGAGAAACTAGAAAAATGATTACTGTCCTGGGTCTTAAGTTTTAAAGCAAAAAAAAAAAAAAAAAAAAAAAAAAAAAAAAAAAACAGTTAAGGGCTAACCCATTCTGAAATTTCTAATTCTCTATCTCTTGAATGTGTATACCATCCCCATTCCCAAAGCTGATGGAAGAGTATAAGAGCCTAGGGCTGTGGATGACTACAAAGGAACATTATCTCCTGAATTCAGCAAGACATCTGCATATATGAACTCACGGAAGTGTCAACAGCATACCCAAAATCTATGTAAATCCAAGCTCGACTAAGTCAGAGCATAGAGTGGGGAAGTGGCACACAATTCTACCCCTAAGTGGTGTAATTATTTTAGCTATTGGGAAAAGGAAAGGCAGTTTTTTGTAAGATTGTAGACCTTAGTAAGTTGATCAATCTCTGGTAGAAGTCCATATACACAAGAACATTTGAGCAGCAAAAATTGGTCTCAAAGGATTTAAAAATAAAAAGCCACAAATGTGTTTGGTTAGAGAATGGAGAGTTATATCTGTGAAGAATTGAGGAAGGACGCTCATATGACCTAAACACACATGAAACTGTCAAAGAATTAATAGAAGAAAATCAAATATTTTGAGATAACAGAGCAAGATTTTACTTCTATGTATTTGCTGTAGTTTCCATTTCTTTGGTTTCAAAATTTTTATGACCTGTGTAAGCATTAGGCTTCTCCCAATTTTTCATTGGTTTTCTTTTTTCAACTTTGAGATTTTTTCACAGTTTGTTTTAGTTATACATAACACATATTTTTTAAAAAAAATCTAAATTTTGTCATAGAACATGGCTTTCTTTTTAAACATGTTTTTTTATTTATATTAAAAATGATTTCCACTCTGTTCCGGTAGACTGCACTGAAGAGACAGGTACCCAGGTTCCCCCCAATATAACATTGCTTGGGTCACGGCCTGTTGGGGCTTCCATCTGCTCACAAGAACGGGACAGAGCTGTGGTCATCTGGGCGCCAGATCTGCTGTAGGCCATCCCCTCTGCAGGGTGACCAGTGCCACAGAGAGAGTGCAGAGTGCACTCCGCCATCTTTGCTCCAGTGGCCAGGTAGTTGGGACTGCCGGGCTCGGAGACAGACAGGCATAATATCACTTGGGTCTCGGGCGGCTTGTGTTTACACTGCTCCCAAGAGCTGGGAAGATCTGCAGTAACCAGCGCGCCAGCTCTGCTGTGGGACTTCTGCCTGGCAGAGGGACCTCCGCACTGGGCGGGAGCCTACCAGCTTCCCTTTGGTGACCTCTGTTCCAGTAGACTGCACTGAAGAGACAGGTACCCAGGTTCCCCCCAATATAACATCGCTTGGGACACGGCCTGTTGGGGCTTCCGTCCGCTCCCAAGAACGGGACAGCACAGTGGTCATCTGGGTGCCAGATCTGCTGTAGGCCATCCCCTCTGCAGGGTGACCAGCGCCACCGAGAGAATGCAGAGTGCACTCCACCATCTTTGCTCCAGTGGCCAGGTAGTTGGGACTGCCAAGCTTGGAGAAAGACAGGCATAATATCGCTTGGGTCTCGGTCTCGCTGCTCCCAAGAGCTGGGAAGATCTGTAGTAACCAGCACGCCAGCTCTGCTGTGGGACTTCTGCCTTGCAGAGGGACGCCCCCCCCCCCACTCTGGGAGAGATCACACACCCCTGCACAGGGCAGGAGCCTACCATCCTCCCTTTGGCGACCTCTGCTCCGGGAATCCATTACGCTGAGCCTTTGGATGTGCAGGGACTCCCCAATATAACATCACTTGGGGCAAAGCACATCAGGGCTCCAAAGTCACTCAGGAGGAGGGCAGGCCCCAGAAATCGGTGCCAGGGGAATCCTGGTAATCCAGGGGGCCAGAAATAGCTTTGCAGGCTCACAGGAGGACCAACCAACAGCCAGTGACAGCAGGACCAACTAACATCAGAGGTAACCAGATGGCAAAAAGCAAACGGAATGTTACTAACAGAAATCAAAATAATATGCCACCATCCGAACACAACTCTCCAACAGCAGCAAGTCCTGGATACCCCACCACACCCGAAAGACAAGATCTGGATTTAAAATCACTTTTCATGATGCTATTAGAGGATCACAAGAAGGACACAAATAAATCTAATAAAGAATTACAGGAGACCATGAATCAACGGTTAGAAGCCCTTACAAAGGAAACACAAAAATCGCTTAGAGAAATGCAGGAGAACATGGATCAAAAGATGGAGGCCCACAAGGAGACAACACAAAAATCGCTTAAAGAAATGAATCAATGGGTAGATGCACTTTCAAAGGAATCACAAAAATCGCATAAAGAAATGCAGAAGAATATGGGTCAACAGATGGATGCCCATAGGGAGGCAACACAAAAAGTGCTTAAAGAAATGAATCAACGGATAGATGCCCTTACAAAGGAAACACGAGAACTGCTTAAAGAAATGCAGGAGACAATGGATCAACAGATGGAATCCCATGAGAAGGAAACACAAAAATCGCTCAGAGAAATGCAGGAGAACTTGGGTCAACAGGCAGAAATCCTGAAAGAGGTAATGCAAAAATACCTTAAAGAAATACAGGAAAATACAAACAAACAAGTGAAGGATCTCAGGAAATCCATCCAGGATCTAAAAAAGGAAGTAGAAACAATTAAGAAATCACAAAGGGAGACAACTTTGGAGATAGAAAACCTTGGGAATAAATCAGGAGTCATAGATGCAAACATCAACAATAGAATACAAGAGATGGAAGAAAGAATCTCAGGTGCTGAAGATACCATAGAAAGCATCGACTCAACAGTCAAAGAAAATGCAAAATGCAAAAAAAGGGTAACCCAAAACATCTAGGAAATCCAGGACACAATGAGAAGACCAAACCTAAGGATTATAGGTATAGATGAGAGTGAAGATTTGCAACTGAAAGGGCCAGTAAACATCTTCAACAAAATTATGGAAGAAATTTTCCCTAACCTAAAGAGAGAGATGCTGATGGATGTACAAGAAGCCTACAGAATTACAAACAGACTGGACCAGAACAGAAATACCTCCCATCACATAATAATCAAAACACGAAATGTACTAAACAAAGAAAGAATATTAAAAGCAGTAAGAGAAAAGGACCAATTAACATACAAAGGAAGACCTATCCGAATCACTTCAGACTTCTCACCAGAGACTATGAAAGCCAGAAGATCCTGGGCAGAGCTCATGCAGACACTAAGAGAGCACAAATGCCAGCCTAGACTAATATACCCAGCAAAACTCTCAATCACCATAGATGGAGAGACCAAGATATTCCATGATAAAACCAAATTTTCACAATATCTTTCCACAAATCCAGCCCTGCAAAGGATAATAGGTGGAAACCACCAATACAGGGAGAGAAACAACACCCTGAAAAAAATGAGATAGTAACCTTCTTGCTTCAAACCCAAAAGTAGATAACCACTCAAACATCAAGAATGACAGGTGGCAATAATCACTATGCCTTAATCTCTCTTAATATCAATGGTCTCAATTCCCCAATAAAAAGACATAGACTAGCAGACTGGATATGTAAACAGGACCCAGCATTTTGCTGCATGCAGGAAACGCACCTCAGTGTCAAAGACAAACACTACCTCAGAGTAAAAGGCTGGAAAGCAAATGGCCCCAAGAAACGAGCCGGAGTAGCCATCCTAATATCAGATAAAATTGATTTTCAACCTAAAGTCATCAAAAAAGACACAGAAGGACACTACATACTGATCAAGGGAAAAATGAACCAAGAAGAACTCTCAATTCTGAATATCTATGCTCCAAATGCAAGGGCACCCTCATTCGTAAAAGAAACTTTACTAAAGCTCAAAGCACACATGGCACCTCACACAATAATAGTGGGTGACTTCAACACCCCGCTCTCTGAAATGGATCGTTCAGGAAAGCAGAAACTAAACAGGGACACAGTGAATCTAATTGAAGCCTTGGACCAAATGGAACTAACAGATATATATAGAACATTTCATCCTAGAGCTAAAGAATATACCTTCTTCTCAGCACCTCATGGTACCTTCTCCAAAATCGACCATATAATTGGTCATAAATCAGACCTCAACAGATATAAGAAGATAGAACTAATCCCATGCCTCCTATCAGATCACTATGGAATAAGGGTGGTCTTCAATGGCAACAAAAACACAAGAGAACCCACATACACATGAAGTCTGAACAATGCTCTAATCAATGATAACTTGGTCAAGGTGGAAATAAAGAAAGAAATCAAAGACTTTTTGAAATTTAATGAAAATGAAGGCACAACATACCCTAATTTATGGGACACAATGAAAGCAGTGCTAAGAGGAAAATTCATAGCCCTGAGTGCCGCCAAAAAGAAACAGGAGACAGCATACACTAACAGCTTAATGGCACGCCTGAAAGCCCTGGAACAAAAAGAAGCAAATACACCAAAGAGGAGCAGAAGGCAGAAAATCATCAAATTCAGGGCTGAAATCAATCAAGTAGAAACAAATAAAACCATACAAAGAATCAACAAAACGAGGAGTTGGTTCTTTGAGAAAATCAACAAGATAGATAAGCCCTTAGCCAGACTAACCAGAGGGCACAGAGACAGTATCCAAATTAATAAAATCAGAAACGAAAAGGGAGAGATAACAACAGAAACTGAGGAAATTCAAAAAATCATCAGATCCTACTACAAAAACCTGTATTCAACACAACTAGAAAATCTCGAGGAAATGGACAATTTCCTTGACAGATATCAAATACCAAAATTAAATCAGGATCAAATAGACCATCTAAACCGTCCTATAACCCCTGAAGAAATAGAAGTTGTCATTGGAAGTCTTCCAACCAAAAAAAGCACAGGTCCAGATGGTTTTAGTGCAGAATTCTATCAGACCTTCAAAGAAGACCTAACACCAATACTCTTCAAACTGTTCCACAAAATAGAAACAGAAGGAACACTACCCAACTCATTCTATGAAGCCACAATTACACTAATACCAAAAGCACACAAAGATCCAACAAAGAAAGAGAATCTCAGGCCAAACTCTCTTATGAATATCGATGCAAAAAATACTCAATAAATTCTTGCCAACCGAATCCAAGAATACATCAAAATGATCATTCACTACGATCAAGTAGGCTTCATCCCAGGGATGCAGGGATGGTTCAATATAAGGAAATCCATCAATGTAATCCACTATATAAACAATCTCAAAGAAAGAAACCACACGGTCATCTCATTAGATGCTGAGAAAGCATTGGACAAAATTCAGCATCCTTTCATGCTAAAGGTCTTGGAAAGATCAGGAATTCGAGGCCCATATCTAAACATTGTAAAAGCAATTTACAGCAAACCGGTAGCCAGCATCAATCTAAATGGAGAGAAACTTGAAGCAATCCCACTAAAATCAGGGACTAGACAAGGCTGCCCTCTCTCGCCATATCTTTTCAATATAGTACTTGAAGTTCTAGCTAGAGCAATTAGACAACAAAAAGAGGTCAAAGGGATACAAATTGGAAAGGAAGAAGTCAAACTATCACTATTTGCAGACCATATGATAGTATACTTAAGCGACCCAAAGAACTCCACCAGAGAACTCTTACAGCTGATAAATGACTTCAGCAAAGTGGCCGGATATAAAATCAAGTCAAGCAAGTCAGTAGCCTTCCTATACTCAAAGGATAAGCAGGCTGAGAAAGAAATAAGAGAAATGATACCCTTCACGATAACCACAAACCATATAAAGTATCTTGGCGTGACTTTAACCAAACAAGTGAAAGATCTGTATGACAAGAACTTCAAGTCTCTGAAGAAAGAAATTGAAGAAGACTTCAGAAGATGGAAAAATCTGCCATGCTCATGGATTGGCAGGATTAATATAGTAAAAATGACCATCTTGCCAAAAGTAATATACAGATTCAATGCAATCCCCATCAAAATCCCAACTCAATTCTTCATAGAGTTAGAAAGAGCAATTCAAAACTTCATCTGGAATAACAGAAAACCCAGAATAGCTAAAACTATTCTCAAGAGTAAAAGAACCTCTGGGGGAATCAGTATCCCGCACCTCAAGGTGTACTACAGAGCAATAGTGTTAAAAACCGCATGGTATTGGTACAGTGACAGGCATGTCAATGGAACAGAATTGAAGACCCAGAAATAAAACCACAGTCCTAGGGTCACTTGATCTTTGACAAAGGAGCTAAAACCATCCATGGAAACCATGGAAAAAAGATAGCCTTTTCAACAAGTGGTGCTGGCTCAACTGGAGGTCAACATGCAGAAGAATGCAAATTGACCCATTCTTATCTCCTTGCACTAAGCTCAATTCCAAGTGGATCAAGGACCTCCACATAAAACTAGACACACTGAAACTAATAGAAAGGAAACTAGGGAAGAACCTTGGACATATGGGCACAGCGGAGAGTTTCCTGAACAGAACTCCAATAGCTTATGCTCTAAGATCAAGAATAGACAAATGGGACCTCATTAAATTACAAAGATTTTGCAAGGCAAAAGACACTGTCAAAAAGACAAAGCGGCAACCAACTAACTGGGAAATGATATTTACCAACCCTACATCCAACAGAGGGCTAATATCCCCTATATACAAAGAACTCAAGAAGTTAAACTCCAGAGAGGCAAGTAACCCTATTAAAAAATGGGGTACAGAGCTAAACAAAGAGTTCTCAGCTGAAGAATATCTAATGGCTGAGAAGCACCTAAAGAGATGTTCATCATCCTTGGTCATTAGGGAAATGCAAATCAAAACAATCCTGAGATTCCATCTCACACCAGTCAGAATGGCTAAGATCAAAAACACAGGAGACAGCAGTTGTTGGCGAGGATGTGGAGAAAGAGGAACACTCCTCCACTGCTGGTGGGATTGCAAGCTGGTAAAACCACTCTGGAAAGCAGTCTGGCGGTTCCTCAGAAAACTGGGCATGACACTCCCAGAGGATCCGGCTATACCACTCCTGGGCATATACCCAGAGACTTTACCTGCATGCAATAAGGACACATGCTCCACTATGCTCTTAGCAGCCTTATTTATAATAGCCAGAAGCTGGAAAGAACCCAGATGTCCCTCAACGGAGGAATGGATTCAGAAGATGTGGTATATTTACACAATGGAATACTACTCTGCAATTAAAAACAATGAATTCACGAAATTCCTAGGCAAATGGTCAGAACTTGAAAATATCATCCTTAGTGAGGTAACCCAATCACAAAAGAACACACATGGTATGCAATCACTGATAAGGGGGTATTAACCCAGAATCTCGGAATACCCTAGACACAATTCGCATATCAATAGATTTCTAAGAAGATGGAAGGAGAGACCCTTGGTCCTGGAAAGACTGGATGTAGGGGAACGCCAGGACAGAGAATCGAGAGGGGGTTGAATGGGGAAAAGAGGGAGGGAAGGGAGCTTATGGGACTTTCGGGGAGGGAGGAAACGGGAAAGGGGAAATGATTTTGAATGTAAATAAAAAAAACTTAGAAAATAAATTTTTTTAAAAAAATGATTTCCCCTTCCCCGTTTCCTCCCTCCCGAAAAGTCCGATAAGCCTCCCTCCCTCTGTTCCCTATTCAACACAGTCTAGGTTCTCTGTCCTGGTATTTCCCCACATCCAGTCTTTCCAGGACCAGGGGTCTCTCCTTCCATCTTCTTGGAAATCTATTGATATGTACATTGTGTCTTGGGTATTCCGAGATTCTGAGTTAATATCCCCTTATCAGTGACTGCATACCACATGTGTTCATTTGTGTTTGTGTTACCTCACTAAGGATGATATTTTCCGGTTCTGAACATTTGCCTAGGGATTTCATGAATTCATTGTTTTTAATTGCAGAGTAGAATTCCATTGTGTAAATATACCACATCTTCTGAATCCATTCTTCCGTTGAGGGACATCTGGGTTCTTTCCAGCTTCTGGCTATTATAAATAAGGCTGCTATGAACATAGTGGAGCATGTTTCCTTATTGCATGCAGGTAAATCCTCTGGGTATATGCCCAGGAGTGGTATAACCGGATCCTCCGGGAGTGTCACGTCCAGTTTTCTGAGGAACCGCCAGACTGCTTTCCAGAGTGGTTTTACCAGCTTGCAATCCCACCAGCAGTGGAGGAGTGTTCCTCTTTCTCCACATCCTCGCCAACAACTGCTGTCTCCTGTGTTTTTATTCTTAGCCATTCTGACTGGTGTGAGATGGAATCTCAGGGTTGTTTTGATTTGCATTTCCCTAATGACTAAGAATGTTGAACATCTCTTTAGGTGCTTCTCAGCCATTAGATATTCTTCATGTGGGAAATCTTTGTTTAGCTCTGTACCCCATTATTTAATAGGGCTATTTGGCTCTCTGGAGTCTAACTTCTTGAGTTCTTTGTATATATTGGATATTAGCCCTCTGTCGGATGTAGGGTTGGTAAAGATCATTTCCCAGTGTGTTGGTTACTGCTTTGTCCTTTTGACAATGTCCTTTGCCTTACAGAAACTTCGTAATTTTATGAGGTCCCATTTATCAATTCTTGATCCTAGAGCATAAGCTATTGGAGTTCTGTTCAGGAAATTCTCCCCTGTGCCCGTATGTTCAAGCTTCTTCCCTAGTTTCCTTTCTATTAGTTTCAGTGTGTCTAGTTTTATGTGGAGGTCCTTGATCCACTTGGAATGAGCTTAGTGCAAGGAGATAAGAATGGATCACTTTGAATTCTTCTGCATGTTGACCTCCAGTTGAGCCAGCACCATTTGTTGAAAAGGCTATCTTTTTTCCATTGGATGGCTTCAGCTCCTTTGTCAAAGATCAAGTGACCCTAGGAGTGTAGAGTCATTTCTGGGTCTTCAATTTTGTTCCATTGATCTACATGCCTGTCACTGTACCAATATCATGCAGTTTTTTTTTAACATTATTGCTCTGTAGTACAGCTTGAGGTCCAGGATACTGATTCCCCCAGAAGATCTTTTACTCTTGAGAACATTTTAGCTATCCTAGGTTTTCTGTTATTCCAGATGAAGTTTTGAATTGCTCTTTCTAACTCTATGAAGAATTGAGTTGGGATTTTGATGGGGATTGCATTGAATCTGTATATTGCTTTTGGCAGGATAGCCATATTTACTATATTAATCCTGCCAATCCATGAGCATGGAAGATTTTTCCATCTTCTGAGGTCTTCTTCAATTTCTTTCTTCAGAGACTTGAAATTCTTGTCATACAGATCTTTCACTTGTTTGCTTAGAGTCACACAGAGATACTTTATATTGTTTGTGGCTATCGTGAAGGGTATCAGTTCTCTTATGTCTTTCTCAGCCTGCTTATTCTTTGAGTATGGGAAGGCTACTGACTTGCTTGACTTGATTTTATATCCGGCCACTTTGCTGAAGTTGTTCATCAGTTGTAGGAGTTCTCTGGTGGAGTTCTTTGGGTCGCTTAAGTATACTATCATATGGTCTGCAAATAGTGATAGTTTGACTTCTTCCTTTCCAATTTGTATCCCTTTGACCTCTTTTTGTTGTCTAATTGCTCTAGCTAGAACTTCAAGTACTATATTGAAAAGATATGGCGAGAGAGGGCAGCCTTGTCTAGTCCCTGATTTTAGTGGGAATGTTTCAAGTTTCTCTCCATTTAGATTGATGTTGGCTACCAGTTTGCTGTAAATTACTTTTACTATGTTTAGATATGGGCCTCGAATTCCTGATCTTTCCAAGACCTTTAACATGAAAGGATGCTGAATTTTGTCAAATGCTTTATCAGCATCTAATGAAATGACCATGTGGTTTTTTTCTTTGAGATTGTTTATATAGTGGATTACATTAATGGACTTCCTTATTTGAACCATCCCTGCATCCCTGGGATGAAGCCTACTTGATCGTGGTGAATGATCGTTTTGATGTGTTCTTGGATTCCGTTGTTAAGAATTTTATTGAGTACTTTTGCATCGATATTCATAAGAGAAATTGATCTGAGCTTCTCATCTTTGTCAGATCTTTGCGTGATTTTGGTATCAGAGTAATTGTGGCTTCATAGAATGAGTTGGGTAGTGTTCCTTCTGTTTCTATTTTGTAGAATAGTTTGAAGAGTATTGGTGTTAGGTATTCTTTGAATGTCTGATAGAATTCTGGATGAAAACAGTCTGGACCTGTGCTGTTTTTGATTGGAAGACTTCCAGTGACCACCTCTATTTCTTCAGGGGTTATAAGATGGTTTAGATGGTCTATTTGATTTAATTTTGGTATTTGGTATCTGTCTAGGAAATTGTCCATTTCCTCCAGAGTTTCTAGTTGTGTTGAATACAGCCTTTTGTAGTAGGATCTAATGATGTTTTGAATTTCCTCAGTTTCTGTTGTGATATCTCCCTTTTCGTTTCTGATTTTGTTAATTTGGATACTGTCTCTGTGCCCTCTGGCTAGTCTGGCTAAGGGCTTATCTATCTTGTTGATTTTCTCAAAGATCCAACTCCTAGTTTTGTTGATTCTTTGTATGATTTGTTTCTACTTGATTGATTTCAGCCCTGAGTTTGATGATTTCCTGCCTTCTACTCCTCTTGTGTGTATTTGTTTCTTTCTGTTCCAGGGCTTTCAGGTGTGCCATTAAGCTGCTAGTGTATGCTCTCTCCCATTTCTTTTTGGAGGCACTCAGGGCTGGGAATTTTCCTCTTAACACCGCTTTCATTGTGTCCCATAAATTAGGGTATGTTGTTCCTTCATTTTCATTAAAGTTTAAAAAGTCTTTGATTTCTTACTTTATTTCCTCCTTGATCAAGGTATCATTGAGTAGAGCCTTGTTCAGCTTCCATGTGTATGTGGGCTTTCTGTTGTTTTTGTTGTTATTGAAGACCACCTTTATTCCATAGTGATCTAATAGGAGGCATAGGATTAGTTTGATCTTCTTATATCTGTTGAGGTCTGTTTTGTGACCAATTATATGGTCGATTTTGGAGAAGGTACCATGAGGTGCTGAGAAGAAGGTATATTCTTTTGCTTTAGGATGAAATCTTCTCTCTCTCTCTCTCTCTCTCTCTCTCTCTCTATATATATATATATATATATATATATATATATATATATATATATATATATATATATATATATATATAGTTCCATTTGGTCCAAGGCTTCAATTAGTTTCACTGTATCCCTGTTTAGTTTCTGCTTTCCTTAACGATCCATTTCAGAGAGCGGGGTGTTGAAGTCACCCACTATTATTGTGTGAGGTGAGATGTGTTCTTTGAGCTTTAGTAAAGTTTCTTTTACGAATGAGGGTGCCCTTGCATTTGGAGCATAGATATTCAGAATTGAGAGTTCTTCTTAGTGGATTTTTCCTTTGAGCATTATGTAGTGTCCTTCTTTGTCTTTTTGATAACTTTAGATTGAAAGTCAATTTTATCTGTTTTTAGAATGGCTACTCCGGCTCTTTTCCTGGAACCATTTGCTTGTAAGATTGTTTTCCAGCCTTTCACTCTGAAATAGTGTTTGTCTTTGACACTGAGGTGTGTTTCCTGCACGCAGCAAAATCTGGGTCCTGTTTACATATCCAGTCTGATAGTCTATGTCTTTTTATTGGGGAATTGATTTTTGTGTTTCCTCCTCATGTGCTTCCATCTGTTGATCCATATTTTCCTGCATTTCTTTAAGCCATTCTTGTGTTTCCTTTGTAAGGGCATCTACCGGTTGATTCATTTCTTTAAGCGATTTTTGTGTTGCCTCCCTATGGGCCTCCATCTGTTTACCCATATTCTTCTGTATTTCTTTATGCAATTTTTGTGATTCCTTTGTAAGGGCATCTACCTGTTTATTCATTTCTTTAAGTGCTTTTTGTGTTGCCTCCTTATGGGCCTCCATCAGTTGACCCATATTCTCCTGCATTTCTCTAAGCGATTTTGTGTTTCCTTTGTAAGGGCTTCTAACTGTTGATTTATGTTCTCCTGTAATTCTTTATGAGATTTATTTGTGTCCTTCTTGAAATCCTCTAATAGCACATCATGAGAAGTGATTTTAATTCCAGATCTTGCCTTTTGGGTGTGATGGGGTATCCAGGACTTGCTGGTCTTGGAGAGTTGGGTTCGGATGGTGCCATATTGCCTTGATTTCTGTTAGTAATGTTCCTACTTTTGCCTTTTGCCATCTGGTTACCTCTAGTGTTAGTTGGTCCTGCTGTCACTGGCTGTTGGTTGGACCTCCTGTGAGCCTGCCCCCCCCCCCCGGATTACCAGGAATCCCCTGGCACTGATTGCTGGGGGGGCTCCCCTGCTCCTGAGTGACTTTGGAGTCCTGATGTGCCTTGTCCCAAGTGATATTATATTGGGGAATCCCTGCACATTTGAAGGCTCAGCTTAGTCAATCCCCAGAACAGAGGTTGCCAATGGGAGGCTGGTGCACTCCCTCCCTGTGCAGATGCGCTCCCTCCCAGTGTGGGTCTCTCTGCAGGGCAGATGTCCCACAGCAGAGCTGGCATGTAGGTGACCACAGAACTGCCCAGCTCTTGGGAGCAGGGAGCACACAAGCTGGCTGAGTCCCAAGCGATATTATGCTTGATTGTCCTTTCCCACGAAGGTCCCAATTGGCCTGTTGCCGGAGCAAAGATGGTGGTGTGCCACATGTTTTATTTTAAATCAGCATACAAGGTATTACATATTATGGAATTTCAAGGAAAGTATGTTTTAGTAGATGTCCCTTTCTTACCTCACCCACCCATTGTTACTTTTAATAGCCCATGTAACATCCCTCAATCTCTTACTCTTTCATGTTGCACATGTTCTTTAATGTATCCCCATCTTTTCTCATAAGCTTTTACCTACTCTAGGTCTCCTTTCACTTATGAATAATTCATATTAAAGCGATGGAATATCAAGTTGCTTTTCTTGAGATATTACTAAAACATACTCTTACGCTGTGCTTCTCCTCTATGTTCTTTCCACTTGTGGTGAACTCACATCTAACAGTGAAGGCTATTTGCATAATAACAGATGACAAATGTTGTGCAGACCCTTCCTGCCTTCCTATATCTTTTGCTGACTCTACATTTTTAACAGACTTCTGTGTTTTGTATCTCATCAAGTCATTTCTTTGCCTTCATGGTTTTTTTTTTTTCAGTTTTGCAACCGTAACATACACCATAGTCATTGGGAGAAACATATTATCAAATGCATGTCAATGAGAAAGAGAAATTTTTAATAAGTTGATAGCTTTGGTTACAGAATTGTAGTGGATCTTATACACAATAATATAAATACAAACATTATGCATTTTACTACTAGAACTCATTTTTCTTGTACAATGAACATAATAATTGATATATAAGAGAATTCTGCCATATGTAAATACTCTTTGAACACTCATTGATACATTTAAAAGGTATTACTCTGTGTATGCATCTAGTTATGGGTTTATTTTCATGCGTGGGCCTCAAAATCCAGAAGATGTTTTCAGATCTGGAGCTGGAATTATAGGCAGTTGTGTGTCTCCTGAATTCAGTACTGGAAACAAAACTCAGGTCAGCTGGAGTATGTAACATGTAATCTTAACATCTAGGCTATCTCTCAGCTCATGACTTATTATGATTATTATGATTACTACTACTATTATTATTATTATAATTATTATTATATGTTCCCCAACTTCCATATTCCCCAGAAACCTGATTGCTCATAAGTTCTAAGTAAAATTTCTTCTTCATACTGAATTTTGCAGTTGTCAGTAGAATGAAAAAAATCAATGTTATTTATTATGTGTCTTCTTTATGCTCATAAATCACTTCTGTCTTCATGACAAAAATATAATTTGTAAGAGACCCAAATTTCTGTTCAATTATACAATTTTGCTTCATTAGCTTTCTGATTAAATATGAAAATTCTTTATTATGGAAATAATCATCATATAGCAATGTCCAAATACAAAATACTGAGCATATTTACAAAATAAATGCTGAATGTTTTCTTTTGATTTCAGAGACAACTCCAAAGCAGCACATTACACTTTTGTCATCATGTTCCTTGGTTATTATGAGTTAGATTTTGCAATAGAACAAGAATTGCTAAATACAAGTGTTTTAATAAAGTGTTAGTGTTTTCAATGAGACAATATGATGATGAAATATTCCAGCCTAGGCTGATGCCTGCATTTGTAACCAGTAGTGTTTGGCTCAGAAATTTCTTGACATCTTGTCTGGACTTCTACTTAGTGGAGATGTAGCTGAGAGATTATTAAGGATACTGGCTGTGGAAGCATCCACACCCCATCAAACTGATGATGTAGCTATTTTCAGATTTGATTATGTTGTCCAAAAGCTTGGGATAAAATAACCAGTCTTATTCTTTAATCTGTGTCTCTACTAAGATTGTGCAGTCTGCAAAACAAATTGTGCAAAACACTGTGTGCATACATTTTGAAAACCCTTTCTTTGTTGAACCTTATATTTATACTTTTTTTGTTGGACACACCCTACATTAAGCTCAAGATGCCTGGGACCCCTGATGACAAGGAAGAAAAACCTGCTGGTAGTACTGTTTCAGAGAGCAAGGCAATGGCCTCCTGTGGGTCCAAGTGTGAGTACTGAGAGGCCCCAAGATCTGCTTCTTTGGCACAAGCAACTTGTGATGTCATTTCTGCAACTATCCTTAGTCTTTATCATTTTCTTTATCTATTTACTATTTCTTTTCTTTCTTCCTTCTTTGATTAAATCAGTATTTAGTGACCTGGCAAGATTGAGTAGGAACCCATTTGGTATACAGAAATTAGATGTTAAAGTGAAGGCTGTTCATGAATTCAAGAGAAATATATTTTACAGTCACTCACTCAAGGTGGCAATGAAAGTAACCTAGAGCTGCAGGCAGAGATGAGTAATTCTGCAGCTGTTCCCCCAGTCTTAGTCTCAATTCTGTATAATAAAAATAGGATATTTTTATCATATTGTGGATTGAATAATATACAGATATTTCCCAGAAAGTTAGCAATGGGTTCCTTGGGTTTAGGGACAATGGTGACAGTCCCTTAGAAATTCTCTATACAGGTTAGGTAAGGAGGGTTTTGTAGACAGACAGATAGGGTCCAAAAATTATTATGAATGCAGGGTCAGCAGTATGTCCTCATGTTTGTCCTTTTGTAAAACCGTATTGTCTCACATAAGTCTGAAAGATATTGAAGGGGAATCATGAAGTTTTCTCACTAATTTATTTATTCACTTTAAATCCCAATCACAGTTCCCCCTCCCAATCCCACCCTTACATGGCTCTTCCTGCATTCCCAACTCCTGTTTACCTCTGAAAAGAGGAAGGTTCCCCTGAATCCCCAGATAGCAATCTACCCTGGCACCTCAAGACACTGCAGAACTAGGAATATCCTCTCCTTCTGAGACCAGAAATAAGCCCAGTTGAAGAAAAAGGACCCACAGTCAGGCAACAGAGTCAAGGTAAGCCCCCACTCCAGTTCTTTTTGTTTCATTGTTTACTTATTCACTTGACATCCTACTCACTGCCCCCACTCCTGGTCACATCCTCCCACAGTCCTTCCCCCATTCCTCCTTCTCCTCTGAGTGGGTGGGGGTCCCCTCTGGGTATCCCCCCAACCCTAGCACTTCAAGTCTCTGTGAGGCTAGGCATTCCCTCTCCCACTGAGGCCAGACAAGGCAGTCCAGCTAGTAGAACATATCCCAAGTACAGGCAATAGCTTTTGGGACAGCCCTGGTTCCATTTGTTCAGAACCCACATGAAGGTCAAGCTGCACACATACATATGAGTGGGAGGTATAGGTCCAGATCATGTATGTTCCTAGGTTGGTGGTTGAAACTATGAGAGCCCCAAGGGTCCAGGTTAGTTGACTCTGTTGATCCTCTTGTGGAGTTCCTATCTCCTCTGGGTTCTTCAATCCTTCCCCTAACTCTTTCACAAGACTTTCTGAGCATCTTCTAATGTATGGCTGTGGGTCTCTGCATCTGTTCCAGTCAGCTTCTGGGTAGAGCCTCTCAGAGAACAGTTATGGCAGGCTCCTGTCTGTAAGCATAACAGAGGATCATTAATAATGTCCTAGATTTGTTCTTGCCCATTGGATGAATCTCAAGTTTGGCCATTCCCTCAGTCTTTACTCCACCTTTGTAGCTGAACTTTTTGTAGGCAGGACAAATTTGGGGTTGTAGGCTTATGTGGGTGATTTGGTACCCTTATCCCTCCACTGGGAATCCTGCATGGCTCCAGGAAGTGGCAACTTAAGGGTCCATATCCCCCACAGATTGGGTCTAAGCTAGAGCCACCCGCATAGACTACCTGGAGTCTCCCCTACCTCAGGTCTCTGACACATCCTAGGGTTGCCTCACCACCACCCCCAGCCCTGCCACCAATATTTTCACTCCCTGAATCTGTCCTCATCTCTCCTTTCATCTATTCCCCGGACTGTTCCCCTCCCCATCCCATATCCCACCCAGTTCTTTCCCTCTGTGAAACTTCAATGACTATATTATAAGCCCTTCTGAGTGAGAGTCGAGCATTCTCCCTTGGCAACTCCTTGTTATTTAGCTTCTTTGGATCTATGGATTATATGGGGGTGAGTGTTATCCTGTACTCTATGGTTAACATTTACTTATAAATTACTACATACCAGGCATGTTGTTTGGGACCTGGGTTACCTCATTCTTGAAGATAGTTTCTAGTTCCATCCATTTGATTGCAAAATTCAAGATGTCCTTGTTTTAATAGCGGAGTAGTGTTCCATTGTGGAAATGAACAACATTTTCTTTATTCATTCTTCTGCTGAGGGAAATTTGGGTAGTTTCCAGTTTCTGGCTATTACAAATAAAACTGCTGTGGACATAGAGGAGTAAGTGTTCTTGTTGTATGGTAGAGTATCTTTTAGATATATGCCCAGAAGTGGTATAGCTGAGACTTGATTGATTGATTGATTGATTGATTGATTCATTGATTTCTGAGAAACCACCAGAGGGATTTCCAGAGTGGTTGTTCATGTTTGCATTCCCACTAGCAAAAAGGAGTGTTCCCCTTGTTCTTCAACCTTGCAGTATGAGCTGTCTCTTGAGATTTTGATCTTAGCCATTCTGATGAGTGTAAGGTGGAAACTCACAGTCACTTTAATTTGCATTTCTCTGATGACTAAGGAAGTTTAACTTTTCTTTAAGTGCTTCTCTGCCATTAGATAATTCTAATTCCTCTGATGAGAATTCTCTGTTTAGCTCTGTACCCCATTTTTAATTACATTATTTTGGTTGTTGGTGTCTAACTTCTTGAGTTCTTTATATATTTTGGATATTTGGCCTCTATTGGATATAAAGTTGGTGAAGATCTTTTCCTAATTTATAGGCTACTGTTTTGTCCTACTTATTGTGTCCTTTACCTTAGAGAAGGTCTTTAATTTCATGAGGTATAATTTATCAATTGTTGATCTTAGTGCCTGAGCTATTGGAGCTCTCTTTACAACGTTTTGCCTTGTACCAATGTGTTTAAGGATATTCCTCACTTTCTTTTCTATTAGATTTTGTGTATCTGGTTTTATGTTGGAGGTCTTTGATTCATTTGGACTTGAGTTTTGTGAAGGGTTATAAATATGGATCTCTGCATGCTTCTACATGCAGACATCCATTTTGGCCAACACTATTTGTTGAAGATGCTTTTGTCTTTCCATTATATGGTTTTGGTCAAAAATCAAGTGTCCTTAGGTGTGTGGGTTTATTTCTGGGTCTCCAATTGGATTCCATTGATCACCCTGTCTGTTTCTATGCCAATATCATGGAATCTTTATCACTATTGTTCTAGTCTACATCTTGAGAACTTCCCAAGGTTTTTATTGTACAGGATTGTTTTAGCTTTTCCTGGGTTGTTTATCCATATGAAGTTGAGAATTGCTCTTTAAAGTGCTGTAAAGAATTGTTTTGGAATTTTGCATTGAATCTATAGATTGCTTTTGTTAAGATGGTCATTTTTTTGTTAATCCTACTGATCTATGAGCATGGAATCTCTTTCCATCTTCATATATCTTCTTTAGTTTATTTTTTCAGATTGAAGTTCTTGTCATATATGTCTTTCCTTATTTAGAGTTGCACCAAGATAGCTTACATTATTTGTTGTTTCCCTGATATTTGATCATCCTATATTTTATTTATATAAAGGAGGGCTACTTATTACTTTGAGTTAATTTTGTAGCCAGCCACTTTGCTGAAGGTGTTTATTAGCTGTAGGAGTTCTCTGGTAGAATTGTTGTGGTCACTTATGTCTACTATCATATCATCTGTGAATAGTGACACTTTGACTTCTTTTTCAGTTTGTTTCTCCTTGATCTCCTATTCTCTTATTGCTCTAGCCAGAACTTCAAGTACTATGTTGAATACATATGGAGAGAGTGAGCAACTTTGCCTTGTCCCTAATTTTACTGGGACTGCTTCAAGTTTCTCTCCATTTAATAAGATTTTGGCTATTGGCTTGTTGTACATTTCCTTTATTGTGTTTAGGCATGCCCCTTTTATCCCTGCTCTCTCCAAGACTTTTTAACATGAAGGGATGTTGGATTTTAACAAAAGCTTTTTCTGTGTATAGTGAGATGATCATGTGCATTTTTTTCTTTCAGTATGCTTATATGGTTGAATATGTTGATGGATTTTTACATATTGAACCACCCCTGCATTCCTGGGATGAGGCCTACTTGATCATCAACAGCCACAGAAATAGTAGAAAGCCTACAACCTCAAGGAAAATGAACAACTTTCTCCTTAATGATCACTGGGCCAAAAAAGAAAGAGAGAAATGAAAGACTTTCTAGAATTCAATGAAAATGAAGACACAACATTCCCAAATGTATGGAACACAATGAAAGCAGTGCTAAAAGAAAATTCATAGCAATAAGACCCTTCATAAAGATATTGGAGAAGTCTCATACTAGCAACTTAACAGCTGACCTGCACACTCAAGAACAAGGAGAAACAAACACAACCAAGTGGAGTAATCAGCAGGAAATAATCAAGGTCAGGGAAGAAATTAATGAATTAGAAACAAAGTAAACAATTTTAAAAACCAACAAGATAACCAAATACTTGATTTGTTTATATTTATTTCTTTTTTGGCCCAGTGATCATTAAAGAGAAAGTTGTTCATTTTCCTTGAGGTTGTAGGCTTTCTATTATTTCTGTGGTTGTTCAAGTCCAGCTTTAATCAGATGCAAGGGGTTATGTCAATCTTCCTGTATCTGTTGAGGCTTACTTTGTGACAGAATATATTTTGGAGCTGATTTCTTGGGGTCCTGATATGAAAGTATATTCTTTTGCTTTGGGGCAAAAGGTTCTGTAGATATCCTTTAGGTACATCCTTTAGGTGATCCATATCCTCTGTGAGCTTTATTATTTCTGTTTAGTTTTTATTTGTTTGAATTACCTGTACACTCACCTCTGCTGACCTTGCCCCAGGTGTACCCTGGCATGGGTTCCAAGCACATTGTTTCTGGGCCCTGGCAGGCATCCACAGGGAAGCAGGATGCTTTTGCAGATCCATAAGGCTCCTCTCAGAGGCAGGGCAAGCACTCTGCTGACTTTGCTGCAGGTAGATTCTGACCAGCAAGGGACTGGTGGGAGAGGATTCAAGCTGGGATGTCCTGGGCTCTCTACAGCCCTCCAGTGGAAACCAAGACATTCTTGGGGTCTCTCAAGGTTACCTGAGGATGGCAGAGTGAGTCCAGAGTCGGCACCAGAACCAGACTGTGGAGGTCAGAGGACTGTGCTCAACTCACCTCTCTGATTTTTTCTCAAGGTTTTCCTCCTGCTGCTCTTCATATAAGATATCAAAATCTAAATTACCTTGAGTTTTAATATGTTGACTAAGTTCAGATAGTAAGGCCAGTTGTCTCAGTGCTGGTACATCATTAGCTCTTACAGACTGAAATTTGTTTCACTAGACTTTTTTCTTTTCTAACTCATAATTAGGCACATTCCAAGAAGAAGTTTTAAACGTTAGAAATAAAAGTGCAAAGGAATCAAACTGCAACAGGAATAATTTTCCTTCTCTTTATGGATTTCATTACTTGCAATCATGACTTATAATTTAAAGCAGTCTTCTCTGAAACACTCTCTAACAGACCTAAGCATGGCAGACACAGGCCCAAGCATGGCAAACATGGCATTGACATATTTTGCCTTTTTACTTCTTTCCTTGGTTATATTCCTGGGACTTCTGGCAAGTGCATTGTCCTGTCTTGACATGAATTCAGCACATTTCCTTCAGCAAATGAACAGCAAAACTCAGGTCCCAACTTTTATCTGAGATGGAGTGGCTCTGTGATCACCTTACATAAATTCTCTTGCCTTCCATCTCAAGATTTTCTGTAGCACATGCTAAATTCCAAGGCTCACCTGGATGAATTTATTTTTCTGAAAAGGAGGTCCCTACCCAGAAGTCTAATTTTCCCCTGGGATGGCTGACAATGCACTGAGAGGATAGCAGAAGGAAATAACTATGTTCCATGCAAACTGAGTTGCATAGACCAAACAAAAATGTCAGCAAAGATATTTACAACTGCTTCTGACATCTTCCTCAGTGCATTTCCTCTTGTAGGTGTGATCTTGTCGTGTTCCTACGAAAGCTGTGAATTGAAAGCAATATTTTGGTCACCATCAGCACCAAGCGGCTGGGGCTGCTTCACAGCCCTCTGTGCACTGGTCCCACCAGGAGAGGGCTGGTCTCCCAGCGGTGCTCTCATTCCCAGGCTCAGAGGGGAACTTTCCATTTTCTCTCCAGTAAGTGTCTGGAAAACTCAAAGCTCTGAGTGCCTCCAAAAAGAAATTGGAGAGAGCATACACTAGTAGCTTGACAGCACATGTGAAAGCTCTAGAACAAAAAGAAGCAAATACCCCCAAGAGGCGTAGACAGCAGGAAATAGCCAAACTCAGGGCTGAAATCAACCAAGTATAAAACAAAAAGAACTATACAAAGAATCAAACAAACCAGGAGCTGATTCTTTGAGAAAATCAACAAGATAGATAAACCTTTAGCCAGCCTAACCAGAGGGTACAGAGCCATTATCCAAAATAACAAAATCAGAAATGAAAAGGGAGAAATAGCAACAGAAACTGGGGAAATCAAAACAAATCATCAGATCCTTCTACAAAAGCCTATAATCAACAAAACTGGAAAATCTGAATGAAATGGACAATTGTCTAGACAGAGACCAGGTATCAAAGTTAAATTAGGACCAGATACACAATATAAACAGTCCCATAGCCCCTAATGAAATAGAAGCAATCATTAATAGTCTACCAACCAAAAAAAAAAAAAAAAGTCCAGCACTAGATGGGTTTAGTGCAGAATTTTATCAGAACTTCAAAGAAGACCTAATACCAATTCTTTTCAAATGATTCTACAAAATAGAAACAGAAGGAATGTTACCCAATTTGTTCTTTGAAACCATAATTACACTTATACCTAAGCCACCAAAGACCAAACGAACAATATCAGAGCAATTTCCCTTATGAATATTGATGCAAAAATACTCAATAAAATTCCTGCAAACCAAATCCAAGACCACATCAAAACGATTATCCATCATGATCAAGTAAGCTTTATCCCAGGGATACAGAAATCCATCAATGTAATCCACTATATAAACAAACTCAAAGAAAAAAAATCACATGATCATTTCATTAGATGCTGAGAAAGCATTGACAAAATACAACACCCCTTCATGAGAAAAGTTTTGGAAAGATCAGGAATTCAAGACCCATGCCTAAACATAATAAAAGCAATATACAGAAAACCAGTGGCCAACATCAAACTAAATGGAGATGATATATTGTTTATTATTATTTTCATGACAGCATTGAAAAGCTCTTATGCACAATGAAAACCTTTTCAATAAGTAATTCTATTGTTATTATACTTTAAGACATTTCTCTTTTTTTAATGTTTTGTACACATCAGGAGAGTTGTGTGTTTGTTTGTTTAATCGTGTATTTATTTTACACTCCAGATTTTATTCCCCTCCTGATCCACCCTCTGACTGCTCCAAGTCCCATACCTCTTCCCCGCCACCCTGTCTCCACTAGGATGTGCTCACGACCCACTCCCCATCCCCTACCCCACCTGACCTCTAAACTCCCTGGGGCCTCCAGTCTACTGAGGGTTAGGTGCATCTTCTCTGACTGAACCCAGACCAGGCAGTCCTCTGCTGTCTATGTGTTGGGGGCCTTATAACAGCTGGTATATACTTCCTGGTTGGTGGTCCAGTGTTTGAGAAATATTGGGGGTTCAGGTTCATTGAGACTGCTGGACTTCCTACAGGGTCTCCCTCCTCCTCAGCTTCTTCCAGCTTTTCCCTAATTGAACCAGAGGGATCAACAGCTTCTGTTCATTGGTTGGGTGCAAATATTTGCATCTGACTTCTTTTAGCTGATTGATGGGACTTCTGGAGTGCAGCCATGCTAGGTCCCTTTCTATGAGAGCTCCATATTCTTAGTAATAGTGTCAAGCCTTGGGACCTCCCCTTGAGCTGGATTCCACTTTGGGTCTGTCTCTGGACCTTCGTTCCTCAGGCTCCTCTCCATTTCCATACCTGCAATTCCTTCAGACAGGAACAATTATGGGTCAGAGTTAAGACTATGGGATTGCTCCCCTCTCCTTCATTTAATACCCTGTCTTCCTGCTGGAGGTGGGCTCTGTAAGTTCCCTCTCCCTATTCTCCCTACCATTGAGAATTTCATTTACGGTCCCTCCCTTTTAGCCCTGAGAGTCTCTTACCTCCCAGAACTCTGGTGCATTCTGGAGGGTCCCCAACATCCTTCTTCCCACAGCTGCCTGTTTCCATTCTTTCTGCTGGACCTAAGGGCTTCAGTTCTTTTCCCTCACACAACACCAACCAGATCAGGTTCCCCTCTCCCCTCCACTCTCTCTCCTTCTCTCATCCACATTCCCTCCCAGGTCTCTCCCTTTCTCCTCACTTGTGATAGCTTTGTTTTCCCTCCCAAGTGGGACTGAGGTGTCCTCACTGGGGCGCTTCAGCTTGTTGACATTTGTTTTTTGAGTTCTGTGGATTGTATCTTGGGTACTCTGTACTTTTTTTAACTAACATCCACTTATTTGTGAGTACATACCATGCATGTACTTTTGGGTCTGAGTTACCTCACTCAGGATGATATTTTCTAGTTCCATCCATTTGCTTGCAAAACTCAGGATGTCCTCATTCTTAATAGCTGAGTAGTATTATGATGTGTGAATGAACAACATTTATTGTATCCATTTTTCTGTCGTGGGACATCTGGGTTGTTTCCAGCTTATGGCTATCACAAATAAGACTGCTATTAACATAGTGGAACATGTGCCCCTGTGGCATAGTGGGGAATCTTTTAGGTATATTCCCAAGAGTGGTATATCTGGGTCTTCAGGTAGGTCAATTTCCAATTTTCTGAGGAACCTCCAGATTGATTTCCAGAGTGATTTTACCAGTTTGGAATCCCAATAGCAATGGAGGAGTGTTCCTCTTTCACCATATCCTCTCCAAAATGTGCTGTCCCCTGTGGTTTTGATTTTAGCCATTCTGATTGGTGTAAGGGGGAATCTCAGGGTCGTTTTGATTTGCATTTCTCTGATCACTAAGGACTTTGAAATTTTCTTTACATGCTTCTTAGTCATCCAAAATTCCTCAGTTGTGAAATCTCATTTTAGCTCTATACCAAATTTTTTGATTGGGTTTTTTTGGTGATTATTACCTTGAGTTCTTTGTATATTTTGGATATTAGCCTTCTATTGGATGTGGGTTTGGTGAAGATTTTTTTCCCAATCTGTAGGTTGCCAATTTGTCTTATTGACTATGTCCTTTGCCTTACCGAATCTTTCCAATTTCATGAGGTCCCATTTATCAATTCTTGATCTTAGAGCATGAGTCATTGCAGTTCTGTTTAGTAAATTTCCCCCTGTGTCAATAAGTTCAAGGCTCTTTACCACTTTCTCTTCTATCAGATTCAGTGTATCTGGTTTTATGTTAAGATCCTTGATCCCCTCGGACTTGAGCTTTGTGCAAAATAATATAATTTGTGAAAATAATAATTTGTGTGTGACAAATAAAGTTCTGTTTTCATTTTTCTACATACAAACAGCCAGTTAGACCTGCACTATTTAATAAAGATGCTTTCATTTATCCATTGTATATTTTGGCTTCTTTGTCAAAGATCAACTGCCCATAAGTGTATGGTTTTATTTCTGGGTCTTCAATTCTATTTCATTGATCAACATGTATAACTCTGTACCAATACCATGCAGTTTTTTTTTAATTCTTTTTTTTTCTTTTTTTTTTTTTTCGAGACAGGGTTCCTCTGTGTAGCACTGGCTGCCCTGGAACTCACTCTGTAGACCAGGCTGGCCTCGAACTCAGAAATCCGCCTGCCTCTGCCTCCCAAGTGCTGGGATTAAAGGCGTGCGCCACCACTGCCCGGCAACCATGTAGTTTTAATCTCTGTTGCTCTGTAGTAAAACTTGAGGTCAGGGATGGTGATTCCCCCTGAAGTTCTTTTATTGTTAAGAACTTTTTTCAATATTCTAGGTTTTTTTCCTTTCCAGATGAATTTGAGAATTGCTCTTTCCATGTCTTTGAAGAATTGTGTTGGCATTTTGATGGAGATTGCATTGAATCTATAAATTGCCTTTGGTAGGCAGGATGGCCATTTTTACTATGTTATTTTTGCCAATCCATGAGCGTGGGAGATATCTCCATTTTCTGAGTTCTTCAATTTCTTTCTTGAGAGACTTGAAGTTATTGTCATACAGGTCTTTCACTTGTTTGGTTAGAGTTACCCCAAGATATTTTATTTTATTTGTGGCTATTGTGAAATGAGTTGTTTCTCTAATTTCTTTCTTTCTTTTTTTTAATTTTTAAAAATATAACATTTATTTCATTCTACTGTGTTTTCATACAATCATCTTAAGTATTATGGTACAGTTTTATTTAACATAGTGAATCACTGTCACCAAATTTTAAAATAAAGCTATATATTAAGTACTTTTAAACTCATTTAACAATACTATACATGATCTTTGATGGCAAATTTCATTTTGGCATACAGCTCATTTGTCCTTTTGGTTCTGCAGTGAAGAAATATACATCACACCTGAAGTTCAGGTGGCAGGAAATCATGATTAATGTCAACCATAAATTTCAACCATTCAGAAACACCACAGTGCTCTGGAGTTACTCTGATCATTTATAGTCAAAGTAAAACATAATTCATAGCAACCAGAGTCAGTACCAAAGGCTTAAAATAGGCCTGTTTATCATTTGTATAAAGGAAGGCTACTGTTTTATTTCAGTTAATTTTACATCTGGCTAATTTGCTGAAGTTTTTTATCAGTCAGAGTTCTCTGGTAGAATTTTTAGGGTTGCTTATGTATAGTATCATATCATGTGCAAACAGTGATACCTTTATTTCTTCTTTGCCAATTTGTATCCCCTTGATCTCTTTTTGTTGTCTTATTGTTCTAGCTAGCAATTTGAGTACTATATTGAATAGATATGTGGAGAGTGTGCATCCTTGTCTTGTCCCCAATTTCAGGGGAATTGCTCCAACTATGTCTACATTTGTATTAGTCAGGGTTCTCTAGAGTCACAGAACTATATAGTAAGGAAATTTGTTTATGACTTATAGTCTGTAGTCCAACTCCCCCAACAATGGTCAGCAGCAGCTGTGGATGGAAGTCCAAGGATCTAGTAGATGCTCAGTCCCATGAGGTAAGCAGGCAAAGAAGAATGAGAGTCTTCCTTCTTCCTTATGTAGGTTTCCAGCAGAGGGTGTGGCCCAGATTATAGGTGTGTGCCACCATGACTTTAATCCCAGATGACTTTGAACTAAGAGATCTCCCTGTATTAATCTTCTGGAATTCATAGCCACTATGCTTCAAGATATCCATGCCAAGATCAAGGTCAGAAACTTGTATCTCTCAGCCTCCAGATTAGGATCATAGGTGAGCCTTCCAATTCTGGATTGTAGTTCATTCCAGATATAGTTAAGTTGGCAATCAGGAATAGCCATTACACCATTTAATTTAATATTATCTGTTAATTTGTTGTACAATGCTTTTATTATGTTTAGGTATGGGCCTTGAATACTGATCTCTCCAATATTTTTAACATGAAGGGGTGTTGTATTTTGTCAAATCCTTTTTCTGCATCTAAGGAGATGATCATGTGATTTTTTTCTTTGAATTTGTTTATATAGTGGATTATATTAATGGATTTTCACATATTAAACCAACCTTGCATGCCTAAGATGATGCCTACTTGATCGTGGTGAGTGATGGTTTTGATGTGTTCTTGGATTTGATTTGCAAGTGTTTTGTTGAGTATTTTTGCATCAATATTCATTAACAAGATTGATCTAAATTTCTCTTTTTTGGTTGGATCCTTGTGTACTTTAGGTATCAGAGTAATTGTAGCTTCATAGAAAAAGTTAGGTAGTGTTCCTTCACTTTCTATTTTATGGAATAGTTTGAGAAAAATTGGTATCAGGTCTTCTTTGAAAGTCTGGTAGAATTCTGCACTAAATCCCTCTGGCTCTGAGCTTTTTTGGTAGGGAGGTTTTTAATGATTTCTATTTCTTTGTGCAATATGGGTCTGTTTAGATAGTCTACCTGATCTCAATTTAGCTTTGTTATGTCATATCTGTCTAGAAAGCCATCCATTCCATCTAGATCTTCGAGTTTTGTTGAGTATATGCTTTTATAGAAGGCTCTGGTGAATTTTTTGAGTTTCTTCCATTTCTGTTGTTATGTCTCCTTTTTCATTTCTGATTTTGTTAATTTGGATATTGCCTCTCCTCCCTTTAGTTAGTTTTGCTAGGGGTTTATCTATCTTTTTGATTTTCTTTGTTTCTATTTGGTTGATTTTGGCCCTGACTTTGAATATTTCTTGCATTCTACTCCTCTTGGGTAAGTTTGCTTCTTTTTGTTCTAGAGCTCTCAGGTGTGCTGTTAAGTTGTTAGTATAAGATCTCTCCAGTTTCTTTATCTGGACACTAAGTTATATGAACTTTTCTCTTAGCACTGCTTTCATTGTGTCCAATAAGTTTGGGTATGATATGTCAATATTTTCATTAAATTCCAGGAAGTTTTTAATTTCTTTCCTTATTTCTTCTCTGACCAAGTTATCATTGATTAAGGAGTTGTTCAGTGTATTTGGGCTTTCAGTAGTTTTTGCTATTATTGAAGACCAGCCTTAGAACCTGATGATCTGATATGATGCAGAGTATTATTTCAATCTTCTTGTATCAGTTGAGAAATTTTTTTGTGACCAATTATATGGTCAATTTGGAGAAGACACCATGAGGTGCTGAGAAAAAGGTGAATCCTTTTTGGCGGGGGGCTAAATGTTCTATAGATTTCTGTAGATTTCAAGATGTGTTTCTTATATTCAGCAAAATGCTGGATCTTGTTTGCATATCCAGTATGTTACCTTACATCTTTTTATAGGTGACTTGATTTCATCAATATTCAGAGATATTAAAGAGAGATGACCACTGGTTCCTGATATGTTTGTTTTTCTAGGTGGCTTTATGTGCTTCTGGTTCTCTCCTTTTGGCTTTGTTGTGAGATGCTTAATATTTTGTCCTTTCTTTGGTGCAGGTACCTTACTTGTATTGAAGTTTTCCTTCTAGGATCCTCTGTAGGGTTAAATAAATAGACAAATACTGTTTGAATTTGGATTTGTCCTGGAATATTTTGTTTTTTCCATCTATGTTGATGGAGAGTTTTACTGTGTATAGTAGCCTGGGCTGGCATTTGTGTTCTCTTAGAGTCTACATGACCTGTGACTGGGCTTTTATGGTTTTCATAGTCTTATTTTGAGAAGTCTGGTTCAATTCTGATAGGTCTACCTTTGTATGTTACTTGGTCCTTTTCCCTTGCAGCTTTTAATATTCTTTCTTTCTTCTGTGCATTTGGTGTTTTGATTATTGTGTGACAAGAGGATTTTCTTTTCTGGTCACATATATTTTGTGTTCTATAGGCTTCTTGTACCTTTATGGCTATCTCTTTCTTTAGGTTGGGGAAGTTTTCTTCTATGATTTTATTAAAGACATTTTCAGGACCTTTGAGCTGGAGATCTTCATTCCCCTCTATTCTGATTATTCTTAGATTTGGTCTTTTCATTTTGTCCTGAATTTATTGGATGCTTCGGGTTAGGAGTTTTTTATGTTTTGAGTTTTCATTGACAGTTGTGTCAATCTCTTTTACAGTATCTTCTACATGTGAGACTCTCTCTTCTATCTCTAGTATTCTGTTGGTAATAGTTACATCTGTAATTCCTGACTTTATCCCTAGGTTTTCCATTTCCAGGTCTGCCTCCATTTGTGTTTTCTTTATTGTTTCTACTTCCACTTTTAGGTCTTGAATCACTTTATTCAATTCCTTCACCTGTTAGCCTGTATTTTCCTGTATTTCTTTCAGAGAGTTATTGATATCGTCCTCAAAGGATTCTATTATTTTCATGAGATAGGATTTTAGGTCAGCTTCCTGATTTTCAGGGATGTTTTTGTACTTATGGCTTGCTGTGGTGGGAGAAATGTGTTCTAATGATGCCCACGTATATTGGCTTCTGTTGCTTATGGTCTTGTGCTTGCTTTTGACCATCTGGATATCACTTGTGTTTATTGGTCTGGAGTCTGCTTCTTCTGTCCATGTGTTACTTCAGGTCTCCTGGTAGGCCTTCAGCCCTGGCTTTGCCAGACCACCTGTGGGGACTTCAAACTGGGGGCTCTTCACAGAGGCAGAGAAGCTGCTGATCTGTTGCCCATGGCCTCAGTAGATCTCCTGGAGGCCTTCAAACTGTTGGGTAGTCAGTAAATCAGTCCGGATGTTATCCAAATGCTCTGAGTGCAGCTGATCCTCAACTGCTGTGAGTGCCATGGAACCTCTAATGCTCAACAAATGAATGAATACATAAAATGTGGTACATGTACACAATTGAATACTACTCAGCTATTAAAAATGAATTCATGAAATTCTTAGGCAAATAGATGAAACTAAAACGTGTCATCCTGAATGAGGTAACCCAATCATAAGGGAACACGCATGTTATGCATTTACTGATAGGTGGATATTAGTCCAAAAGCTCAGAATAAACAAGACACAATTCACAGACCACATGAAGCTCAAGAAGAAGGAAGACCAAAGTGTGGGTCCTTCCATTTTTCTGAGAAAGGGAAGAAAATACTCACAGAAGAAATTATGGAGACAAAATGTAGGGCAGAGACTGAAGGAAAGGCAATCCAGAGATGGATCTACCTGGGAATTCATCCTATAAACAGTCACCAAACCCCAACACTGTTGTGGATGCCAAGAAGTGCTTGCCAAAAGGAGATTGATATGGTTGTCTCCTGAGGGTCTCTGTCAAAGTCTTACAGATAGAGAGGCAGATGCTATCGGCCAACCATTGGACTTAGTGAGGGGTCCCCAGTGGAGGAGTTGGCGGACTGGAGGAGCTGAAGGGGTTTGCAGCCTCATGAGAATATTGAGGATGTCAGCCAACCAAACTCCTTAGGGCTCCCAGGGACTAAGCCATCAACCAAGGTGTACAAATGATTCCAACCGCATTTGTGACTGAGAAATGCCTTGTCAGGCATTAGTGGTAGGAGAAGTCCTTGATCCTATGAAGACTTGATAGATGTCCCAGCATAGGGAAATTGAGGAGTGGTAGGTGGGAGTGGGTTGGATGGAGGGGCATCCTCATGGAGGCAAGGGGAGGGAGGATGGGTTTGGGGGTTTTCTGGGAGGAGGAGAAACCAGGAAAGGAATAATATTTGAAACATAAATGAAGAATATAGTCAATAAAAAATTATTCATAAAGAAAAAGACAGAGCAATTATAGGAGATAAATGACTAAATTCTTGTTATTCAATCTAATCAATGGACTGCAGTGAATAATCCAAACCATTGGGTACTACTAAAACAGACTCTTTATGAAGGTGAATCCATTGATCTGTTTCTAGTTACACTACCTAACAGGATTTTCAGAGCTGTCTTTATGTCTTTGTTCCTCAGACTATAGATGAAGGGGTTAAGCATGGGGGTGACCACTGTGTACATCAATGAAGCTGTTGCAGTGGCATGTGAGTTTTGGGTCACAGCAGAGCTGAGGTACACTCCCAAGAGGGTGCAATAAAATAAGGAGACAACTGAGAGGTGGGATGCACAGGTGGAAAATGCTTTGTACTTCCCTTGAGCTGAAGAGATTGCACGAATGGAGGACACTATCTTAGAGTAAGAGTAAAGGATACCAGAGAGGGGGCCAACAGCCAATAGCATAGCTGTAATGTAAATGACCATATCATTAAGAAAGGTGTCAGAACAGGCCTGGTGTACAACTTGATTAAGTTCACAGAAAAAATGAGGGATTTCCAAGTTTGTGCAGAATGACAGCTGTAACACCAAAAAGCTGTGTAATAAGGAATTCAAAACACCTATAATCCAGCATGCCAGAATCAGCAATTCACAGCGTCTTGTGTTCATGATTCTCATGTAATGCAGGGGGTGACAGATGGCCACGTAGCGGTCATAGGCCATCACAGTCAGCAGAAAGATGTCTAACCCTGAAAAAAGCAATAAGAAATACATCTGGGTGATGCAGCCTGCATAGGTGATGACCTTGCTCTGTGTGTGAATATTCACCAGCATCTGTGGGACAGTGGTGGAAGTGAAGCAGATGTCCACAAAGGACAGATTAGAGAGGAAGATGTACATGGGTGTGTGCAGGTGGGAGTCCACAATGATGGCCATGATGATGAGTAGGTTCCCAGTGACAGTCACTAGATACATGGAGAGGAACAGTCCAAATATGAGAGGCTGAATTTGAGGTTGATTTTCTGAGAATCCCAGAAGACAGAATTTTGAAAGCTGAGTGTCATTTCCTGGTTCCATGTGTTTTATAGGTCTACCAAAAAAACAAATGAAAGAGAGAGAGAGAGAGAGAGAGAGAGAGAGAGAGAGAGAGAGAGAGAGAGAGAGAGAGAGAGAGAGCCTCAGTTCACCCATCAATAACCTGACATCAATTCTTCTTCCTTCCTAGGAAGAAGGATCTTCCTGTCATTTGTATCATGAACCGCTGTACCCTTTTAGTGCTACCCATGTATTTTTGGGTGTGAGGCTATCCATTGAAGCCGGGGCATGATTAATCTGCCAGGAACCACACCCCTGAAAAACATTGACTCTCCTCAGCAGCGATCAACTGCAAATGACTTCTCAGCTAGAGATCAAGCCTTACTATCACTTCCCCCCTCATGCAGGCATGTTGGCTGGTTTGATCTTGTGTAGGTTATGTGAAGGCCACTATAACGCCTGTGAGTTCATTAGTTCATTGGATTTGTCATGTTCAAAAGCCACTATTATACAGCATTCCTTCTTGTTTTCTCTTCTGGTGTGTTCCGTGAGCCTCGTAGGGAGGCCTGTGCTGTAGAATCTCATTTAGGGCTGAGTACTCTATAAACACTTATTCTCTACACTTTGACCAGTTATGATTTTATATTATTTCCTGTCCACTGGAAAAAAGAATCTTCTCTGATAGAAACAAATAACTTCAATGATTTATGGACATACAAATAAATATGCAAATGAAAATTTGATGTTTTCTTAACAAAATAATAAACATAGGCTTTTCTCCAGAATACATGAACTCTTAATCCAACAGGTATTTGGCCAGGCAACTTAGTCAAACACTCTATTAAGAGAGCCTACAAGCTCAGACATGTAGAGGCACACAATTTATTTCTCTATTTTAGATGAATAATCTGAGGGAATACTATCTTTGATTAGTAATGCCTTTGTCATACTCAATCTTTGCTCAAAGTCAATTTATTCAGTGAACTTTAGGACTGTGATATTCTCCTGGACCTCTCCCTCCATTTTTGACTCTCTTGATCATAGACTTCACACTATCATGGACTCTTTTACACACACACCTGGAACAGAGACACAGATAAGTGTAGCTGGCACTCTTCATTAAAGAAGCTTATTTTCCAAGTAGACAGAGGAACTATTACAAAAAGCTACAACTGGGAAAAGTACAGAGAACAACTATCTGTAGCTGCCCAACCAAGGGAAACATCTATTTCTTAGGGAACATCACAGGGGATAGGGAAGAAAGATTGTAAAATCCAGAGGACTAGAGACATGTAAGTATAACAGGGAAGCAAATACCTGTACACACACACACACACACACACACACACATGCACACACACACTCACACAAACACATACACACACAAAAAAAGTCATTAATTTGGGAGAGAGCGTAGTGGGGAAATGGGAGGTTTTGGAGAAAAGATTGAAGGTTACAGTAATGATGTAATTATATTTTAATCAAATCAAACAATCCTAAATAAAATTTGAATTAGAAACACTTTGAGGCACTCAAGGAATGAAAAAAAAACCCTGAATATGGAAAATGTCCAGTCACTATCTACATAATGAAGAGATATGAAGACACACAAAATTCTTACAATAAAATGAAAGAGATAAGGTACAAGCAAAATTTTAAAGTATGCATTGCATCAGATGGTGCTATTCGTGTGATCATAAACTTTCTTTAAATAAAACAAATGTCTGAAATAGTCAACTTATAAAGAGCAAATGTTTACTTGGGATCATAGTCTCTGGTTCCTTGGTCCTGTGGTTTGAACCTTCAAGGAGACAGCCCAATGTGATTGGAACACATAGTCAAACAAAGGCACTCATTCTAGGGTTTAGGATATGGCTTATTTGATAAGAATTCTTGCTGCACTAGCCTGGGGACCTGGGTTCAGGTACCATGGCCTATATTTTTTTTAAGTAGTCAGGCTCATGCCTGTAAGCATGCTCAGACTTCTGGGTGGGCAACACAGCTGGAGGTTTAGTGACAGAAGAGAGGGGGATACCCTAAGTCCTCCAGTATACATACACACTGTACCTGCTCTCTCTCTCTCTCTCTCTCTCTCTCTCTCTCTCTCTCTCTCTCTCTCTCTCTCACACACACACACACACACACACACAAACACACACACACATACATAAACACAGACACTATACCCAAAGCACAGTGAGTGTCCTGTGGTCTTTATTAAAGTTACTTGTGTATTTCTATGATAAAATACTCAGAAAATAAGAAGCTTCAAAGAGAAGAACGTTCATCAAATTTAAATAATGTGTTTAGTTGTTAACTGTCAGTTTGACACAACCTAGTATCATCTGTGTTGAAAGTCTTACCTGAGGAATTAACTAAATCAAGTTGACCTGTGGTCATGTGTATGAGGGAGATTGTCTTGATTATTAATTGTTGTGGAAATATCTGTCCATTGTGGATGATACCATATCCTAGACAGGAGTATTCTTAACTGTAAAAAGAAGAGAAAGCCAGTGAGCAAGTCATCCTATACTCATTTGTTTCCCATTGTCTTTGATAGTGATTATGATGTGACTAGCTTCTTCAAACTCCTGCCAGTGTGAATTTTGTGGTATATTGAACTACAATGTGGAGTTTTAAAATTTAATCAACCTGCTTCTCCTTGAAACTTCTTTTTTCTGAGTATTGTCACACAGAAATACACATATAGCTTTAATAAAGATTACTGTCTTCTTACACCTAAACATAATAGACAAACTGTCACTACCACATCATCTTTCTATTTCTTTAAGGCCATGCTCTCTTTTCTGTTCCAATAAATATTTTATTGTGCATTAACTATATAATTCATGGCTTCTATTGTAACATCTGCATTCATGTTTACAATCACCCAATCCCTCCTTTAGCCTTTTTCTGTTCATGCCTTCCCCTAAATATCTTTCTTTTACTTTCAGGACTTTAACATTTTTATTATATTCTTTTACTCATCCATTTATTTAGTGGTGTGTGTGTGTGTGTGTGTGTGTGTGTGTGTGTGCACATGTGCATGTGTGTGTGTGTGTACTACCTGCACATGCAGAAGTCAGAGGACAACCTGTAGAGTTCAGTACTCTATGTCATCAGACTCAGCAGCAAGCACCTTTACTTGCTGAGCCTTCTTGTTGGCTCATTCCTATGACTTAAAAATTGACCTTCAATACATGAATTGCTTATGTGATAATTAAATAACTGCTCCATAAAGAGGAAGCAGAAGTAACAATATTTGACAAATGAAAACAATGAAAAAAGCCGATTCTCATGAGACCATGTAGAAAGGTAGCTTCCTTGGTCATGAGAATGTTCAATCTCTTGACATCCCATAAAAATATGAAGAAAATATTTTACCCCAAACCAAAGGTAACAGTTCCTATTTTAAAGAAAGGTAATAGTGCATACTCTAGAAAGAGAAATATAGCAATGAGAATAACTCAAATGACTATCTGTGACCCACATAAGATAAGGGGATAGCCAATCCTACAAGTTATAGTCTGACTTACACACACACACACACACACACACACACACAGAGAGAGAGAGAGAGAGAGAGAGAGAGAGAGAGAGAGAGAGAGAGAGAGAGAGAGAGAGAGAGAGAGTGTTGTGGTATGAATAAACCAATGAATATTTGAATATACAGAAAATATATTCACAGAACTACTAGAATGAGGTATTAACTTATGAATAAACAAGAAACTTATTTTCATTTTGTCTATTCTATGTTTGTTTGATCCACCAGTTTGATGTGGTATGAGAGTGGATCAGAAAATGTGATACCTCAGTTTTCTCATCTAATATCATTTATTTATTAGTATTAGGGTTTTGACAGTACACTTTTGAAATAAATTTCATGTGCATACACAATCTTCCTTCTAGTGATCATTAATAGGCAAAGGTACTCCCCAATGGAAGGGACACCAAAGTTTTATTCTGAATCAGTTATCTATGTGAATTCTGGGGTAAGATGGTCTTCAGGTGTATAAGTTCTAATAAAGCCACTAGGACACAACAGATATTTTCAAAGTCATAATAATGCAGACAGCTATGATTAAACTCATTTATTAACAAAATAAACCAAAAAGTCTTAAATATGTAAAAGGGACTCAGTGAGATGGGAAGGGGCTATCAGAGGAAGGAGACAAGAGAAGATAAGGGAAAGGAATGATATGTTGCAAACATGTATGAAATTGTCAAGGATAGTCATAAAAGGCATCACCAGTATTGCTACATAGACTCTTCCTTCCATGGCAATAGAATAAATATGTCCTATTATACTGGCAAACATTATTTTTCTAATTGAACCCTGAAGACACCACATCAGCAAGCATCAGCATGATTTCATACTGTTCATGCTTTGCATACCACCATCTTTTGCCATGGTTATACATCTGGATACAAATTAGCAGAGGCATAGTTTGCTACAATGACCATTTTGTTTGCAAAGAACTGAGTGAATAAATGATAAAATTTGTGTCAATTTCATTCATTTGGATCTTTCCTATTAATAAGACATTATTATCACCATAAAAATAAAAGGCATGCAGTTATTGTGGTGTGTGTGACCTAACATACAATGTTCTGTCTATACATTCCATAATAGCAAAGGTCCATGAACTTAAATTTTCCTTTAGACGGAACCATTTTATGAGTTTATAAAACCATAAAATTTTATTATTCTTCCAAAATAATCAAAATTATCACTTAAGGATTAATTCCCACCTCAATTACTGAGTTCAGTGCATTTGCTTCTTTTCACCTTCATGATACAATAAACTCCATGACCAACCCAGAAAGCCCCCCTTGCATCTCCAAGTCTTGTTTAAACTAACTTTGCTCTCATGCATGTTTTATGTTCTTTCACTTTCTGAATTCTTGCTACAATACCACCAGAGCTCCTTGACCTACCTGGATGAATCTCTGAAAGGTATGTCTGTGTCTCTAAGCCCAAACTCCACTCTGAATGAATATTGTTGGAGAGAATGAAGCTCTGATTGACTCATGAAGAAGTATAAAGAGAGTCATTAATTACAAGCTAGTGTCAAGACTTCAAAATGAGAAAAATTAATGTGTAGCTTAAGTTTGCAAATCAAAAGGCCTACACTGGGGAAACACTCAAAGATGATAGCAGATTCTCCCCTGAGAATATTTTCCCCCTATTATTTCAAATTCTAAACACATGATTTCCCTATGGGGAATTATTCTACACAGAAAGAAAATTGTTCCTAGAGATTGCCTGTCCTCAAAGGTGTAGGTTAAATACTTAAGTGACAAGTTGTTTTCCTTTCCCCAGGAACTCTTTTGCTTTAATCTTCTACCAGCTTCTTTTCATCTTTATTTAATGTTTCAACCAAAGTCTAAAGCGATAAAAATTATCATAAATATGTCATTAAGTCACCAAAATACTGCCTCAGGTTGTTGCCAGGAGAATGTTTCTCTTAATGTTAGACCACAAGTGCTAGGTTAATTGGCATCATCGGGCCTTTTCCAAGGCAACCCTTTGTTGCCTTGGAAACCCTTGGGCAAATTTCATCTTGGGCAAATAGAAAAATTCCATTCATTTCATTATTTATGAAATATTTTTCTAATCCTCTAAACAAATCCCTTTATAGATTTTTTTTACTGAAAATCAGCTACTTGTCTCTAAGTTTTGAGTACACCAATTGACAATTGTTATTAAGAAACTGGTTTGTCATCTTTGCTCCTGTGACTGAGCAGACAGGTGCAGCCAGGTATGCAGGGAAGACCCGAGTGTAAGATCACTTGGGACACTGTTCGCCAGGACCCCACCTGCACCCAGGAGCTGGGCAGCACCACAGCACTCTTTGCACCTATCCTGCCAGGGGACATCGGCTCTACAGGGAATCCAAGGTTAGAGGTGAGGCCACTATCTTCACTCCTGCGACTGAGCAGGATGTTACAACCAGGAACTCAGGAAACAACCAAGTGTAAGATCACTTGGGTCTCGGTCCTCCAGGGCCCCACCTGCACCCAGGAGCTGGGCAGTGCCACAGTACTCTGTGCCAGAGGAGAGCCGGTCACTCAGGGGTGCTGAGACAGGCTTGCAGGCACTCAGGAGGACAAGCACCAGCTAGAAAAAGCAGGACCAACTAACACCAGACATAACCAGATGGCAAAAGGCAAATGTAGGAACCTTAATAACAGAAATCAAGGCAACATGGCACCATCCAAACCCAATTCTCCCACAGCAGAAAGTCCTGGATACACCAACACATGAGAAAACCAATATTTGGATTTAAAATCACAGCTCATGATGCTGATAGAGGGCTTCAAGAAGGACATAAGTAAATCCCTTAAAGAAATACTGGAGAACACAAGTAAACAGGGAGAAGCCCTTAAAGAACTATATGAAAATACACACACACACACACACACACACACACACACACACACACACACACACACACAAACAGGTGAAGGAATTGAACAAAACCATCCAGGATTTAAAAATGGAAATAGAAACAATAAAGAAATCACAAAGGGAAACAACTCTGGACATAGAAAACCTAGGAAAGAAGTCAGGAGTCATGGGTGCAAGCAAAAACAACAGAATACAAGAGATAGAAGAGAGAATCTCAGATGCAGAAGATACCATAGAAAGCATTGACACAACAGTCAAACAAAATGCAAAAAGCTCCTGCCTCAAACATCCTGGAAATCCAGGACAAAATGAGAAGACCAAACCTAAGGATCATAGGTATAGAAGAGAGTGAAGATTTCCAAATTAAAGGGCCAGTAAATATCTTCAAAAAAATTATAGAAGAAAACTTCCCTAACCTAAAGAAAGATGCCCATGAGCATACAAGAAGCCTACAGAACCCCAAACAGAATGGACCAAATCAGAAATTCCACCCATCACATAATAATCAAAATACCAAATGCACTTAACAAAGAAAGAATATTAAAAGTAGTAAGGGAAAAACATCAAGCAACTTATAAAGGTCGGCCTATCAGAATTACACCAGACTTCTGATCTGAGACAATGAAAGCTAGAAGATCCTGGGCAGAACATATACAGACCCTAAGAGAATGCAAATGCCAGCTCAGACTACTATATCCAGCAAAACTCTCAATCACCATGGATAGAGAAACCAAGATATTCCATGATAAAACCAAATTCACGCAATATCTTTCCACAAATCCAGCCCTTCAAAGGATAATAGATGGAAAACACCAACACAAGGAGGAAAACTACACACTAGAAAAAATAAGAAATAAATCTTCTTTTAACAAACCAAAAAGAAGAGAGCATACACTAGCAGCTTGACAGCATATCTGAAGGCTCTAGAACAAAAAGAAGCAAATACACCCAAGAGGAGTAGACAGCAGGAAATAATCAAACTCAGGGCTGAAATCAACCAAGTAGAAACAAAAAGATCTATACAAAGAATCAACCAAACCAGGAATTGGTTCTTTGAAAAAAACCAACAAAATAGATCAACCCTTAGTCAAACTAACCAGAGTGCACAGAGACAGTATCCAAATCAGCAAAATCAGAAATGAAAAGGGAGGTATAACAACAGACACTGAGGAAATCCAAAAAAAATCATAGGATTCTACTACAAAAGCCTATACTCAACAAAAGTGGAAAAGCTAGATGAACTGGACAAGTTTCTAGACAGATACCACATATCAAAGTTAAATCAGGATTAGATAAGTGATCTAAACATTCCCAGAACCCCTAAAGAAATAAAAGCAGTCATTAATAGTCTCCCAATCAAAAAAGCCCAGGACCAGATGGGTTCAAAGAAGACCTAATATCAATACTCTTCAAACTAGTCCACAAAATAGAAACAGACGGAACACTACCCAATTCGTTTTATGAAGCCACAATTACTTTGATACCTAAACCACAAAAAGACTCAATAAAGAAAGAGAACTTTAGACCAATTTCCCTTACGAATATCATGCAAAAATACTCAATATAATTCTTGCCAACAGAATCCAAGAACACATCAAAACGATCATTCACCACGATCAAGTAGGCTTCATCCCAGGGATTAAGGGATGTTTCAAAGTATGGAAATCTATCAATGTAATCCACTACATAAACAAACTCAAAGAAAAAACCACATGGTCATTTCATTAGATGCTGAAAAGGCATTTGACAAAATTCAGCATCCTTTCATTTTAAACGTCTTGGAAAGATCAGGAATTCAAGGCCCACACGTAATCATAGTAAAAGCAATATACAGCAAACCAGTAGCCAACATCAAACTTAATGGAGAGAAACTTGAAGCAATACCACTAAAATCAGGTACTAGACAAGGCTGCCTTCTCTCTCCATATCTATTCAATATAGTACTTGAAATTCTAGCTCGAGTAATTAGACAACAAAAGGAGGTCAAAGGAAAGAAAAAGAAGAAGTCAAACTATCACTATTTGCAGATGATAAGATACTTTAGCGACCCCAAAAACTTCACCATAAAACTCCTACAGCTGATAAACAACTTCAGCAAACCAACCAATTTGAGTGGTGATTTGGGAGAGGGTAATTGGGAGAGTACCCTCATAGAGGCAAAGGGGAGAGAAGAGAGAGCCAATAAGGGATTGGGAGTTTGTGAAATATCATTGGAGATGTAAATGAATGGAATGATTAATAAAATAGAAAAAAATGGATGGGACTTTGTAACAACTACCCCTTCATATTTTTGGATTTTGTCTGGCTTTAATTTGCTCGTGTCTTGTGCATTATGTTTCCATTACTGTGGGTTCAAATGTGAAACTGCTCTTCTGTAGCTGGAAACACTTTTCTTGTGGAAATACGTCTGTCTCTTAGTCTTTACATCCTCTCTCTTCTGCAATGATACACAAGGTTTGTGAGTGTGAAGTATGATGTAGAGTTTCTATTTAAGAGTGTTTTTTCTGTAGGATGATTCTCTGCACATTGCCAGTTGTGAGGCTGTATTATTTCCATCTACTACAAAAATGTGCTCACTCTGAAAAGGAAACACCAATTTATTTCATCTGGGAAGAAAGATACCTTTTTAGAATTATTAGAAATTTTAGCAAAATATCAAGATGTATTTTGAGTTATGAATGATTCCTTTGGCTTCTACAATAGTCGACAAATAAACGTTATATTATTGTGCAAACAAAGGCTGAAATGACGCAGGACATTTTGAAGAATCCCAATGACTATACAATCTTTTCTGATATTATAAGACAGCTGTTAGTGCCATTGAAGGACAGCTTTCAGCAACAGTGAATATGTCTTCAGAAGAAAGAAAGATGAAAGAATACATAAAGATTGTGGGTCCAATTTTTTAAAAATATTTTTATTTACTCTTTGAGAGTTTCAAACACATACACACACATATACACATATATACATTATATATATGATGTAATTTGATCATAATCATTTTTCTCTCACACCCCTTACTGTATGCCCTTCCTAGCTCTACATTTTTTGACAAATTAGTTATAACATACTAGGCTGAATTGTGACTTCCAATATGATCACATATGTGGAGATGAGCACCAGTACATGGTCAACCTACTAGGGTCCACCTACACAAAATATAAAGTCCCTTCCTCCACTATCTGCCATTAGCTTCTTGAAGCTCCTCAACTAGGAGTGAGACCAAAAATCTCTTTCTCTATTCTCAAATGTTGCCTGCTACATGTTGTTTGACACTCTTGCTACTGAGATGTGAACAGATATCTATCTACTCCAGATCAAAGAGTAAATCAAAGTAAGGATGCCACTAACTTCAAACTTTGTGAACCAGTGAGTTTTATTGGTATTACTTATAGGATTATTGGTGAGGGGTTATTTACAGGAGCAGAAATTAATCAAAGACAGGTGTATCACCAAACCCACCACAACTCATGACAAGTGAAAACCCAAAGCATACTTCTTAACCTGTAAGCAGTCCAACAGGCTAAATAGTGTCCATTAGAGGCATCTCATTGTTCCTGAGACTCTCAAAGACACCTATGCTAGTCTCTTCTTCTAGGATTCTCAGCTAGTCTGAGCTCCTTCTAGGCAGCTTAGGTTATCTGAGAGTCTTCTAGACATCATAGTTTGTCTGCAAGTGCCTCTTGGCAGATCTTTTTGCTAATACATGATTACATAGTGTGAGGTATAATGAACCCAGTCAGTTTCATGGACTTCCTGAAGTTATTTTAAATTATTTACTTTATAAATTTAAGGTGTTTTCATGCAGGATGAAGTATTTCCCCTCCCCTTAGAACATTCTATGTTCTATGTACCTCCCTGCAAACATCCTGTGCTTAATAGACTTTCCTCCAATATGGAAGGTTCTATTCTTGGAGGAAGCTACTACACAATGAGAGCTTATGCAGGTCGTATACAGCCAACCACAGCTGTTGTGATTTCATAAATGTAATAGCACTGTCACAACTAGAAGATAGTTTCCATGCTTCTCCCCCAACCTCTACTTAAAATTCTTTATCTGACCTCTGACTCAGGAGTGTTGTTCAAATTATTAAATGCTAAAAATTATGTACCCTATCTGTTAAATAGAATTCTGCCCATAGAAAGTACATAACTTAGTGATAATGTTTAGTAAAAGAAAAAAATTAACTTAGCACTTGTTCTTCCAAAATAATTTTAAGGTAGTCTCAGCTGTTTCCTGGTTAGAGTGGAAGTTTCTAGATGATTTGATCCAAGGATAGGTGTTTATTTACCAAAATAAAAAATGTCAAATTAAAATGCAGATACCACAAAGAACACTAAGCTTGCAGATGATGTAATTTTATGAGGAAGCTGATATAATGGACAGGGGAAATAGATGAAATAGGGAAATTAAGTTTTATCACAATATATAACCAATGGATTACAATTTTGAATTCCAAAACCCTAAGTTCTACAAACATAAGCATGCAACTAAGAAGGTAAGTCCATTGGTCTGTTTCTAGTTACCTTCCCTAAAACTATTTTCAGAGCCTTCTTCATGTCATTATTCCTTAAACTGTAGATGAATGGGTTCATCATAGGGGTGACCACAGTGTACATCAATGAAGCCATTGCAGTGCCATGTGCATTTTGGGTCACAGCAGAACTGAGGTACACACCCAGGAGGGTGCAGTAAAATAAGGAGACAACTGAAAGGTGAGATGCACAAGTGGAAAATGCTTTGTACTTCCCCTGCACTGAGGAAATTGCACAAATAGAGGACACTATCTTAGAGTAAGAGTAAAGGATACCAGAGAGTGGGCCCACAACCAGTAGCATGGCTGCAATGTAAATCACCATGTCATTAAGAGAGATGTCAGAACAGGCATGGTGTACAACTTGATTAAGTTCACAGTAAAAGTGAGGGATCTCCAGGTCTGTGCAGAATGACAGTCGTAACACCAAAAAGCTGTGTAATAAGGAATTTATAACACCTATAATCCAGCATGCCAGAATCAGCAATCCACAGCGTCTTGTGTTCATAATGATCATATAATGCAGGGGGTAACAGATGGCCACATAGCGGTCATAGGCCATCACAGTCAGCAGAAAGATGTCTAGTACTGAAAAAAGTAGTAAGAAATATACCTGGGTGATGCAGTTTGCATAGGTGATGACCTTGCTCTGTGTGTGAATATTCACCAGCATCTGTGGGACAGTGGTGGAAGTGAAGCAGATGTCCACAAAGGACAGATTAGAGAGGAAGATGTACATGGGTGTGTGCAGGTGGGAGTCCACAATGATGGCCATGATGATGAGTAGGTTCCCAGTGACAGTCACTAGATACATGGAGAGGAACAGTCCAAATATGAGAGGCTGAATTTGAGGTTGATTTTCTGAGAATCCCAGAAGAAAGAATTCTGAAAGCTGAGTGCCATTTCCTGATTCCATGTGCTTGGTAAGCCTATGAAAAGAAGAAATTTGAAGGACTCAGTCACCCATAAATGACCTGATATCACTGCTTCCTTTCCTTCTTTCTTTCCTTCCTTCCTTCTCTCTCTCATCCTCCCTCCCCCATCTTTTTCCCCACTCTTTTTAAGTTAATGGCTTTGGTCATATAGGTTACTCACTAGGACTAGATCATTATTAACCTTCTAGAGTCCACACCCTTAAACAAATGAGTTCTCCCTCCCTCTGCAGCCATTGAATGTCAATGGCCCCTCAGTCAAAGTTGAGGCCTTTTCTCCTTCATGACTTGGTGTTGACTGGTTTGACCTTGTGAATACCTTGTACAGTCAAGCACAGTTTCTGTAAATTTATAAGTATAAGGGCCTGCTATCTTCAGAAGACACGACGTCACAGGAGACTCTTTAAAATTTCTGACTCTTACTCTTTCCATCCATGTTTTCATGCTATTCCTAGAATGTTTTGATTTAGATGTCTCATTTTGGACTGAATACTTCATAAATATTTATTCTTTACACTTTGACAAGTTGTTAGTTACTATATTATCTATCTTCCATCCACTAAAAAAGAAACTTCTCTGTAAGGACTGAAAGTGTCACGTATCTTTCAACATAGATATAAATATTTAGACTTATTTTGAGAAGCTAATTTCTATGCTTTATATGTATCTCATGAAGAGAATACTGTTATCCCTGAGTACAAATTTATGTGCCATGCTCAATCTATGCTTATAGGCCTTGTATTAAAAATAATAATAAAAACTCTTAGAGATACTTATGAATTGAAAATTGAAAACAGCCCCTGTTGAAACACTGTTTGGGTTAATATCACACAGTGAAGAAAGAAAATGCTTTCAGTGTAATGAATGGGAAGCAGGAGAAGCAAAGTTTAAGCATGTACTTTATAAGATGGTGACAAGTGCTATACAAATCTACGTTTCAGATCATCAGCCATGGCATCTAGTACCTTTGCCTGCCAAGCCAACTTGATGGCCCAGTTGCATGACATTTAAAAATGGAGTTTCCACACATGACAGAGATATCCATGACCATTAAACAAGTAAAGAGGAGCAGGGGTAAATAGATTAGACAGACAAAACAATGAAATGAGCTGATTTCCATGGCGTCGTAAGGAAAAATAATTTTTTTTAGTGATGGGAATGCTCAGCTTCCCATTCTATCTCACAATCCCCCCACCCACCCACAGAAATAGAGTAAATTTGAAAAATGGTTTACCTGAAACCAAAAGAAACATTTTATAGTGTATACTATAGAAAGAGAAAACTAGTCATAAGAACAAACACACATTTCAAAGAAGGAGCATGGTTAGCATGATGGTCCCATGGATAAAGTCTCTGCCACCAAGCCTGAAGACCTGAGCTGTACCACCAGGTCACACAATGGGAAAGGAGAGAACTAATTCCCAAAAGTTTTCTTCTGACCTCCGCATACATGCTGTAGCAATATGTGAACACAAGTCACTGGACAACACAGCAAATGTGGCTTATGTATCATTTTAATACTATTACATTTGTGTATCTTGTACATAAAAAATAAAATAAGATATAGTAGGGGCAAAGCTGCTGAACTGATTTTTTTCCCTATGAAACAATGAAAGGCTTATTTTCTGTTCTCTTTTATGTCTTTTGAGCCACTTTTTGGTGTGGTCTGTGAGAGGGGCAGGGTATTTGATGCCTCACATTTTTCATGTAACATATTTTTCTTATTATTAAGGATTGGACTTTGGACTCTTTAGTAAACTTTTATTTGTAGATTCAAGTCATTTTTCTAGTGATTAATATGCAAAGGTATTTCTGATGAAGGAAATCACAGACTACTACCCCTTTCTGCTGAACTATGGTATATGGTTGGTTGAATTTTGAGGTCTAAAACATTATTCAGTTTTGTACCTTCTGCTGAACTTGACATAAGACAATGGGTAATTCCAAACCCATGATAAATAAGATTGCCATATTTAAAGTTATTTGGCCATAAAAGAAAAAGACATAGGTGTGGGGAAATGACTCCTAGTAAGAAGGGCAGGCACTGGCAGAAGGAGGAAGACAGAAAAGGGTGAGGGAGAGTAAGCACTGCACACGTATAAAATTGTCAATAAACACATTTTGTCAATAAAAAGTGTATCATTGGTGTTGTTGTATAGACTCTTCTACCAGGACACTAAGACAAATATATCTTATACAAGCATTTATACTCTAATCATTCCTGTGGACACCAAGTAACCTTATCACATACTGCTTCCATGACAGTTCACAATCAAGTTATCACATTATCTTTAATAGAGTATAATAGATTAAAGACATACACTTATCATTCTGTGTCATATGAAGATACATAAATCATATATTTTTATGAAACTTAAACTTCACTTGAACATAAATTATGGCTTAATGAGAACCAAAAGTCATAAGACTTATAGAAACAGACCTGTCCAAAGAGGCCAAAGGCCAGGCCTGGTAACAAACATATAAGCAAAGCTACCAGGGAGGCTGAGGCAGAAGGCTAACATATTTAAGGAATACACTATTGAGACATTTGAACATCTTCAGTTCTGTTCTTCTCACTTTATAACCTTGAGCCAAACATTTCCTAAATCATTCCTGTCTGTAAAGTGAGGTCAAGTCCAGCCTTAATGATTTGGTGAAACTGTATCTCAAAGAGTTTTATAATTCACTGGTGGGACACTTGTCTGAAATATTCAAGGTCTTGAACTTATCACCAGGAAGAAAACTATAAAAGGCCAAAGGTACAACAAAGAAAAATACTCATAGAGATGAAATGAGGATGTGTAACAGGCTGTTCAATAACTCCACTGAGGCAGACATACTTTGAAGATGAGAACATTCAAAGCAGTAAAATAAGTCAAGGACAAATACAAATAACATTTTCATTTGTTTATGTATATAATATAGAATTTTAAATGACAGAAAATAGAAAGAAGAATGCTTGGGAGAAAAGGAGACCATCAAAAGTGGTGGTGTAATCACAAAAGAATGATAAGCATGACTGTGGTGCACAGACAGGTATTTCTTAGGTAATCAGTTAGGAAATAATTGCAGGCAAATCATTCTAATATATCACTTTCCACTTTTTTAATATGATTATATTACATGAAGAAAGGCAGCTAAAGAGAATAAACCTTATGAACTCTTGTAACAGTACAGACATTATTCATCTGGATCTTTCTTATTAAAATGGCATTAAATACATCTTAAGAATAGAAGGCATGCAGTCATTGTGGTATATATAACTTTACAACCAGTCCTTTCTGTCTATACATTCTACAGTTTCTGTGGTCTATGAACATAAGCTCTCTTTTAGATGGAACCATTTATGAGTTCAGAAAACCATAATTTTATGATTATCCTTCCAAAATTATCACTTAAATATTAGTTTTCACTCCAATTACTAGGTTCGGTACATTCTTTTCTTTTCAGCTTCACGAATCAATGAATTCCACAATGAACCTAGAAAGCTTCCCTTGCATCTCCCAGTCTTGTTTAAATTAACTTTGCTTTCAGATACATTTTCTATTCTTCTGCTTTCTGAACTGTTGCTGCAATACCAACAGAGTTCCTGGACTCACCTGGATGAATCTCTGAAAGGTATGTCTATGTCTCTAAGCACAAACTCCCTTCTGAATGGCTATTGTTAGAGAATGAAAATCTGATTATCTCATGAAGAGGGACAAAGAGAGGCATTAATCCCCAGCCGGGATCAGGACTTCAAAATGAGAAAAATGAATGTATAGCTCAAGTTTGCAAATCAGGACTACACTGGGGAGACATCCAAAGATGACAGCAGCTGCTACCTTGAGAATATTTCCCCCTGGTATTCCAAGTCATAAGCACATGATTTCCCTATGGGGCATTGTTCCACACAGAAAGATAATTGTTCCTAAAGATTCCCTGTTCTCAAAAGAATAGGTTAAAAACCCAGGTGACAAGTTATTTTTCCTTCCCCATGAACTTTCTTGCTTTAATCTTATCCTAGTTTCTCTTCCATCCTGATTTTAGGTTTCAACTAAAGTCTAAAGCTATTAAAAATGTCTTAAATATATCCTCAAGTCTCCAAACCATTGCCTCATCTTGGTAGTTTCAGGAAATCAATACTCATGTGCAACCATGAGAAGAATTCTTTCCCCTTGCTGTGAGACCATGGATCCTATTCTAATTAGCTTTATTTTGTTTTTCCAAAACAACAAGGTGTATATTTCTAATTGGACAAGTAGAAAAAAAGAAATTTATGCTATTATTCATAAGTCATCTGATTGAGATTAGCTACTTACCAAGAATCTTAATAATTGTTATGTGTTGACTTGAGTAAGTTGTACTATTAATAAAGTAATTCTAAAAATGTAGAAATGGCACCTGGAAGTTGTATGTTTTTTCTAAAGTTACAAGTAAACTTTGGATGAACTTTGATTGGAACTCCATTAAGACTTTCCTACTTTCCAATTCTTTTTTTCTACTTTCCAATTCTTAAATCAATTTTTAAAATGGCATATTATATTTAGTTCTGCATGTTTGTATATGTGCATGTCCTTATTATAGCATACCTGTGGAGCTCAGAGATCACTTTCAAGACTCAGTTCTCAGTCTTTACAATGTGGGCCCTGAGAACTTTACTCAGGTTGTCAGGTTTATAAGCAAGCAACTTATAAACACTTTCACTAGTCCATATTTGCTATATTTTTAAATTTATTTTGTCGTATTGGATATTTTATTTATTTACATTTCAAATGTTATCCCCTTTCCTAGCTTCCCCTCTGGAAAACCCCTATCTCATCCTCCACCCCCTGCTTCTATGAGGGTGCTCCCCACCCACCCACTCTGGCATCCCTGCCCTGGCATTTTCCTACACTGGGGCATTGAGTCTTCACAGGACCAAGGGTCATTTCTTCCATTGACACCAGACAAGGCTATCCTCTGCTACATATGTGGCTGGAACCATGAGTTCCTCCATGTGTACTCTGTGGTTGGTGGTTTAGTCCTTGGGAGCTCTGGGTGTCTGGTTAATTGGTATTGTTCTTCCTATGGGGTTTCAAACCCCTTCAGCTCCTTCAATCCTCTGTATATGGGATGGATCCCCAGGCAGGGCAATCTCTGGATGGCCTTTTCTTCATTCTCTGATTCACAGTTTTTCTCTGTATGAACTGTATTCCTATAATCTAATGGGATGGAGTAAAGATGCTGGTTGGGAACAGAAGAAACTGTAACCTCCAGCACAAAAAAAAAAAGGTGGAGGCAATGCACTAGTGAATACTTAGAGAGTGAGGAATTCTGTCCTGATAAAGACTATACCAATTTTTATGATGATGATTCATGTGGAGATTTGTTGAAATGAATGTTTTGACTTACCAAATCTAGGCTCAGCCTGCATTTGTGACCAGTTTTGTGAGGATAAGTTACAATTGAGACAAAGTAAAGAATAGAACTGTATAAAACAACAAGCTGTTAGTGAAGCATGAATACATAGGTAGAATACATAGAGCCTTACATGGACTCAATGAGTTTTCTTATATACAAAAAAATGTTCCAACTACAGATACAATATATTCATAAATATTTTACTACCATTTGGAAAGATGTCTGCACCATAAACTTCACATTACACCTTTTCTATGGAAATTATTATACATGCCATGATATTCAGAACAATATGCTCCCAATGATGACAATATCTATAATCTGTGTATTGATAGGCTACACTTCAAAAGGCCAAGTATGTAGAATATGGAATGAACACTCCTAAGAAGTTGAATATAGACAAGGAGATTGTTCTGGATTATCTAAGAAGACACAGGGTAATCCCACAAGTCTTCACTCTACTATTATTTCTATTTTTGTTATTAAATATCTTGACTAAAAGCAATTTAGTTCACAATTGCAAGTCCAAGTGGAAGTAAGAACAGTAGGAGCTTGAAAAAATAGTCACATGACACCAAAAACCAAAAGCAGAAGGAAATATGTGCATACTTGCTTGCTTGATAGTGCTTAGTGAATTCTTCTACTCTTATGCAGCAGCTCCAAGACCCCTGCCTAAGGATTGATGCTGCCTACAATTCACTGTTTCTTCCAATGCCAATTAAGACTCTCTTATAGAAAGAGCAATAGACCAATTCACTGTAGCCCATCTGTCACTGGGCATCTTTTACTAGTCATTCTTGGTCCTGTGTTTTTTGACAATGGAAGATAATCATCATTGTCCTGGAGTAGTAAAAAATTATATTATGTTCAAAAGCCTCTATCTACAGTTGCTGTTTGGAGATGGCAAGAGGATAAAGAATGATATTCCAAGGAAAATGAACAACTGCCAGAAATCAAGACAGGCACAAAGTATATACATCCTCAGATTTTCCTGGAAGGAATCAATGTTTTAAAGATCATTATAGGCTTTGCCTTATAAACTTCAATTCTAATTAGTTGGAACATTTTCTTTTTTGTAATTTAATTTTATTTTTTACTTATTCACTTTACACTCTGATCCCTGCTCTCCTCTGGTTACCCCCTCCCACAATCTTTTCCCCATCCCCCCTCCAATTTTCCTCTGAGCTGTGCAGGCCCTCTGGGTATCCCCTTACCTTGGCATTTTAAGTCTTTGTAAGACTAGATACTTCCTCTCCCATTGAGGTCAGACAAGTCTAGAAGAACACATCCCATGTACAGGTAACAGTTTTGGGGATAGCCCCCATTCCAGTTGTTCAGGACCCACATGAAAGGTCAAACTGCACATCTCATACATATATCCAGGGAGACCGAAGTCCAGCCCGTGCTTGTTCTTTGGTTGGTGTTTCAGATTCTGAGAACCCCAAGGATCCAGTTTAGTTGACTCTGTTGGTCTCCTATGGTATCCCCTTTGAGTCCCACAATACTCTACTCTTATTCTTTCATAAGAGTCCCCAAGCTTCATCTACTGTTTGGCTGTGGGTGTCTGTATTAGTCTGAGTCAGCTGCTGAATGGATCCTCTCAGAAGCCAACACATTCCTTGTCTGCAAGTATAACAGAGTATCACTAATAGTGCCAGGATTGGCACTTGCCCATGGGATGGCTCTCAAATTGGGCAGGTTATTGGTTGGCCATTCCCTCAGTCTGTGTTCCATCCCTGGAGCCTGCATTTCTTGTGGACAGAATAATTTTTGTGTACAAAGTTTTGTGTGTGGGATGGTGTCTCTATATTGAGTTGAAGCATTGTCTAATATAATTTTAAAACTAAATTTCCATTCTTTGACAATTTTGTGCATTTATGTAATGATTTTTAGTTATTTTACTCCCTATTCCACACTCAAAAATTCTCTTTTATTCTCTTTTAGCACACACTGTTTTATATAAGAAAACAGACTTCTTATGATACTTTCATACACATATAGAATGCACATTGACCATATTTAAATTTTAAATAGAGAGCATATTTACCTCTGTCATCTTATTTTCCCTGTATCTCCTAATACGCAACCCTAAATATTCCTTCTACTTCTATGTGCTTTTTAATCTATAATATTTACTGTATGGAAGAAAATTTGTGTCAGTAAATTGTTTATTTTTCTTACTGTAATGATCTCTAATTCTACTGTTCTGCAAATAGCATAGTTTCATTTTTTCATAGATGGATAAAATTTCTTTGTGTGACAAATGCTTTGCCACAATTTATTTAGGCATTCATCCATTGATGGGCGTTTAGGCTGACACCATAAATTGGATGTGCATATACCTCTATTGTATATTGACTTGATTTTCTTATGGTATGTTGCCAAGAATAGAATAAACAAGATCACTCTCTTAAATTTTCAGAGAAACCTCCATACTGATTCCTAGAGTGGCTGCATTAGTAAGTATCCCCATCTCTGTGTATAAGTGCCTTTCCCCTCTATACTTGGACAGTCTGTGGTTTGTTTTTCTTTCTTTCTTTCTTTCTTTCTTTCTTTCTTTCTTTCTTTCTTTCTTTCTTTCTTTTTTCTTTCTTTCTGTCTTCTTCTCTTTCTTTCTTTCTTCCTTCCTTCCTTTCTTTTTTCTTTCTTTCTTCAAAATGATCATTTTAACTGAGTTGTGGAATCTAAGTTTAGTTTCTATTTGTGTTTGTTTTGTGGCTAAAGATGTTGTGCATATGTTTCTTGCATTAATTTTCTAATTGTATTTCTTTTTCTGAGAACTCTGTTTAGTTCAACTGCTTCTTTACTGACTTGGCTATTTACTTTAGTGTTTAATTTTTAGCTTGTATCCATGGATGCAGTATGAATGCATAAGCATCTTTGCATACATGGAAACACACATTCATGGTATATATATATATATATGTGTGTGTGTGTGTGTGTGTGTGTGTGGTGTGTGTGTGTGTGTGTGTGTGTGTATTGCAGTGTGTGTAGGCCGGATACTGATGTCAAGTATCTTCCTTAGTTAATCTTCAGTCATTAATTGAGTAAAGTTCTCTATGATGAACCCAGAACTCAGATATAGAAGTAATTTAGCTAGTCAGATCTATGTATACTTTGTCTTTTCTAACTGAGAACTGGAATTCCAAGTAAGGCAGTCACACTAACCAAGAATTTTATATATATGTTGCATATCCAAATTCATGCTTTACTGTGGCAAGGCACACATTTTTCCTGCTGAGATAACTCTTCCATTCCCCTTAGTATTTAAATTTTTCTCCATAAGTTAATTTATTCACTTTACATCTTTTTGTAGACTCTACTCTCCTTGAAGACCATCCCCCCCCACACACACATACATAGCCCTTCCCCTTCTCATCCAAGAAGGGGGAATCCCCACCCTGGCAACCCAGTCTGGCACATTAAGTCACTGCAAGACCAGGCACATTCTCTCACTGAGGCCAGACAAGACAACCCAGATATGGGAATAGAATTCACAGGCAGCCAATGGAGTCAGAGACAGCCCCCTACTCCAGCAGGGAACCTGCATGAAGACCAAACTGCACATCTACTACAAATGTGCAGGGAATGGGGGCAGTCCATGTATCCTCTTTGGTTTATTGTTCAGTCTCTCAGAACCCCAAAGGATCCTGGTTAGTTGACTTTGTTGCTCTTCTTGTCGAGTTCCTATCCCCTCTGTGTCCCTCATTCCTTCTTCTAAGTCTTCGTCAAGAGTCCCTGAGCTCCATCCATGGTTTGGCTATAGGTTTCTGCATCTGTTTCAGTCAGCTTCTGGGTGGAGCATCTCAGAAGACAGTTATGCTAGGCTCCTGAATGCAAGCATAACAGAGGATCACTAATAGTGTCATGGATTGTGTCTTTCCCATAAGATGGTTTCAAGTTTGGCTAGTCATTGATTGGCCAATTCCTTAGTCACTGCTCTACTTTATTCCTGCACTTCATAATGCTGGACAAATTTGAGTCAAAGGTTTTGTGGGTAGGATAGGTTGGTGTATCCCTTCACTGGGAGTCCTGCCTGACAAGAGGAGGTGGCCAATTTAGGCTCCATATTCCCCACAGTTAGGAGTCTCAACTAGAGTCACCCCCATAGAATCCTGGGATCCTACTCTATCACAGGTCTCTGGCATCGTGCAGAAGTGCCCCTATACCCACTCTCACCTGCCACATATTTCAGTTCACTCTCCAGGCCCTCTCTCCATGGCTCTTTACACTTCATCTCCCACATCCTGTTCCCCTTTCACCCCCTCTCTCAACCAATTCCCTCCTTCCACTTGCCTCTTATGAATATTTTATTTCATCTTCAGAGTGAAATTCAAACATCTACTCTTGGTCCCTCCTTGTTATATAGCTTCTTCGGGTCTTTGGATTGCAGCATGCACACTTTATGGCTGATATCCACTTAAAGTGAGTACACACCATGCATGTCCTTTTGTGTCTGGCTTACCTCACTCAGGATGATGTAAGTTCTGCTTTGATCCTTGCCTGCAAATTTCATGCTGTCCTTGTTCTTTTTTTCTTTTTGATTATTTTATTTGTTTACCTTTCAAATGTTGTATCCCTTCCAAGTTTCCCACTATAAGCCCCATATTCCACCTCTTCCCCCTGACTTTATGAGGGTAATCCTCCCACCTACCCACTCCCACCTCACCAGCCTAGCATCCCCCTATGCAGGACAACAAGCCTCCTCTCCCATTGATGCCAGATAAGGCAATCCTGGAGCTAGAGCCATGAGGACACTACATGTGTATTCTTTGGTTGGTGGTTTAGTCCTTGGGAGTCATGGGAGGTCTAGTTAATGGATATTGTTATTCCTCCTTGTGGTTGCAATCCCCTTCTGCTCTTTCAATCCTTCCCCTTGGGGTCCCCATGCTCAGTCTGAGGGTTAGCTGAGAGGATCCATATCTGTATTAGTCAGACTCTGGCAAAGCCTCTAAGGGGGCTGCTATTACAGACTCCAGTAAGCAAGCACTTCTTGGCATCAGCCATAGTGTCTGGCTTTGGTGTCTGCAGATAGGATGGATCCCTAGGTGGGGCAGTCTCTGGATGGCCTTACCTTCAGTCTCTGCTCCACAATTTGTCCCTATATTTTTTTAGTACATTATGAAATGTACCACATTTTCTGTATCCATTCCTTAGTTGAGGGACATCTGGGTTGTTTCCATATTCTAGCTATTATAGATAAGGCTGCTATGAACATAGTGTAGCATGTGTCCTTATTATATGTTGGAGTATCTTTTGGGTACATGCCCAGGAGTAGTATAGCTAGTAAAACTATTTCCAAATTTTCTGTGGAACAACCAGACTGTTTTCCAGAGACTTTGTACCAGCTTGCATTCCCACCTCCTGTGGAGGAGTGTTCCTCTTTCTACACATCCTCACCTGCATCTACTGTCCTCTGACTTTTTGATCTTAGCCATACTGGTTGGTGTAACGTGGAATCTCAGGGTCAATTTGATTTGCATTTCCCTGATGAATAAGGATGTTGAACATTTCTTTAGGTGCTTTTCAGTCCTTCAAGATTCCTTAGTTGGGAATTCTTTGTTTAACTCTGTACTCCATTTTTAATGGGATTATTTGTTTTTTTGTAGTCTAACTTCTTGAGTTCTTTGTATATATAGGATATTAGCCCTCTATCAGATGTAGGGTTAATAAAGTACTTTACTCAATTTGTAGGATGCCATTTTGTTCTATTCAGTGTCCTTTGTCTTACTGATGCTTTTGATTTTTTATGAGATCCCATTTGTCAATAGTTGATCTCAGAACCTGAGCCATTAGTGTTCTTCTGTTCAGGAAATTTCCCCTGTGCCAATGTGTTCATGGCTCTTTCCCACCTTCTCTTTTATTAGATTCAGTGTATCTGATTTTATGTAGTGGTCCTTAATCCACTTGGAATGGAGCTTTGTACGAGGACATAAGAATGGATAAATTTGCATTTTTCTACATGCTGACTGCCAGTTGAACCAGCATCATTTGTTGAATATGCTGTCTTTTATTCTACTAGATTGTTTTGACCTCTTTGACAAATAACAGATAACCACAGGTGTGTGGTTTATTTCTAGGTCTTCAATTCTATTCCATTGATCTACCTGTCAGTCACTGTACCAATTCCATGTGGTTCTTATCTTGATTGCTCTGTAGTACAGCTTGTGGTCAGGAACGGTGATTCCCCCAGATGTTGTTTTATTGTTGATAATAGTTTTCACTATCCTGGATTTTGTGTTATTCCAGATGAATGTCAGAATTGTTCTATCTCTGTGAAGAACTTAGTTGGACTTTTTATGGAGATTGCAATGAATATGTAGATTGCTTTAGGTAAGTTGGCCATTTTCACTGTTATTCCTGTCAATTCATGAGAATGGGAGATCTTTCCACCTTCTGAGATCTTCGATTTCTTTCTTCAGGGACTTGAAATTATTGTCATACAGCTCTTTCTTTTTATGTTTTCATAAGACTTTTATTTTTTAATTTTAATATTTATTTTTTATTATATTCAACAAAATATATATTTTATACCAATCATAGCATTAATGGGCATGTGATTAAATGAACATAAAAAGATATAGCTTTTTTCTTTGTTTGGATTTTTTTAGTAGAGCTTAAAATCTTGGCTCTTAATGTGGTAGAAACCCAAAATAAGAACAATTTTTAGACATCGGAATTCAGTATAATAATGCTGTACTTCAATGACCCTCACATCACAAAAAGATTTTACCTCCACAGTAGCTAATCTAAGAGTTGACAGTTCTCCTGTGCCAAGAAATGGTTTGTAGGCACAATTATTCGGATTCAGATTTCCTGCTGTAGTCAAAGCTACTTGACTTGAGTGATTGTCATCATTCTCAACCCACAGGGAACATGTTACATTCATTTAAGAAAGGGTGTGTTTATTAATATGCATATTCATCAACAGTTTCAATGAACAATGGTCCTGCTTGGAGAGTGGCACAGACATTAGGTGAGGGTAAGATTATGGTTCATTGACTATGATGATTTTGCAAAGCATTCATCTCAACCCAACAAGCAGCTGAAAGAGTCAGATGCAAATATTTGCACCCAACCAAGGAACAGAAGCATCTGACCCTGGTTGTTGAATTAGGGAAGGTTGAATGAAGCTGAGGGCAACCCTGTAGAAGGACCAGCAGTCTCAATTAATCTGGACCCACAGGATCTCTTAAACACTGGACCACTAAACAGGCAGCATACACCAGCTGATATAAGGACGCTAGCACACATACAATACAGAGAGAACTGCTGGGTCTGATCATTCAGAAATGATGCACCTAACCCTCAAGAGACTGGAGGCCACAGGGAGTTTAGAAGTCAGGTGGGGTGGGGATGGGGACATCTTTGTGGAGACCAGAGGGAGTATGGAATGTTGAACAGTTGGAGGGTAGACAAGGCTTGGCAGGGTGGAGAATAGAATATAGAGTATATAAAAACAATTAATAATAATAATAATAATAATAATAATAATAATAATAATAAAAGACAAAAATATCAGTCATTCTCAAAAAAAGGGAAAGCATTCATCTCAGAAAAAGAATAACATATAAGGTCATCTTCTTCAAAATTGGTAAAATAATTATAAATATCAAGCAAAACATTCAGTCTCCTTTGTTGTACTCTTACAAGTCACCTCCCAAATTACTTGTATACATTTCTTTTAGTTGTATAAATAATTTTGAAATATGTAAGCTGTACTGAAAACCATAGTATAGTGTAAAAACATCAAATAAACAATCCTACTTATAGAGAGGCTGAGATAGGAGAAACATGAGTTCAAGACTATTATGCGGTTCACAGCAAGACACTGGTTAGAGTCACACCAAGGTATTTTATATAATTTGTGACTATTTTGAAAAGTGTCATTTCACTAATTTCTTTCTCAACCATATTATCCTTTGAGTGGTTGAAGGCTATTGATTTGTTTGAGTTAATTTTATATCAAACCACTTTGCTGAAATTGTTTATCAGCTGTAGTTCTCTGGTGGAATTTTTGGGATCCCTTAAGTATACTATTAACTCATCTGCAAATAGTGATATTTTAACTTCTTCCTTTCAAATTTGTTTCCCTTTGACCTCCTTTTGTTGTCTAATTGCTCTGGCTTTTTCAGCATCTAATGAGATGATCATGTTGTTTTTTTCTTTGAGTTTGTTTATATAGTGAATTACATTGATGGATTTCCATATATTGAACCATCCCTACATCCCTGGGATGAAGCCTACTTGATCATTGTGGATGATCATTTTGATGTATTCTTGGATTTAGTTGGCAAAAATTTTATTGAGTATTTTTGAATCAATATTCATAAGGAAAGTTAGTCTAACGTTCTCTTTCTATGTTGGGTGTTTGTGTGGTTTCAGTATCAGAGTAATTGTGGCTTCATAAAACAAATTGGTTAGTGTTCCTTCTGTTTCTTTTTTTGTGGAATAATTTGAATAGTATTGGTATTTGGTCTTCTTTGAAGGTCTGATAGAACTCTGCATTGAACCAGCTGGACCTGGGCTTTTTTTGGTTGTGAGATTATTAAAGACTGTGTCTAATTCTTTAGGAGTTATGGGATTGTTTAGATCATTTATCTGATCCTGATTCAACTTTGGTACCTGGTATCTGTCTAGAAAATTGTGCATTTCTTCTAGATTTTCAAGTTTTGTTGAATATAGGCTTTTGTAGTAGGATCTGATGATATTTTGGATTTCCTCACTGTCTGTTGTTATGTCTCCTTTTTCATTTCTGATTTTGCTAATTTGAATACTGTCTCTGTGCCCTCTGATTAGTTTGGCTAAGGGTTTATTTATCTTGTTGGTTTTTTCAAAGAAGCAGCTCCTGGTTTGGTTGATTGTTTGTATAGTTCTTTTTGTTTCTACTTGGTTGATTTCAGGCCTGAGTTTGATTATTTCCTGACATCTACTCCTCTAGAGGGTATTTGATTCTTTTTGTTCTAGAGCCTTCAGATGTGCTGTTAAGTTGTTAATGTATGCTCTTTTCAGTTTCATTTTGAATGCACTCAGAACTATGGGTTTTCCTCTTAGCACTGCTTTCATTGTGTCCTGTATGTTTGGGTATGTTGTACTTTCATTTTCATTAAATTCTAAAAAGTCTATAATTTCTTTCTTTATTTCTTCCTTGACCAAGTTATCATTGATTTGAATGTTGTTCAGTATCCATGTGAATGTGGGCTTTCTGTTTGTTGTTGTTGTTGTTGCTGTTATTGTTGTTGTTGTTGTTGAAGACCAGCCTTAGTCAGTGGTGATCTGAGAGGATGCATGGGATTATTTCAATCTTCTTATATCTGTTGAGGGCTGTTTTGTGACTGCGTATATGGTCAGTTTTGGAGAAGGTACCATGAGGTGCTGAGAAGAGGTATATTCTTTTGTTTTAGAATAAAATGTTATATAGATATCTGTTAAATACATTTGGTTAGTAACTTCTGTTATTTTCACTTTGTCTCTGTTTAGTTTGTGTTTCCCTGATATGACCATTGGTGAGAGTGGGGTGCTGAAGTATCTTACTATTATTGTGTGAGGTGCAATGTGTGCTTTCAACGTTAGTAAAGTTTCTTTATGAATGTGGTTGCCCTTGAATTTGAAGCATAGAACTGAGAGTTCATCTTGGTCGATTTTTCCTTTGATGAATATGAATTGTCCTTCCTTTTTTAAGGATTATTTTAGGTTGAAAGTCGATATTAGAATGGCTACACCAGTTTGTTTCTTGGGACCGTTTGCTTGGAAAATTATTTTCCAGCCTTTTATTCTGAGGAAATGTCTGTCTTTGTGCCTGAGGAGAGTTTCCTGTATGCAGCAAATTATTGGGTCCTGTTTATATATCCAGTCTGTGAGTTTATGTCTTTTTATTGGAGAATTGAGTCCATTGATATTAAGAGATATGGAGGAGAAATGATTGTTTCTTCCTGTTCTTTTTGTTATTAGAGGTGGAGTTACGTTTGTGTGGCTATCTTCTTTTTGGTTTGTTAAAAGATTATTTTCTTGCTTTTTCTAGTGTGTAGTTTCCTCCTTTTTTTAGTGTTTTCCATTCATTATTTTTCAAAGGGCTGGGTTTATGAAAAGATATTGTATAAATTTGGTTTATCGTGGAATACCTTGGTTTCTCCATCAATAGTAATTGAGATTGTTGCTGGTTATAGTAGCCTGGGTTGGCATTCATGTACCCTTAGGGTCTGTATAACATCTGCCCTGGATCTTCTGGCTTCCATAGTCTCTGGTGAGAAGTGTGGTTTAATTCTGATAAGTCTGCCTTTATATGTAACTTGACCTTTATCCCTTACTGCTTTTCATATTCTTTCTTTGTTTAGTGCATTTGATGTTTTAATTATTATGTGATGGGAGGAATTTCTTTTCTGGTCCAATCTATTTGGAGTTCTGTAGGCTTCTTGTATGCTCATGGGCATCTATTTCGCTGATCACTAAGGACTTTGAACATTTCTTTAGCTGCTTCTCAAACTTTAGAAATTCCTCAGTTGTGAAATCTCAATTTAGTTCTATACCCCATTTTTTGACTGGGTTTTTTTGGTGATTAGCTTATTGAGTTCTTTATAAATTTTGGATATTAACCCTCTATCAGATGTGTGGTTAGTGAAGACTTCTTCCCATTCTGTAGGCTGCTGGCTTGTCTTATTGACTATGTCCTTTGCCTTACAGAAGCATTCCAGTTTCATGAGATCTGATTTATCAATTCTTGATCTTAGAGCATGAGCCATTGGAGTTCTGTTAAGAAGTTTCCCCCTGTGCCAATGAGTTCAAGGCTCTTACCCACTTTCTCTTCCTTTAGAATCAGTGTATGTGGTTTTATGCTGAGATTCTTGTTACACATGGACTTGAGCTTTGTGCAAGGTGACAAATATGTGTCTATTTTCATTTTTCTACATACAGACAGCCAGTTAGACCAGCATCATTTATTGAAGATTCTTTCTTTTTACCATTGTATATTTTTGGCTTCTTTGTCAAAGATCAAGTGTCCATAAGTGTGTGGTATTATTTCTGGGTCTTCAGTTCTATCCATTGATCAACTGGTCTGTCTCTGTAATGATATCATGCTGTTTCTATCACTATTGCTCTGTAGTAAAGCTGGAAGTCAGGGATGGTGATTCCCCCAGCCATTCTTTAATTGTTAAGACTTGTTTTCACTATTCCAGGTTTTTTGACTTTCCAGATGAATTTGAGGATTGCTCTTTACATGTCTTTGTAGAATTGTGGATGGATTTTGATAGGGATTGCCTTTGGTAGGATGACCATTTTTACTACGTTAATTCTACCAATCCATGAGTATGGGAGATTTCTTCATTTTCTGAGATCTTCAATTTCTTTCTGAGAGACTTGAAGTTATTGTCATACAGGTCTTTCACTTGTTTGGCTAGAGTTACCCCATGGTATTTTATATTATTTGTGGCTATTGGGAAGGGAGTTATTTCCCTAATTTCGTTCTCAGCCTGTTTATCATTTGTATAAAAGAGGGCTACTGATTTATTTGAGGTAATTTTATATCTGGCCACGTTATTGAAGTTGTTTATCAGCTAGAGAATTTCTCTGATAGAATTTTTGGAGTTGCTTACGTATACTATCATATCATCTGCAAATAGTGATACCTTTACTTCTTCTTTGCCAATTTGTATCCTCTTGATCTCTTTTTGTTGTCTTTATTGTTCTACCTAGCACTTTGAATATGATATTGAATAGATATGGTGAGAGTGGGCATCCTTTTCTTGTCCCCGATATCAGTGGATTGCTTTAAGTATATCTCCATTTTAGCTGTTGATTTGCAGTAAACTGCTTTTATTATGTTTAGATATGGGCCTTAAATTTCTGATCTCTACAATACTTTTATTTATTTATTTATTTATTTATTTATTTATTTTACTGAAAAATGAAGTAAAAACATTTATGAGAAAATTGAAGATTTACATGGAAAATATTTCTGAAAAAATTGAAGAAATACATAGAAAAACATGTTAAAACTGAGAATTTTCACAGAAACTTAAAGAGTAATAATGTAGACATAAAAAAACATTGCTAAATTAATTGAAAAGGGAAGTAGAAACATTTTATGATAGAATGAAGATTTACATGGAAAATATTTCTGAAAAGATTGTAGAAAAATATAGAATAACATGTTAAAATTGAAGATTATCATGGAAAATTACAGATAAAATGGTAGCCATAAAAATAATTCTAAGTTGATTGAAAGTAGAATTATAAACATTTTCTGATAAAATTGAAGATCTACAAGGAAAATATTTCTGATAAAATTCAAGAAATATATAGAAAAACACATTGAAATTGGCTATTTCATGGAAAATTATACAGATAGAATGATAGGCATAAAAATATTTTTAAGTTGATTGAAAGTGGAATTATAAACATTTTCTGATAAAATTGAAGATTTACATGGAAAATATTTCTTAGACTATGTATTTTTAATGGGGGATTGAGTCCATTCATGTTAAGAAATATTAAGGAATAGTGATTGTTGCTTCCTGTTATTTTTGATGTTATATGTCCTTCTTAAAGTCCTCTATCATCCTCATGAGGTGTGATTTTAAATCAGAATCTTACCTTTTAGGTGTTGGGGTATCCAGGGCTTTCTCTGATGGAAGAACTAGGTTCTGATGATGCCAAGTAGCCTTGGTTTTGGTTGCTTATGTTCTTGTGTTTGCCTCTCTTCATCTGGTTATCTCTGGTGTTAATCTGTTTTTTCTGTTTCTGACTGGAGCTTGTACCTCCTGTGAGCCTGTGAACCTGTGGTCTTAGGTGTGTCAACACTCCTGGGAGACAAGCTCTCTCCAGGTGTGATTGGGGTGCTGGTAGCAGTGATCTTAGGTGTTTTAGTACTCCTGAGAGTTCAGCTCTCTGTGTGATCTTCGGTGTGTCAGCACTCCTGGGAGACCTGCTCTCTCTGGGCAGGATTGAGGTGTGGATAGTTGTGGCACAGGGTTAGCTCTGGGGCCCAGATGGAAAACTGAAAGATCCTATCCCTGGCTGTTCTATATCTCTTGGGCCCTGTGGGCTCCAGGCAGGTCCCACTTGGGCCCAGTATTTGGGCAGCAGTGGTCTCATTTCCTCTTTAATTGCCTCTTTAATCTTCATAATTTTAGATTTAAGATCACAGTCTTGCTCCTGTGATTAATATCCAGATGTATACAATGCTACCTTAAAAAATTTAAGGTCATAGCTCTGCCAGTGTCCCTGGAGGCTTATTGCCACCTAGGACAAACAGGTGAGTTCCCCATGTCCCAAATACATGTTAGGAAATCCAGGCCCTGGCTTTTGTTGATTGTGTTATTATACTGGCTTTTAGTCATCAGGTTGTCCCTTGTGTATGCTGGCCTAGTGGTCCCTGATGGCAGTAGGCATCTGATACTGCAAATAGAGCTGATAATCCCTGATGGCAGCAGGAATGTATGATTGCAGATAGAACTGTTTGTCACAGGTGGGAACAGACTTCCTGGGATACTGACAGAGCTGGTAGTCCCTGATCCCTTCAGGCTTTTGTTTGTTTTGGGTGGCAGCTGGCCTCCAGTGATTCAAGCAGAGTTTATTGTCCTGGGTGGCACCAGGCCACCAGGGTCATAGGCTGAGCTTTGGCCTGAGGAATGGAGTACAGATTCAGGGTTGCAGGTAGAGATGTGGACCTGAAGATGTAGCATAGAGTATATAGGGCAAACTTAATGGGTCACAGGAATTCTGGGTGACCCAGCAGGCAAGTTTTGTGACATGGGGATTTCACCTGGATGTCCCAGGTGATAATAGGCCTCCAGGGATGCAGGCAGAACTGTGGCCTTACATTTTTTAATATAGTTTTATATCATTAATCACAGGAGAAGCTGACCAAGATTTTCTTCTGTTCTGTAAAGTGCATTTTATGGTGTTTCTTTCTTTTCCTTTACTGTGTTCAAGACTTTTAATCTGTTGCAAGCCCATCTATCAATTTATTTCATGATATTACAGTCTAATTAGGAAGTCATTACCATTGCCTACATCTTGTACTATTTTATCTAATTTTCCTCTTGTGACTTCACACCTGAAATGACCCTAGAACTTTCATGAGCCATTTGAATAAATCATGCAGACACCCAGAAACAATCAAAATGTAATATATGACTGCTATAATTGTTTGCTTGCCTCAGTATTCCATGAAGTCTTTGGAAAATGATGTAGGTGAAAAAATGTCAGCAGCAGATGAATAGAAATATATGGGAGTTAAGAAAAGGACATCTGCTCAGATGACTAGGCTAGTTGGGACAGGTTCCACATGCCCATAACTGTGTGTGGACACAGAATCCAAATAGGGGGAGCTCCAGCACTACTTCATGGAAAATTCCAGAAACAGAAAGTTCATGATTCATGTTTGCTCTCCTAATTTCATGAGACTCATGAGTTTTCTCAGGGATGAAGAAAGCAGTATAAAATTTTATCTAAACAATTTTTCATGAGGTGCCTGCAAGGTCATTTACCCACATCAGGTGAAGTCATGAGTCAATTATGTTAGACAATCATTGTTACTTATTATGTTATTATTATTATTATTATATTATTATGTTATTATTATTATGTTATTATTATTATGTTAGACAATCATTGTTACTTATTATGTTAGTATTGTTATTATTATATTATTATGTTATTATTATTATATTATTATTATTATGTTATTATTATGTTATTATAATTATGTTAGGCATCATTCTTACTTAACACACACACATCTACACACACACTTATGTTTCACTTATTTTAGTATCACCTTAACTGCCCAGGAAATCTCATACCTGTGGGTGTGTTCACATAAACAAGATAACCACTGTGACAGACTTAGATTATTGCTCTGAGAAATTTCTGACTAGTGGAAAATGGTGGCAATACATTATGCAGCTTGCAAGTACAGGGACTGTACAAACTATATATTAGTGTGTGTGTGTGTGTGTGTGTGTGTGTGTGTGTGTATTATGTGTCTGTCTGTCTGTGACTGTGTAAACCTAATGAATGTTTTGTTTTAAGGTGCAAATACTTACATGCACATTTGTCCTTGTGTCTGTGCATAGAAATGCAACTCCAAACCTTTGTTTCCACAGTTACCAGAAATCACAAACAAGCTCAACATGGGTATTAGGAATGACATTTAGGTCCTCTGAAAGAGAAGTCCCCTCCTTTAAACACTGCCATTTCTCCATCCCCAGTCCAAAAATTTTCTATAGTCAATCAGAACATCACTTTGAAACTGAATCAATATCACAACACAAAGTGGTAAATAGACCAAAAAATGATGTATTGATTGTATGACTTTCTATCATTAATATAAGAACTGTGTATGATGATATACAGACTTGGAATCCAAACACTCAATAAACAGAGGTAGGAAGATCACAAAGCCAACCTGAACTATGTAACAATAAAACAGATGGATAACTATCCTCTCCTGTAACACTGGAGAAATGTAAACACTGAAAATTACAATTATTGTTATCTAAATTTATGTTGAGAACACTGTTTTTGATATTCATTTTTTCTGTAAATATAGTCACAGACTATGGGTTAATTTGACTATATAGTCAGTAGATGTTTTATTTTCCTTTTTTTCTGGCTGCATTGGGCAATGAACTTTGGGTCCATTCTAATGGCCCATCTACCTACCCTTTTGGCACCACTATCTTTACTACCCTAAGGATGCCTTGAGACAGTTCACTAATCTCTCCTGAAGAGACACATAGACTAGTCTGAAACATTTATTTTCTGAGACAAGGTCCCATTGTGTGTCTCTGGCTGGCCTGCAGTTCGCTATGTAGACCAGGGTGGCCTTGCTTTAACAGAGATCTGCCTGCCTTTGCCTCCTGAATACTTCAATAAAAACTGCATGCCATATATACAATTTCCATGACTCCTTTGTATTCATGTGCTTAAATTAAACCATGAGTTCCCCCAAGACACATCTACACTTTTCAGGGGTTGAAAGTTTTGTAGGAGGGTTGCTTTCCCTGTTGCTCCAATGGAGTTCTTACCTGGCTATAGTTGTCTTATTGACCTAGCTAGAACTTCAAGTACTATATTGAATAGACAGGGAGAGAGTTGGCAGCTTTTTCTTGTCACTGATTTTAGCGAGATTGTTTCAAGTTTCTCTCCAGTTAATTTGATGTTGGCTAGTGATTTGCTGTATATTTTGATTATGATTAGATATGAGCCTTGTATTCCTCATCTCTCTAATACTTTTAAGATGAAATGGTGTTGGATTTTGTCAGAAGGTTTTTCAGCAATAATGAGATGATCATGTGATTTTTTTATTTCAGTTTGCTTATATGGTAGATTAAAATAATGGATTTTCATATATTGAAACATCTCTGCATTCATGGGATGAAGCCCACTTGAACATGACAGATGATGCTTTTTATGTGTTTCTGGATTTGGTTTGCAAGTATTTTGAGGAGTATTTTTGATTCAATGTTCATAAGAGAGATTGGTCTCAAGTTCTCTCTCATTATTTAATCTTTGTGTGGTTTAGGAATCAGGATGATTGTGACTTCATATAATCAGTTTGGCAGTGTTCCTTTTGTTTCTTTTCTGTGGAGTAGTATGATGAGTATTGGTATTAGGTCTTCTTTGAATGTCTGGTAGAATTCTGTGCTAAAACCATCTCACCTAGGGCCTTCTTTGGTTGGTAAAGTTCTTAATGACGGGTTCTATTTCTTTTGGGGGTTCTGGATGTTTAAATAGCTTACCTGATCTGTATTTAACTTTGATAAGTGGTATCAGCTGAGAAAATTCTCCATTTCATTAAGATTTTTCAATTTTGTGGAAAACAGAGTTTTGAAGAAAGACCTAATGATCCTTTGAAATTCCTCATTGTCTATTGTTATGTCTCCCTATTAATTTCTGATTTTGTTTATTTGGACACTGGCTTTCTGTCTTTTGCTTAGTTTGGCTAAGGGTTTGTCTGTCTTCTTGATTCTCTCAATGAACCAGCTCTTGGTTTTGTTGATTCTTTGTATTGTTTGCTTTGTTTTGACTTCATTGATTTCTGTTCTGATTTTGATTATTGCCTGCCTTCCACTACTGTTTGGTGTGCTTGCTTCTTTTTTCTGCAGCATTCAGATGTACCTTTAAATTGCTGATAGAACTTTTTATTTCTTTTTTATTAGATATATTATTTATTACATTCAAAATGTTGTCCCCTTTCCTGGTTCCCCACCCCCCCATAACCCCATAACCCATCCCCCCTCACCCTGCTCACCAATCCATCCACTCCTGCTTCCCTGTCCTGGCATTCCCCTATACTGGGGCATTGAGCCTTCTCAGGTCAAAGGGCCTCTCCTCCATTTAATGTCCAACAAGTCCATCCTCTGCTACATATGCAGCTGGAGCCATGGGTCCCTCCATGTGTACTCTTTGGTTGGTGGTTTAGCCCCTGGGAGATCTGGGAGTACTGGGTGGTTCATATTATTGTTCCTCCTATGGGGCTGCAAACCCCTTCTGCTCCTTGGGTCCTTTCTCTAGCTCCTCCATTGGGAACCCTGTGCTCAGTTCAATGGTTGACTGAGAGCATCCCCGTCTGTATTTCTCAGGCATTGGAAGAGCCTCTCAGGAGACAGCTATATCAGTCTCCTGTCAGCAAGCACTTGTTGGCATCCACAATAGTATCTGGGTTTGTAACTGTGTATGGAATGGATCCACAGGTGTGGCAGTCTCTGGATGGTCTTTCCTTCAGACTCTGCTCCACACTTTGTCTCTGTATCTCCTCATGTGAGTATTTGGTTCCTCCTTCTAAGAAGGACCATACTTAAGTCTTCCTTCTTCTTGAGCTTCATTTGGTCTATCAATTGTATCTTGGGAGTTCTGGTCATCTGGGCTAATATTCACTTATCAATGAGTCCATACCATGTATATTCTTTTGTGATTCGGTTACCTCACTCATGATGATATTTTCTACTTCCATCCATTTGCCTAAGAATTTAATGAATTCATTGTTTTTAATACCTGAGAGGTATTCCATGGTGAAAATGTTCCACATTTTTCTGTATTCATTCCTCTGTTGAGGGACATCTGGGTACTTTCCAACTTCTGGCTATTATAAATAAGGCTGCTATGAACATAGTGGAGCATGTGTCCTGAGTACATGTTGGTGAATTCTCTGGGTATATGCCCAGGAGAGGTACAGCAGGGTCCTCTGGTGGTATTATGCCCAATTTTCTGAGGAACAACCAAACTGTTTTCCAGAGTGGTTGTACCAGCTTGCAATCCCACCAGCAGTGGAGTAGAGTTCCTCTTTTACACATCCTCACCAGCATCTGCTGTCACCTGAGTTCATCTTGGCCATTCTGACTGGTGTGAGGTGAAATCTTAGGGTGGTTTTGATTTGCATTTCCCTGATGACTAAGGATGTTGAACATTTCTTTAGGTGCTTCTCAGCCATTAGATATTCTTCAGGTGAGAATTCTTTGTTTATCTCTGTACCCCATTTTTAATAGGGTTATTTGGCTCTCTGGAATCTAGCTTTCTGAGTTCTTTGTATATATTGGATATTAGCCCTCTGTTGGATACAGGGTTGGTAAAGATCTTTTCCCAATTAGTTGGTTGCCATTTTGTCCTTTTGACAGTGTCCTTTGCCTTACAGAAACTTTGTAATTTTGTGAGGTCCCATTTGTCAATTCTTGATCTTAGAGCATAAGCTATTGGTGTTCTGTTCAGGAAATTTTCCCCTGTGCCCATAAACTTGGGGATCTTCCCACTTTCTCCTCTATAAATTTCAGTGTACCTAGTTTTATGTGAAGGTCCTTGATCTACATGGAATTGAGCTTAGTACAAGGAGATAAGAATGGACTGATTTGCATTCTTCTGCATGCTGACCTCCAGTTGAACCAGCCCCATTTGTTGAAAAGGCAATCTTTTTTACATTGGATGGTTTTAGCTCCTTTGTCAAAGATCAAGTGATAGTAGGTATGTGGGTTAATTTCTGGGTCTTCAATTCTATTCCATTGATCTACCTGCCTGTCACTGTACCAATACCATGCAGTTTTTATCACTATTGCTCAGTAGTACAGCTTGAGGTCAGAGATGCTGATTCCCCAATAAGTTCTTTTATTTTTGAGAATAGTTTTCTCTATCCTGGCTTTTTATTATTCCAAATGAATTTGAGAATTGCTTTTTTTAATTCAATGAAGAACTGAGATGGAATTTTGATGAGGATTGCATTGAATCTGTAGATTGCTTTCAGCAAGATGGTCATTTTTACTGTATTAATCCTCCCAATCCATGAGCATTCGAGAACTTTCCATCTTCTCTGATCTTCAATTTCTTTCTTCAAAGACTTGAAGTTCTTGTCATACAGATCTTTTACTTGTTTAGTTAGATTAACACCAAGGTATTTTATATTATTTGTGACTACTGTGAAGGGAGTTGTTTGTCTAATTTCTTACTCAGCCTATTTATCCTTTGAGTACAGGAAGGCTGTTGATTTGTTTGAGTCAATTTTCTATTCAGCCACTTTGCTGAAGTTGTTTATCAGTTTTAGAAGTACTCTGGTGGAATTTTGAGGTCACCTAAGTATACGATCAGATGATCTGCAAGTAGTGATTTTTTTTGACTTCTTCCTTTCCAATTTGTATCCCTTTGACTATTTTTTTGTTGTCTAATAGCTCTGGCTAGGACTTCAAGTACTATATTGAATAGGTAGGGAGTGCTTGTTTCTATTTTCTACAGCATTCAGGTATACCTTTAAATTGCTGATATGAGAACTTATTGATTTTTTATGGAATCATTTGGTGCTATATTTTGGGTTAGGAGATTTTGCGTTTTGCATTTCCTTTAACTGTTGTGTCACATGATCGATTAATTAGATGCTGAAAAAGCATTTGACAAAATTCAACACCCCTTCATGTTAAAGGTTTTGGAGAGATAAGCAATTCAAGGCACATACTTAAATATAATAAGAGCACAAAATAGCAAAACAACAGCCAACTTCAAATTAAATAGAGAGAATCTTGAAGCAGTCCACTAAAATCAGGGACAAGACTGTCCACTCTTTCCCTATTGATTCAGTATAGTACTTGAAGTTCTAGCTAGAGTAATTAGGCAACAAAAGAAGGTCAAAGGGATACAAATTAGGAAGAAATAATTCAGATATGTACAGATTATATGATAGTATACATAACTGACCCCCAAAATTCTACCAGAGAACTCCAACAGCTGACAAACATCTTGTGCAAAGTGGCTGGGTATAAAAATTAACTCAAACTAATCAGTAGCCTTCCTCTACAAAAGGGATAAACAGACTGAGAAAGAAATTAGGAAAACAACACCCTTCAAAATAGTCACAAATAATATAAAATATATTACTATAACTCTAACTAAGCAAGTGAAAGAACCATATGAGAAGAACTTCAAGTCTCTGAAGAAAAAGATCTAAGAAGACTTCTGAAAATAGAGATCACATATTCAAGGGTTAGTAAGATTAACACATGTAAAAAGAGCCATCTTACCAAAAGCAATCTACAGATTCAATGCAATCCCCATCAAAATTCAAATGCAGTTTTACACAGAGACAGAAAGAGCAAGTCTCAACTTCCTATGGAATATAAAAAACAGGATATTGAAAACAATAAAAGAACTTCTAGGAGAACCACTGTCCCTGATCTCAAGCTGTATACATAGCAATATTGATAAAAATCACATGGTATTTGTACAGAGACAGACAGGTTGATCAATGGAACAAAACTGAAGATGCAGAAATAAACCTATACACCTATGGTTACTTGCTCTTTGACAAAGAAGCCAAAACCATACTGTGGAAAAAAAGACAGTATTTTCGACAAATAGTGTTGGTCTAACTATTAGTATGCAGAATAATACAAATTGATCCATTTTCTCTCCTTGGATAAAGCTTAAGTCCAAGTGGATCAAGGAATTCCACATAAACCCAGGTACACTGAATCTAATAGAAGAGAAAGTGGAAAATAGCCTCGGACTCATTGGCACACAGATAAATTTCCTGAACAGAATACTAATGACTCATGCTCTAAGATAAGCAATTGACAAATGGGACTTCATGAAACTGAAAAGCTTCTGTAAGGTAATGGGCACTGACAATAGGACAAAATGGCAACCAACAGATTGAGAAAACATCTTAACCAACCCTGTATCTGATAGAGGGCTAATATCGACAATAGAGAAAGAACTCAAGAAGTTAGACTCCAGAGAACCAAATAACCCTATTAAAAATGGAGTGCAGAGCTAAACAGAGAATTCTCAACTGAGGAATCTCAAATGGCTGAGAAGCACCTAAAGAAATGTTCAACATCCTTAGTCATCAGGGAATTGCAAATCTAAACAGCCCTGAGATTCTACCTTAAACCAATCAGAATGCCTAAGATCAAAAACTCAGTTGACATAAGATATTGAGGAGGATGTGGAGGAAAAGGAACATTCGTCTATTGCTGGTGGGACTGTAAGCTGTTACAACCACTTTTGAATTCATTCTGGCAGTTTCTCAGAAAAGTGGAAATAGTTCAAAAGATGCTCCACCATATCACAATGATGCATGTTCCACTATGTTCATAGCAGCCCTAATTACGAAAACCAGAAGTTAGAAACAACTCAGATGTCCCTCCTCAATAGAAGAATGTATACAGAAAATGTAGTGTATTTACACAATGGAATATTACTCACCTATTCAAAACGAGTACTTCAGGGAATTTTGCAGGCAAATGAATAGCTATAGAAAATATCATCCTGACTGTAGTAACCCAGATACAAAAGGACATGTACAGTATGCACTCACTGATTAGTAGATATTAGCCCCAAATCTCAGAATATCAATAATAGAACTTGAAGACCATATGAACCTTAACAAGAAGGAAGGCCTAAGTGTGAACGCTTCAATCCCTCTCAGAAGGGGAACAAAATAATCACTGGAGGTGGAGGGAGGAATACATCTCATGAGAGGGGAAGGGCAAAAGGAGGGACAGGATCAAGTATGGGAGGAAACAGGAGCAAAGGCCAGAGAGCCAGGATAATGAATAGAAATATGTAGCAGTGTGGGGTAGGAAATAGGGGAATCACTAGAAAGTGCCATAAGCCAGGGATTCAAGAAGCTTCTAGGACCAAATGAGCATGGCATTATCTGAAATTTCCAACAGCTGGGAGATAGAACCTGAAGAGATCACATCATGAAGATAAACATGGCCAAGTTGAGGGATTGGGCCACCCACCCATCTTAAACTTTTTAACCCAGAATTGTTCCTGTCTAAAAGAAATGTAGGAACCAAAAATGGAGTAGAACCTGAAGGAAGGGCCATCCACACCAAACCCTGACACAATTGCTGATGCCAAGATATACTTTCAGACAAGAGCTGGTATGGCTGTCCTCTGAGAGGCTCTGCCAGGACCTGACTAAGAGTAGATGCAGCTACTCACAGCCTACCATTGGACTGAGTTCAGGGTCCCCAATGGAAGAGATAGGGGAAGGACTGAAAGAGCTAAAGGGTATTTCAATCCCTTAGGAAGAAAACCAGTATCAACTGACCAGAACCATCAGAGCTCCTGTGGACCAAACCACCAACCAAAGAGTATACATGGGCTGGGCTGTGTCTCCTGCTACATATGTAACAGAGGACTGCCTTATCTGGCATCAGTGGGAGGATAATCACTTAATCTTTTGGAGGTTTGATGACCCAGAGATGGGGGGGTGCTAGAGGGGTGAGGCAAGAGTGGGTGGGTGAGGGTATACCATCTCAGAGTCAAAGAAGGGGGAAGGGGTGGGGGTTCTTGGAGGGAAGACCAGGAAGAGGGCAACATTTGAAATGTAAATAAATAAAATAATTTATAAAAGATCTCTCTCTCTCTCTCTCTCTCTCTCTCTCTCTCTCTCTCTCTATCTCTCTCTCTGTGTGTGTGTGTGTGTGTGTGTGTGTGTGTGTGTGTGTGTATGTGTTAGGATATTGATCCCTGTTGTAGGTAGTGCATCATTTGAAATGGGCTTAGAAGGTTTATAGATTTAACCCACTTCCTTTTATCTCTCTGATTTCTGTATGTGTTTAAGATGTATTTCAGATTCCTACTCAAGTCTCTAGTTTCCACATTTTTTTGTGTGTTGTTACATGTTCTTCCTCTGGAAACATAATCCAAGATAAATTCTTTTTTCTGTAAGCTTCTTCTTATGATATTTTATCATCACAGCAACAGAAACATAAAGCACTTATATGTTTTTATTTTCATGTGATTTTTTCTAAATTCCATATATAATAGGAAACATGCAGTCACCTCTATAAATTTCAGACCTTTAACTTAGCCAGATGAGATTATTATAACTTTATTTAGTTTGTTACTGAATGAACCTCCCTGTATACATACACCATATTTTCTAGATAAAAAGATCAAATCTTAAAGAAAAAAATTCGTGTACCTTTGACTTCTTAATTTAATTTTAAATAATCTCTTACTTAAGAGTAATCATAGATTAGTATGGGTGTGTAAGAAATAACACAACCTGGCAAAGAGGTGAACACATTGTGGAACTTGGAAGATTAAGGCAAGAGAACCATAAGCTTTAGTGCAATTTGGGCTATATGATCTGATCCTTTTAAAGTAGAGTAATAAGGCATATAGAATAGTAGAGAGAATGAGAGATAGGGAGCAGAAAGGAGAAAGAGAGAGAGAGAGAGAGAGAGAGAGAGAGAGAGAGAGAGAGAGAGAGAGAGAGAGAGAGAGAGAGAGACAGAGACAGAGACAGAGACAGAGACAGAGACAGAGACAGGGAATACTTTCCACAATGGTGACATCTCATTCCAAATTTTATTTTCTGGGATAAAATTTTGCCTGTACATGTGTCTTTGTATCATGTGTTTTCACAGGCCAACAGAATCTATCAGGTCCCCTGACAATGGAATTGTAGACAATTGAGAATCACAACATGGGTGCTAGGAATTAAATCTAAATTTAACCACTGAGCCATCTCCATCTCAGTGCTTACAGCTAATGAAATTATAGTACAGTATCATGCTTGAAATGTTTATATAGGTAATAGTTAATGTAAGAAAAGTTAGACCAAAACAAAGTTCTTAGTGTTGCTGTTTTAATGCTGTAATAATTTTTATTATTTTCCCAGTCCATAGCCATTTAGACATTTAATATATTTACCTGCTGTTTTATTCCTATCACTGTAAAACTTTCCCTCACCCCCAGTGCCCATATATATTTAAATGGGTTCTTGGCATAGTAACAGTGTCATGCATAGGTTCTATCTCATAGAGTGGGCTTTAATAAATTTTTGTTATGGTTACTCTTATAATATTGTTCCATTGTTGCACCACTGTGTATATGTCTTTCAGGCCAAAGTTTTAGCTTTCAGAGTTCATAGCTAGATAAGACTGAGTTCTTTTTCTCTTTCATTACTTTGTATAGTGCTTTCCAGTACTTGTGTATGACTGTTAATAGGGATGAAGTTTCTATTTGAGCACCAGCTTGCTTTGTCCATATTTGACACCATAAGTATTAAGGGAAAGTCTACTACTATTATTCTGTTAAAGGAACTTTTCAATAAAAGAACTCTTAATAGAATATTTATAGAATGTTTATACTCACATATGAGTGTGTTTCTCAACCTTTATCAGAGTAGCTTAGTAAACACAGATACTCATAACTTAACAATGAACCAAGAATGGGAGACTTTTATGCATTTAGTCCAAAAAACAGTATGTCTTTATTATAACCTCATTCTCAAGGCTAAGTATCTATGCCAAAGAAAAAGCAGAATGATTGAAAGAGCCAGAAGTGGTAGACAACTTTACAGAAATAGTGTTTTCCAGACACAACAGGTCAGGTGCACATATGAATACACAGAGATTATGACAACATGCATAAGACCTAAAACGGCTCAAGTCATACAAAGTTCCAGCACAGACAATGGCAGTATATATATCATATTCCAGGGCAGGCCTCATGCTCAGGAGTAGCTAACCAATACAAAATGCTCCTTTCTGGGTGTGTGTCTATAATTTTTTGTTTTGACTTTGTGTTAGTTTTGGATTTTTAAGACAGAGAAAGGGATAAAGAAGAAGAGTAAAGGGTTATGGGAGGAGTAGGGAGAAGAGAAAGCTTATGATCAATATATGTTCTATGAATTAAGAAAAACCCTGCTTGGCTTAAAAACTTTGCAACAATAAAATGTTTCTGAATATGTAATTACTACAAAATAATTAAAAATCAAGCATGGAATGGATCTGCAATGATTACTGCAGTAAATGGCTATGATACAATTTGTAACTTCATTGCACTCTTGGTCCTGACATTGCTTGTAGCCATTTTGTGTTATGCATGGTGCCATACCGCATACTCTTCAAAAGTACTTTCTGAAAAACTTTTCCCAGATGATAGACCAATGTGTATTATGGACAGCAGTGATTTTACTTTATAGATAATATTTCTAGTTTTATAGGCAGTCACGTTTAACTAATAACAATAAAGACTTTGTACACACCTAGCTCCACTTCTCACGGTATAAATATCAAGTTGACATGTCTTTCAATTAGATGTATCAGACAAACAAGCATTCCATTTCATTAATGTGGAGTGTGTTTTCATCTTCAATAACTGGTGAAGTTATACTTTCTCGGAGAATTATTTTAAAATAAAGTTCTTTATGATTCATTGTTCCTCAATATTTGACTTGTGTTTCTATATTGTATAACTAGGTATGTTCAGTCACAGCAAACTCTCAGACAAAAGGAATTATATGTGGGTTTTAAAGGTCTTATTGTTTTTATTTTTGTAAAAAAGAAAGTCTGCCATGAAATTAATGGTAGATTGGACAGCTCCATAGCATCTTTTGCTTCTGGCTTTGAGCAACAAGTTGAAAAAAAAAGATCCTAAAGAGGAGATTACTATTAGGTAAAAAAAAAAATCTGGCACTCAGTGCACAGTAAAGTGAACATGGTTAATAACGATGCATGGTATGTCAAAATTTTGAGAACAAAGGTCTTTTGGATATACTCATTCTCAAAATTTGATTAATATTTAATGTGATATATATGCTAGCTACCTTGACTTGACCACTACTCATTGTATACATGAATTAAAACATCACATTATAGCCCACAAATGAATGCAAATGCTATGTGTAAATAAATGAGTGAACTGTTAAAGGCTGCAATCTTCAATTATAAAACACACTGATATATTAAAGCCCATATTATAAAAAACAATCAATGTACTTATGTACAAAATTTGTCATGCAGAAGAGAGCCATGTTCTTAGAATTTCCTCTACAAAAAGCTTATGAATGGCATTAAATACTAAATGCACATTTTATTGTTAATATACAGTAAAAACTCATGAGTATCTTTCTGTAAAACAAAATAAATATTTGTGAACTTAAAATATATGTCACATTAGAACAAAGTACCTTTAAATTATATTGGGTTATATCTTAAAATGCAAGTTTCAAATGAGGTAAATACATTTCCAAATAGTTCCAGTCTGGTATTTGGAATAACTGGGAAGTTGTAACCATGGATGGAACAAATGCTGACAGAGTAGAACACTTAATAAAGGTTTGTATAGAGTACTAAGGTTAAACTAAACTAATGCACACTCAAGAAAATAAATAAAACACATTTAGCTTCTACCATTTAATCCCAGAATCCAAGTTTCTGTCTTTGAAACTTTGATGACTGTAATAAAAGTAGTTTGCCCCAGGGTAAAGAAATCACTCATAGTTTTACCCCTAAGAGCCTCTTTAGAGATCCTTTTACATCTTTATTCCTCAGGCTGTAGATGAAGGGGTTTAGCATGGGAGTTACCACTGTGTACATCACGGAGGCTGTTGCACTAGCTTGTGAGCTGTGGCTTACTGCAGAACTGAGGTATACTCCTAGACCAGTGCAGTAAAATAAGGAGACAATGGAGAGATGAGATGCACAGGTGGAAAATGCTTTGTACTTCCCCTGAACTGTAGAGATTGCACGTATGGAAGATACTATCTTGGAGTAAGAGTAAAGGATGCCAAAGAGAGGAACAATAGCCAATAGCACAAGTGCAAAATACATGACCACATCATTGAGAAAAGTGTCAGAACACGTTAACTGTGCTACCTGATTTAATTCACAGAAGAAGTGTGGGATTTCCAAGTCTGTGCAGAAGGACAGCCGCAACACCATCATGCTTTGTAACAAGGCATGCAGAACACTCACAATCCAGCATACAAGAACCAAAAATCCACAGAGTCTGCAGTTCATGATACCAGTGTAATGCAGTGGATGACAGATAGCCACATAACGGTCATAAGCCATTACACCCAGGAGGAAGTTGTCCAATTCCACAAAAATCAGAAAAAAGTACATCTGGGTAATGCAATCTGCATAGGTAATAGATTTTCTCTCTGTTTGAATATTCACAAGCATCTTTGGGACAGTGGTGGAAGTGAAGCAGATATCCACAAATGACAAATTAGAGAGAAAAAAGTACATGGGTGTGTATAATTTGGCATCTGAGATGATGGCAAGAATAATGAGCAAGTTTCCCACTACAGTGATCAAGTACATGGAGAGGAAAACTCCATATATAACAGGCTGCAGGTTTGAGTCCTGTGAAAATCCCAATAGAAAAAATTCTAAAATGTGAGTATTGTTTCCTGGCTCCATGTGCTTTATATCACTATGACAGAAAATAACATGAGAAATATTCATGAAAATTGACATTGCTAAAAGGAATAAACAATATAATTTGTATTCTATAGAAAATAAATTTCCTGATTTTATCCATGGATTTACTACCACAAAAGGGCATCTCTAGTGCTATTACTGATTAGGAATCCCTGTCTTACACTGAGTTTTCCCCCAGGAGGTAGGTAGATATGCAACAGATTTAATTAGAAATTATTTCTTAAGGTTGAGAAATATGTATTTACTGCTAACCCTGTTTCACATGATTTTCCACAGTGATCAGAGACTGTTGAGAAACAGAAGTCTCCACACATCAATGACACACAAAGACATCCAGATAAAAGAAATTAGCTGTATATTATTTTTATGTATAAAATACATAAACCAACTAACTATATTATATGCATTAAATATTTCTGGTCTGTATAAAAAGTAATTATACACCAGTAAAATTCTTTTAAAATAAGTAATAATATGATGCAAAATGGTGCTGATTTAATGAATAAAAGTATGTATAATGGAGTGAGTACACAGAAGTATATGTGAGGTGTTGGGGAATAAAGACATGGACATACAGAGCACGTTCTCAATAATCCATATCATCAGCACCCCAAAATACTAATTTTTATAGATGACCAGACATTGCTGGCAGAGAAGATGATCTAAGCAGAGACCACAAAGTCTGATAATCTGAGACTAATAGCAAGAGCTCAACCAACATGATAGAAGTAAAAAGCATCCCCTCAAGTTGTCTTCTGTTCTCTGTAAACATTACAAATGTTGTTGGTTGTGATCCTAGTCTTTATATAGCTGAACCATATCTTCATCCCTCCAAATACAAAATAAAAAATTGGTTAAGATGACTCAAAAAGTATATGATATACAAATAAATCATAATAAAACTGATCATATTATACAATATGCAGATCACAATTATAAGGAGGAGGAGGAAGTACGTGACAGTAACTATGATGATAATGATAATTATGATTGAAGAAGAAGGAGACGGAAGGTTGTTGGGGGCGATAAAGAGGAGGAGGAGGAAGAAGAGTAGGAGATGTAAGAGTCAGGAAATTTTCTCAGAAATTTTCACCTGTCAGAAATAGTAACCAGAAAAAAAGGCCCCAAGGTAGGTGATATTTTTCAAATATTCATCACCAAACTGGAGCCAGTGTGAGGTCAATGAGAAAGAGAAGTAATAACAACTGGCAGCACAGGGGTTGGGAAATGTGGAGGTTTCCCAGCTGGGACAGAAATGTGAGGGAGAACCTCATTCACAATATATCCTTGTTGTTTGTATTTAATTTTGGTATAAAGACATTCACTGAACAAAGTGGATACCTTGACTACAATGATTAAATCAAATTAGTTATCACTTTGTATTATAAGAGTCATATTGGAATATATGGGTCCAGGAAATCCCAGCTCTGAGAACTATGCATGTACAAACTCCCACTACTTCCACCATAGCTCCTGAGCCTTTGTTACTAGAGATAGGCTTCTCATGATCTACTCACACTAATTAGTTACAAAACATGCCATTTTCTCATTACTCTACAGTTTTCATTTTTTTAAAGCTTCTCATGAACAAATGAGCACAGGGTTAAATTTTACTAACTTCCTTAACACTCATTTAAGTAAACATACATACACGTATATGAAAAGAGTAATAAATAGGGATAAAATGGACATATGGTAAAATAAATAAGTTAAAGTGCTATCTAGCAAAAAGGTAGTTTATGCAGGCAAAATACAGTAATACTTTCTTTGACAGAAAGCATTAGAAACCAGAATTAAAAGTGTCCAGCCTCAGTATACAAGAGAAAGACTTTATCAGATCCTGGCACCACAGAAAGAAAATGACTAATAAACATAAACTCACACAGTCTTGAGATGTTGAAATAATTATTGGGAGGGGGAGGGGAGAGGGGGTTTACGGAGGGGAAACTGGGAAGGAGCATAGCATTTGGAATGTAAATAAATAAAATAACCAATAAAAAAAGGAAAAAGACAACACAAAAAAGAAATAATTATGAACTAATGCTAATAAGCATATGCTTACTCGTGCATAACAGTTTCCATGTGTGGATACTCAGGGGAAAGGGTAATACACATTGAAAAGTACACTAAGAACTTTTCTATTGCTAAGTATTTCTAGGTATTTTTCAAGAATTCCTTTCTCTGCATTCCTCTCAGTATAAACATAGTTGAGTGTGTCTCATCTGAAAAAAAAAATTCCACTCCATAACTTATTCTGTGTTTAGCAACTTCTTGTAAATTCAAAAATTCTCAGGATTAGATTATTTTACTAGAAGCACTCACTGTAAGCCTTCTATCTATTCATTGTCAGCCATGAACCTGGCACTAATCAGTTCAACATTCATTTCTCAGGTTAATATTATGAACCCATACAAATAATGAGAAAATTGATGATAACAAATTAATAACATATTTAAATAAATGATGAATCACAAAGCAGGAAAGCCCAGCAATCCCAGTCTGGGCTAGGGGTCTGGCTCTCTCTGATCTTTAGTAAGTGTTCTCACAATCCATTCTCTTCCCCTCCATGCAGTATTTACTGAGCTCTCAGACACACCTGGACAAAAGGCTACGGAAGGAAGTATCCCTGTGAAGATCAGGGTCTTTCTTTGAAGGGTGAGGGTGAAGACCGAAGCTCTGCCTTACACAAGAAAGCAAGAAGGAATAAGGGTTGTCCCCTATTGAGATTTAAGGCATCAAAAGATACCCCACATGTTATCTAGCTTACTGCTCTTCAGTTCGAGAGACATCATAGGAGGCAGTTTCAGATCTCTATATCTACTTATTGGACACAATCTTCTCTGCTTTTGTTATTCTCTAACTTCACAATTTCCCTGTAGGACACTGGCCTGGATTCTCCTGATTCACTTTCCCTTGGGGTCTAGTTTACAATCCAGTAAATCTGTTTTTTTCCTTCTTCCTTTTCCATAAACTTACATACTGTCCAGAGACCTGACCTCCTCACTGCTCATACTCCAATTCAGAGCCTTTTGTCAAAGGGGCTGTTATTACATTTATATAAGCATATATATTCTTAAATATAACCTGTTTAGTCCACTTAATGCTACCTGTAGGTACATTTTCAGTGCTAAATATTTGACACCAGATATCTAATTATTTTGCTTTTCCATGGAGACGGTCACTCTATTCCCAGTTTTCTTCAGTTGCCTATAGTTCCGTATGTAGAATGGGAGCATCTTAGATTTTTCCACATCCAATGTGGTATGGTTATTGATTTCACTCATGTTCAGTTCACATTTGAGAAGCCATGTTAGTGATATTTTATGTTGTAGCTTCTGGTATTACTAGGAGAGGTAATCTCACAACAAAGTCCCTGATAATCTGACTCTTACAATCTTTTTGCCACATTTCCATAATGTTCTATGAGCTTTAGGTACAGGAGTGTTTTGTAGTTATATAACAGGTATGGGGAGAATATCAATCAATAGTACTACTCACTTATGAATTCTATGAACCACAACAATGAGCAGAATGACAATATATCCCCAAATGATGTAACAGTGGCATTTATATACTGGAGGTAAACAATAGTCATTGAGTTTAATTCTCACTCAATAGCAAAGAATTCACATCTGGTACTTTAAACTAGGCAACTACCCATGAAAATATATATATTTTCAGAGAGAGGGGGGTGGGAGGGAGGGAGGGAGGGAGGGAGGGAGAGAGAGAGAGAGAGAGAGAGAGAGAGAGAGAGAGAGAGAGAGAGAGAGAGAGAGAGAATCTACTACCTTTACCCACTTTTCTCAAAAGACAAATCAAACAATAGGTTTTCCAATCCTAATTGGTCAACCACAAACACACATACATATGAGCAACACTAAATGCACTCCACAAGTGGTATACACTCTTAAATTTTTAACTTTATTTTTCTATTTTGTTATTACATTTATTTACATTTCAAATGTTATCTCCATTCCTGGTTTCCCCTCTGAAAACCCTTATCCTATCCCCTTCTCACTGCTTCTATGAGGGTGTTCCCCCACCCACTCACCTACTCCCAACTCACAACTCTAGCATTCCACTACACTGGGGTATCAGGCCTTCACAGGATCAAGAGCCTCCCCTCCCATTGATGCCAGATAAGTCCTCTGCTACATAAGCAGCTGAATCCATGGGTTCCTCCATGTGTACTCTTTGGTTGGTGGTTTAGACCTTGAAAGCTCTAGGGAGGGTTTGGTTGGTTGATATTGTTGTTCTTCCTATGGTGTTGCAAACCCCTTCAGCTTCTTCAGTTCTTCCCCTAACTCCTCCATTGGAGTCCCTATGCTCAGTACTATGGTTGACTGCCAGCATCCACATCTGTATTGGTCAGACTCTGGCAGAGTCTTTCAGGAAACAGCTATATAAGGCTCCTGTCAGCAACCACTTGGCATCAGCAGTAGTGTCTAGGTTTGGTGGCCGTATATGGGATGGATCCCCAGGTGCAGCAGTCTCTGAATGGTCTTTCCTTGAGCCTCTGCTCCACTCTTTGTCCCTGTATTTCCTTTAGCCAGCAGCAATTCTGGGTTAAAATTTTTGAGATGGGTGGGTGGTCCCATCCCTCAAATGGGGACCTTGACTAACCATTGAATATGGTCTTTACAGGTTCTCTCTCCCCTTTGTAGGGTATTTCAGCAAATGTCATGCCTTTGGGTCCTGAGAACCTCTTGCTTTCCTGGCATCTGGGACTTTCTGGTGGCTACCACAAGTTTCCCATGCCCCACTGCTGCACAGCTCAGTTCAATTTCCTGACTCTCTGTAAATCTCCCCAATCTCCTACCACACCTGATCTCACCTCCTTTCCCCCTCTTCTTTCCTTCTCAAGTTCCTCCATCCCTCTACCTCCCATGATTGTTTTGTTTTCCCTTCTAAGTAGGACTGAAGCATCCAGTTTGGTCTTCCTTCTTGAGCTTCATATGGTTTTATCATGAGTATTCAAAGATTTTTTATAGTAATATCCACTTATGAGTGAGTAAATATTTGTGTTATTTTGTGACTGGGTTAACTCACTCGGGATATTTTCTAGTTCCATTCATTTGCTTGAAAATTTAATGAAGTCATTGTTTTTAATAACTGAGTAGTACTCCATTGGGTAAATGTATGTAATTGGGTAAATGTCTCCATTCCTCAATTGAGGGACATCTTGGTTGTTTTCAGATTCTGGCTATTATAAATAAGGCTGCTATGAACTTAGTGGAGCATGTGTCCTTTTTATATGTTGGAGCATCTTTTGGGTATATGCCCAGGAGTGGTATAGCTGGGTCCTCAGGTATTTTGAGAAACCACCAGACTGATTTCCAGAGTGTTTGTACCAGCTTGCAATCCCATGTGCAATGGAGGAATGTTCCTCTTTCTCCACATCCTCACCAACATCTTCTGTCACCTGAGTTTTTGATCTTAGTCATTCTGATTGCTGTGAGGTTGAATCTCAGTGTTGTTTTGATTTGCATTTCCCAGACAACTAAAGATGTTGAACGTACCTTTAGGTGCTTCCCAGCCATTCGAGATTCCTCAATTGAAAATTCTTTGTTTAGCTCTGTAGCCCAATATTTTTTACAGATTAAACAGGCTGTGTTTATCTATTTATGAATATATACATGCATATGAATATATACATTATATATATATAATCAGAAAAATGGACATAAAGTTGACAGAATAGAGAGTACATGAGAAGGGTTAGAGGGTGTACAGTGAAGGGGAAATGATATAAAGATATTATAACTTAAACAATTATTATAAAAGATTAACTTTATAAGTGGAAAGCCAAATAAAATTCCAAAGTCCAGTAAATTAAGGCCTTGATTTCAAATATTGAAGCTAAAAATGGTACATTCCTGTGTTAGAATTGGGCTGCCATCTCCTTATCTTGTGTATCTGTGGTGAGACACACTAAGTAATCACGTTTTGACATTTTGGATGGCTGTGTCTGGCCACTACTTGGATTCCTTGTTAAAACTGGGCTCTAAAAATTTACCACCAATTATTTTCTTATTGTTGACATGAGCAAAACTTGTTCCTTATTTATAACAAAAACAAACTTTCCAAGTCTCAAAATAACTTAGATAATAACCAGTGTCATAGTAAGCTTATCATTATTTCTGTAAAAGTTGACATACCAAGATACTCTGTTATGCATATATAAAAAAATTTGGCATGCATTAAGGAATTTGTCACATTGTTGATTCTGAGCTTGGAAAAGGTGTGAGATGAATGGTGAAATAACAGGGGAAAAGATCAGCCTCTTCCGTGACCTTCCCTAATAACTTCAACTTGGTTGAGACATCCTGGTATGCTGAACATTTCATATGATCAAACTCTGGAAATACTAAGGGCACCAATCATATCTACACATGACATGGAATCAGAAGAGAGCAGACAGTTGCTGTGATGAGAAGTCCAAAAATATTTTCATATATAATATTCCACACTGTATATGGAATTCAGTACTATAGTACTTCTTTCAGAAAAGCAGCACAGAACATATGGACCTGACTCTGCAACAGTATATGTAAATAAAATTCCTGCATTTTTTTTTACCTAAACTAGTATTTTATTTAAGGCAATTGCTATTCCCTAGTAATCTAGATTTCTGTGGTTAAGTAGTACCACTACTTTAGTATTACTACAATAGTGACAGCTATATCAGACTCCGATCAGTAAGTGCTTGTGGGCATCGATAATAGTGTCTGGGATTTGTAACTATATATGAGATAGATTGCATTAAGTGGGGTAGTCTCTGGATGGTCTTTCCCTCATACTCTTATTCACACTTCGTCTCTGTATCTCCTTCTGTGGGTATTGTGTTCCCCCTTCTAAGAAGGACCAGAGTATCCGTACTTTGTTCTTCCTTCTTCTTGGGCATCATTTGATATGTGAATTGTGTCTTGGGTATTCCAAGCTTCTGGGCTAATATCCACTTACCAGCAAGTGCGTGTCATGTGTTCATTTGTGATTGGGTTACCTCACTGAGGATAATATTTTCCAGTTGCACACATTTGCCTTAGAATTTTATGAATTCATTATTTTTAATAGCTGAATAGTGTTCCACTGTGTATATATACCACATTTTCTGCATCCATTTCTCTCTTGAGGGATATCTGGGTTGTTTTCAGATTCTGGCTATTATAAATAAGGCTTCTATGAGCATAGTGGAGCATGTGTCCTTATTACATGCTGGAGTATGTTCTGGGTATGTGCCCAGGAGTGGTATAGCTGGGTCCTCAGGTAGTACTATGACCAATTTTCTGAGGAACCGCCAAACTGATTTCCAGAGTGGTTGTACCAGCTTACAATCCCACCAGCAATGGAGGAGTGTTCCTCTTTCTCCACATCCTCTCCAGCATCTGCTGTCCCCTGAGTTTTTGATCTTAGCCATTCTGACTGGTGGGAGGTGAAAACTCACGGTTGTTTTGATTTGCATTTCCCTGATGATTAAGGATGTTGAACATTTCTTTAGGTGTTTCTCAGCCATCTGGTATTCCTCAGTTGAGAATTCTTTGTTTAGCTCTGTACCCCATTTTTAATAGGGTTATTTGGTTCTCTGGAGTCTAACTTCTTGGGGTTTTTTGTATCTATTGGATATTAGCCCTCTCTCAGATGTAGGATTGGTAAAGATCTTTACCCAATCTGTTGGTTGCCCTTTTGTCCTATTGACAGTGTCCATTGCCTTACAGAAGCTTTGCAATTTTATGAGGTCCCACTTGTCAATTCTTGATCTTAGAGCTTAAGCTATTGGTGTTCTAGTAAGGAATTTTTCCCCTCAGCTTCCTCCCCACTTTCTCTTCTATTAGATTCGGTACATCTGGTTTTAAGTGGAGGTACTTGATCCACATGGACTTGACCTTTGTACAGGGAGATAAGAATGGATCAATTTGCATTTCTACTTGTTGACTGTCAGTTGACCCAGCACCATTTGTTGAAAATGCTGCCTTTTTTCCACTTGATGTTTTTAGTTCCTTTGTCAAGGATCAAGTGACCATAGGTGTAAGGGTTAATTTCTGGGTCTTCAATTCTATTCCATTGATCTACCTGCCTGTAACTGTACCAATGCCATGCAGTTTTTATCACTGTTGCTCTATAGTATAGATTGAGGTCAGAGATGGTGATTCTGCCAGAAGTTCTTTTATTGTTGAGGATAATTTTCGATATCCTGGGTTTTTGTTCTAGAGCCTTCAGCTACACTCTTAAGTTGTTAGTGTATGCTCTTTCCAGTTTCATTTTGGAGGCACTCAGAGCGATAAGTTTTCTTCTTAGCACTGTTTTCGTTGTGTCCCATAAGTTTGGGTATGTTGTGCCTTCATTTTTAGTAAATTCTAAAAAGTATTTAATTTCTTTATTTCTTCCTTGACCAAGTTACCACTAAGTAAAATGTTGTTCAGTTTCCATGTGCATGTGGAATTTCTGTTGTTTTAGTTGTCATTGAAAACCAGCCTTAATCCATTGTGATCTGATAGGGTGCAAGGAATTATTTCAATCTTCTTATATCTAGTGAGTTCTTTTTGTGAGCAAGTATATGGTCAATTTTGGAGAAAGCACTGTAAGGTGCTGAAAAGAAGATATATTCTTCTGTTTTAGAGTAAAAATGTTCTATAAATATCTGTTAAATCCATTTGGTTCATAACTTCTCTTAGTTTCACTGTTTCTCTGTTTATTTTGTGCTTCCCGGATCTGTCCATTGATGAGAGTGGGGTGTAGATGTCTCCCACTATTATTGTCTGGGGTACAATGTGTGCTTTGAGTTTTAGTAAAGCTTCTTTTATGAATATGGGTGCCCTTGTATTTGGAGCATATATGTTCAAAATTGAGAGTTCATCTTGGTAGATTTTTTTCCTTTGATGAGTATGAAGTGTCCTTCCTTATCTTTTTTGATTACTTTAGGTTGAAATTTGATTTTATTCAATATTAGAATGGCTACACCAGTTTATTTCTTGGGATCATTTGCTTGGAAAATTGTTTTCCAGTCTTTTACTCTGAGGTAGTGTCTGTCTTTGTGCCTGAGGTGAGTTTCCTTTATGCAGCAAAATGTTGTGTCCTGCTTATGTATCCAGTCTGTTAGTGTATGTTTTTTTATCAGAGAGTTGAGTCCATTGATAATAAGAGATATTAAGGAGAAGCGATCGTTGCTTCCTGTTATTTTTGTTATTAGAGGTGGAGTTATGTTTGTGTGGCTCTCTTCTTTTTGGTTTGTTAAAAGAAGATTAATTTCTTGCTTTTTCTAGTGTATAGTTTCGCTTCTTTTGTTGATCTTTTCCATTCATTATTCTTTGAAAAAAATGGATTTGTGGAAAGATATTGTGTAGATTTGTTTTTTTTTTTTTTTTTGATGGAATACCTTGGTTTATCCATCTATGGTAATTTAGAATTTGTCCTGGGTATAGTAGCCTGGGTTGACATTTGTGTTCTATTAGGGTCTGTATGACAGCTGCCCATGATCTTCTGGCTTTCATAGTCTCTGGCAAGATATCTGGTGTAATTTTGCCTTTATATGTTACCTGACATTTTCCCTTACTGCTTTTAATATTCTTTCGTTTAGTGCATTTTGGTGTTTTAATTATTATGTGGTGGGAGGAATTTCTGTTCTGGTTCAATCTATTTGGAGTTCTGTAGGTTTCTTGTATGTTCATGAGGATCTCTTTCTTTAGGTTAAGGAAGTTTCCTTCTATAATTTTGTTGAAGATATTGGCCCTTTAATTTGGAAATCTTCACTTTCTTCTATATCTATAATCTGTAGTTTTGGTCTTCTCATTTTCTCCAGGATTTCCTGGATGTTTTGGGTTAGGAGCTTTTTGCATTTTGCATTTTCTTTGACTGTTGTGTGAATGCTTTCTATAGTATCTTCTGCATCCAAGATTCTCTCTTCTATCTCTTGTATTCTGTTGTTGATGCTTGCATCCATGACTGCTGACTTCTTTCCTAGGTTTTCTATGTCCAGAGTTGTTTCCCTTTGTGATTTCTTTGTTGTTTCTACCTCCATTTTTAGATCCTAGATAGTTTTGTTCAATTCCTGCACCTGTTTTTTTTCTTTTGTGCTTTCCTATAATTCTTTAAGGGTTTCTACCTGTTTACCTGTGTTCTCCTGTATTTCTTTAAGGGAGTTATTTATGTCCTTCTTAAAGCCCTCTATCAGCATCATGAGCTGTGATTTTAAATCTAAATCTTGCTTTTCCAGTGTGTTGGGGGTATCCAGGACTTGCTGTTTTGGGAGAATTGAATTTGGATGGTTCCACAGTGCCTTGATTTCTGTTGATAGCATTCCTACATTTGCCTTTTGCCAACTGGTTATCTCTGGTGTTAGTTGGTCCTGCTATCTCTGGCTTGTGCTTGTCCCTCCTGTGGGCCTCCAAGCCTGTCTCAGCAAACCTGGGTGATCAGCTCTCCCCTGGCACAGAGTGCTTGGGGCCTGGACTGTCCTTGTCCCAACTGCTCTGCCAGTCCTGTGTTCCCTGGGCTCCTGACTGTACCTGCCTGCTCTATCACCGGAGAAAAGATGTCCCTGTACCCCATTTTTAATAAGGTCAGTTGGGTCTTGAAGTCTAGCACCCTGAGTTCTTTGTATGTTTTGGATATTAGCCCTCTATCAGATGTAGCATTGGTAAACACCTTTTCCCTATCTGTAGGTTTCCATTTTGTCATGATGACAGTGTCCTTTGCCTTACTGAAGCTTTTCAATTTTATGAGATCCCATTTCTCTATAGTTGATCTTAGAGTCTGGGCCATTGGTGTTCTCTTCAGGAAATTACCCCTGTGCCAATGTATTTGTGGCTCTTTCCCACTCTCTCTTCTATTAGCTTCAGTGGTTTTATTTGGAAGTTCTTGATCCACATGAACTTGATCTTTGTACCAGGAGATTAGAATGGATCAATTTTCATTCTTCTACATTCCTATCACCACTTGAGCCAATACCATTTATTGAAAATGTTGCCTTTTTCCCCACTGTATGGTTTTAGCTTCTTTGTCAAAGATCAAGTGATAAGTGTGTGGGGTTAATTCTGTGTCTTCAATTCTACTCAATTTATATACTTGTCTGTCTCTATATCAATACCATGCATTTTTTATCACTACTGCTCTGTAGTAGAGCTTGAGTGTAGATATGGTAATTTCCAAAGAATGTCTCTTATTGTTGAGAATAGCTTTTTCTATCCTTGGTTTTTGTTGTTCCAAATGAATTTGAGAATTGCTCTTTCTATCTCCGTGAAACATTGTGTTGGAATTTTGATGGAGATTGCATTGAATCTGTAGATTGCTTTTAGTAAGATGGCCATTTTTACTATGTTAATACTGCCCATCCAAGAGCATGGGAGTTATTTGCATCTTCTAAGGTCTTCAGTTTCTTTCTTCAGAGACTTGAAGTTCTTGTCATACTGATCTTTCATTTACTTGATTACAGTCACACCAAGATATTTTATTATTATATTATATTATATTATATTATTTCTGACTATTGTGAAGGGTGTCATTTCCACAATTTCTTTCTCAAACAATTTATCCTTTAAATAAAGGAAGGCTACTGATTTGTTTGAGTTAATTTTATATCAAGACACTTTGCTGAAGTTGTTTATTAGGTTCAGGAATTCTCTGGTGGAATTTTGGGGTCACTTAAGTATACTATCATATCATCTGCAAATAGTGATATTTTGACTTCTTCCTTTCCAATTTGTATCCCTTTGACCTCCTTTTGTTGTCTAATTTTTATTGTTAGAACTTCAAGTACTACTCCGCCATCTTTGCTCCAGTGTCCGGGTGGTTGAGTCTGCCAGGCTCGGAGACAGACAGGCATAATATCGCTTGGGTCTCGGGCGGCTTGTGTGTACGCTGTTCGCAGGAGCTGGGAAGATCTGAAGTGACCAGCGAGCCAGCTCTGCTGTGAGACTTCTGCCTGGCAGAGGGACCCCCGCACTGGGTGGGAGCCTACCAGCGTCCCTTCCGCGACTTCTGTTCTCTTACTGCACGGAAGAGACAGGTACCCAGGTTCCCCCCAATATAACATCACTCGGGACACGACCTGTTAGGGCTTCCATCTGGTCCCAAGAACGGGACAGCACTGCGGTCCTCTGCAGGGTGGCCAGCGCCACTGAGAGTGTGCAGGGTGCACTCCGCCATCTTTGCTCCAGTGTCCGGGTGGTTGGGACTGCCAGGCTCGGAGACAGACGGGCATAATATCGCTTGGGTCTTGGGCGGCTTGTGTGTACGCTGCTCGCAGGAGCTGGGAAGATCTGCAGTAACCAGCATGCCAGCTCTGCTGTGGGACTTCTGCCTTGCAGAGGGACACCCCCTTCCCCCAACTCTGGGAGAGATCACACACCCCTGCACAGGGCAGGAGCATACCAGCCTCCCTTTGGAGACCTCTGCTCCGGGAATCCATTACACTGAGCCTTTGGATGTGCAGGGACTCCCCATTATAACATCACTTGGGGCAAGGTACATCAGGGCTCCAAAGTCACTCAGGAGCAGGGAAGGCCCCAGAAATCGGTGCCAGGGGAAACCTGGTAAGCCAGGGGGGCCAGACGTAGCTTTGAAGGCTCACAGGAGGTCCAACCAACAGCCAGTGTCAGCAGGACCAACTAACATCAGAGGTAACCAGATGGCAAAAGGCAAACGTAGGAACGTTACCAACAGAAATCAAAGTAATATGGCACCATCCAAACCCAACTCTCCAACAGCAGCAAGTCCTGGATACCCCACCACACCCGAAAGACAAGATCTGGATTTAAAATCACTTCTCATGATGCTATTAGAGGATCACAAGAATGACACAAATAAATCAAATAAAGAATTTCAGGAAACCATGAATCAACGGTTAGAAGCCCTTACAAAGGAAACCCAAAAATCGCTTAGAGAAATGCAGGAGAACATGGATCAAAAGATGGAGGCCCACAAGGAGACAACACAAAAATCGCTTAAAGAAATGAATCAACGGGTAGATGCACTTTCAAAGGAATCATAAAAACTGCATAAAGAAATGCAGAAGAATATGGGTCAACAGACGGATGCCCATAGGGAGGCAACACAAAAAGTGCTTAAAGAAATGAATCAACGGATAGATGCCCTTACAAAGGAAACACGAGATCTGCTTAAAGAAATGCAGGAGACGATGGATCAACAGATGGAATCCCATGAGAAGGAAACACAAAAATCGCTCAGAGAAATGCAGGAGAACTTGGGTCAACAGGCAGAAATCCTGAAAGAGGTAATGCAAAAATACCTTAAAGAAATACAGGAAAATACAAACAAACAAGTGAAGGATCACAGCTAAGCCATCCAAGATCTAAAAAAGGAAGTAGAAACAACTAAGAAATCACAAAGGGAGACAACTTTGGAGATAGAAAACCTTTGGAAGATATCAGGAGTCATAGATGCAAACATCAACAATAAAATACAAGAGATGGAAGAAAGAATCTCAGATGCTGAAGATACCATAGAAAGCATCGACTCAACAGTCAAAGAAAATGCAAAATGCAAAAAACGTGTAACCCAAAACATCCAGGAAATCCAGGACACAATGAGAAGACCAAACCTAAGGATTATAGGTATAGATGAGAGTGAAGACTTGCAACTTAAAGGGCCAGTAAACATCTTCAACAAAAACCTAAAGAGAGAGATGCCGATGAATGTACAAGAAGCCTACAGAACTCCAAACAGACTGGACCAGAACAGAAATACCTCCCGTCACATAATAATCAAAACACCAAATGTACTAAACAAAGAAAGAATATTAAAAGCAGTAAGAGAAAAGGGCCAAGTAACATACAAAGGAAGACCTATCCAAATCACATCAGACTTCTCACCAGAGACTATGAAAGCCAGAAGATCCTGCGCAGATCTCATGCAGACACTAAGAGAGCACAAATGCCAGCCTAGACTACTATACCCAGCAAAACTCTCAATCACCATAGATGGAGAGACCAAGATATTCCAGGTTAAAACTAAATTTTCACAATATCTTTCCACAAATCCAGCCCTGCAAAGGATAATAGGTGGAAACCGCCAATACAGGGAGAGAAACAACACCCTGGAAAAAATGAGATAGTAACTTTCTTGCTTCAAACCCAAAAGTAGATAACCACTCAAACATAAAGATAGCATCAAGAATGGCAGGTGGCAATAATCACTATGCCTTAATCTCTCTTAATATCAATGGTCTCAATTTCCCAATAAAAAGACATAGACTAGCAGACTGGATACGTAAACAGGACCGAGCATTTTGCTGCACGCAGGAAACACACCTCAGTGTCAAAGACAAACACTACCTCAGAGTAAAAGGCTGGAAAACAATTTTACAAGCAAATGGCCCCAAGAAACGAGCCGGAGTTGCCATCCTAATATCAGATAAAATTGATTTTCAACCTAAAGTCATCAAAAAAGACACAGAAGGACACTACATACTGATTAAAGGAAAAATCCACCAAGAAGAACTCTCAATTCTGAATATCTATGCTCCAAATGCAAGGGAACCCTCATTGGTAAAAGAAACTTTACTGAAGCTCAAAACACATATCGAACCTCACACAATAATAGTGGGTGACTTCAACACCCCGCTCTCTGAAATGGATCGTTCAGGAAAGCAGAAACTAAACAGGGACACAGTGAATCTAATTGAAGCCTTGGACCAAATGGAACTAACAGATATATATAGAACATTTCATCCTAGAGCTAAAGAATACATCTTCTTCTCAGCACCTCATAGTACCTTCTCCAAAATCGACCATATAATTGGTCACAAATCAGACCTCAACAGATATAAGAAGATAGAACTAATCCCATGCCTCCTATCAGATCACTATGGAATAAGGGTGGTCTTCAATGGCAACAAAAACAAAAGAAAACCCATATACACAAGGAGGCTGAACAATGCTCTACTCAATGATAACTTGGTCAAGGTGGAAATAAAGAAAGAAATCAAAGACTTTTTGAAATTTAATGAAAATGAAGGCACAACATACCCTAATTTATGGGACACAATGAAAGCAGTGCTAAGAGGAAAATGCATAGCCCTGAGTGCCGCCAAAAAGAAATGGGAGACAGCATACACTAACAGCTTAATGGCACGCCTGAAAGCCCTGGAACAAAAAGAAGCAAATACACCAAAGAGGAGTAGAAGGCAGGAAATCATCAAACTCAGGGCTGAAATCAATCAAGTAGAAACAAACAAAACCTTACAAAGAATCAACAAAACTAGGAGTTGGTTCTTTGAGAAAATCAACAAGATAGATAAGCCCTTAGCCAGACTAACCAGAGGGCACAGAGACAGTATCCAAATTAATAAAATCAGAAATGAAAAGGGAGAGATAACAACAGAAACTGAGGAAATTCAAAAAATCATCAGATCCTATTACAAAAACCTGTATTCAACACAACTAGAAAATCTCGAGGAAATGGACAATTTCCTTGACAGATATCAAATACCAAAATTAAATCAGGATCAAATAGACCATCTAAACCGCCCTATAACCCCTGAAGAAATAGAAGTTGTCATTGGAAGTCTTCCAACCAAAAAAAGCACAGGTCCAGATGGTTTTAGTGCAGAATTCTATCAGACCTTCAAAGAAGACCTAACACCAATACTCTTCAAACTGTTCCACAAAATAGAAACAGAAGGAACACTACCCAACTCGTTCTATGAAGCCACAATTACACTAATACCAAAAGCACACAAAGATCCGACAAAGAAAGAGAATTTTAGGCCAATCTCTCTTATGAATATCGATGCAAAAATACTCAATAAAATTCTTGCCAACCGAATCCAAGAACACATCAAAGCGATCATTCACTATGATCAAGTAGGCTTCATCCTAGGGATGCAGGGATGGTTCAATATAAGGAAATCCATCAATATAATCCACTATATAAACAATCTCAAAGAAAAAAACCACATGGTCATCTCATTAGATGCTGAGAAAGCATTTGACAAAATTCAGCATCCTTTCATACTAAAGGTCTTGGAAACATCAGTAATTCGAGGCCCATATCTAAACATGGTAAAAGCAATTTACAGCAAACCGGTAGCCAGCATCAACCTAAATGGAGAGAAACTTGAAGCAATCCCACTAAAATCAGGGACTAGACAAGGCTGCCCTCTCTCTCCATATCTTTTCAATATAGTACTTGAAATTCTAGCTAGAGCAATTAGACGACAAAAAGAGGTCAAAGGGATACAAATTGGAAAGGAAGAAGTCAAACTATCACTATTCGCAGACGATATGATAGTATACTTAAGCGACCCAAAGAACTCCACCAGAGAACTCCTACAGCTGATAAACGACTTCAGCAAAGTGGCCGGATATAAAATCAAGTCAAGCAAGTCAGTAGCCTTCCTATACTCAAAGGACAAGCAGGCTGAGAAAGAACTAAGAGAAATGATACCCTTCACGATAGCCACAAACCATATAAAGTATCTTGACGTGACTCTAACCAAACAAGTGAAAAATCTGTATGACAAGAACTTCAAGTCTCTGAAGAAAGAAATTGAAGAAGACCTCAGAAGATGGAAAAATCTGCCATGCTCATGGATTGGCAGAATTAATATAGTAAAAATGACCATCTTGCCAAAAGTAATATACAGATTCAATGCAATCCCCATCAAAATCCTAACTCAATTCTTCATAGAGTTAGAAAGAGCAATTCAAAAATTCATCTGGAATAACAGAAAACCCAGAATAGCTAAAACTATTCTGAAGAGTAAAAGAACCTCTGGGGGAATCAGTATCCCAGACCTCAAGCTGTACTACAGAGCAATAGTGTTAAAAACCGCATGGTATTGGTACAGTGACAGACATGTAGATCAATGGAACAGAATTGAAGACCCAGAAATGAATCCACACTCCTATGGTCACTTGATCTTTGACAAAGGAGCTAAAACCATCCAGTGGAAAAAAGATAGCCTTTTCAACAAATGGTGCTGGCTCAACTGGAGGTCAACATGCAGAAGAATGCAAATTGACCCATTCTTATCTCCTTGCACTAAGCTCAATTCCAAGTGGATCTAGGACCTCCACATAAAACCAGACACACTGAAACTAATAGAAAGGAAACTAGGGAAGAACCTTGAACATATGGGCACAGGGGAGAATTTCCTGAACAGAACTCCAATAGTTTATGCTCTAAGATCAAGAATAGACAAATGGGACCTCATTAAATTACAAAGTTTTTGCAAGGCAAAAGACACTGTCAAAAAGACAAAGCGGCAGCCAACTAACTGGGAAATGATCTTTACCAACCCTACATCCAACAGAGGGCTAATATCCAATATATACAAAGAACTCAAGAAGGTAAACTCCAGAGAGGCAAGTAACCCTATTAAAAATGGGGTACAGAGCTAAACAAAGAGTTCTCACCTGAAGAATACATAATGGTTGAGAAGCACCTAAAGAGATGTTCATCATCCTTAGTCATTAGGGAAATGCAAATCAAAACAACCCTGAGATTCCATCTCACACCAGTCAGAATGGCTAAGATCAAAAACACAGGAGACAGCAGTTGTTGGCGAGGATGTGGAGAAAGAGGAACACTCCTCCACTGCTGGTGGGACTGCAAGCTGGTAAAACTACTCTGGAAAGCAATCTGGCGGTTCCTCAGAAAACTGGGCATGACACTCCCGGAGGATCCGGCTATATCACTCCTGGGCATATACCCAGAGGCTTTACCTGCATGCAATAAGGACACATGCTCCACTATGTTCATAGCAGCCTTATTTATAATACCAGGAGCTGGAAAGAACCCAGATGTCCCTCAACGGAGGAATGGATTCAGAAGATGTGGTATATTTACACAATGGAATACTACTCAGCAATTAAAAACAATGAATTCACGAAATTCCTAGGCAAATGGTTAGAACTTGAAAATATCATCCTTAGTGAGGTAACCCAATCACAAAAGAACACACTAGGTATGCAGTTACTGATAAGGGGGTATTAACCCAGAATCTCGGCATACCCTAGACACAATTCGCATATCAATAGATTTCTAAGAAGATGGAAGGAGAGAACCCTGGTCCTGGAAAGACTGGATGTAGGGGAATGCCAGGATAGAGAAGCGAGAGGGGGGTGAATGGGGAAAAGAGGGAGGGAAGGAGGCTTATGGGACTTTCGGGGAGGGAGGAAACGGGAAAGGGGAAATGATTTTGAATGTATATAAAAAAAACTTAGAAAATAAAATTTAAAAAAAAAAAAAAGAACTTCAAGTACTATATTAAATAGATAGGGAGAGAGTAGACAGCCTTTTCTGGCCCCTGATTTTAGTTGGATTGCTTCAATTTTTTCTCCATTTAGTTTGATGTTGGCTAATGGCTTGCTGTATATTGCTTTTATTATGTTTACATATGGGCCTTGAATTCCTGATCTTTCCCAGACTATTAACATGAAGGCATGTTGAATTTTGTCAAATGCTTTCTCAGCATCTAATGCAATGATCATGTGGTTTCATTTCTTTAAGTATGTTTATATAGTGGATTACGTTGGTGGATTTCTATATATTGAACGATCCCTGCATCCTTGGGATGAAGCCTATGGTATCATTGTGGATGATCATTTCTATGTGTTCTTGGATTTGGTTTGTGTTAGCTTTACTGAGTATTTTTGCATCGATATTCATAAGGGAAATGGATTTGCAGTTGTCTTTCTTTGTTGGGTCTTTGTATTGTTTAGGTACCACTGTAACTGTGCCTTTATAAATGAATTTAGTAGTGTTCCTTCACTTTATATTTTGTGGAATAGTTTGAAAAGTAGGTGTATTGAGTCTTCTTTGAAGGAATGATAGAATTCTGCACTAAACCCATCTGGTCCTTGGCTTTTTTTTTTTTTTGGCTTGGAAAACTTGTAATGATTACTTCAATTTCTTTAGTGGTTATGGGGCTATTTAGATGGTATATCAGATCCTGATTTAACTTTGGTGCCTGGTGTATGCCTAAAAAATTATCCATTTCATCGAGATGTCCCAGTTTTGTTGAGTATAGGCTTTTGTAGTAGGATCTGATGATTTTTTGAATTTCCTCAGTTTCTGTTGTTATGTCTCCCTTTTCATTTCTGATTTTATTAATTTGGATACTGTCTCTGTGCCCTCTGGTTAGACTGGCTAAGGGTTTATCTATCTTGCTGATATTCTCAAAGAACCAACTCCTGATTTTATTCATTCTTTGTATAGTTCTCTTTGTTTCTACTTGGTTGATTTCAATACTGAGTTTGATTACTTCCTGCCATCTACTCCTCTTGTGTACATCTGCTTCTTTTTGTTCTAGAGCTTTCAGATGTGCTGTCAAGCTGCTAATGTATGCTCTCTCCAATTTCTTTATGGAGACACTCAGAGCTATGTGTTTTCCTCTTAGCTTTGCTTTCATTGTGTCCCATAAGTTTGGGTATGTTGTGACTTAATTTTCATTAAATTCTAAAAGGTCTTTAATTCCTTTCTGATTTCTTCCCTGACCAAGTTATCATTGAGTAGAGAGTTGTTCAGCTTCCATGTGTATGCGAGTTTTCTGCTGGTTTTGTTGTTTTGTTGTTACCATCCTTAGTCTGTGGTGATCTGATAGGATTCATGGGATTGTTCTAATCTTCTTGTATCTGTTGACACTTCTTTTGTGTCAACTTTGGAGAAGATACCATGAGATCCTGAAAAAAGGTATATTCTTTTGTCTTAGGGTAAAATGTTCTAAAGATATCGGCTAAATCCATTTGGTTCATAAATTCTGTTAGTTTCACTGTGTCTCTGCTTAATTTCTATTTCTTTGATCTTTCCATTGTTGAGAGTGGGGTGTGGAAGACTCCCATTATTATTTTGTGAGTTTCAATGGGTGTTTTGAGCTTTAGCAATGTTTCTTTTAGAAATATGGGTGTGCTAGTGTTTGGGGCATATATGTTCAGAATTGAGAGTTCATCTTGGTAGATTTTTTCCTTTGATGAGTATGAAATGTCCTTCCTCATCATTTTTTAATAACTTTTGGTTGAAACTTGATTTTTTTCGATATTAGAATGGCTACTACAGCTTATTTCTTGGGACCATTTCCATGGAAATATTTTTCCAGCCTTTTACTGTGAGGTAGTGTCTGTCTTTGTCACTGAGGTTCATTTCCTGTATGCAGCAAAATATTGGATCCTGGTTATGTATCCAGTCTGTTAGTCTATTTCTTTTTGTTGAGGAATTGAGTCAATGATGTTAAGAGACACTAAGTACCATTGATTTTTGCTTCCTGTTATTTTTGTTGTTAGAGGTGGAATTATGTTTGTGTGTGGCTATCTTCTTTTGGGTTTGTTGTAAGAATATTAATTTCTTCCTTTTACTTGGGTGTAGGTTCTCTCCCTCCTTGTGTTGAAGTTTTCCATCTATTATCCTCTTAGGGCTGGATTTGTAGAAAGATATTGCTTAAATTTGATTTTTCATGGAATATCTTGGTTTCTCCAAGGAAATTGAGAGTGTTGCTGGTTACAGTAGCCTAGACTGGCATTTTTGTTCTCTTATATGATATCTGCCCAAGACCTTCTGGCTTTTAGAGTGTCTGTTGAGAAGTCAGGTATAATCCTGGTAGGTGTGCCTTTATATGTTACTTGACCTTTTCCCCTTATTGCTTTTAATATTCTGTCTTTGTGCATTTGGTGCTTTTATTATTATGTGACAGGAGGAATTTCTTTTCTGATCCATTCTATTGGGGGTTCTGTAGGCTTCTTTTATATTTATGGGCATCTCTTTCATTGGGTTAGGAAAGTTTTCCACTATAATTTTGTTGAAGTTGTTTGCTGGCCCTTTGAGTTGGGATTCTTTACTCTCTTCTATACCTATTATTCTTAGCTTTTGTCTTTTCAATGTAGCCTGGATTTCTTGGATATTTTGGATTAGGAGCTTTTTACATTTTGTATTTTCTTTTACTGTTGTGTCAATGTTTTTGATGGTATCTTCTATGCCTGAAATCCTCTCTTCTATCTCTTGTATTCTGTAGGTGATACTTGCATCTATGAATCCTGATTCCTTCCTAGGTTTTCTATCTACAGGGTTGTCTCCTTTATAATTTCTTTCTTGTTTCTATTTCCATTTTTAGATCCTGGATGATTTTGTTCAATTCCTATACATATTAGGTTGTATTTTCCTGTAACTCTTTAAGAATTGTATGTGTTTCCTCTTTAAGAGCTTCTATCTGTTTACCTGTGTTCTCCTGTTTTGGTCTTAAATTTTAATTTATTTACATTTATTATTATTATTATTACTATCTTATATATTTTGTATACTCCATATTTTATTTCCCCCTGATCCCCTGTCCACCCACTTACTGTTCCACATCCCATACTTCCTCCCCACACCCCTGTCCCCATGTGGATGACTCCACCCCTCAACCCACCTGACCTCTAAACTCCCTAGGACCTCAAGTTTCTTGAGGGTTAGGTGCATCATCTCTGAATGAAAACAGACTCAGCAGTCCTCTACTGCATTGTGTTGGGGGCCTCATATCAGAACCAGTTGTATATTGCCTGTTTTGTGGTCCAGTGTTTGAGAGATCTCAGGGTCCCAATTAAATGAGACTGCTGATCCTCCTGCAGGATGCCCTTCTCCTCAGCTTCTTTCAGCCTTTCCCTAACTCAACAACAGGTGTCAGCTGCTTCTGTCTATTGGTTGGGTGCAAATATCTGCATCTGACTCTTTCAGCTGCTTGTTGGGTCTTCTGGAGTACAGTCATGCTCGGTCCATTTTTGTGAGTGCACCATAAACTTAGTAATAGTGTCAGGCCTTGGGACCTCCCCTTGAGATAGATCCCACTTTGGCTCTGTCACTGGACCTTCTTTTCCTCAGGATCCTATTTCCATCCCCATAATTCTTTCAGACGGGCACAATTATGGGTCAGAGTTGTGACTGTGGGATGCGCCCCCCTCACCCTCATTTGATGCCCTGTCTTCCTGCTGCAGTTGGGCTCTATGAGTTCCCTTTCCCTACTGTCAGCCATTTCATCTAAGGTCCATCCCTTTGAATCCTGAGAGTCTCTCAACTCCAGGTCTCTGGTGCATTCTGGAGATCCCCCCCACCCAACCTCCTATCTCCCGAAGTTGCTTGTTTCCATTCCTTCTGCTGACCCTCAGGGCATCAGTCATTTTCCCTCACCCAATACATGATCATTTTCCACTCTCCCACCACTCCCTCCCTAATGTCCACTTTCCCTTCCTGGTCATTCCATCCTCCTCATTTGGGATTGGTTTGATTTCCCTCCCAAGTGGGAATGAGGCTTCTTCATTTGGGCACATCAACTTGTTGACCTTTTTTAATTCTGTGGACTGTATCTTGGCTACTCTGTACTTTTTAACATCCATTTAATAGTGAGAACATAACATGCTTGTCCTTTTGGGCCTGAGTTACCTCACTCAGGATGATATTTTCTAGTTCCATCCATTTGCCTGCAAACCTCAAAATGTTCTCGTTCTTAATAGCTGAGTAGTATTCCATTGTGTAAATAAAACATATTTTCTGTATCCATTCTTCTGCATGAAGCATCTGGGTTGTTTTCAGCTTCTGGCTATCACAAATAAGGCTGCTATGAACATTGTGGAACACATGCCCCTGTGGCATGGTGAGGCATCATTTGGGTTTATTCCCAAGAGTGGTATAGCTGGGTCTTCAAGTAGATCTATTTCCAATTTTCTGAGGAACCTCCAGATTGATTTCCAGAGTGGTTGTACCAGTTTGAAATCCTACCGGCAAAGGATATGTGTTCCTCCTTCTCCACTTCCTCTCCAACATGTGTTGTCACCTGTGGTTTTGATCTTAGCCATTCTGATTGGTGTAAGGGGGAACTTCAGGGCTATTTTGATTTGCACTTCTCTGATCACTAAGGACTTTGAACATTTCCTTAGCTGCTTCTTAGCCATTAGAGATTCCTCAGTTGTAAAATCTAGGTTTAATTCTATACCCCATTTGTTGATTGGGTTGTTTGGTTTATTGGTGATTAGTTTCTTGAATTCTTTAAATATTTTGGATATCAGTCCTCTATCAGATGTGGGGTTAGTGAAGATTTTTTCCCAATCTGTAGGTTGCTGATTTGTCTTATTGATTATGTCCTTTGCCTTACAGAAGTTTTCCAGCTTCATGAGGAACCATTTATCAATTCTTGATCTTAGAACATGAGCCATTGGAGTTCTGTTTAGTAAATTTCCCCCTGCACCAATGAGTTCAAGACTCTTTCCCACTTTCTTTTCTGTTAGATTCAGTGTATCTGATTTTATGTTGAGATCCTTGATTCATTTGGATTTGAGCTTTGTGCAAGGTGACAAATATGGGTCTATTTTCATTTTTCTACAGACAGCCAGTTAGACCAGCACCATTTATTGAAGATGCTTTCTTTTTCCATTGTATATTTTTGGCTTCTTTGTCAAAGATCAAGTGTCCAGAAGTGTGTGGTTTTATTTCTGGGTCTTCAATTCTATTCCATTGATCAACACGTCTGTCTCTGTACCAATACCATGCAGTTTTTATGACTATTGCTCTGTTGTAAAGCTTGAAGGGAGGGATGGTGGTTTCCCCTTGAAGTTCTTCTTTTGCTAAGAATTGTTGTCACTATTCGGGGTTTTTTGACTTTCAGGATAAATTTGAGAATTATTCTTTACATGTCTTTGAAGAATTGTGTTGGGATTTTGATGGGGATTGCATTGAATCTGTAGATTGCCTTTGGTAGGATGGCCATTTTTACTATGTTACTTCTGCCAATCCATGAGCATGGAAGATCTCTCCATTTTCTGAGATCTTCTTCAATATTTCTTGGGAGACTTGAAGTTATTGTCATATAGGTCTTTCACTTGTTTGGTTAGAGTTACCTCAAGATATTTTATGTTATTTGTGGCTATTGTGAAGGGAGTTGTTTTCTTAATTTCATTCTCAACCTGTTTATCATTTGTATAAAGGAAGGCTACCAATTTATTTTAGCTAATTTTATATGCAACCACTTGGTTGAAGTTGTTTATCAACTGGAGAAGTTCTCTGGTAAAATTTTTGGGATCGCTTATGTATGCTATCATATCATCTGCAGATATTGATACCTTTATTTCTTACAGACATTAGTCTGTACTTTATTTGGGGAACTGAGGATTTAATGTTTGGGGGCGAGACACTTCCCCCAAGGTTGGAGAGTCTGCTCAGCAGGCGTGAGCTCCACCACTCAGTGGGGGTAGGTTCTATGGTTCTGCTGCTCTGTGGGATGGCTGTGGCTGGCATCAGGTGTCTCTCAGGAGACTGCAGGTCTTTGAAGAACAAAGGTAGAGCTCTGCCCCAGGTGGGAAGTAGTGGCCAGCCCCAAGTTCCGAAACTCCTGCTCAAGGGCTGAGGGGAGGGCATAATTCCTCCCTTTCTATTAGTTTTAAGATACAGATAGCAACCTAGTGGATAAACATCCATCAAAGGATGGTGGGCATTAACCAGGGAGTGGAAGAGTGACTTGATTGCTCTCGTGGGGAACAGAGGATTGTTCCCACATCTAGATGGCTCTTGGTGTCTTTTGAATAGGAAGGGCAGAGCCTAATTTAGTGGGAGACCCCCCCCCCCAGAGTGTAGAGTGATCCAAGAACCAACACCAAGCCCTATGCAAATCAGGTTTTCTTTTCAGGGACTCAGAAGCAGACAATTGGGCCCTGCCCCTGCAGTACTTTGCCTTGCAACTCCCACTGATACCCATGTCAGCTCATAAGCAGACACACATAGATCTGAGTTCTATGTGGCTCCATGAAGGAGATCCACATGTACAGATTTTGATGTCAGGGTACTCAGCAAGCCCACAGCATTATCTTCAGCTTGTCACACCAATCATTCTGGCAGTTATCATGCTTTTCTGCAGCATTCTGTGAAAGAAACATAAGCACAGCTTCTTCCCCATATTAAAATAACTAATCAGGATCATGTCATATGTCAATAATTGAATTCTTCCATCTCACCTAGGCATGAGTATGCCGAGTTGTCGGATGATATAAACACTCAGCAAGGAGTTCCTTGGCATCCAAATTTTTAAAATTTTCTTAAAAATATAAAAGCATAGTTTAAATAATATGCACAGGGATACAATTTCTCCCCTTTTGTTTTTTATTTAGAATATATTGTTTTAAAGTTCTACAATATCTAGTCCTTGAGAATTATAAAGAATTAAATTGTTAAAAACATCTCAAATATTTGATGACTGTAATAAATGTCTAGTTCCATTATCTGTTTTAATCTAAGTTGGAACACCAAGAATAGACAATAATGTAGGCAATGACTATGTAAGCATAGAAAATAAGTGTAGCATTTTTAGTTGCTTTTCTTGTTAAAAAGATAAAATTATTCTCAAGCCATTACTATTTTGATGATGTAAAGAATATGATTGTATGGTCAATTGTTCTTGTGTAAGGTCTATAGTCTGCCTGGGATACAAATCTCTTGTGACCTTGCCTTAAGGGGTCTTGTCCAGGCAATCTAGAATGAGCTCTTTTTTAAAGATTTATTAATTTATTATATATAAGTATATTCAGACACACCAGAAGAGGGTGTCAGATCTCATTACAGGTGGTTGTGAGTCACCATATGGTTGTTGGCAATGAACTCTTATATTTTTGGTTGTGAGCCTAGGCTTTAATGGCTAGGCAATCTCTCCAGCCCCTGGATAAGTTCTTAAATGTCCAGAGGACAGACATTTAAAGGAATATATCTTTTTCTTAACTTGAAATGTATTTGGCTATCATTATACAAATTAAAAGCTTGATTTTTAACATTTTAAAAATAACCAATATAGCACCCAAGTCAATTATCTGTGCTGAAGCAGGGGGAAACACAAAAGAATAAACATGTGATCTAATTACATGAGTTTTACTATCACAGTAAATGTATTCTTTATAGGATGCATTATAAATCTATAGAAATACAAAAACATGTATGGAAGCAAATTTTAACAGCTTTTCTTTTGGATAACAATTATTAATTTTGTCTAAAAGGCTTGCCATGTAATAGACCAACTATCGATATAAAACTTTACTTGGAGATGAAAAAAGGTGATTCTACATTAATGTTCTCTTTGTCAAGGAATGGCAGTGAACACATAACATAAACTATTGGCAAATGATTACAGTAGGTTCTTTTAAGTTATTTGTCTATAACCAGTTAATTTGTATCCACCTTGAGAATAGAGGGTTAAATTCTTCTGTGACAAGCTTAAGAAGAAATTAATACATAGGACAAGGCCAATTAATATATTTTAACAACTTTTGAAAATCATTTAGAATAAGTAAATTATCTTTATTTGAATTTTCAGTGTCAACTTGCTTAGAATATAATTGATAGATTACCTTTGTTTTTGTTTTTTGTTTTTTTTTTTTTTGGAGCAACAACTACTTAAACAATTTTTAAAGCCCATTGTTAAGAGCAAAGGCCTGTAAAATTTTATGAATAATATACACTGAAAGATTTAAAATCTTAGCTTCTTGTATTGAAGCAAAGACATAAAGAAACCTATAATTTGAGGGTTCCCAGAAAAATTCTATTAGCTGTTTTTAGTAGCCTTTTTGAAACAGTTTTTTTTAAAGCCTGTTTGATATCAAATAAATTTCCACTGAGATATCTTTTATTAATCTTGGGTTAAATTTTACTTCTACCACTGTATCCAATAAACTTGTGAAAAAGTGACAACAGGCCTATACTGGCCACAGATGTTTTTAAGCTTTATCATTTTTGAAATCATCTAATTTACAAAATAGGTTAAGAATCATGAGCCTTCAAGCAGACCACAAGCTGCAGTCAATGGCACACTGGCAGTTTTTAAATGTAATTCTTAACTTTCTCTTGCAATATTAGATCATAACTACAATTTTGGAAAGCAGAACCCAATTTTAAACCATCTATTTTCTTTAAATAGAAAACCTAGGAAAGAAGTCATGAGTCATGGATCCAAGCCTCAACAACAGAATACAAGAGATAGAAGAGAGAAATTCAGATGCAGAATATACCATAGAAAGCATTGCTACAACAGTCAAAGAAAATGAAAAAATGCAAAAAACTCCTTACTCAAAACATCCAGGAAATCCAGGACAAAATGAGAAGACCAAACCTAAGGATTATAGGTATAGAAGAGAGTGAAGATTTCCAACTTAAGGGGCCAGTAAATTTCTTCAACAAAATTATAGAAGAAAACTTCCCTAACCTCTAAAAAGAGATGCCCATGAACATACAGGACTCCAAATAGACTTGACCAGAAAAGAAATTCCTCCCATCACATAATAATTAAAACACCAAATATACTAAACAAAGAAAGAATATTAAAAGCAGTAAGGGGAAAAGGTCAAGTAACATATAAAGGTAACACCGGACTTCTCACCAGAGACTATGAAAGCCAGAAGAGCCTGGGCAGATGTCATACAGGCCCTAAGAGAACACAAATGCCAACCCAGATTGCTATATCCAGCAAATCTCTCAATTACTATAGATGGAGAAACCAAGGTATTTCATGACAAAAAAACAAATTTACACAGTATCTTTCCACAAATCCAGCACTTCAAGGATAATGAATGGAAAACACCAACAAAGGGAGAGAAACTATACACTAGAAAAAGCAAGAAATTAATCCTATTCCAACAAACCCAAAAAAAGATAAACACACAAACAAAAAATTGCATCAAAAATAGCAGGAAGCAACAATCACTTTTCCTTAATCTCTCTTAACATCAATGGGCTCAATTCCCCAATAAAAAGACATAGACTAACAGACTGGATACGTAAACAAGATCCAACATTTTGCTGCTTACAAGAAATGCATCTCAGTGTCAAAGACAAACACTACCTCAGAGTAAAGGGCTGGAAAACAGTTTTCTAAGCAAATGGTCCCAGGAAACAAGCTGGAGTAGCCATTCTAATATCTGATAAAATAGACTTTCAACCAAAAGTCATCAAAAAAGACAGGGAAAGACACTTTATACACATCAAGGGAACAATCTACCAGGAAGAACTCTCAATTATGAACATCTATGCTCCAAATACAAGGGCACCATCATTCATAAAAGAAACCTTACTAAAACTGAAATCATACACCACACCCCACACAATAATTGTGGGTGACTTCACCCCACTCTCCTTAATGGACAGATCAGGGAAACACAAACAGAAACACAGTAAAACTAACAGAAGTTTTAGACCAAATGGATTTAATAGATATCTATAGAACATTTCATCCTAAATCAAAAGATTTCTTCTTCTCAGCACCTCATGGTACCTTCTCAGCACCTCATGGTACCTTCTCCAAAATTGACCATATAATTGGTCACAAAACAGACCTCAACAGATACAAAAATATTGAACTAATTCCTTGCCTCCCATCACATGACTATGGAGTAAGGGTGGTCTTCAACAGCAACAAAAACAACAGAAAGCCCACATACACATGGAAGCTGAACAATGCTCTACTCAATGATATCTTGGTCAAGGAAGAAATAAGGAAAGAAATCAAAGATTTTTAAAAATTTAATGAAAATGAAGGCACAACATACCCTAATTTATGGGACACATTGAAAGCAGTGCTAAGAGGAAAACTCATAGCTCTGAGTGCCTCCAAAAAGAAGCTGGAGAGAGCATACACTAGCAGCTTAACAGCAAACCTGAAAGCTTTAGAACAGAAAGAAGCTAATAAACCCAAGAGGAGCAGAAGGTAGGAAATCATCAAACTCAGGGCTGAAATTAACCAAGTAGAAATAAAAAGAACTATTCAAGGAATCAACAAAATCAGGAGTTGGTTCATTGAGAAAATCAACAAGATAGAAAAAACTTTAGCCAGACTAACCAGAGGGCACAGAGACAGTATCCAAATTAACAAAATCAGAAATGAAAAGAGAGAAATAACAACAGAAACTGAGGAAATTCAAAAAATCATCAGATCCTACTACAAAAGCCTATACTCAATACAACTGGAAAATCTGGAGGAAATGGACAATTTCCTAGACAGATACCAACTACCAAAGTTTAATCAGGATCAGATAGACCATCTAAATGGTCCCATAACCACTAAAGAAATAGAAGTGGTCATTGAAAGTCTTCAAACCAAAAAAAGCACAGGACCAGATGGTTTTAGGGCAGAATTCTATCAGACCTTCAAAGACCTAACACCAGTACTTTTCAAAGTATTCCACAAAATAGAAACAGAAGGAACACTATCCAACTCATTCTATGAAGTCACAATTTCACTGATACCAAAACCACACAAAGATCCAACAAAGAAAGAGAACTTCAGACCAATTTCCCTTATGAATATAGTGTAGCCACCTGCAGCTACATGCGAACTGGTGACCTGTAAAAGATACTTAGGGATGTATTGGGGGGGGGGGGACGGCATAAGAAACATGGACCAAGACAACACAGCTGTTCTCAGACCACCTTTACTTGGGGTAAACAGAAAATATAAGCTTTTGGGGCATGACCCTCCCTCCCAAAGCTGCAAGACTTGTCAGCAGGTCTCTGCACAGCTGAGAGATGATGACTTCACAACTCTCCAGAAGATGTTAATTCCACAGGGTCTGCTACTCTGCAAGAGATGGCAGCTGGCCCCCCTTTGCAGGAAACTGCAGCTCCTTGAAGACAAAAAGCTTGCTCCTGGAGCTCCACCAGGTGGGGGAGGTGTGGCTGGAATTCCTCTGCTCAGAATGTCACAGGAGTGGGGGAAGAATGCAGGCCGCTGAATAATGGCTATCAGGCTATACGGCACTTTGATAAGACTCTCTACATCTCCCCCTTCCTTATTAGTTTAAACAAGTGGATAGTAATCCATCCATGATGGTGGGCCTTTACCCAGGGAGTGGGAACAGAGGCCTAATACCCCTCGTGGAGAACAAATAATTGTTTCCATATTTTAGATGGCTCTTGGTGTCTTTTGGAGGGGAAGGGCAGAGCCTTAAATTAGTGGGACATCCCCACAGAGTGTAAGGTGGTCCGAAGACCGACACCAACCCCTATGCAAATCAGGCATGCTCCCAGGTGACTCAGAAATGGATAATTAAATCCTCCCCATGTAATGCTTTGCTCTGCAACTCTCCTGATGCCCATGTCACACATGGCAAGCAGACACACATAGATCTGAGTTCTATGTGGCTCCATGAAGGAGATCCACTTATATAGGCTTTGATGCCAGAGAATCAAGTAGTTGCCAAATGCCATGCAAGTCTTTTAACAGACATGCCTGTTTCCAATTCAGGTGAGCCTTTATTGAGACAATCTGCTTAAAATATAAGATTAAGAGTTAAGAAAGAAATAATGTTCAGTTGTCTCTGGAAGGTCCAAGGTATTCAATTGTAAACTAGCAGCTCTTAAAACACAAAGCTTAGCTTCCCAGTGTGGGGGAAGTGGCTTTGAAAATCAACAGAGACTTTTTTTTTTTTTTGGAATAGTAAAATACTACTTACTGGAAGACACGGGGTCTGTGTCTAGTTGACAGACCAATCTTTCTGGCAGCCATCAGGCGCCGGCTTCAACCTGTGAGAAAACACAAACAGACCCTCTTCCCCATATTAAAACAGGGTCTGGACCCTTCCACGTATTAGTTAAAGGGTTTCACCACTTAACCTTAGCATATGAATTAGAAGTGACTGGGTGCCAGTGTCAGTTCACTGCAGAATGACCTTTAACGTCAGTTTTCAAAAAATTTAAAACAAGACAAAGGCGAGATGTGCTTTTGGTGATCTTGAAGGGTATAACTCTCTCCTTCTTTGTTTTAAAAAGCCAATTTTTAATAGTGCAATGAGCATGTTCAACAATTCCTCGGCCCATTGGGTTATAAGGAATTCCAGTTTTATGTTCAATACCAAATTCTTTACAAAATGGTATAAAGTTGTTGCCAGTGTAAGCTGGCCCATTATCTGTCTTAATGACTTTAGGTAATCCCATAGTATTAAAAGCTTGTAAACAATGATCAATTACATTTCTCGAAGCCTCTCCCATATGCAGGGAAGCAAAAAGGAATCCTAAACACGTATCAATACAAATGTGAATAAACTTTAATTTTCCAAATTCTGCATAGTGAGTTACATCCATTTGCCAAATATGATTGGGCATAAGGACATGTGGATTAATTCCTGAATGAGGAACTGGAGATAGGGTAAGGCAATTAGGGCACTGTTTCACAATCATTCTTGCTTGCTTTTTAGTGATCTTATGTTGGTGCCTTAAGGTATAGCTAGAAAGATGGAATTTATTATGGTCTCTTCTAGCCAATTCAACAGGATCTGAAATTAAAACCTCTCTTATAAGAGCTCTATCAATACGATCATTTCCTGCAAATAAAAGTCTGGGAAGACCAGAGTGAGCTCGTATATGGCCAATATAGAAGGGATTTTTTTTCTAGCAAGAATGATGTTTTGCAATTGTGAAAATAAGGATCCTGCTGGGGTATTAAAATTAAATGTGCCACACATCTCTAATAAAGGAACAGATTCAGCAACATACAAACTATCGGTAAAAAGATTAAAAGCACAATTCACAGATTGAAACACATTTAATACTGCTGTCAATTCTGCTAACTGAGCTGAGAGCCCAGGTGTCTCTATGACCACCTGTTGATTATTCATGAGGTACTCTGCTCTTCCTTTGGAGGAGTCATCCATGAAAATCATTATGCAACAGCTGGAAAGATGTCATATTAGGATACAACCTTATGCACATTTAAAAACTTTATCAATTTATCTTGAGGATAATGGTTATCTATAATTCCTCCAAATCCTATTTGAGTGAGCAACCAGTCTGTACTATGCTGCTTCAGCCAAGTATCTTGATCTACATTAAAAGACTGAACAATGATATCTGGTTCTTTGCCAAAAATAAGTCAGCGCCTGCTTCCTCCCAAGTATAATCATCTGGGCTACTGCCTCATAATATGGCAGGATATTACATTTAGGTAACACCCTCGAGTGAATCCACATAAGAGGAGCACTTTGCCACAATAATTCTGTAGGTGCATGAGTCGTATTAAAAATCAACAGATGTAAAGGCAAAGAGTAATCTATATAGGTAACAAATTGATTTTCAATAGCTCTTTCTACCTGCTGTAAGGCCTGCAGCCCTTCTGGGATTAAAGATCTAGGGGATGTAGGATCAGCACTCGCTTTTAGAATATCAAATAAAGGTCTTAATTCTCCTATAGTAAGCTTTAAATAGGGGCAAAGCCAATTAATATCACCTAACAACTTTTGAAAATCATTTAAGGTTTTTAAACTGTCCCTGCAAATAATTATGTTCTGGGAAAAAATGGCTTGATCTGTAAGTCTGAAACCCAAATAAGGATCTTGGCTTTGCACCTTCTCTGGAGCTATTTGTGGTCCGTTTTCAGCTAAAGCCTGTTGTAAATGTTTATAACATAAGAGCACATCTTGAGGATTTCTACCCGAAATCAAAATATCATCTGTGTAATGGACAAAATAAAGCTCTGGCCATTGCCGTCTCACAGGCTGAATGGCCTGTGCCACAAACTTTTGATATAAGGTGGGACTGTTGGCCATGCCCTGAGGAAGAACTGTCCATTGGTATTGTTTCATAGATTCCATGAAGTTAATGGAAGGAACACTAAAAGCAAATCTTTTGCAATCCTCAGGGTGCAAAGGAATAGTAAAGAAGCAGTCTTCCAACTCTACCACTATTTTATAATATCCTCTAGGAATAGCCATGGGAGATGGAAGTCCAGGTTGTAAAGCTCCCAAAGGTACCATGGTTTCATTAACCTTTCTTAGATCTTGTAACAATCTCCATTTACCAGATTTCTTTCTTGATAACACATATTGGTGTATTTCATGGTGACTGAGATTCTCTTAGATGTCCTGCCTCTAGTTGCTCCTGTACTAGCGACAAGGTGGCTTCTATTTTTTCTTTAGATAATGACCACTGATCAACCCAAACTGGATTATCACTAAGCCATTGAATTTTATCAGCATGGGGTGCGGGCTAGATAGCAGCCACTACCGAAAATTTCCCAAACCTCTGGTATTAATATTAGGTTTAGGACCTTCAAACATTTTAATGCCTTGTTTTTCTTTTCCTAACCCCTGACCAGGCAAAAATCCTTGTTCCAGCATCTGCTGAATTAGGACTACACATTATAAGACCCATCTGTGACAAAAGATCACTTCCCCAAAGGGCATAACATAAGGCTGAATTTGTCCTGAATTACCCTCTTCATCTTTCCAGGTTAGGAGTTTAGCACTTTGCTTTGGATTATTGGCATAACTGGTCCCCTGGAGATGAGTGAGTGTTTCTGACAAGGACCAACCTGATTGCCAATCGTGTCCTCTAATAATTGTCACATCAGCACCAGTATCTATTAATCCTTCAAAGCTTTTTCCCTCAATTGTTAATTTAAGGTTAGGTCTTTTATTAGTAATAGATTGAACCCAATACACACCAGAGGAACCAAAGCCACTCTGTCCTCTCTTATCTTTAACAAATCTGGAAGGAATCAGATGCAAGGGAACTAAGACAAGCTGAGCAATTCTTTGGTTAGCAGGTACAGTTATAACACCGTGAGGGGAAGCAGCCATAATTTTAATTTCTCCCTCATAATCGTTATCTATGACACCAGGATAAATCTGCAACCCTCTTACAATAGTACTGCTTCGTCCTAGAAGCAATCCCCAAGTTTCTGCAGGCAAAGGTCTAAAGACTCCTGTAGGCAGAGTCTGAACTCCCATTTCTGGAGTAAAAACGACACTGGAGGTTGAACAGATGTCCAGTCCTGTGCTTCCTGGTGTTGCCCTGATAAGTTCAAAAATGGATTTCCCTGACCTGGCAGCAGCTTCGTGGCCCCATAAGCTGCTTGTTGTGGGTGTCTGGGGCCCCTCAGCCCGTTTCCCAGCAAAGGATGGCCCCAAATATCTGTCTTAGATTTACAATCGTTGACCCAGTGATTGCCTTTCCAGCATCTGGGACAATCTCCTGGAGCACAACTTGATTGTCCATTTATAGCGCCTCTGTTCTTAGGACAGTCAGCTTTAAAATGACCAAAACTTCCACATTTAAAGCATGTTTCATTCCTCTGTCTCTGTGAAAGTATTCCGTGTACAGTTGTTCCTTGAAAAGCTGCAGCCATGGCTAAACCCTGATTGTACAAAGGCCCAAACTCCAAACAAAGACAAATATACCCAGCTAAGTCTTTCTGCCCCTTGTAAGGTCTGATGGCAGCTGGACAAGCTGCATTAGCATTCTCATAAGCCAATTGTGTGAAAAGCAGATTTTCTGCATGAGAACCTCCAAGAATTCTATTATCTGTTCTCAGTAGCCTATCCACAAAATCTTGAAATAGTTCATCAGGAGCCTGTCTAATGCTAGTTAAACTTCCAGTGAAATCTCCCTTAGTCGGTAATTGATTCCACACATGGCGGGCAGCCATTGCAATCTGAGCATACACTCCAACAGGATACTTGATCTGATTAGTATTGCCTTCATACTGACCTTCTCCTAGTAGCATATCAGTATCCCACTCTGGGTTACCTGCCTGAGCATTTACCACAGCAATTGTCTTACTATCTTCATGCCATTCAGAACTCCAAAGTATAAAATCTCCTCCTGACAAAGTAGCCTTACATATAATCTTCCAATCTTGTGGGGTTAAATTTGATTCCATCACAATATCCATTAAAGCTTGTGTAAAAGGAGTCGTAGGGCCATACTGTGCCACAGCTGTTTTTAATTCTTTTATCACCTTGGACTCCAAGGTCTGATATTGTCTAATTCTATTCTGCTCATCCATGATCTCAATGACAGGGAAGGCCAGCACGTCAGCCTGACTCACAGCTCTTTCTAGCAGCAACTGGAGCGTCTCAGAATCACTGCTCCTTCCTGGACTTGATACCTTTTTTTTAGCTCCTGTAGCTCATTAGTCAATTTCTGCAGCTTAATTTCAAACTCCAATTTATGTAACTGCATTTCCATCTGGGTATCATCTCATACAGTAGAGGCCATAGGTGAAGCAGAAGGTGCAATAGGAGGCCAATCCTCACCATAATATTTGGCAGCTCCTTCCTCTAGATGAGCTTTCTTTTTTAATGTTAGCTCATCAGTACTATCTTTATATATTTTTAATTTAGGGTTGAGAGGACCCTTTTCTGATGGAGTCCTCTCTGGCAGGCTTCCTTCTTGAAGAGACCTGAATACTATCTGATGCCTGCAAGGTCTCTTCATTAATAGCATCTTTTATAAGCGTCCAGAGGCAGAAAGTAGTATTTCCTGCCTTGGTGGCTCTTAGTGCTTTTCCAATTTTTTCCCAGTTTCTCTCATCTAAAGTTCTTTTTTCTCGGAACCATGGGCATCAATGATCTATCCGATCTAAAAAAATGTACTAACCATTGTTCTTCAAACCTGATTCCTTTCACCTGTAGCAGCTCTTGAAGGCTGCTGGCAAATGCCTACTTAGGAGTTTCCTGCCCCATTTTTCACTGTCAACCCCTAAGCGAGTCCAGCGCTGGGTCAACACTGTCCCACTTAGCTAGTATCCTTTTCTGCACCTACAACCACAACTTCAACAAGATGAAATGTTACACTAGCGCTAGTATTTAACTCGTGTAGTTGCTCACCGTGCAGGATACCATCTTCTTTGTTTTCTGCGAAGCTTCACCAAAGACAGGGTCACTTTTGTATCTTCCTTTGTCAAACCACCACATTCGGGGCACCAACTGTAGCCGCCTACAGCTACATGCGAACTGGTGACCTGTAAGATACTTAGGGATGTATGGGGGGACGGCGTAAGGAACACGGACCAAGACAACACAGCTGTTCTCAGACCACCTTTACTTGGGGTAAACAGAAAATATAAGCTTTGGGGGCATGACCCTCCCTCCTAAAGCTGTGAGTCTTGTCAGCAGGTTTCTGCACAGGTGAGAGATGTTGACTTCACAACTCTCCAGAAGATGTTAATTCCACAGGGTCTGCTACTCTGCAGGAGATGGTGGCTGGCCCCCTTTCACAGGAAGCTGCAGCTCCTTGAAGACAAAAAGCTTGCTCCAGGAGCTCCACCAGGTGGGGGAGGTGTGGCTGGAATTCCTCTGCTCGGAATGTCAAGGGAGTGGGGGAAGAATGCAGGCAGCTGAATAATGGCTATCAGGCTATACTGCACTTCGATATGACTCTCTACAATAGAGATGCAAAAATACTCAATAAAATTCTTGCCAACCAAATCCAAGAACACATCAAAATGATCATTCACCATGATCAAGTAGCCTTCATCCCAGGGATGCAGGGATGGTTCAATATAAAGAAATCCATCAATGTAATCTACTACATAAAAAAACTTAAAGAAGAAAACCACATGGTCATTTCATTAGATGCTGAAAAAGCATTTGACAAAATTCAGCATCCTTTCATGTTAAAGGTCTTGGAAAGAACAGGAATGCAAGACCCATACCTAAACAGAGTAAAAGCAATATACAGCAAACCAGTAGCCAACATCAAACTAAATGGAGAGAAACTTGAAGCAATCCCACTAAAATCAGGGACTAGATAAGGCTGCCCTCTCTCTCCATATTTATTCAATACAGTACTTGAAGTTCTAGCTAGAGCAATTAGACAACAAAAAGGGGTCAATGGGATACAAATTGGAAAGGAATAAGTCAAATTATCACTATTTGCAGATGATATGATAGTATACTTAAATGACCCAAAAACCTCCACCAGAGACTCCTATAACTGATAAACAACTACAGCAAAGTGGCTGGATATAAAATTAACTCAAGCAACTCAGTAGCCTTCCTATACTCAAAGGATAAATAGGCTGAGAAAGAAATTAGGGAAATGACACCCTTCACAATAGACACAAACAATATAAAGTATCTTGGTGTGACTCTAACCAAACAAGTGAAAGATCTGTATGACAAGAACTTCAAGTCTCTGAAGAAAGAAATTGAAGAAGACCTCAGAAAATGGAAAGATCTTCCATGCTCATGGATTGGCAGGATTAATATAGTAAAAATGGCTATCCTGCCGAAAGCAATATACAGATTCAATGCAATCCCCATCAAAATCCCAACTCCATTCTTCATAAAGTTAGAAAGAGCAATTATCAAATTCATCTGGAATAACAAAAGACCCAGGATAGCTAAAACGCTTCTCAACAGTAAAAGAACTTCAGGGGGAATCAGTATCCCCAACCTCAAGCAGTACTACAGAGCAATAGTGTTAAAAACTGCATGGGATTGGTACAGTGACAGGCAGGTAGATCAATGGAACAGAATTGAAGACCCAGAAATGAACCCACACACCTATGGTCACTTGATCTTTGACAAGGGAGCTACAATCACCCAGTGGAAAAAAGATAGCCTTTTCAATAGATGGCGCTGGTTCAACTGGAGGTCAGCATGCAGGAGAATGCAAATCGATCCATTCTTATCTCCTTTTACTAAGCTCAAGTCCAAGTGGATCAAGGACCTCCACATAAAACCAGAAACACTGAAACTAATAGAAAAGAAACTGGGGAAGTGCCTTGAGCACATGGGCACAGGGGAAAATTTCCTGAACAGAACACCAATAGCTTATGCTCTAAGATCAAGAATTGACAAATGGGACCTCATAAAATTACAAAGTTTCTGTAAGGCAAAGGACACTGTCAAACGACAAAGCGGCAACCAACTAATTGGGAAAAGATCTTTACCAACCCTACATCCGACACAGGGCTAATATCCAAGATATACAAAGAACTCAAGAAGGTCGATTCCAGAGAGCCAAAAAACTCTATTAAAAAATGGGGTACAGGAATATCAAATGGCTGAGAAACACCTAAAGAAATGTTCAACATCCTTAGTCATCAGGGAAATGCAAATCAAAACAACCCTGAGATTTCACCTCACACCAGTCAGAATGGCTAAGATCAAAAACTCAGCAGACAGCCAGTGCTGGTGAGGATGTAGAGAAAGAGGAACACTCCTCCACTGCTGGTGGGATTTCAAACTGGTACAACCACTCTGGAAATCAGTTTGGCGGTCCCTCAGAAAACTCGGCATAATACTATCAGGGAACCCAGCTATACCACTACTGGGCATATACCCAGAGGACTCTCCAACATGCAGTAAGGACACATGCTCCACTATGTTCATAGCGGCCTTATTTATAATAGCTAGAAGCTGGAAAGAACCCAGATGTCTCTCAACAGAGGAATGGATTCAGAAGATGTGGTATATTTACACTATGGAATACTACTCAGCTATTAAAAACAATGAATTCATGAAATTCTTAAGCAAGTGGGTGGAACTGGAGAATGTCATCCTGAGAAAACACCCTTTCACAAAAAATCACACATGATATGCACTCACTGATAAGCGAATATTAGCCCAGAAGCTTGGAATACCCAAGGAACCATTCACATATCAAAGGATACCAAAAAGGAAGGAGAGGGGCCTTGTACCGGAAGAGCTCAATGTGGCAGTGTAGGGGAATACCAGGAGGGGAGCCAGGAGTGGGTTGGTTGGGGAGCAGGGGGAGGGAAGAGAGGGTATGGGACTTTTGGGGAGGGGGGAACCAGTAAGAGGGAAATCATTTGAAATGTAAATAAAGAATATACATAATTTAAAAAAATTTAAAAAAATCAATGGCAAACACTCTACTTTCACACAAAGTACATACAAAGTTTATCTGCCAGTTCTCATGTTTGAATGCATGACAGTGTAACTTATAATATCTTATTAAGAAAACATTGTTTTAAATCTTATTTCTTATAAGACTAATTTCTAGGATAATATCCACATAAAACATTACACCAATTTGGAAGTATCTTTAGAGGCCTGTTTTTCCTGGATTGGTCACGTCAGGTGTTGCTTAAGATGGTTCTAACCCTGAATTATCAGTTTTAAATTAACTTTTATACCCAATAACTTATAAGCCAATATTCCAGACATGCAAAACATACTTACACCTTTAAGACCTATTAGAAACAAAAATGAAGCGGCTACACGAATCTTATAAATTTAAACCAAACAATTTTTTTCCTTTTTTCTAGCTGTAATTTCAAGAGAAAAAAAAGCACTTTGGACCAAATAATCACAATTACAGAGATTTTTCTAGGATAAATAGTCATCAGCTCACCTGCCCTAGAACTTGACAAGCTGCTGGCCCTTTTAAAAGCAGCTTTTTCTCTAGCTGTGTTTAGCTCCTAGCTAAGAATGTGATGCAGCGTAAATCAGCCTCCACTGTGTAAACTGCGACTGTATTAAGAGATGGACCACCAGCAGATGAAGTTTTTACCATTTTTTTCTTTTCAACATGAAACATAGAACAGTCATTCAAACAAAAAAACAAAGACAGACAAAAATTGACACGTGGACAAACTGGTGTACCAAAGACAAACAACACATAGAGAGGGGAGCATGCTTGTTGTCCTGTACTAAGAATATCTCCAGTAGGGTCCATAGAGGAAACAGGATCTCTTCATATTCTCACTTGTCCCTAAGAGAGTTTTAAAATCCATTTTCGTTCTCTCTTTCTCTCTCATGTATCTAAAATCTGTTTTTCTTCTTTTTTTTGTTTTTTACCCATTTTATTTTATTTCATTTCATTTCATTTCATTTCTGCCCTATTTCTCTCACCTGATGCAGTTCTAGACCGCAGACAATTTGCCTAACAGAATTCCCCGTCTCAATTCGCTGTCATACCCTAGCTGATCTCAGCATCAGGCCTATGCTGATTCAGTCTAGTAGTCCGTATTCCTTCTGCACCCCTGCAACAATAGCCTTCAAAAACTGACATTTTTAGCGCTAAAATTAATACTCTATGTTGCCTACCGTGCTGGATACATAACTTTTTTTCCGTTTCCGTGGAGCTCCACCCAAGACACCATCCCTCAGTTTGTCTCTCCATTTCCATGTCCCATGTTTGGGGCACCAATCTGTAACTGCCCGCGGTTACATTCGTACTGGTTACCGGGTTTCCTGGAAGGAAAGCTGGGGATAGAAACGGGGTGATGAGAGAAACATAGATTAAGACAACATTAGCTGTTTAAAGTCTGTGGTTTATTTGGGAGACTGAGGATTTAAGGTTTGGGGGCGAGACCCTTCCCCCAAGGCTGGAGAGTCTGCTCAGCAGGCGTCGGTGGGGGTCGGTTCCATGACTCTGCTGCCTGCAGGATGGCTGTGGCTCTCCTTAGGTGTCTCTCAGGAGACTGCAGGTCTTTGAAGAACAAAGCTAGAGCTCTGTCCCAGGTGGGAAGCAGTGGCCAGCCCCAAGTTCCGAAACTCCCGCTCAAGGGCTAGGGGGAGGACACAGGATTTTGTTTTTTGTTTTTTGTTTTTTTGATTCAGGGTTTTTAATGACTTCTATTTCCTTGTGTGATATGGGCCTGTTTAGATAGTTTACCTGCTCTTGATTTAACTTTGGTATGTAATATCTGTCTAGGAAACCATCATTTCCTCTAGATTTTCCACTTTTGTTGAGTATAGGCTTTGATAGTAAGATCTGTTGATTTTTTTAATTTCCTCGGTTTCTGTTGTTATGTCTCCCTTTTCATTTCTGATTTTGTTAATTTAGATACTGCCTCTTGGCCCTTTAGTTAGTTTGGCTAGGGCTTCATCTATCTTGTTTATTTTCTCAAAGAACCAGCTTCAGGTTTTGTTGATTCTTTGTATTATTTTCATTGTTTCTATTTGGTTGATTTCCGCCCTGAGTTTGACTATTTCCTGTCTTCTACTCCTCTTGGGTGAGTTTGCTTCTTTTTGTTCTAGAGCTCTTAGGTGTGCTGCTAAGTTGTTAGTGTAAGATCTCTCCAATTTCTTTACCTGGGCATTTAGTGCTATGAACTTTCCTCTTAGCACTGCTTTCATTGTGTCCCACAAGTTTGGGTATGATGTGTCAACATTTTCATTAAATTCCAGGAAGTCTTTAACTACTTTATTTCTTCCCTGACCAAGTTGTCATTGAGTAAGGAGTTATTCGGTTTCCAAATGAATCTGGGCTTTCTGTAGTTTTTGCTGTTACTAAAGACCAGCCTTAGGCCATGGTGATCTGATAGGATGCATAGGATTATTTCAATCTTCTTGTATCAGTCCAGGGTTGTTTTGTTACCAGTTATATGGTCTATTTTGGAGAAGGTACCATAAGGAGCTGAGAAAAAGGTGTATTTATTTTAGGGTGAAATATTCTGTAGATATAACCTCTCTTATTTTCACTGTGTCTCTGTTTAGTTTCTGTTTCAATGGCCTGACCATTGGTGAGAGTGGGGTCTTGAAGTTTCCCACCATTATTGTGTGCGTTTTGAGCTTTAGTAAAGTTTTGTTTTTTATGAATGTGGGTGCTCTTGCATTTGGAGCATAGATGTTCAGAAATGAGAGTTCATCTTGGTGGATTTTCCCCTTGATGAATAGGAAATGTCCTTCATCATTCTTGATAACTTTTGGTTGAAAATCTATTTTATTGGATAGTAGAATGGCAACTCCTGCTTGTTTCCTAGAACCATTTGCTGGGAAGACCTTTTTCCATCTTTTTACTCTGAGATAGTGTTTGTCTTGTTATTGAGGTGTTTTTTCTTGTATGCAGCAAAATATTGGATCTTGTTAGTATATCCAACTTATGTCTTTTAATATGTGAGTTGAGTCCATTAATATTGAGAGATAGTAAAGAGAGATGACTTGTTTCCTGATGTTTTTGTAAGTGGTTTTATGTACTTGTGGTTCTCTCCTTTTGGCTTTGTTGTGAGACATTTAATATCTTGTCCTTTCTTTGGTTCAGGTAACTTCCTATATGTGATACCTGCATTTGACCTCTTTCCTAGGTTTTCCATTTCCAGGTTTGCCTCCATTTGTGTCTTCTTTATTGTTTCTACTTCCACTTTTATGTCTTGGATCGCTTTATTCAATTCCTTCAAATGTTTATCTGTGTTTTCCTGTATTTCCTTCAGTGAGTTAATGATATCCTCCTTAAAGGACTCTATTATCTTCATGAGATAGGATTTTATGACAGATTACTGATTTTCAGGAATGGTGTTGTATTCAGGGTTTGCTGTTGTGGGAGAACTGGATTCTGATGATGCCCAAGTGTATTGGCTTCTGTTGCTTATGGCCTTGAGCTTGCCTTTTGCCATCTAGATATCCTGGTGTTTGTTGGTCTGGGTGACTGTCTGGAGTCTGCCTCTTTTGTCCCTGGGTTGCTTCAGGTCTCCTGGTAGGCCTGCAGCTCTAGCTATAGCAGACCACCTGTAGGGCCTTCCAACTGGGGGGGCTCTTCACAGGTGCAAGGAAGCTGCTGATATGTTTCCCTGGCTGCAGTAGATCTCCTGTGAGGTCTTCAGACTGTTGGGCCTTCAGTGGCTCAGTCATGATGTTGTCCAAATGCTCTGCATGCAGCTGATCCTCAATTACTCTGAGTGCAGTGGATCCTCAACTGCTCTGAGTGCAGAGGGTTTTCAACTGCTCTGGGTGCAGAGGGTTCTCTAGGATGAATCAGGATATGTTGTCTTCACTGGAGCAAACCAGCCAAGAGCCTGCCCCAGAAGAAAGGACCAGGTGGTGGAAGGGAAGGAAGGGATGGAAGTGGGGTAGTATTTGGGAGGGTAGAGCTTTTGGTGGGTGATGGGTCCTGAGTCCAGCAGCAGCTCTGGGACTCCAAAGGGGGAGGTTCTTACCAACTGCTCTGAGTCCACAGGGGTCTCTAAGATGGATCTAGACATGTTATCTTCACTGGAGCAGACCAGCCAAGAGTCTACCCCAGCAGAAAGGACTAGAATATATCTACATTTCAACTGTTATCCCCTTACCTGGTTTCCCCTTCTCCCAGAAGCCTCCTCTCCTATTTCCCCTCCCCCTGCTTCTATGAGGGTGTTCCTCCCTGCCCACCCACTCCCACCTCCCTGCCTTCAACTACACTATATTGGGGCAGCCATCAAACCTGCATAGGACCAAGGACCTCTCCTCCAATTGATGCCTGACAAAGCTGTCCTCTGCTACATATGCAGCCAGAACCATGTGTGCTCCTTCGTTGGTGGCTTAGTCTCTGGGAGCTCTGGGGGGGATCTGGTTGTTTGATATTGTTGTTCTTCCTATGAGGTTGCAAACCCCTCCTGTATTTTTTAAGGGAGTTATTTTTCTCCTTCTTAAAGTCCTCTATAATCTTCATGATTTGAATGATATGATTTTAAATCAGAATCTTGCTTTCAGGTATGTTGGGGTATCCAGGGCTTACTTTGGTGGAAGAACTAGGTGCTAATGATACCAACTATCCTTGGTTTCTGTTGCTTATGTTCTTGCACTTGCCTCTCACCATCTGGTTATCTCTGGTGTTAGCTGGTGTTGTTGTCTCTAACTAGAGCTTGTTCCTCCTTTAAACCTATGAGCCTGATTGTGTCAGAACTCCTGTGATCTTATGTATATTAGTACTCCTCAGAGACAAGCTATTTCCAGACAGGATTGGGGTATGGAGATCTGTGGCACATAGTCAGCTCCCCAGTACAGATCAGTATATACTCTTATGTGTGCATATATATTGTGTGACAATAATAGTTAAAGAATGAGAGATCATGAATTTGAGAAGGAGTGGCATGCACAGTAGGATTTGTAAAAAGAATGAGTAGAAATTCTGTAAGTATAGTACGTATTATAAAATAAATTAATTTGAAAATTAAGTTCCTTATTTAACAATAAGATGAGTTAAATGCATGCAAATATAGTTAAATGCCTTTCCTAAAGGTATAAGAACTTGAATTTGGATTACCAGAACCCAAACAATGTCATGTCATGTGGGCATTGTGGCTTGCTTCAAATTTTATTCTAGGAAGTAGAAGATGGGGTCCCCAGGCAAGCTGGCTACAGAACTCTGAGTTTGACTGACAGTGAACAATCTGAAAGAAAATAAGAGCCTGATTACTACACTACATCATTCAGGCATCTACATGCACATACACTCATGTGTATATGCACCTAGACATATGTGAGCCCAAATGCATACAAAAACACATATACCACGGGGCGGGGGATGAAAATGGAAGAGTAAAAAGGGCAAGATAAAGAATACAATATACAAAAAGAAAAACTGCAAATTTTCATATACTCATAATTACATGATTTACATTTTTTGCAATTTTTATATGTATAATTAATCTCATGATTGAACTTATACTGAAACAAAGAAGTGTTCTTCAATAAAGATATATGAGTCATGAGAACAAATTATGGGTTTTTAAAGTATATTTGAAAAAGTATATTTGTCAATGTGTATTTCTAAATGGTTCTTGTATCATTTTGCAATAACTTTGGGGGAGGGCATAGGAAAATGGTTTCAGTAACAGAGAGCAGAAATTTTTTTCCATTAGTTTATTGACTTATTCATTATTGCTGCCCCCCTCTTTACTCACCCCTACAGAGTACCCATCCCCCATCCTTTTCTTCTCAGAGAGGGTGAGCCTCCAGGATATCGCTCCCACTCTGGCACATTAAATCTCTGCAGGTGCATCTTCTCCCACTGAGGTGAGACATGGCAGTCCAGTTGGGAAATGGATTCCACAGACAAAGAATAGCTTAATGGCAACCTCTGCTCTAATTTTTGGGGGATCCACATGGAGACTGAGCTGAACATCTGCTACATATGTGTCAAGGGCCTCGGTCCAGCCCGTGTATGCTCTTTGGTTTGTGGCTCAGTCTCTGAGAGTCTGGGAGCATAACTCTTAATCAAATGAGTTGCTTGCCAAATAAAGTTGAAATCAAATGATAAGAACTCCAGAAAGTAAACAGAATGAAGTTTAGAGTTCCAGTTTCCAGGAATCTCTCTCCCTTGGAGTTGTGGTGACTAGTAGATTACTCATGCTCCGGTGGAAGGCCACATACATGTAGGCACCATAAATTGTCCTCATAAGGTTATTAATAACAAAAAAGAAAACAAAGTAGATGACATAAAGCTAGGAGGAACATGAAGTGGGGAAGGTAGGACTCCTTATAATTTCCTCACAAAGAGTCTTTTTAGGGCACTCTTAACATCTTTATTCCTAAGACTATAGATGAAAGGGTTCATCATAGGGGTAACTACAGTGTACATTACTGAAGCTGTTGCACTTACTTGTGAGCTATGGTTTGCAGCAGAACTGAGGTACACTCCTAGGCCTGTGCAATAAAATAAAGAGACGACTAATAGATGAGATGCACAGGTGGAGAATGCTTTGTACTTCCCATGAACTGAGGATATTGCATGTATGGAGGACACTATCTTGAAGTAAGAATAGAAGATACCAGCAAGAGGAACAGCAGCCAGCAACACAAGTATAAAATATATCACCAGATCATTAAGAAATGCATCAGAACAAGTGAGTTGAATCACCTGATTAGGTTCACAGAAGAAGTGTGGGATTTCCAGCTGTGTACAGAAGGGAAGCTCCAACATCATTAAGCTTTGAAACAAGGCATGCAGAGCACTTACAATCCAACACAACAAGACCAGGAATCCACAGAGCTGGTAGTTCATGATAACTGTGTAGTGCATGGGGTGACAGATGGCCACATAACGGTCATAGGCCATGATAGTCAGCAAAAAGTTGTCCAATTCTACAAAAAGCAAGAAAAAGTATATCTGGGTAATACACCCTGCATAAGTGATGACCTTGTTTTGGGTCTGAATGTTCACTAACATCTTTGGAACAGTAGTTGAAATGAAACAGATGTCCACAAAGGACAGGTTAGACAGGAAGAAATACATGGGGGTATGCAGTTGGGGGCCTGAAATGATAGCCAGGATAATTAACATGTTCCCACCAACAGTAACCAGGTACATAGAGAAAAAAAGACCATAAATAAGGGGTTGCAGGTCTTTGTTTCCTAAAAATCCCAGAAGAAGAAATTCTGAAACTCTTGTCCTGTTACTTGAGTCCATGTGTTGAATCTTTCTAAAAATAAAGAGAAAACACAACAGCTATTCTCTACACAAAAAAGATATTTTTCACATAGATAAAAGTGATATTTTTAGCTAATAACTTAATTTTGCACTTTGCCATGAATCTAATACTTTTAGGACATTATGTGCTATGACTTAGGAGGAATTCCTATACCTCTATGAACCCTTTTCTGTGAGAGATCATGTATAAGAATTTTCAATAAGAATTTTCTTTTAAACACTTAGTAATATATAGGAAGGGACCATGTTACAGGCGCCAAGCAATAACTAAAGGCTAATGCTTATACCTATAATCCAGACACACTGGAGACTGAAGCAAAAGGATTGCTATGAGTTCATTACCAACCCAGGCTACAACTGTATAAGACTTGCTGATAAAAACTAGGATTCAAGGCCTGCACCACAGAAAGGAAATCATGGTAAACACTATAAAAATGTACAAAAATGCCTACAGGAGATATAGATCTTTGTACAGAACATACCACTGTTATTTTTCTTAGTGACAGTTTTGTAAAACTCCTTTCTACATATATACATTTATATCCATATGTTTGTGCTGCTCTTAACCTTGGTCAGAGTACCTTCCTTTTGGCATGAGTAGTCGTGAATAAAGAGCTTTATAAACTGGTAGAAATGGTGAGAATAAGTGACTGTGAGATGAAGATCAGACATCTGTATCAACCTCCATGCATCCAAGGCTCAGAGAACATCAATGGTAATAGAACCAAGAAAACATAAAAGGAAAACATAAGAACCAGAGGATGAGGAGAGTTAAGAAAGGCTGTCCTCTGGGCATGACATAACTGTTATGCACATGATTTCATAGCACCTATAGTTACCTAGATGAGATCCTAAGATCAAGCTAGCCTAAAAAATACAGCTTGGTTGTGGGAGGGACTAGCTCCCAGCAAAGGAATTATTGGCAGTTGATGGCTGCTGGTGGGGGAGATAATCACTTTTCTTTGAGGTTGGGACCACTGCTGCATTTCTCACATCTCAGAGGATTGTCCTACATCCTCACACATATGGGAAGCTCCAAATGGACTTAATAGGATATTTTAAAAAATGAGGATATGAATACTGGGAGAAAGAGGTGTTTAGTCCAGGAGCAGAAGGAATAGGAAATGTTGGTGATGTGATTAACTTATGTTGCATATATGTATGAAGTTTTCAAGGTATAAATATAAAATATTGTTTTAGAACAGAAAAAAATGACTGAGATCCCAATGAAGTGTGTCTGTGGGACTGTGTATCCTTGTATGCCTACCTTTGTATTTGTCTATTGTGTATCTTTGTCTCTGTGTGTCTGTGTGTGCTTCTCTGTGTTTTTCTGTCACCTCTGTCTTCTGTAATTTGCATAAGCTCTGAAAACCCAAACTCTGATTTGCATGCTTCTGTGCAAGCACTTTAAACACAGGGCTATCTCCCTAGTACCTGGTTTTATCTTTCTATTTGGGCTTCTGTTATTGTCACTTCATTGTCAACAATGAATCCTGTGTCAATCAGTTCAGTGCTCATTTCTTATGCTAGCACAAGCTCAGAATACCCACAATACAGCCCACAAACTGCATGGAGCTTAAGAAGAAGGAAGACCAAAGTGTAGATGCTTCAGTCCTACATAGAACAGGGAACAAAACAATCACAGGAGATAGAGGAAGTGGGGACCTGGGAGGGAGAGAGGAGGGGAAGAGAGAAAAGAGGGGGCAGGATCAGGTATTAGGAGGGACAAGAGAGAAGTACAGAAGGTCAGGAAATTGAGTGGAAACATGTAACAGTAGGGAATAGGGAACTGGGGGTAGCCACTAGAAAATTCCAGACACCAGACCCATTGGGGATGACTTTAGCTGAAAAACCCAACAAAAGGGAGAGAGAATCTCTAGAGACCACCTCCAGTAGATAGGCACAGTTCCCAGTTGAGGGATGGGGCCACCCGCCATCTCAAACTTTTTAACACAGAAATGTTCTTGTCCAAAGGAAAGGCAGGGACAAAAAATTGGAACAGAGACTGAATGAAAGGCCATCCAGAGACCACCCCACCTAGGGATGCATCCCACCTGCAGACATCAAACCCCCACACTACTGCTGACGCCAAGAAGTGCTTGCTAGGAGCCTGGGATGGCTGTTCCCTGAGAGGTTCTACCAGCACCTGACCAATACAGATACAGATACTCACATCCAGCCATCCGTCTGAGCCCAGGAACCCCAATCCAGGAACCCCAATCCAGGAACCCCAGTGGAAGAGTTAGGGAAAGGACTGAAGAGGATTGCAACCCTATAGGAAAAACAATATCAACTAACTGGACCACTCAGAGATCCCAGGGAATAAACCACCAATCAAAGGGTACACATGGACTCCAGCTGCATATGTAGCAGAGGATAGCCTTATCTGACATCGATGGGAGGGGAGGTTCTTGGCCCTGTGAAGCTTTGATGACCCAGCATAGGGGGAAAACTAGAGCAGTGAGGAGGGAGGGAGGGAGTGAGTGGAGTCACTCATAGAGTCAAAGGAGAGGGGGTAAGGGGAAATAGAATGGGAAGGTTTGTGGAGGGATAACTGGGAAGGGGGATATAATTTGAAATGTAAATGAATAAAATGATTAATAAAAATAGAATAATGAGTAAGCGAAGTATTGTGAATAAATAATGAATCACAAAGCAAGCAAGCCCACTCTGGGCTAGGGGCCTGGCTCTTAGTTGACCTCAGATTTCCTTCAGTTCTCAGTTCTCAGGCTCCATTCCTCCTCCCCTGCAGTATCTCCTGTGTTCTCAGACTCACCTGGATCCAAGGCTGGGGAGGGAAGTCTCTCTATAGAAGGTCAAAGTTTTTCCTGGTGCCAGAGGACGGAGACTAAAGCTCTGTCCTATACAGGACAACAAGTAGTAGTCAAGTGTTTGTCCCCTATAAAGACCTCAAAAGAGACCTTCTGTGCTGTCCATCTCAAGACTGCTCAGTCAAAGCATCATCAGAGGAGGCAATTGCAGCTCACTACATCTGCTCATTAGCCACAGTCTCCTCTGCTTAAATCATTCTATTTCTACCTAATTTCCCAGTGGGGCACTGGCCTGGAAAGAAAAGAATTTAACCAGTTATTCTCTTCCCAATGGAGCAGTTTATAATCCATTAAAGTGATTTTTTATTCATCCTTTTCAATAGACATCTGATCTTCTAGCATATTTTCTCCCATATTGTATTATGACCCCTCTGGCCCTTCTTTGTTTAATGAAATTAGGAGAATCAACATTCAACATACAAGTGTTAAATCTTGTTTTATAATATTTGTTTTGTTTTAAATATTATAATATTTGGTTCTCATACACTACATTCTTTTTTAATACTTACTTCTTTTATTTGTTAATTTATTTATTTTTACACTCCATATTTTATTGCCCCCATCCCCCCATTCACCCTCTAACTGTTCCATATCCCATACCTTCTCCTCACCCTCCTGTCTCCACATGGATGTCCCCACCCCTCACTCCACCAGACCTCTAAACTCCCTGGGGCCTCCAGTCTCTTGAGGGTTAGGTGTATCATCTCTGAATGAAAACAGATCCAGCAGTCCTCTACTGTATTGTGTTGGGGGCCTCATATCAGCACTAGCTGTATGTTGCCTGTTTGCTAATCCAGTGTTTGAGAGATCTTGGGGGTCCTGATTAAATGAGACTGCTGATCCTCCTACAGCTTTTTCAGCTGATTCTCCTCAGCTTCTTTCAGCCTTCCCTAATCCAACAACAGGAGTCAGCTGCTTCTGTCCATTGGTTGGGCGCAAATATCTGCATCTGACTCTTTTAGCTGCTTGTTGGTTCTTCTGGAATGCGGTCATGCTTGGTCCCTTTTTGTGAGTGCTCCATAACCTCAGAAATAGTGTCAGGCCTTGGGACCTCCTGTTGAGCTGGATCCCACTTTGGGTCTGTCTCTGGACTTTCTTTTCCTCAGCTTCCTCCCCATTTCTTTCCCTGTAATTCATTCAGAGGGGCACAATTATGGGTCAGATTTGTGACTGTGGGATGCACCTCCTCACCCTGTATTCCTGCAGCAGGTGGGCTCTATGAGGTCCCTTTCCCTACTGTCAGACATTTCATCTAAGGTCCTTCCCTTTGAGTCCTGAGAGTCTCTCAACTTCCAGGTCTCTGGTGCATTCTGGAGAGTCCCCCCCAACCTCCTATCTCCCGAAGTTGCCTGTTTCCATTCCTTCTTCTGGCCTTCAGGGCTTCAGTCCTTTTCCCTCGTCCAATACCAGATCAGGTTCCCTCTACCCCTTTCCCTTCTCTTCCTGTCCACTTTCCCTCCCAGGTCCCTCCCTCCACATTTGTGATTGCTTTGTTCTTCCTGCCAAGTGGGACTGAGGTGTCCTCACTTTGGCACTCCAGCTTGTTGACCTCTTTGAGTTCTGTGGACTGCATCTTGGGTACTCTGTACTTTTTAACATCCACTTAATAGTGAGAACATGCCATGCTTGTCCTTTTCGGTCTGAGTTACCTCACTCAGGATGATATTTTCTAGTTCCATCCATTTGCCTGCAAAACTCAGGATGTCCTTGTTCTTAATAGCTGAGTAGTATCCCATTGTGCACATCCCATTGTGTGAACCACATTTTCTGTATCCATACTTCTGTCATGGGACATCTGAGTTGTTTCCAGCTTCTGGCTATCACAAATCAGGCAGTTATGAACATAGTGGAACATGTGCCCCTGTGGTGTGGTGGGGCATCTTTTGGGTATATCCCAAAGAATGGTATAGCTGTGTCTTCAGGTAGATCTATTTCCAATTTTCTGAGGAACCTCCATATTGATTTCCAGAGTGGTTGTACCAGTTTGCAACAAAATCGACCACAAAACAACCCTTGACCAATACAAGAAGATTAAAATAATCCCAGGAATACAATGCATTCTGACAACAATGTTCCCTCCATCCTTTCCACCTAGTTTTTCTTGCCCAGATCCAACTGCCAACATTCTCCAGGAAAGAACAGGCCTCCTGGGGCCATCACCCATACACAGTATAATAAGATATAATAAGACCAGGCACAAAGCCTCATATTAAGTCTGGGTGAGAGAAACCAGTAGAAGAAAAGAGCACCCAAGAACACACAAAAAGAGTCAGAGACAAGTCCATATCCAGTGTCAGCAATTCCACAAAACACCAAGCCAACAAGATAGATATTGTTTAAATTTGACTTTATCATGGAATATCTTGGTTTTTTCCATCTATGGTTATCAAATGTTTTGCTGTGTATAGTAGACTGGTCTGGGCTCTGTGGTCTCTTAAAGTCTTCAGGATGTTTGTCTAGGGCCTTCGAGCTTTTCAAGTTTCCACTGAAAAATAGGGGGTGAAGAGAACTCCTACAGCTGATAAACAACTTCAGCAAAGTAGCCGGATATAAAATCAACTCAAGCAAGTCAGTAGCTTTCCTATACTCAAAGGACAAGCAGGCTGAGAAAGAAGTAAGAGAAATGATACCCTTCACAATAGCCACAAACCATATAAAGTATCTGGGTGTGACTCTAACCAAACAAGTGAAAGATCTGTATGACAAGAACTTCAAGTCTCTGAAGAAAGAAATTGAAGAAGACTTCAGAAGATGGAAAAGTCTGCAATGCTCATGGATTGGCAGAATTAATATAGTAAAAATGACCATCTTGCCAAAAGCAATATACAGATTCAATGCAATTCCCATCAAAATCCCAACTCAATACTTCATAGAGTTAGAAAGAGCAATTCAAAAATTCATCTGGAATAACAGAAAACCCAGAATAGCTAAAACTATTCTCAAGAGTAAAAGAACATCTGGGGGAATCAGTATCCTGGACCTCAAGCTGTACTACAGAGCAGTAGTGTTAAAAACCGCATGGTATTGGTACAGTAACAGGCATGTAGATCAATGGAACAGAAGTGAAGACCCAGAAATGAATCCACACTCCTATGGTCACTTGATCTTTGACAAAGGAGCTAAAACCATCCAGTGGAAAAAAGATAGCCTTTTCAACAAATGGTGCTGGCTCAACTGGAGGTCAACATGCAGAAGAATGCAAATTGACCCATTCTTATCTCCTTGCACTAAGCTCAATTCCAAGTGGATCAAAGACCTCCACATAAAAACAGACACACTGAAACTAATAGAAAGGAAACTAGGGAAGAACCTTGAACATATGGGCACAGGGGAGAATTTCCTGAACAGAACTCCAATAGCTTATGCTCTAAGATCAAGAATAGACAAATGGGACCTCATTAAATTACAAAGTTTCTGCAAGGCAAAAGACACTGTCAAAAAGACAAAGCGACAACCAACTAACTGGGAAATGATCTTTACCAACCCTACATCCGACAGAGGGCTAATATCCAATATATACAAAGAACTCAAGAAGGTAAACTCCAGAGAGGCAAGTAACCATATTAAAAAATGGGGTACAGAGCTAAACAAAGAGTTCTCACCTGAAGAATATCTAATGGCTGAGAAACACCTAAAGAGATGTTCATCATCCTTAGTCATTAGGGAAATGCAAATCAAAACAACCCTGAGATTCCATCTCACACCAGTCAGAATGGCTAAGATCAAAAACACAGGAGACAACAGTTGTTGGCAAGGATGTGGAGAAAGACGAACACTCCTCCACTGCTGGTGGGACTGCAAGCTGGTAAAACCACTCTGGAAAGCAGTCTGGCGGTTCCTCAGAAAACTGGGCATGACACTCCCGGAGGATCCGGCTATACCACTCCTGGGCATATACCCAGAGGCTTTACCTGCATGCAATAAGGACACATGCTCCACTATGTTCTTAGCAGCCTTACTTATAATAGCCAGAAGCTGGAAAGAACCCAGATGTCCCTCAACGGAAGAATGGATTCAGAAGATGTGGTATATTTACACAAGGGAATACTACTCTGCAATTAAAAACAATGAATTCACGAAATTCCTAGGCAAATGGTCAGAACTTGAAAATATCATCCTTAGTGAGGTAACCCAATCACAAAAGAACACACATGGTATGCAGTCACTGATAAGGGGGTATTAACCCAGAATCTCAGAATACCCTAGACACAATTCGCATATCAATAGATTTCTAAGAAGATGGAAGGAGAGACCCCTGGTCCTGGAAAGACTGGATGTAGGGGAACGCCAGGACAGAGAAGCGAGAGGGGGGTGAATGGGGAAAAGAGGGAGGGAAGAGGGCTTATGGGACGTTCGGGGAGGGAGGAAACGGGAAAGGGGAAATGATTTTGAATGTATATAAAAAAAAACTTAGAAAATAAAATTTAAAAAAAAAATAGGGGGTGATTCTAATAGATCTGCCTTTATATGATACTTGACATATTCCCCTTGAAGCTTTTAATATTCTTCATTCTGTATGTTTTTTGGTCCAATCTATTTGTCATTCTGTGTGCTTTTTGTACCTTTATAGGCATCTGCTTTAGGTTAGGAAATTTTTCTTCAATGATTTTGTTGAAAATATTTTCTGGTCCTTAGACCTAGGATTATTCTTCTTCTTCTAATACTACTATTCTTAGGTTTGGTCTTTTCATAGTGTCCTTGATTTCCTAAACGCGTTGTGTCAAAACTTTTTTAGACTTAAGATTTTCTTTTACAGGTATATCTAATTCTTCTATCATATCTACAATGCTTCAGATTTTGTCTTCCATAGCTTGTATTGTTGGTGCAAGCTTGTGTCTGTAGTTAGATGTTTCACTTCCAGAATTCCATCAATTTTCTATTTTCTTTACTATTTCCATTTTCAGGTCTTGAACAATTTTGTTTCTTTCAAATGTTTGTTTGTTTGTTCAGTTGATTGATTGGTCTCCTTGGCTTTCTCTGAGACATTCAATCATTTCCTCCAAATTTATGTATGTTTTCCCTTGATTTCTTTATTCACTTCCTCTTTAAGAACCTGTATCATCTTCTTAAAGTTGGTTAATGTTTTTTTTTCTTCTGCTTCAGCTCTGTTGGAATGCTCAGGGCCTACTATAGTAATATAGCTGGGCTTTGTTGGTAATGTATTGCCTTAACTGTTATTGATTGTGTTCTTATACTATTGTCTAGGCTTCTGGGTTTATGCTAATTATAGAACTATCTGCTAATTTCTGTGTCTTTGTTGGATAGGTTATTTTTCCCTTGGTTTCTGTTACCTCTCTAGTCTTCTGGCCAGTATGGCCTGTGGTTGAGCAGGGGATTTTCACCTGAGTTCGAGCTACATTCTGATAGCCATTGTCACCTCTGGTTGAGCACAGGATCTCCACCTGGGATGGGGATTGGGATATGGCAACAGGAGGGGTGAGAGTTTGGAGATGGGATAACTGAGAGAGAAGGGTGGTCTGTAGATGAGCGGACTATGTGGACTTCTGGTGACCAGTAAGTCCGCTAGTCAGAGAAGGAGATTTCTGCCCAAGTTGAGGACTAAGACATTGTGACAAGAAGTAGAGGGGAGACTGGAGATAGGGCAGGGGACACCAAGAGAGTGGAGGAAGTTCACATGCCAGGGGTCTACCTGGAATTCTGGGAATCAGCAAGTCCTATAATCAAATTGAGATCTCTGCTTGGGACCCTCTGATAGTACTCAGTGAGGAGGAGGAATTAGAGATAGTGTTGAGGGATAACAAGGGAGTGGAGAAGTTCTTTGGGTAGGCAGACTGCCTAGATTTCTGGTGGCCAGTGTGGTCTCTAGTCCAATAGGGGACTCAGCCTGAGTTGGAGTCTGAAACACAATGATGAGGAGAAGCTGCTAAATCTTCTTTAAGCATTGCACTCTTTATTAATATGTAGAGACCTCATTTGTTATGATTTGTTTTATTAATTTTTGTGGATATTTGGCAATAGGTATGTGTACATCTGTGCCAATGACTGAAGAGTAATTCCATTTGGACCAATAATACATTGTTATTGAGTCCTGTGTCATAGATACTGAGAGTGAAATTCTGGTCCTCTGCAAGAGTAGCAAGTGTCCTTAACTGCTAAGCTTTCCTTCCAATCCTAGTAATAACATTATTTATATCATCTATGTACTTTTGCTTTAAAGTCTACTTTGTCAGAGTCTAAAGATAGCTGAGTGGTTAACAGCAATTGGTTAACAGCTAGCAGAGGGTCCACATTTAATTTCTAATACTCACAAGGTGTTTCACAATTCATGACTTCAGTCCCAGAGGATCTGATGTCCTCTTCTGTCCTTTGTGGGCACCCAGCACAGAAATGCATGCAGGCAGATACTCATAAGTACAAAATAAAAAAATGAGGAAAAAAGTCTACTTTATCAAGACATTAGAATTTCTAGGCTAACTTGAATTAGTCTATCATCCATTGTTTGATAGAATGGCTTCCATCCTTTCTCAGCCTGGAGGTATCTGTATGTGTGTGCTATTTTTTGAAAAGTGTACTAGGATCTAGGGTTTAGTTTCATCTTATATGTTCTTTGTTTATTTTGTGCATTTGTGAGTGTGGGTGGGTAGATAGGTAGATACTGATGCCAGGACCTTATTTTGAAGCCAGAGGACAACTTTTGGATTCAATTGTTTCCTTATACTATCTGAGTCCCTAGTATCAAACTAAGTTTATCAGGCTTAGCAGCAGGTACTTTCACCTTTCTGGTGTGAACCTTGCTTGTTAAACTGGTTAGCTAGTCTGAGTCTATCAATGAGTTTAGGCGACTTACATTTAAGGTTGTTTAGAAATGCTTACTAAGTCTGATTATTTTGTCAGAGCTTGTTTTGTGTGGTTGGTCTTTGCTTTCAAAAAACAGTATCAGTATCAAATTTTTCTGGTTAACTATGTTATACATAGTGAATTCTCTCCCACTTCCTCACTTATGTGTTTTTCTTAAGAAATATATTTTTACTCTGTTCTTATAATTTATATGTCTTTCTTTCACCACTGCACATAGTTTTTCATTTAGCATTTCTGCATTTAGTATTGGTGGTCATAAACTCTTTATCTTGTGCTTAAAATGTTCTTTTATCTCAAAAGATTTTAAATGTAACTTTGTTGAATGTGACACTCTTAGTTGTTTACTATCAAGACTTGAAATACATCGTTTATGCATTTCTGTATTTTAGCATTCTCAAGAGATATTCTGACTTTTCTGCCTTTACAAGAGATGGCATTTCCCCCCTACAGCTTTTAAAAACTTAATATTTGCTCTTATCATACATAAATACACTGTTTTTACATTGCATCTTCCCTGTGCTTATCCTCTCTGCCTGGATCTCTTTCTGCTTTCTCTACAAAGTTTATGAACATAGGCCACTATCAACTGAGGTGTAGGGCACCTACCGTAGGCTATCCCACAGAAGAAAACTGACTTTTCCTTCCCAGTGTTCAGTCCTCAGCTAGGACTTTGATCTCATGAGTTTTTTCCCTCTCTAAACTGGATTGTTGATAATATTGTCCAGGCCTTATGTCAAAAGCCATAGTTTTAGAGATATCCATCTCTGATTATGTGTATTTAAGGTTCCCAATGGCATTTACTTGCATGTCTGCTGTCTCTCTAAACTTGAAAAACATTTTTGCTGTGATTATATCAAACACCTTCTCCACTGATTTTGTGCTTTTGCCTGATCCATATTCTTTCCCAATAATTATTAGACTTTGGCTCTTGATTATGTATAACAATTCTTGCGAACTGTGATTGTAGGGTTACTTTTCCTTCACTAATGTTTCTACACTGTATCTATTCAGCCTTGTTGTCTATTCCTGGTAGTCTTTCCACACAGCATTTACTCTTCTACCTTTGAACAATCTCTGCAGACCCTCCACAAAATATTCAGATGTACCTTATCTCTTTATGATCTGAAGACAGAGCCTCAATCTCTGGCTCTGTAGCTTCCCAATATGCAATCATGGAAACTTAAGCCAATCCACTGATACACTTTAGAGTTTTCCTCCTAAGAGTCTTTCCAGAGCTCTCTTCACATCTTTATTCCTTAGACTATAAATGAAGGGGTTCAGCATGGGGGTGACTACAGTATACATCACAGAGGCTCTTGCAGCAGAATGTGAGCTTTGGACCACAGCAGAACTGACATACACTCCAAGACCTGTACTATAAAATAAGGAGACAGTGGAAAGATGAGAAGCACAAGCAGAAAATGCCTTGTACTTCCCTTGAACTGAGGAGATAGAATGTATGGAGGACACTATCTTGAAATAAGAGTAGAGGATACCACTGAAGGAAATGGCTGCCAATAAAACAGGTACAAGATGCATTATGAGGTGGCTTAAGAAGTTGTCTGAACATGTGAGTTGAGACAGCTGATTAAACTCACAGAAGAAGTGGGGGATTTTCACATCTCTGCAGAAGCTCAACTGTAACACAATTGAGCTCTGTAAGAAGGCATGTAGGATGCTAATAACCCAGGATAGCAGAACCAGCAGTATACAGAGGCGGTGGTTTACAATGACTGTGTAATACAGTGGGTGACAGATAGCCACATATCGGTCATAGGCCATCACGGCCAGGAGAAAGTTGTCCAGTTCTCCAAAAACCAAGAAGACACACATCTGACTAATACAGTCTACATAGGTGATGGTCTTGTTCTGTGTGTATATATTTACCAGCATTTTTGGGACTGTGGTGGAGGTGAAACAGATGTCCACAAAGGACAGGTTACTGAGGAAGAAGTACATGGGTGTGTGCAGGTGAGACTGTGTGATGAAGGCCATGATGATAAGCAGGTTTCCAAGCACTGTTACCATGTACATGGACAGGAACAGTGCAAAAATGAGGGATTGAAGGTGAGGGTTTTCTGAAAATCCAAGAAGAAAAAACCTTGAAATTCTTCTTGTGCTGTTTTCTGATTCCATCAGTCATGAGTCTATTAGACAAGATAAAGGCAAGCTAGCATGACTCTTCTTCTTACATTACTAATATAGATGATATGCTACATTTTATGTTTCTGAATTGTTTCCATGGAATTGTTCACCTTAAGGAGTCTCTCATGCTAATCATGATAGACATTCCTTTCACTATCTGAACCAATCCATTAAAAGTCATGTATTCTACAATTTTAATAAGAAATTATTGTGAATATATATTACTGCTGAATGTGGTTCAGGAAGTGTTTAGAGAATTTATAGAGGTTGATTAAAAACAAAAGGAACTTCATGTATATGAATAGAAAGAATATTGAAAAATAAAGAAATCATATTTACTGCCTTTTAGGATGATGGTATATTTGTCTATGTACAGATTCAGCAGAATTCACTCTTTTAAAAATGTGAAACACACACACACACACACAGAGAGAGAGAGAGAGAGAGAGAGAGAGAGAGAGAGAGAATAACAACTGAAATTATTTTAAAGCTATCACACTACAACAGAACAAGGAATGGTGATGTAGTGAAGAATATTAAGCAGGTATAACTGAAAGGGAAGATAGAAGCTGCCATTATGTATCTCCCATGCATGAGCATGTATATTTCTGTGATTTATGCATTTTGAGGGAATCATACCCAGGACTTTCTGCATACTTACCAGGTGACATTCTGATCAGATAATTCTGTATAGTGAGATGTTCTGTGCCTCACAGGATGCTTAGAAGCAACCCAGCCTCCAATGAAGCCTCCCCATATGATAGATGAGCAGTACTAGACACTGAAGAGTAGAATTGAGAATTCTCACATGGAGAATTACAGTTTGACCTAAAAGCAAAATCGTTATTTCAGCATGGGCATAATTACAAATCCATGAAAAAGAACACAAAATAACATCCCAATGGATCCTCAGACTCAAGTATACAGTATTTTACACAGTGTGAAACAGCTAATATATACTATGAACATTCATTTTCTGATGTCTGTGGCTGTTATTTAGTGAGTAGATAGACTGAGAAATAGGAGAGAAAATCAGAGTAGATATATAATGCATAATGACAAGCCTAGAATCCTACCAGAGCAATTCATAAGCAATGTATGAGCAAGTATGCACACATAATTTATAGAGAGATACTTTAAGATGTACTAAGAAACTCTGAAACAGAAAAGAGCAGTGTTAGTTTTTTCCATTAGGACATTGAGATTATGGAATTTTTTCATTTTAGTTTTATCTAGCATCATCACTGTTTTTTACTTATTCAAAGTGTGGTGGCTAATTGTGACATTTCTACACATTTATATAGAGTATCTCAATCATATTTCCCTCCTCTACTACATTTTCTCATGTGTCCTCTCTTACTCTCTTGCATTTCCTTGTTTACAATCCTACAAAGTTTTAGTATGACATGTTTTCTTTAGTGTGATTAAGGGTAGGGAAGCATAAGGAAGTGAAAGGAAGGGTAATTGTGATACCATGCATTGTTACTGGCTTTTAATTTATCCCTAGTAACTTCTAATATACATAGGATACAGAAGGATAATTCCACACAAGTACACAGCATGTGATGATCATGGCAAGGGACTTAGTGTTCCCATTTGCTTCAACATTTATTACCTACTTATGTTGTAAGGATTTCCATTACTTTCTTATACTTTCTTGACATAAATTCTAGATGTGGAAGTATAGGTAATAAGTTTCACACTGTGATCCCCTTGGCATACTGCAGATCATGAGGTCTTCAGCACTCATGAAGCATTATTTAGTAGCAGTTTGAACCTCATTTTCTCCTCTCCTTTTTTCTTTCCTAGACTTCAGTGACACTCTCTACTTTATATAACACTCATTTTAGCTTTTGTTTAGTGTCTTTCAATATGAACCAAATATCTAAAAGAACAATTTTGTGATGATATCACAAAGGGTAAGTAACTTAAAGTCAAACTTTTGAAGACTTGAAAGTAAACAAATATGACTTTAAAAACACCTCTAAATATGTGGAGGCAACTTTATCAAAACTTAATGTGTCTCATAGAGCTGCATTTTTGAGAATGCTCAAACAAAATACATGGATATTTCTTAAATGATGAAAAGAATGAGTACCATGCAAGTAATGAATAACTGTGGTGGTATCCTCCCCCTTCAGGGTTGTATCTCATTATAGCCATGCAAATAGCAAAATAAAGAATAAAAGAGATGAAGAAACACTGGAAGCATGTAAAAATGACCTTATGGAAATATAAGACAAAAATAAATGACACAATGGTGAATTCTTTCTGAAGAACAAGAAGCTAGTTGAACGCAAGTATGACTGATTATAATAAATTAATGAACATAAAACCAACTTCCATATATTATCATAAACTCACATTAGGAATAATAAAGAAATAAGTGGAAAGCAGGAAATTTGTGAAAAAAGAAAATAAAGGAAGTCTAATACATACAATGAAAGAGTACATTTGGCACCAAGAATATCAACATTCCCTCAACAGAATGCAAGAAAAGACTTCTTAGGAATTTTCAGTAGAGAAAGGAAATGAACAATAGCCTCATAGGAACATTGAGTCTCTCACAAATTGGAACAATTTGTGTGTGTGTGTGTGTGTGTGTGTGTGTGTGTGTGTGTGTGTGTGCATGTGTGTGTGTGTGTGCATGTGTGTGTGCGTATGTGTGTGTCTGCATGTGTATGTACGTTCACAGCAAGAGTTTATATTTAATTACTATTTCCCATCAACTTGTAAGATTGCCTTCCACTGATCTGTCTCATCATCATAAAAACAGTCCAATAAATCTCATTTAATACAAAAAATGCCTCTATTTCTCTGCACCCCAGTTCTATATTCTCCTACAACTTTAACTGTAATGACTCTGGGTAGTTCTTACACTGAAATAAACTTTTACATCTTCCCCAGTTCCCTCTTCCATTCAGGATTCTCTTTCTGCCATTTCTTTTCATCAATGAAACTTGGGATTAATTTCTTTAATATTCATTTCTCAACATAATATTCTGAACAAAAAGTGATGGAATGGTAAGGTAAGCACTCAGATTAACCCACTACACTAACAAGGACTGCCTCTACAGTGACCTCAGAAGGACAAACCTAGGACCAATTTTCTTTGACACTTTCTTGCAGTGTCTACAGAGTTCTGAAACTCCCCTGAACACTCTCTTTGAAGAAGTTACCTGAATGGCAGCTCAAGATTCTCAGCAAATGGTGAAGACTGAAGTTCTGAAGTCAGTCCACACAGCACAAAGAACTAAAACACTTAAGAATCCAGAAGAAATAAGTACTACTTCTCCAGCTTCTGCCCAAGACTACATACTCTGAAAGTCAGCAGAAGAAAAGGTTGAAGTGTCCTACATTTGCTCATTGGCACATTTCCCTAATTTTACATCATTATCCTTTAAGTAGCTGATTACCCTCTGGGACACAGGTCTGGAAAGCCAAGAATTTAATTTTGCCAATTCCCAGGGACCAATGACTTTTGGTTGTCCCTTCTCCATGAATTCATCTACTCTCTAGAGGTCTTGTCTCCTAACACCATTATTCCATTTTCCTAAAGCCTAACACAAATGGCCTCTCTTAAGTCAGTCTTATGAATATTTAAAATATTAGTCAGTGGATCATACAAAAATCCCTGAAACTTCAGAAAACTGTTCACCACATCTACTCTAAAAAATGTTGTTGTTGTTGTTTTGCCTGCATAGATAGATAGATAGATAGATAGATAGATAGATAGATAGATAGATAGATAGATAGATGGATGGATGGATGGATGGATGGATGGATGGATGGATGGATGGATGGATGGATGGATAGATAGATAGATAGATAGATAGATAGATAGATAGATAGATAGATAGATAGATAGATAGATAGATAGATAGATGATAGATAGATATATAGAGAGAGAGTACAGAGTATGTGCCTTCCTGTACCAGAAGATGGGATTAGATCCTATAGAACTGGAGTTAGAGATGGTTGTGGGCTATGATGCGTGTTCCAGGAACTAAATCTAGATTGTTTGCATGGTAGCAAATCTACTAATTACTGCTCCATCTGGCCAGCCTCTCATTTAACTTTTTTTATTTAATTTTATTTTCTTTTACTTACTCAATTTACATTCCCCACACTTCCCCCTTCAAGGTCACACCCTCCCATAATCCTTCCCCTATCCCCACTCCTATTCTCCTCTGAGTATGTGGGGGCACCCTGGGTTTCTCTCCCCCTCCCAGCACTTCAAGTCTCTGGGAGGCTACATACTTCCTCTCCAAGGCCAGAGAAGACAGCCCAGCTAGTGGAACATATCCCAGGTACAGGCAACAGCTTTTAGGATAGCCCTCAATCCAGTTGTTCAGAACCCACATGAAGGTCAAGCTGCACATCTGCTACATATTACTGGGGAGGACTGGGTCTAAACTGTGTATGTACTTTGTTGGTGACTGACTCGGAGAGCCCAAAGGGTTAGTTGACTTGATCTTCTGATGGAGTTGCTACTCCTTTGGGGCCATGATCCTTCCTCCTATTCTTCCATAAGAGTTCCCAAGCTCCATCCACTGTTTGGCTATGTGTATCTGTATCTGTCTGAGTCAGCTGCTGGGTGGAGCCTCTCAGAGGACAACATGCTCCTGTCTGCAAGCATAACAAAGAATCATTAGTAGTGTTAGGGATTGGGGCTGGCCCATGGAATGGGCCTCAATTTGGGCTAGGTATTGGTTGGCCATTCCTTCCCTCAGTCTCTGCTCCTTCCCCCAAACTTGTTTTTTAATAAGAAAATTGAAACCATACAATAGAAAAAGGAAAGCATCGTCAACAAATGGTGATGGAATAACTGGATGTCTACATGTAGAAGAAGGAAACATATCCTTACTTAACACCCTCCTAAAAACTAAAGTGCAATTGGATCAAGGACATCAACATAAAACTGGATACAATAAATGTCATACAAAATAAAGTGGAAAATACCCTTGTATGCATTGGTACAGGAAACAGTTTCCTGAAGAGAACACAAATGGCTCAGGCTCTAAAATTTTCACCAACCCTACATCTGATGGAGGGTTAATATCCAAAATTTACAAAGAACACAAGAAATTAGATACCAACAACCCAAATAACTCAATTTAAAAATGAGGTACAGAACTAAACAGAGAATTCTCTACAAAAGTATTTCTAATGGCCCAGAAGCACTTAAAGAAATGTTCAAAGTCCTTAGTCATCAGAGAAATTCAAAACAAAACAAATCTGAGGTTTCATCTTATACCCATCAGAATGGCTAAGATCAAACTCAAGAGATAGCACATTCTGGCAAGGATGTGGAGCAAGAGCAACACTCTTCCACTGCTAATGGGAGTGCAAACTTATACAACCACTTTGGAAATCAATTTGGTGGTTTCTCAGAAAACTGAAATAATTCTACCTCAAGACCCAGCTATACTATTCCTAGTCATATACCCAAAAGATGCTCCATCATTCAACAAAGACTATGATTATAGCAACTTTATTCGTAATAGCCAGAAACTAGAAACAACCCAAATGTCCCCCAGTTGAAGAATGGATATAGAAAATTGTCCTCTGGAGGCTCAATGACCTAGGGTAGGGGAATGATGGGGTGCTGAGGCAGGAGTGGATGGGCAGGTGGGGGAGCACCCTCATAGAGGCAGGGAACAGGAGGGTATGGGGACTGTGGAGGTGAAACTGGGAAGGGGATAACATTTGAAATGTCAATAAATGAAATAACCAATGAAAAGTGAAAAAAAAGAATATGATACATCTAAACAATGGAATATGAATAAGCTATTAAAAACCAAGACATCATGAATTTTGCAGGTATATCAATGGAGCTTGAGAATATCATCCTGAGTGAGGAAATCCAGACCCAAAAGGACATGCATTGTATGTACTCACTTATAAGTGAATAATAACATAGCATATAAGTATCATGTTACACTCCACAGACACAAAGAAGCTAAACAGGAAGGAAGGTCCCAGTGAGGAAGTTTGAATCTCACTTAGATAGGGGAATAAAATAGTCATAAGAGGCAGATGGAAGGAGGTAACTGGGAAGGAAAGGATTTGGAGAGGGGAATGGGTGTTTCAGTATCTGGTGTAGGGAAGGACAGGAGAGGTGGCTAGATGGCCATGGAATGAATGGAAATCTGTAACTGACAGTAGTGAGGAGGTAGAGATCATCTCCAGGGTAAGACAGAGATCTGGGATAAGGGAGTTACCCAAGAATCAATGGGTGTGATCTTAGCTGTGACTCACTACATTGAAGATATGGAACTTGAAGAGGTCACCTCCTACAGCCAGACAGGAATACTAGTGGAGCATTAGAGATACTATTCAACCCACAAAATTTTCAACCCCAAATTTATCCTATCTCCTTTAACTCTTACTGAGCTTACTCTTTGAAAATTTCATACAAATATTGCATGCATTCTGATTATCACAAATCAGTCCTAATTCCCTCCTACTGTTATTCCTGGTCTGCCTTACCCCTATGAATTGTATTGTTATGTTTTTATACTCTCTGAGACTAAAAAGTATTATCTTTTTGGCCATGAGTGTAGATCTATGCACTGAAGGCTGTTTGAGTCTTCAGTGGTCACAAAACTAAAGAGAAATGATTGTCCCACAACAAGAATTTTCAGTATGAGGAAAAACAGTGCACCATTTCCCTAATTCAGTTGCTGTGATGTCATGGATGTAGTGTCTTTGTCACGCTCAGAGGTAACTACCTTGCATGTGTGGCTGTCTGTGTGGGCCTACATAAGATTTCTACTATATAAAATAAGTTAGGAATATAGGGTGGGTATAAAGGTTACGTTAGGACTGAGCTCTCAACTCTCACTTACTTTCAGTACTTTAAACAGCTATGCATCTATATTCACCAATATTCATTACAAAAATCTATTTCTCTAATTAAGTCTGGGAGTACTAGAGCCCATGTGGTTGAGTATTAACTGTGTAACTAATAATGTGACTGATAGAATGACTAAATAGAAGGTTTTTTATCATCAAAGCAGGAAAACAGATTCCTAAAACCCATCATGGCCAGCGTACTGAACTTGTTCATGAGAGAAGCAGAATCAGAGCAGACAGATAGGGAGAGAGAGAGAGAGAGAGAGAGAGAGAGAGAGAGAGAGAGAGAGACAGAGACAGAGACAGAGACAGACAGAGACAGAGAGACAGATACAGAGAGCAAATAAGAGAGCAGAGCCAAACTATTAGGGTTATAGAGTACGAGTATAGAGAATGAGTAGCTGAGGGGAGGAAAGACCAGGAGCTGCAGTGTAGGAAAGGTGGTGGAGAGAGCTGAGAAGAACTAGGATGCTAGCATGAACTCTAAATTATGCAAGGGATACTTGTGATACTGAGGAATATGGATATCCATTTGACCCTCCTGCCAGTGATAAGAGAAATAGCTTCTTTTCATAGAGAGGAACTAACTTCACAAGTTCCTAAGGAATACTGGCTTTTTACTAACCACAAGAATATTAGAAGTAGAATTTCCTTTGGACCTGACAGTAATACAATGCACAAAGTCACATGTTTAACCATCAACACCATATTGACAAGGCGTGATGATTGTGAAGATTAGGACAGGGTTATGAGAACTTCAAGGTTGTCTTCAGATGTATAAGGAGACTAAGAAGATCCTGGGCTGCGTGTGACCTTTCTTAAAGCATAGTAACCAATCTTTCTCTTTTCTTTTTTTCCTTCCTTCTTTTTCTTTTATTTCTCTGTCTTTCATACACCCATTTTTTCAACATAGTCTCTGTGTATCTGTGTCTTGTATAACTTTGACCCAAGTCTTGAGTGTTTGACCATAGGGGATACAATGATATCATCTCCCCTAGGCTTAGGCAACAGAAGTAAAGAATGATATAACAAAATAGTAGAAGGATGAAAAAGTGCTGTAAGAACCTATTACTTGGAAGAATCCACAGAATACAGTACCTGCAAATATCTAAACAAGGTGTGCAGACCACCAATATTTCATGATGGATGAGGGAGAGAATATAAAGTCCAACCATATATTGGGAACTACTCTAAATTGATAGCTGCTGGGAATAGACATTTTACTGTGGTGGTGTATAACTTGGTCAGTAACTCATTATATTGCAAATAATCCTTTACCTACATGATGTAAATAATATTAATTTATTTCAGAGGTCAGAAACAAAAGACAGAAATTTATGAAATTTTCAAAGGCTAAATATGGTGCATCTCCTAAACACCTTACTCAGTATCCTGAATTTCCACATACTTCTCCATATTATCTCTCATCAAAGGCTCCTAGCTCTAAATTTTCATATGAAAGTACGTATCCTTGAAGAACCCAGTAAAATAAAAAGAGATGACTGCCAGAATAAAGATATTGAGGGTTGTTTCCAACTTCTGACTATTATGAACAACGTTGTTATAAACATAATGGAGCAGGTGTCCTTGTTATATGTTGAAGCATCTTTTGGGTATATGTCCATTAGTGGCATAGCTGGGTCTTCAGATAGAACTATTTCCAATTTTCTCAGGAACCACCAGATTGGTTTCCAAAGTGGTTTTACTTGCTTGCAGTTCCACCAGCAATGGAGAAGTGTTTCTCTTTCTCCATGTCCTTCCCAGCATCTGCTGTGACCTGCATTTTTTTTCTTAGCCATTCTGATTGGTGTGAGGGGAAACCTCAAGGTTGTTTTGATTTGCATTTTCCTGATGGCTAAGGATGTTCAACATTCCTTTAAGTGCTTCTCAGCCATTTGAGATTCCTCAGTTGAGAATTCTCTGTTTAGCTCTGTACTACATTTTTAATAGAGTTATTTGGTTCTCTGGAGTCTAACTTCTTGAGTTCATTGTATATTTTGTTTATTATCAGATGTAGGGTTGGTAAAGATTTTTTGCAGTTTTGTTGTATTGACAGTGTCCTTTGCCTAACAGAAGCATTTCAATTTTATGGGATTCCATTTATCAATTGTTGATTTTAGAGAAAAAGCCATTAGTGTTCTGTTCAGTAAATTTTCCCCAGTGTTCAAGGCTCTTCCCTACTTTCTCTTCTATTAGATTCACCCTATCTAGTATTATATGGAGGTCCTTGATCCACTTGGACTTGAACTTTGTATGAGGAGGAAAAAAGATAGCCTTTTCAACAAATGGTGCTGGCTCAACTGGAGGTCAACATGCAGAAGAATGCAAATTGACCCATTCTTATCTCCTTGCACTAAGCTCAATTCCAAGTGGATCAAGGACCTCCACATAAAACAAGACACACTGAAACTAATAGAAAGGAAACTAGGGAAGAACCTTGAACATATGGGCACAGGGGAGAATTTCCTGAATAGAACTCTAATAGCTTATGCTCTAAGATCAAGAATTGACAAATGGGACCTCATTAAATTACAAAGTTTCTGCAAGGCAAAAGACACTGTCAAAAAGACAAAGCAGCAACCAACTAACTGGGCAATGATCTTTACCAACCCTACATCCGAAAGAGGGCTAATATCCAATATATACAAAGAATACAAGAAGTTAAACTCCAGAGAGGCAAGTAACCCTATTAAAAAATGGGGTACAGAGCTAGACAAAAAGTTCTCACCTGAAGAATATCTAATGGCTGAGAAGCACCTAAAGAGATGTTCATCATCCTTAGTCATTAGGGAAATGAAAGTCAAAACAACCCTGAGATTCCACCTCACACCAGTCAGAATGGCTAAAATCAAAAACACAGGAGACAGCAGGTGTTGGCGAGGATGTGGAGAAAGAGGAACACTCCTCCACTGCTGGTGGGATTGCAAGCTGGTACAACCACTCTGGAAAGCAGTCTGGCGGTTCCTCAGAAAACTGAGCATGACACTACCAAAGGATCCTGTTATACCACTCCTGGGCATACATCCAGAAGCCTCCCTGGCATGCAGTAAGGACACATGCTCCACTATGTTCATAGCAGCCTTATTTATAATAACCAGAAGCTGGAAAGAACCCAGATGTCACTCAACGGAGGAATGGATACAGAAGATGTCGTATATTTACATAATGGAATACTACTCTGCAATTAAAAACAATGAATTCACGAAATTCCTAGGCAAATGGTCAGAACTTGAAAATATCATCCTTAGTGAGGTAACCCAATCACAAAAGAACACACATGGTATGCAGTCACTGATAAGGGGATATTAACCCAGAAACTCAGAATACCCAAGACACAATTCACATATCAATTGATTTCCAGGAAGAAGGAAGGAGAAGACCCCTGGTCCTGGAAAGACTGGATGTAGCAATGTAGGGAATACCAGGACAGAGAAGTGGGAGGAGGTTGACTGGGGAACAGAGGAAGGGAAGAGGGCCTATGGGACTTTCAGGGAGGGGGGGGAACTGGGAAAGGGGAAATCAATAGGAATGTAAAAAATATAGAAAATTTAAAAAAAAAAAACCTTGGAAAGAATTCAGGAGTCATTGATGCAAGCATCAACAACAGAATACAAGAGATAGAAGAAAGAATCTCAGGGGCTGAAGATACAATAGAAAACATTGACTCAACAGTCAAAGAAAATGCGAAATGCAAAAAACTTGTAACCCAAAACATCCAGGACACCCAGGACACAATGAGAAGACCAAACCTAAGGGTCATAAGTATAGAAGACAGCAAAGATTTGCAGTTTAAAGAGCCAGTAAATATCTTCAACAAAATTATAGAAGAAAATTTCCCTAAAGAAAGAGATGCCCATGAACATACAAGAAGCCTACAGAACTCCAAACAGACTGGACCAGAACAGAAAGTCCTCCTGGCACATAATAATCAAAACACCAAATGCACTAAACAAAGAAAGAATATTAAAAGCAGTATGGGAAAAAGGTCAAGTAACATGTAAAGGGAGACCTATCAGAATTACACCACACTTTTCACCAGAGATGATGAAAGCTAGAAGATCCTGGGCAGATCTTGTACAGACCCTAAGAGAACACAAATGCCAGCCCAGGCTACTATACCCAGCAAAACTCTCAATCACCATAGATGGAGAAACTAAGATATTCCATGATAAAACCAAATTTATACAATATCTTTCCACAAATTCAGCCCTACGAAGGATAATGGAAAATACCAACACAAGGAGAGAAACAACACCCTAGAAAAAGCAAGAAAGTAATCTTCCAACAAACCCAAAAGAAGATACCTACACAAACAAAAAAAAAATCAAAAATAATAGGAAGCAACAATCACTATTCTTTAATATCTCTTAACATCATTGGACTCAATTCCCCAATAAAAAGGCATAGACTAACAAATATTTTTCATGTAAATCTTCAATTTTATCAAAAAATATTTGTAATTCCTCTTTCAATTAATTTTGCAATGTTTTTTATGTCTACCTTTTATCTGCATTATTTTTCATGATAATCTTCAATTTTAATGTTTTTCTATATATTTTTATCAGAAATGTTTTCAATGTAAATCTCTGATTTTTTCACAAAATGTTTTTAATTCCATCTTTAATTAATTTAGAAAGGGTTTTTTGTATCTACCATTTTATCTGTATAATTTTCCATGAAATAGTCTATTTTAATGTGTTTGTCTATATATTTCTTAAATTTTATCAGAAATATTTTCCATGTTAATCTTCAATTTTACCTGAAAATATTTATAATTCCACGTTCAATAAATTTAGAATTATTTTATGCCTATCATTTTATCTGTATAATTTCTATGATAATATTCAATTTTAAGATGTTTTTCTATATATTTCTTCAATTTTATCAGAAATATTTTCCATATAAATCTTCAAGTTTATCAGAAAATATTTATAATTCCATTTTCAATCAACCTAAAATTATTTTTATGTCTATCATTTTATCTGTATAACTGCCATGATAATCTTCAATTTTACCACATTTTTCTATATATTTCTTCAATTCTATCAGAAATATTTTCCATGTACATCTTCAAGTTTATCAGAAAATGTTTATAATTCCACTTTCAATCAACCTAGGAATACTTTTATGCCTCCCATTATTATATCTATATAAAATTTTTGATGATAATCTTTAATTTTAGCATGTTTTTCTCCATTTTTCTACAATTTTATCAGAAATATTTTCCATGTAAATCTTCAATTCTATCATTAAATGTTTCTACTTCATTTTTCAATTAATTTAGCAATGTTTTTATGTCTACCACTTTACACTTTAATTTTTCCATGAAATTTATCAATTTTAAAGTGTTTTCTATATATTTCTTCTATTTTATCAGAAATATTTTCCACATAAATCTTCAATTTTATCATAAAATGTATTTACTTCCTTTTTCAATAAAAAATAAGCTTCTAAAAAAATAAAAGAACTCAGAAGATGGAAAGATCTCCCAAGTTCATAGAGTGGCAGAATTAATATAGGAAAAAATGGCCATCTTGCCAAAAGCAATCTACAGATGCAATGCAATCTCCATCAAAATTCCAAATCAATTCTTCATAGAGTTAGAAAGAGAAATTTGCAAATTCATTTGAAATAACAAAAAACCCAGGATAGCAAAAACTATTCTCAACAATAAAAGAAATTCTGACAGAATCACCATCCCAGACCTCAATCTGTATTACAGAGCAATCATGATAAATCTATATGGTATTGGTATACAGAGAGGCAGGAAGACCAATGGAATAGAATTGAAGATCCAGAAATGAACCCACACACCTATGGTCACTTGATCTTTGACAAAGGAGCTAAAACAATCCAGTGGAAAAAAGACAGCATTTTTAACAAATGGTGCTGTTTCAACTAGCAATCAGCATGTAGAAAAATGCAAATTGACCCAGTTTTATCTCCCTGTACAAAGCTCAAGTCCAAGTGGATCAAGGACCTCCACATAAAACTAGGTACACTGAAACTTATGGAGGAGAAAGTTGGGAAGTGCCTCGAATACATGGGCACAGGAGAAATTTTCCTTAATAGAACACCAATGCCTATACTCTAAGATCAACAATTGACAAAAGGGACCTCATAAAATTGCAAAGCTTCTATAAGGCAAAGGACACAGTCAATAGGACACAATGGCAACCAACAAACTGGGAAAAGATCTTTACCAATCCTACATCTGATAGAGAGTTAATATCCAATATATACAAAGAACTCAAGAAGTTAGACTCAGCATTAAATAACCCTGTGAAAAATGAGGTATAGAGCTAAACAAAGAATTTTCAAGTGAGGAATATCAAATGGCTGAAAAGCACCTAAAGAAATGTTCAATATCCTTAGTTATCATGGAAATGCAAATCAAAACAACCCTGAGAGTTCACCTCACACCTGTCAGAATGGCTAAAATCAAAAACTCAGGTGACAGCAGATGCTGGTGAGGATGTGAAGAAAGAGGAGTACTCTTCCATTGCTGGTGGGATTGCAAGCTGGTACAACCACTCTGGACATCAGTTTGGGGGATCCTCAGAAAATTGGAAATAGTTCTACCTGAAGACCCAGTTATGATACTCTTGAGCATATACCCAAAAGATGCCTCACCATAGCACAAGGACGCATGCTCCACCATATTCATAGCAGCCTTATGTATGATAGCCAGAAGCTGGAAACAACTCAGATCTCCCTTCACTGAAGAATGGATACAGAAAATGTGGTTCATCTACACAATGGAATACTATTAAGCCAGTAAAATGGGGACATCATGAATTTTGCAAGCAAATGGATGGAACTAGAAAATATCATCCTGAGTGAGGTAACTCATACCCAAAAGGACACACATGGATGTACTTACTGATAAGTTGATATTAGCCAAAAAGTACAGAATACCTAGGATGCAGTCTACAGAACTTAAGAAGTGTAACAAGAAGAAATGCCCAAGTGAGGAGGCTTCAATCCCACTTAGAAGGGGTAAGGAAATAATTACTATGGGAGGCAGAAGGAGGAAGGAATCTGGGTGGGACAGAGGAGGAGAAAAGGGGAATGGGATCAAATATGGGGGAAGGGGACAGGAGAGAAGCACAGAGGACCACAAAAATGAATGAAATAAGCAGCCTTGGGGAGTGGGAGGCGGAGGAACCATCTAAAAAGTAACAGAGACCTGAGAGGTGAGATTGTCTCAGGACTAATTGTGGATGACCTTAGCCAAAATGCCCAACATTGGGGAAAGGGAACTCAAGGAATCCATCTCCAATTGATAGACAGGGCCTCAAATGGAGGGATAGGGTTACTAACCTACAGTCAATATTCCTGACCCAGAATTGTACTTGTCTAAAAGAAATGCAGGGACAAAATTGGAAAAGAAACTGAAGGAAAGACAGTCCAATGACAGGCCCAATGTGGGATCCATCATATGGGGGTAGGGAGCACACCAAGGCTTGACACTACTATGCTATGATGTACATATAGACAGGAGTCTGACATGCTTATCCTCTGAGAGGCCCTACCAGCAGCTGACTAAGACAGAAGCAGATATTTACACCCAACCATTTGACTGAAGTCAGAGACCCCTATGGTTGAGTAAGGGGAAGTACTGAAGAAGCTGAAAGAGCAACCAAAGAATTGACATAGAAAATGTTGAATTACACAACATACTATTCGGCTATTAAAAACAATAACATCATGAATGTTACAGGCAAATAGATAGAATATCCTGAATGAAGTAACTCAGACCCAAAAGGATATGCATGGTATATACTTGCTTACAAGTGGATATTAGACATAAAGTAAAAGATGCTACATTCCACAGACCCTAACAAGCTAAACAAGAAGGTAGGCCCAAATGAGGATGCTTTAATCTCCCTTTGAATGAGGAATAAAATAGTCATAGAATACAGAGAGTAAGAGAATTGGGTGGGAGAAGGGATGAAGGGAAGAAGGTTGTCAGGTTCAAGTGTTGAAAGAGCCAGGAAAATGAATGGAAATCGGCAGCTGCCAGGGGTTAAGAGTAGTAGGAATATCTAAGAAGTGCCAGAGACCTGGGATAGTGGAGGCTCCTAAAAGTCAATGAGTATGAACTTAGCTAAGATGCATAACAGGGGGATATGGAACCTGAAGAGGCCACTTCCACCTCCTCTCCCATATTTAGAATAAAAAAATCCACTTAATGATTCCATATGGTCAAGCCAATAGTTTATACAGTTAATACTAACCAACTGGTCTCTAATACTCTCAGTTGTAATTAAAGAAATAGATCTTTGTAATGAATAGTGGTGAATATAGATGCATGGGTGTTCAAAGTGCTAAAAGTGGCACTTGAAAGCTCAATTCTAAACAGGACCTTTATTCCCATCTCAATTCATGATTGGCTGTATATTGGAGCAATCTTATGTAGGCTCACAGAGAGAAACACACATGCAAGATGCTTACTTCTGAGCATGACAAAGCACAACAGCCATGACATCACTGCAACTGGAGTCGGGAAATGGTGTTCTGCTCCTTCCTGATGAACTGTTGACTACTGACAAATGCTTGTTGTGTGATAGTCATTCTCTTTAGGTTTTTTTTACCACTGAGGACCCAAACAGACTTCAATGTATAGATCTATACTTATGACCAAAAAGATGATACTATTTAATTTCAGCGAGTCTGAAAAAAATAACAATATAATAAGAAGGGAGAAAATTGTAGGTTAAAGGCAGACCAGGAATAAGAAGCTGTAAGAAGAGGATTGAGTTGGGGTTGATTTGTAATGATCAGAATGCATATAATACTTGTATGAAATTGTCAAAGACCAAGCACAATAAGAGCAGGGAGAGAAGCTGGTGAGATAGAGCAAAAGCTAGCAGCACATTTGCTACCATGCCAACAGTCCAGGTTTTGTTCCTGGAACACACATGGTAGCACACAACCATCTCTACTCCAGTTCTACATAATTTAATCCCCTCTTCTGGCCCCTGAAGGTGCATACATTGTTCACTTACATATATGCAAGCAAACAAACATACACATTTTAAGGCAAGAGGTGAAGACAATTTTCTAAAGCTTCAGGGATTTTTGTACAGTCCACTGGCCAATATTTTAAAGATTCTTGAGATTGACTTAAGAGAGCCCATTTGTGTTAGACATTAGGAAAATGTCAATGGAGTAAAGGTGATAGGAGACAAGACCTCTAGAGAGAGTTAAAGTTTATGGAGAAGAGACAACCAAAAGTCATGGGTCTCTGGGAATAAGCAAAATTAAATTCTTGGCTTTCCAGACCTGTGTCCCAAAGGGTAATCAGCTGCTTAAAGGATAATGATGTAAAAACAGGGAAATGTGCCCAATGAGCAAATATAGGACACTTCAGCATTATCTTCTGATGACCTTCAGCATATGTAGCCTTACAAGCTCTAGAGGTAGTACTCATTGCTTCTGGAGTCTTAAGTGTTTTCAGTTCTTTGTGCTGTGTGGTCTGGTTCAGAGCTCCAGTTTCCAACATTCAGGGAGAATCTTGAGCTGCCACTCAGAGAACTTCTTCAAAGAGAGTGCTCAGGTGAGTTTCAGAACTCTGTAGACACTGCAAGAGAGTGTCAAAGAGAATTGATCCTAAGTTTGCCCTTCTGAGGTCACTGGAGAGCCAGAGTTAGTTTAGAGGGATTTCTCTGAGTGCTTACCTTGCCATTCAAGTTTATTACAGTGTGAGAACAACCCAAGAATCTTTACAGTTAAAACAAGTGGGAGAATAAATGAATTTGGTGCAGAGAAATAAAAACATTTTTGTATTAAACAAGATTTATTGTATTGTTTTTATGATGATAAGAAACATTAGTGGAAGGCACTTTTACAGGGTGATGAGAAATGGCTATTAAATATCACCTCTTGAATGAAAGCACAGAGAGAGGAGAGGGAGAGGGACAGAGACAGGGACAGGGACATAGAGATCTTTCCAGTCTCTGAAAGTTTCTTTTTCCAGTCTCTGAAAGACTCAATGTTTCTATAAGGTTATTGGTCACTTCCTGTTTTACTGAAAATGTCTATGAGGTCTTTTCTTGTACGGTGTGGTGGGAACATTTATATTTCTGGCATCAAATGTACTCTTTCAGTGTATTATGAGAGTTCTTTGATATTTTTTTTCACAAATTGCCTGCCTGCCATTTATTCCTTTAATGTTCCTAGACATGTGTTCATGGTAATATTTGAAAGGTTTTTTGTGTACATTTATCTACTGTAATCAGTCATAATTATGTTCAACTTGCTTCTTGTTCTTTAGAAAGAATTCATCAATGTGTCATTTATTTTTATGTTCTGTTGGGCCATCAGGTCATTTTTTTTACATGCTTGCAGTGTGTCTCTTCATCCTTGTTATTCCTTCTTTTGTCATTTGCATGTCTGTAACAAGATATGACCACAAAGGGAAAGGGTAGCATCATGTTTATCCATTACTTGCATGGTACTCATTCTTTTCATCATTTAAGAAACATCCATGTATTTTGTTTGAGCATACTCAAAAATGCAGCTCTATGAGACACATTAAGTTTTGATAAAGTTGCCTCCACATATTTAGGGGTGTTTTTAAAATCATATTTGTTTACTTTCAAGTCTTCAAAAGTTTGACTTTAAGTTACTTACCCTTTGTGATATCATCACAAAATTGTTCTTTTAGATATTTGGTTCATATTGAAAGACACTAAACAAAAACTAAAATGAGTATTATATAAAGTAGAGGGTGTCACTGAAGTCTAGGAAAGAAAAAAAGGAGATGAGAAAGTGAGATTCAAATTGCTACCAAATAATGCTTCATGAATTCTGAAGATCTCATGATCTGCAGTATGCCAAGGGGGTTACAATGTGAAACTTATTACCTATACTTCCACATCTAGAATTTATGTCAAGAAAGTATAAGAAAGTAATGGAAATTCTTACAACAAAAGTAGGTAATAAATGTTGAAGCAAATGGGAACACTAAGTCCCTTGCCATGATCACCACATGCTGTGTACTTGTGTGGAATTATCCCTCTGTATCCTATGCATATTAGAAGTTACTAGGGATAAATTAAAAGCCAAAATCAATGACGATACAAGAGTAACTATGCATGGTATAATAATTACCTTTCCTTTCACTTCCCTATGCTTCTCTACCATTAATTACACTAAAAAAAAAAACATGTCATACTAAAACTTTGTAGGATTGTAAACAAGGAAATGCAAGAGAGTAAGAGAGAGGACGCATGAGAAAATGTAGTAGAGGAGGGAAATGTGATTGAGATACTCTATATAAATGTGTAGAAATGTCACAATGAACCACCACACTTTGAATAAGTAAAAAACAGTGTTATACTAGATAAAACTAAAATGAAAAAACTCCATAATCTCAATGTCCTAATGGAAAAAACTAACACTGCTCTTTTCTGTTTCAGAGTTTCTTAGTACATCTTAAAGTATCTCTCTATAAATTATGTGTGCATACTTGTTCATACATTGCTTATGAATTGCTCTGGTAGGATTCTAGGCTTGTCATTATGCATTATATATCTACTCCAATTTTGTCTTCTATTTCTCGGCCTATCTACTCACTAAATAACAGCCACAGACACCAGAAAAAATGAATGTTCATAGTACATATCAGCTGTTTCACACTGTGTAAAATACTGTATAATTGAGTCTGAGAATCCATTGGGATGATATTTTGTGTTCTTTTTCATGTATTTATAATTACACCCACGCTGAAATAATAATTTTGCTTTTAGGTCAAACTGTACCATTTCACAATCAGTGTCTAGAATTGGTCATCTGTCATACGGAAAGTTTTCATCACTGTCTGGGTTGCTTCTAAGAATCCTATGTAGAACATCCCACTACACAGAATGATCTGGTCAGAATGCCACCTGGTTACTATGCAGGAAGTCCTGGGTGTGATTCCCTCAAAATGCATAAATCACAGAAGTATACATGCCCATGCATGGCCGACACATAACAGCAGCTTCTATCTTCCCTTTCAGTTATATCTGCTTTAATATTCTTCACTGCATCACTGCATCTCTCTTTCTCCCTTTTTCTCTCCCCCCTCTGTGTGTGTGTGTTTGTGTGTGTGTGTGTGTGTGTGTGTGTGTGTGTAGAGAGAGAGAGACAAAGAGAGAGAGAGAGAGAGAGAGAGCATGTGTGAGTTCACAAAAAGTGTGAAATCTGCTGAATCTATACACATGCAAAAATATGTCATACGATCACCCAAAAAGGCAGGAGTGTTGATTTCTTTATTACCTATATTCTATTCATTCATATACATGAAGTTATTTTAGTTGTTACCAACTTCTATAAACTCTCTAAACACAGCCTGAAGAATATTCAGCACTATTACTACGTATTCATAATAATTTCTCATTAAAATTGTAGAATACATGACTTTTAATGGAAAGGTTTAGAGAGTGAAAGGAATGTCTATCACGATTAACATCAGGGACTCCGTAAGCGGAACAATTTCTTGGAAACAACTCAGAAGTTAATTTGTTGAAAACATAAAATGTAACATATCATCTATATCAATGTAAGAGGAGTAATGTTACCTTGCCTTTATCTTGTCTAATAGACTCATGTGACTGATGGAATCAGAAAACAGCACAAGAAGAATTTCAAGGTTTTTTCTTCTTGGATTTTCAGAAAACCCTCACCTTCAATCCCTCATTTTTGCACTGTTCCTGTCCATGTACCTGGTAACAGTGCTTGGAAACCTGCTCATCATCATGGCCTTCATCACACAGTCTCACCTACACACACCCATGTACTTCTTCCTCAGTAACCTGTCCTTTGTGGACATCTGTTTCACCTCCACCACAGTCCCAAAGATGCTGGTAAATATATACACACAGAACAAGACGATCGCCTATGCAGGCTGTATTAGCCAGATGTGTGTCTTCTTGGTTTTTGCGGAATTGGACAACTTTCTCCTGGCTGTGATGGCCTATGACCGATATGTGGCTATCTGTCACCCACTGTATTACACAGTCATTGTAAACCATCACCTCTGTATACTGCTGGTTCTGCTATCCTGGGTTATTAGCATCCTACATGCCTTCTTACAGAGCTCAATTGTGTTACAGTTGAGCTTCTGCAGAGATGTGAAAATCCCCCACTTCTTCTGTGAGCTTAATCAGTTGTCCCAATTCACATGCTCAGACAACTTTCAAAGCCACCTCATAATGCATCTTGTACCTGTTATATTTGCAGTCATTTCCCTCAGTGGTATCCTCTATTCTTATTTCAAGATAGTATCCTCCATACATTCTATCTCCTCAGTTCAAGGAAAATACAAGGCATTTTCTGCTTGTGCCTCTCACCTTTCTGTCATCTCCTTATTTTATAGTACAGGACTTGGAGTTTATGTCAGTTCTTCTGTGGTTCAAAGTTCATATTCCACTGCAAGAGCCTCGGTCATGTATACTGTGGTCACCCCAATGCTAAACCCCTTCATTTATAGTCTAAGGAATAAAGATGTGAAGAAAGCTCTGGAAAGACTCTTAGGAGGAAAACTGTAAAGTGTATCATTTGACTAGCTGAACTTTCCGTGATTACAGAGGCTGAAGCTACAGAGCCAGAGATTGAGGCTCTGTCTTCGGATTATAAAGAGATAAGGTACATCTGAATATTTTGTGGAGGGTCTGGAGAGATTGTTTAAATGTCAAAGAGTATTTGCTCCTCTCCAGATCAAAATTTAGTTCCTAGCACCCATTACCACAGTTCACGACTGCCTGTAAATCAAGCTCCAAGGGATGCAACCCTCCCTTCTCACCCTTCTAGATATCTAACCTAATAGGTACAGTACCATACACACATATTTGGATAACTAAAAGTAAAATAGATCTTCTAATTATGGGTAAGTATCTCCTGGAGTTTCCACTACCCTCATTCTTGCTGTCTATGTGATATAAGCAACTCACATTTCTAAAATGTTTGTTCTCTCTCTTACGCAACACTTTTCTCCTCTATAATTGTCCTGGCTTCCCAGTGTTATTCCAAACACAGGACTGAAATTATATAGGCCAGTAACATTTCAAAATAACTTCTTCATCTGTGACATGTTTTCAATATTTATAATAATTTTATTATATTTTTATGTAATATTTATTATGTAATATTTATGAGTAATATTTATTTTGTGTTGTTTTGCTACTATATAAACAAGTGTGCCCCTGTGAGGAAGTGGGGCAAGGCTTGACAACTAGTACTGTTTTATTCACTGTAGTTGCAAAACGTCTAAAGGCTGAAGTTTGTCTTTTGGGCCTGCTGTTCTTTGCATGGCACCTTTTAACTTTATCCTGATAGTGTGGACTTTAGATATTAATGTGCTTTTTAACCACTGGTTAGAATTTTAATTATTTCATTAATTCTTTGTTTCATATTTAAACACATTTATTGACTTTCCTGTCATGTTTTGATTCAAACACATAACCAATTCAGAGCTTGTCAATTAAATTACAATCTTTAATATGACTGCATTCAAGTCTTCTATCAACTTGAGATGCACAATGCATTATTATTATTTTGCTATACTTTACAACTTGAAATTTTATGTATTCTGTCTACCAAAACATGTTTTTTACTTTATTTGTATTTTTAATGTACTATTATTATCATCATCATTATTTTTTCATTTTTTATTAATATATTCTTCATTTACATTTCAAATGTTATACCCCTTCCCAGTTTCCCCCTCCCTGAAAACCCCCAACCCATCCTCCCACCTCCTGCCTCCAAGAATATGCTCCTCCACCCAACCCACTCCCATGATCTCCACTCAATTTCCCCACACTACGGACTCTATTGAGCCTTCACAGAACCAAGGACCTCTCTTCCCACTGATGCCTGACAAGGCATTCCTCTATCAATCTTTTTTTTTTAATTTTATTTTCTAAGTTTTTTTTTATTTACATTCAAAATCGTTTCCCCTTTCCCGTTTCCTCCCTCCCCGAAAGTCCCATAAACCCCCTTCCCTCCCTCTTTTCCCCATTCAACCCCCTCTCGCTTCTCTGTCCTGGCATTCCCCTACATCCAGTCTTTCCAGGACCAGGGGTCTCTCCTTCCATCTTCTTCTCTGCCAATCTTTTGACTGGAACCACATGTACCCCTTGGTTGACAGATTAGTCCCTGGGAGCCCTGGGGCATCTGGTTGGCCGACATTGTCATTCTTCCCGTGGGGCTGCAACACACCCCCCAGCTCCACCAGCTTGCCCTCCAACTCCTCCATAGTGAACCCCACACTCAGACCAATGTTTGGCTGCTAGTATTCACCTCTATATCTGAAAGGTTCTGGCAGGGCCCCTCCAAAAGACAACCATAAATGGCTCCTTTCGGTGCACACTTCTTGTCATCCATAGTAGTGTCGGGGTTTGGTGACTGTTTCTAGGATAAATCCCCAGGTAGGACAGTCTCTGGGTGGCCTTTCCTTCAGTCTCTGCTCCACTCTTTGTCTCTATAGTTGTTCCTGTGATTATTTTGTTCCCTTTCTCAGAGGAACCAAATCACCCCCACTTTGGTCTACCTTCTTCATGATCTTCCTGTGGTCTGTGAATTGTAACATGTTTATTTTGAGCTGATTGGTCTGCCTTTATATGTTACTTGACCTTTTCCCCTTACTGCTTTTAATATTCTTTCTTTGTTTAGTGCATTTGGTGTTTTGATTATTATGTGTTGGGAAGAGTTTCTGTTCTGGCCCAGTCTGTTTGGAGTTCTGTAGGCTTCTTGTATGTTCATGGGCATCTCTTTCTTTAGGTTAGGGAAGTTTTCTTCTATAATTTTGTTAAAGATATTTACTGGCCCTTTAAGTTGTAAATCCTCACTCTCTTCTATACCTATGATCCTTAGGTTTGGTCTTCTCATTGTGTCCTGGATTTCCTGGATGTTTTGGGTTATAAGTTTTTTGCATTTCAAATTTTCTTTGACTGTTGAGTCAATGTTTTCTATGGTATCTTCAGCACCTGAGATTCTTTCTTCTATCTCTTGTATTCTGTTGTTGACGCTTGCATCTATGCCTCCTGAATTCTTTCCTAGGTTTTCTATCTCCAAAGATGTCTCACTTTGTGATTTCTTTATTGTTTCTGCTTCCACTTTTAGACCCTGGATAGTTTTGTTCAGTTCCTTCACTTGTTTGTTTGTGTTTTCCTGAAATTCTTTAAGGGATTTTGTGTTTCCTCTTTAAGGGCTTCTACTTGTTGACCCATGTTCTCCTGTGTTTCTTTAAGTGATTTTTGTGTTTCCTCTTTAAGGGTTTCTACCTGTTGACCCATGTTCTCCTGTGTTTCTTTAAGGGATTTTTGTGTTTCCTCTTTAAGGGCTTCTACCTGTTGACCCATGCTCTCCCATAATTCTGTAAGGGATTTTTGTGTTTCATCTTTAAGAACTTCTACCTGTTGACCCATCTTGTCCTGTATTTCTTTAAGGGATTTTTATGATTCCTCTTTAAGGGCTTCTACCTTTTGACCCATGTTCTCTTGTATTTCTTTAAGGGAGTTATTTATGTCCTTCTTGAAGTCCTCTATAAACATCATGAGGTGTGATTTTAAATCTAGTTCTTGTGTCAGTTTTCTCTGGTGTTAGCTGGTCTTGCTGTCTCTGATTTTTGGTTTATCTGTCTTGTAAGCCTGTATGTAGGTACTCCTGGGATGCCTGTTCTCTCTGTGCATACAGGTATGTAGACACTCCTGGGAGACCATCTCTCCTGTGCTCCCAGTCCTCTCCACACTCCAAATGACCTAAGTGTGGCTAGTTCTCTAGGAAGTATCAGGAGATGGTGTCTTCCCTGTGGCAGACCTTGCAAGATTCTGCCACAACAGAAAGAGCAAATACCCTGAGTGCAGTTGGTTCTCTAGTAAGTATCAGGAGAGGTGACTTCTTGAGGCAGTCCTGGCAAGATTCTGCCATAGCAGAAAGGGCAAATGTCCTGAGTGGCTGGTTCACTAGGAAGTATCAGGAGATGGAATTTTCACTGCAGCAGAACTAGCAAGGTTCAACTACCCTGAGTGGCTGGTTCTCTAGGAAGTATCAGGAGATGGAATCTTCACTGCAGCTGAGCTGGCAAGGTTCTGCCCTAGCAGAAGGGCAGGCGGAGGTGGCAGGGGGCAAGGCTCAGAAGGGATTGCTATTTGGAAGGGCGGGGCTTTTGGTGGTTGCTGGGTAGTGAGTCCTGCTGGATCCCTGTCAGCAGCTCTGGGCCTCCAGAGATTGGGGGGTGATTCTTACCAACTTCCCTGAGTGGCTGGTTCTCTAGGAATATCAGGAGATGGAATCCTCACTGCATCAGAGATGGCAAGGTTCTGCCCCAGCAGATGGGCAGGCGGTAGTGGCAGGGGGACTATCATCATCATTATTGTTGTTATTATTGTGTATGTGTGTTTGTGTCCCTGGGTGTGTATGCCACAATGCATGTGAATACATCATTGAACAACTTTGAGTAATCAGTCATCTCCTTCTAACTTTAGGTAGGATCCAGAATCAAACTCTGTACATGATCCTTGCTCAGAAAATATCCAATAAGAACTTACATCACCATTTTTGGTGACTCTTTATAGTCTAGATATATTCAACTTGTATATATAAAGCTCAAGGGACTACAATGAATAAGTAATGAATGGTCTTGTAGTTCTTTGGTGTCAAGTCCTGGGAAAGTAAGGAGACTGATAGCCTTACAGGACCATAATAGTGATGTTTTGCTGATAGAAATGTTCTGTGTGTTTGCCTGGTGTAGTTGTTAATATTGTGGGTGTGATATTGTACTATAGTTCTGTGACATATTAACATTAGGGAAAGGATATGAAATAACCTGCATGTTTTTTCTGACATATGCATCATAATCCACAACTATCACCAAATAAATGTGTAAATGTAAACAGCTAAAAGTACACCAAAAAGCTTGTGTTTAAGAGCTTAAATTCTAAGTGCAGAAGACATAGCTCAATGGGTCCTAGGATACTGTTCACAACAACCTGTAACCCCAACTTCATGGAAATTTGAGACCCTCTTCTGATGTCTGCAGTATCAGGCATATACATAAATACATACAGGCAACACTCATATCCTTTAGATAAAATGAATATGTTTTTAGTGAAAGAAGAAAAAAGTGTTGAAATTTTGACCTCCCCCTTTTCACCAATCATATTACTCTCTATACCTAATTCTATTCTAATATGGTGTAATAAATATCTAAATTGATTTTAAGCTATTTATTTTAATTTTTTTAATATTTAATTAGAATGTATTCACATCATTTCCCCCTTCCCCCTCCATACCTCTTTGTACACAAAATTTATGGTCTCCTCTTCTTTAACCATTGTTGTTAAAAATAAATAATTGAATAAATATAAATAAAAACTGTTGATTCTTTCAGTATTGTCAGTGTTATTTCTAGGGCTGACCATTTGCTATTGGATAACCAATCAGCAGTCTCATTCCAGAGGAAGATGAAATTTCTCCCTCTCTCAGGAGATTCCCACATCTACATTGTGGTGTCAGCTGGTGTTGGAAATAGTTCTTGTTTAGATAACCATGTTGTTGAAATTTCATGAGAGTAGTTTCCTTAACATCACTAAAATTATCTTCTCTGAATTAAAACATATAAAAAGGAAGCATGTGGAGGAGCCATTCATAAAAGACCAGGTGCCACAAAGTTGCCTGTCTTTCTGGTGAGTTAGGTGCCCTTGAAAGAGGCTGCTTTCCAGGGCTCCATCATGAGCACACTGCTTCCTGTGCAGCTAAATAGGTATCCATGGACATCCTTGCTAAGGCATTTTCCCTGTTTAATAAGGGACCTGACTTAGGATCTGGTGTGAATCACTCCCTGAATCAGGGAAGAAGGAATGTATAGTTAAGCATTTCCTGCCACATTTTCTGTGGTTTTGTTTTATTTTGTTTTGTTTTTGGTTTTAGTTTTAGTTTCTGTTTTGTGGTACTAGGTTCTATCCATCTGAACCAGATGATCTTGTGGTTGCTGTCATCTGTAAACTCTCTTTGTTCTCATGGCTGCAAAGCTCCTGGGTATTCTTAGCCTTTGTAGCAGAAACTTGGTTCCAAATTACTTTTGTTTTCAGTTTCTTAAAAAGTACAAGATGCCTTGAAAAACCAAAAAAAAAAAAAAAAAGGAAGGGAAGGAAGGAAGGAAGGAAGGAAGGAAGGAAGAAAGAAAGAAAGAAAGAAAGAAAGAAAGAAAGAAAGAAAGAAAGAAAGAAAGAAAGAAAGAAAGAACAAGACACAATCAAACTTCTGAAGGCACTGGAGGACATATATAAATGATGGATCATAAACTTGAAATTTTAAACACAAACAAAACTCTATTCCCTATGTGGTTCCTAGTCAGAATATTTTATCACAGCAACAGAAATCAAACTCAAATACAATCACAAAGAATACATATATTGAAAGATAAGAAAACCTCCTAGTTCATGGTGCCGTTCGCATATTCAGGTTCCACTAGATCTGGAGGTTGCCGCCCCCTCTCCTGCAAGAATGGCAGGATTCGTGTGTCCTCTTTTCTCAAATAAAATGATTTAACTTAAAAAAAAGAAAGAAAAAAGAAAGATAAGAAAAAGACTAAGGAAAGGGATATCAATAAAGTCTATTAAACGCAAAAATGTCTGCATATATGTTATCCAATAGTGGCTAGTCAGTACTACATACAGTCAACACTGGAAAGTTTTATATATTGATATGTGCAATGATAACAAAGAAAAATAGCTAACAGTTTGAAGGTGGTGAGAGTCATGGGAGAGTCTGGAGGGAGGCCAGAATGGAGATATTTGTATAATTCTACTCTGTGGAACAAAACCAAGAACTAAATATTAAAAAAAAAAAGATTTTTAAAGAAAGGGGTCAGGGGTAGAAGGGAAATAAAAGAGGCTGGTGGAAGATTAAACATAAAACTCTATATTCATGTATAAAATTTTCAGAGAATGGAGTTTACTGATACAAACAAAAAAAAAGCCAAGTTAAGAAATCTTGCAGACTTTTGGATGAGATGATGGACTAGAAGCTGACTGTAACTCAGTGAGTCAGGATAAGGAAAAACACTCTTTTCCAGTGAGAAATGCTTTGGAAATTCACAAAGCTGACAAAAGTAGAGAACTGAAAGCAGGGATCTGTGAAATGATAATTCATTTAGAACCCCAGCATATGACTTCCCTGTGGAAGAAGGAAAGGCAAAAGCTTTATTCTTTTCCAATCTTCTCCTTTCCTTCTTTACTTAACCTTGATCTTTTTTGTTTCCCTGTCTTCTTACTTTACCTACTCCATTTATCACTTCTTTTACCCTAAATGATTTTTGAGTTTATACCAAGTAGATTTATCATTTTCTATTTTAGCCATTTGTGACACTGAGTATTATTTAGTATACTTTAGTATACTTCTTTAGTATACTTCTCTTTTTTATAGTTTGATGTCATTGCTGTGACAGTATTGTGTTTTGTCAACGTGGATATGCAGGTTGAATATTGAAATATTGAAAGATTTAGGCTGCTCAATAAGAAGATGCCCAGGCTTCAATTACTGATTTTAAAGACAGAAGAAGAGAAAGTTTCAGACAAAGATTTCAAAAGTTTGCTAGCAAACAGAATCCACAACATCAAAAGGAAAACAAACAAGCTTAAGAAACCAATCAAGGATTTACAGAAGAAAGTCGGCACTAAAGAAGCAAAATGTGTACTGGAAATCAACATGTGGCTGCAAAAGTGACATGAAAGATTCAAATCTTTGCCACTGAGATTGAATAGACGGGTGCAAACAGGGGCGCAGGGATCATCACCAGGGGCTCAGCAGCACCAAAGCCATCTGTGTACCTACCCTGCTGGGGGACATCTGCCCTGCAGTGAGTCCCGCAATTGGAGGGAGTCCCGCATTTAGAGGTTAAGTGCCGCCATCTTTGCCACTGTGACTGAGTAGACAGGAGCAGACAGGGGGGCGGGGATCATCTGAGTGAATGATCGCTTGTGACTCGCCCCGCCAGGTCTCTGCCTGCACCCAGGGGCTCAGCAGTACCACAACCACCTGTGTACCTACCCTGCCAGGTGAGATCTGCCCTGCAGGGAGTCCTGTGATTGGAGGAAGTCCTGCGTTTAGAAGTGAGGTGCCACCATTTTTGCCACTGAGACTGAGTAGACAGGTGCAGACAGGGGAGCAGGGATCATCCAAGTGGAGGATCCCTTAGGATGCTCCCCGCCAGTGCTCTGCCTGCACCCAGGGGCTCAGCGCACCACAGCCTTCTGTGTACCTAGTCTGCTAGGGGATATCTGCTCTGCATTGAGTCCTGTGAGTAGAGGTGAGGGCAACATCTTCTCTCCTGCCACTGAGCAGGTTGCTGTAGCCAGGAACGCAGAGAACACCTGAGTGTAAGATAACTTGGTTTCCCAGGGTCCGACGTAAACCCAGGTGCTGGGCAGCCCCACAGCAATCTGTGCCAGGGAAAAGCCAGTCACCCAGGAGTGCAGAGATAGGCCTGCAGGCACACAGGAGGGACGAGCACCTGCCAGTGACAGCAGAACCAACTAACAACAGAGATAACCAGATGGCAAAAGGCAAATATAGGAACATTACTAACAGAAATCAAGGCAATATGGCTCCATGTGAACCCAATTCTCCCACAACAGCAAGTCCTGGATACCCCAACACCAGAAAAGCAAGATTTGGATTTAAAATCACAGCTCATGATGCTGATGGAGGACTTCAAGAAGGACATAAATAACTCCCTTAAAGAAATACAGGAGAACACTAGTAAACAGGGAGAAACCCTTGAAGAACTAAGGGAAAACACAACAAAACAGGTCAAAGAACTGAACAAAGCCATCCAGGATCTAAAGATGGCTAGAAAGAATAAAGAAATCACAAAGAGAAACAACTCGGGACATGGAAAACCTAGGAAAGAAGTCAGGAGTCATGGATTCAAGCATCAACAACAGAATACAAGAGATAGAAGAATCTCAGATGCCAAAGATACCATAGAAAGCATCGACACAACAGTCAAAGAAAATGAAAAATGCAAAAAGCTCCTGACCCAAAACATCTAGGAAATAAAGGACAAAATGAGAAGACCAAACCTAAGGATCATAGGTATAGAAGAGAGTGAAGATTTCCAACTTAAGGGGCCAGTAAATGTCTTCAACAAAATTATAGAAGAAAACTTCCCTAACCTAAAGAATGAGATCCTCATGAACATACAAGAAGCCTATAGAACTCCAAATAGATTGAACCAGAAAAGAAATTCCTCCCGTCACATAATAATTATAACACCAAATGTACTAAACAAAGACAGAATATTAAAAGCAGTAAGGGAAAAAGGTCAAGTAACATATAAAGGTAGACCTATCAGAATTACACCAGACTTCTCACCATGAAACTATGAAACTATGAAAGCCAGAAGAGCCTGGGCAGATGTCATACAGACCCTAAGGGAACACAAATGCCAACCCAGACTGCTATATCCAGCAAATCTCTCAATTACCATAGATGGAGAAACCAAGGTATTTCATGACAAAAACAAATTTACACGATATCTTTCCACAAATCCAGCCCTTCAAAGGATAATGAATGGAAAACACCAACAAAAGGAGGGAAACTACACACTACAAAAAAAAAAAACCAAGAAATTAATCTTCCTTCAACAATCCCAAAAGAAGATAACCATGGAAACATAAAAATTACATCAAAAATAGCAGGAAGCAACAATCACTTTTCCTTAATATCTCTTAACATCAACGGACTCGATTCCCCAATAAAAAGACATAGACTAACAGACTGGATATATAAACAGGACCCAACATTTTGCTGCATACAGGAAACACATCTCAGTGTCAAAGAGTAACACTACCTCAGAGTAAAAGGCTAGAAAAGAGTTTTCCAAGCAAATGTCACAGGAAACAAGCTAGAGTAGCCATTCTAATATCCAATAAAATAGACTTTCAACCAAATGTCATCAAAAAAGACACAGATGGACACTTTATGTTCATTAAAGGAAAAATCTACCAGGAAGAACTCTCAATTCTGAACATCTATGCTCCAAATGCAAGGGCACCCTCATTCATAAAAGAAACTTTACTAAAGCATAAAGCACACATCGCACCCCACACACAAGAGTGGGTGACTTCAACACCTCACTCTTCTTAATGGACATATCAGGGAAACACAAACTACAAAGAGACACAGTGAAACTAACAGAAGTTTTGGACCAAATGGATTTAATAGATATCTATAGAACATTTCATTCTAAATCAAAAGAATATACCTTCTCAGCACCTCATGGTCCTTTTCCAAAACTGACCATATAATTGGTCACAAATCAAACCTCAACAGATATAAGAAGATCGAACTAATCTCATACCTCCTGTCAGATCACTATGGAGTCAGGGTGGTCTTCAATGGCAACAAAAACAACAGAAAGCCCACATACATATGGAAGCTGAACAATGCTCTACTCAATGATACCTTGGTCAAGGAAGAAATTATGAAAGAAATCAAATCCTTTTTAGAATTTAATGAAAATGAAGGCACAACATACCCAAATTTATGGGACACATTGAAAGCAGTGCTAAGAGGAAACCTCATAGCTCTGAGTGCCTCCAAAAAGAAGCTGAAGAGAGCATACACTAGCAGCTTAACAGCACACCTGAAAGCTTTAGAACAGAAAGAAGCTAATACACCCAAGAGGAGCAGAAGGCAGGAAATCATCAAACTCAGGGTTGAAATTAACCAAGTAGAAACAAAAAGAACTATTCAAGGAATCAACAAAATCAGGAGTTCATTGAGAAAATCAACAAGATAGAAAAAACTTTAGCCAGACCAACCAGAGGGCACAGAGACAGTATCCAAATTAACAAAATCAGAAATGAAAAGAGAGAAATAACAACAGAAACTGAGGAAATTAAAAAAATCATCAGATCCTACTACAAAAACCTATACTCAACACAACTGGAAAATCTGGATGAAATGGAAAATTTCCTAGACAGATACCAACTACCAAAGTTTAATCAAGATCAGATAGACCATCTAAATGGTCCCATAGCCCCTAAAGAAATAGAAGTGGTCATTGACAGTCTCCCAACCAAAAAAAGCACAGGACCAGATGGTTTTAGTGCAGAATTCTATCAGAACTTCAAAGAAGACCTAACACCAATACTCCTCAAACTATTCCATAAAATAGAAACAGAAGGAACAATACCCAACTCATTCTATGAAGCCACAATTTCGCTGATACCAAAACCACACAAAGATCCAACAAAGAAAGAGAACTTCAGACCATTTCCCTTATGAATATAGATGCAAAAATACTCAATAAAATTCTTGCCAACCGAATCCAAGAACACATCAAAATGATCATTCACCACGATCAAGTAGGCTTCATCCCAGGGATACAGGGATGGTTCAATATAAGGAAGTCCATCAATGTATCCACTACATAAACAAACTCAAAGAAAAAAACCACATGGTCATCTCATTAGATGCTGAAAAAGCATTTGATAAAATTCAGCATCCTTTCATGTTAAAGGTATTGGAAAGAACAGGAATTCAAGGTCCATACCTAAACATAGTAAAAGCAATTTACATCAAACCAGTAGCCAACATCAATCTAAATGGAGAGAAACTTGAAGCAATCCCACTAAAATCAGGGACTAGACAAGGCTGCCCTCTCTCGCCATATCTTTTCAATATAGTACTTGAAGTTCTAGCTAGAGCAATTAGACGACAAAAGGAGGTCAAAGGGATATAAACTGGAAAGGAAGAAATCAAACTATCACTATTTGCAGACCATATGATAGTATACTTAAGTGACCCAAAGAACTCCACCAGAGAACTCCTACAGCTGATAAACAACTTCAGCAAAGTGGCGGATATAAAATTAACTCAAGCAAATCAGTAGCCTTCCTATACTCAAAGGATAAGCAGGCTGAGAAAGATATAAGAGAAATGATACCCTTCACAATAGCCACAAACAATATAAAGTATCTTGGTGTGACTCTAACCAAACAAGTGAAAGATCTGTATGACAGGAACTTCAAGTCTCCGAAGAAAGAAATAGAAGCCATCAGAAGATGGAAAAATCTTCCATGCTCATTGATTGGCAGGATTGATATAGTAAAAATGGCCAACTTGCCAACAGCAATGTACAGATTCAATGCAATCCCCATCAAAATCTATATTTATATTTATATTCACGTTTCTGTTTCTATTTCTTTTTCTATTTCTATTTACATTTGTTTTACATTTATATTTACATTTCTATTTATATTTACATTTGCATTTCTGTTTATTTTTACATTTATATTCATGTTTACACTCATATTTATTTTTATATTTCTAATTTATTTTTGGGCATAGCAGATGTGAGTGGGGGGCCTTACTCGACCAATAGTTATTGTAGGCGGGGACTTAAACGTGGTGGGCAGGGCATTTGTGGGCGGGGCCTCAGTGACTGACATGTTAGGTGGGCGTGACCTTGGCGAGTTTTTTTGATTTTATTCTCTTCGGTTTGTTGACACTTCCTGTGGGCGGGGCTTCGTATTTGTGGACAGGGCCGGGTCTTGCAGTGGATGGGGCTCTGCCTGGGTTTGACGTGGGCGGGGCTCAGCGGGTGTGGTCTGAAGCCTGGTGGGCAAGGGCTTGTAGTGCTGGGGGCGGGGTTAGTCTCCGTCTGAGTAAGGTCTTGTCTCACAACCCCGCCTAGCGCCCGACAGGAAATGACGTTACTCGTCGCGTCCGTAATCATCTCTAAATCCTTAGTGACAAACATTCAGTGGGTGTCATCCCCCCCCCCCGCCTCACACAAACACACAGACACACAGGGAGTCAATCCCTGCCTCAGCTCGTGCCTCGCCCCTCACCGCCCCAAAAATGCCCAGTGGCGACTCCCCCCGAGATAGCAGGATCTAGATTACCCCGCGCAGTGGGGAGAAAATGGGCGGTGAAGGGACGAGGATTAGTGGGGAACGTCATCGCGCACGCGCGGGAACAGGAAGTGACTGTGTGGTGGAGTGCGGGGTTGGCCGTGAGTGACGCGTACAGGAAGTGACTGTGCGGAACGCGCGACTCGGCCCTGAGTGACGCGAAAGGAAGTTACTGTGCGGAGGGCGGAGCTCGGTCTTGAGTGACGCAGACGTCATGGGAAAGGACGTGACTCCGCCCCCCCGACGTCACCAGAAGCCCTCGGGCGGGATTTCCCCCGGTCTCTACTGCTGACGTCACCGGGTAAACACTGCCGCCGAGGATCCGCCCCCTACGCCCCATGACCCCGTGACCCGCGGGTATAACAGCCCCGGGCAGGGGCGGCAGCTGGGCAGAGCGTACGCGTCACCCCCCCCTCGGGCAGCCATCGCTGTGACCCGGACGCTGTGACCTCCGACCCGGACGACGCCAAGACCTTTGATCCCGACGCCGCCGTGGCAGGTGACCCTGGGACGAGGCATAGCTTGTGCTACGCGGACGGCGAAGGGGAGGAAGGCGGGGTGTTGGGGGGAGTAAAGGGAGATCGATCCTCGGGCGGGGTCATCCCGTGTGAGGCAGGGGGATGGCGGGAGTGGGGAGAGAGTGAGGATGGTGAGGGGCGGAGTCGCAGGGGGTGCAGCCAGGGATAGGTGGAGGGCGGGGCCGTGGGGTAGAACCAGAGTAGAAGCGAGGTGCTGGGTGAAGGGGTCAAGTGAGCAGGGTCGGGGCGGGTGAGTGATGGGTGAAGGGGGCGTGGCTAAGTCGTGACAGAAGGGAGGACTGTGGGCCACAGCAGCTGAGAGACAGGGAAGTTTGGGCGGGGCTGAAGCTTGATTGAGAGATTTGGCTGTGGGCGGGATTTAGTGTGAGTGACGTGGAAATTGGGTGGCTCTGAGCCGTGATTGGCGGTGAAGTGGGCGGAGCTGAGGTGCTATTATCAGGTTCGGCTGGGGGCGGGGCTTGGGTGAGAGATGGGAGGGGAAAGTGGGTTGCTAAAGGTTGACTCACAGATCGCTCGTGGGCGGAGCTTCATAGTGACTGACAGGCAGCAAGTGGGCGTGGCCTGACGGAGTGACTGACACATCCCGGTCCCCACCCCCCCACAGAGCTATGCCCCACTCGTCAGGCCCCGCCCTCCTCCCCCTCCTCCTCCTCCTCCTCCTTCTCCTCCTCGTACTTGGTTCCACCCACTCTGCCCGCCTGGGGCCCAACTTTGTCATCATCATGGCAGACGACCTGGGCATCGGGGACCCTGGCTGCTATGGCAACACCACGCTCAGGTGAGGTGGGCGGGTCCAGGAAATGGGCGTGGCTGGAGTGTGAATTGCACTCCGAGTTATGCCCCTGCCTAACTTACCTGTGACCCCACCACGACCCGCCCACCTGTGACCCCGCCCTGACCACGTGACCCCACTCTACCCTGCACAGGACGCCCAACATAGACCGCCTGGCCCGGGAGGGGGCGAAGCTGACACAGCACCTGGCCGCTGCCCCGCTGTGCACGCCAAGCCGCGCTGCCTTCCTCACAGGGCGCTACCCCGTGCGCTCAGGTGGGCGGGACCCCGAGGATGCCTGACCCCCGAAATGACCCGGACACATGTGCGGTTCCCATGATGCTCTGCATACGCGTGATCCCCGCGACCCCAGACCGACCCCCTGACCCCATTTGACACCCACACGCATGACCTCAGCCCTGCCCCTTGTCCATCGAATCCGCCCATGGCAGGGATTTCCATGCTCATAGATATGCTAATCGGCTTATGCATAGTCATGAGAGTCATTAGCATGAAGCAGGGTGGATTCTTGTTGTTGCTATGCTAATGTGGTCCTGAATATTTATTACATTAATTTGCATACTCAAACTTCGTTTTGTGGAGTGGTCATTAATATGAATGATATCATTTGCATGAAGCTCCACCAGCTTCTGTGATGGGCGTGGACCTTATTTGCATAAAGCTTAACCTGCTTGTGTGGTAGGTTCAGCAGCTAATTAATATTCATGATGCTGCCCTGTGACACTGCCCTTCTATCCCCACCCCCCACAGGCATGGCCTCCCGTGGCCTCATGGGCGTGTTCCTCTTCTCTGCCTCCTCCGGGGGCCTCCCGCCCAGCGAGGTCACCTTCCCGCGGTTGCTGCAGGGGCGGGGCTACGCAACCGCTCTTGTAGGTGAGTCACAGACAGGGCCCCGTGTCCCGCCCTCCACACCCGGCTTCAACCTGTGAATCCGAGCATAACCTTTGACCCCCTGCGCAACCCAAAACCCCCGTGACCAACCCGTTGACCCCCATGTGACCTCTCCTGACCCCGCCCCGCCCTGCAGGCAAGTGGCACCTGGGCCTGAGTTGCCACACCTCCACCGACTTCTGCCACCACCCCCCTGCACCATGGCTTCTCACGGTTCCTGGGCACTCCCACCACCAACCTGCGGGACTGCCTCCCCGGGGGCGGGACCGTTCTGGGCCCCGCCCTGCGCAAGCTGGCAGTCCCGCCCCTGACGTTGGCTCTGGGGGCAGCGCTGGCCTTGCTGTGGGCTGCGGCGTTGAGGGTGGGGCCAGTGCCTTGGTGGGCGTGGTTGGTGCCAGCGGGCGTGGCGGCGGCGATGGGCGTGGCTCTCCTGGTGTTCCGCGCCTACTTCCGCCCTACCAACTGCTTCATAATGGCCGACCTGAACATCACCCAGCAGCCCACTGACTACAGTGGGCTCACGCGGAGGCTGACGGACGAGGGGCGGAGCTTCATGAGCAGGTGACAGGATGACGGGGTGGGGCTTCCGGGTGGGAGGAGCCACAAGATTAAGACTTCTGTGGGCAGGGCTTATGGGAAGGGGGCGGGATTCAACGACACTTCCTGTGGGCGGAGTTTCTATGGACGGGGTGTCATGGGGCAGTGACGTCATCCCCTCCGCCCACAGCCACGCCCAAGAGCCCTTCCTGCTGTTCGTTTCTTTCCTTCACGTGCACACTGCACACTTCTCGGATCCCGGGTTCAGAGGACGGAGCCGTCATGGGGCCTATGGGGACAGTGTGGAAGAGATGGACTGGGGCGTCGGTGAGCTGTAGGGGCCGGGGGCGGTGCTCTGGGCGGGGTTGCTGCCAGGGCTGGACATGTCCAGTATCACACACGTGTATGCAGCCACGTGTATGCTGCGTGATGTAGGATGGGTCGGCGGTCACAGGAGGCAGAGGGCGGGGCCTCAGGATGTGTGTGTGTGTGTGTGTGTGTGTGTGTGTGTGTGTGTATTTGTGAGATGTGTTCTGTGTACATGCCCCACGTGGCAGTCAGGAAGAGGGGCGTGACTGTGTGTGTCTGGGCAGGGCTTCATGCCGTGTGGGTATGGCGTCACAGGTGACGTGTAGCGTGTGATGTGCGTGTGTGGAGTGTAGTAGGCATGCTTGTAACATGCATGTTCACACTCACATGTGTAACACTGTGTACGGAACACGTGGGGCGAGAGCAGACATGTGCATGTGGGAGGATGCGTGTGTCGGGAGTGTGCCCCATGTGGCATCTGTGCACCCATGACGGGTGTGGATGAGCACAGGCGCATGTTGGTCAGCCAGACGCACACGGGACAGAGTGATACATGCATGAACACACATCTTGCATGTACGTGTCACAGCGTGTGCGTTACATGTGCATAGATGTGTGATGAACCGTGTAGAGAAAACCACACAGGTGGGCTTGCCAGGTTTGCAGGACGGCATCACACACACCGAATGCACACTGTGGCGTGTTTATTGTCACGCATGTGAAAAGTTTTGCGTGCGCACTGCAGCATCTTTGATGTCATATGTGACGCTGTGTGAAAAGTGTGGCATGTTTTGTGTCATGTATGTGGAAAGTCACGTGTGCACTGCGGTGTGTTTGATGTCACACGTGGAGATTCACATGCGTGTCTTACATGTGACGTGTGTGCTCCATGTCATGCACGCCCCCGCCCCCGCAGGGCGGATCCTGGACGCACTGGACGAGCTCGGCCTCGCCAACGACACACTTGTATACTTCACGTCCGACCATGGCGCACACGTGGAGGAGATCAGCGAGGATGGCCAGCGGCAAGGTGGAAGCAACGGCATCTACAGAGGTGAGGGTGGGGCCCATGGGGCGGGGACATGCGTGTGAGGGTGTGAGCAGGACATTTTTACACATGTGTAGGTCACACTGCACGTCTGGGAGTGTGTGACACGTGTGTAGGTCGGGTGGCATGCACACCTTTGGGTATGTGTGATATACACGCATGCGCACACGGAGAGATGAACACATGATTATTGTCCAACATGTTAACTCACACGTGTGTACACACGTGACTTGGCGTGTACATAAGACAACCACACATTAAACACATGCGTGGGGGAGAACACAGGTGCCAGACTCACAGTCATCACGCATGACACATGCCAGGCCAATCACGCATCACTGAACCCGACATGCATGATACCAGGCGGGTTGGTGACGTCACCCCAGGGTGGAGTCGTGACCCTGTGACCCCGCACGTGATGTCGTATGTGGCTGTCAGTCACGTATGATGTCGAGTGTTCCTTGTCACACGCATGACATCCCATCCCCCCACAGGCGGGAAGGCCAACAACTGGGAGGGCGGGATTCGCGTGCCCGGCCTCGTGCGCTGGCCCGGCGTGATCTCACCCGGCCTGGAGATCGATGAACCCACGAGCAACATGGACGTGTTTCCCACCGTGGTGCGGCTCGCTGGGGCGGAGCTGCCGGGCGACAGGTGAGCCGTGGTCAGAGCAGAGCGGGCCAGGCCCACACCCTCAACCAAGCCGGCTCCAGCTGGTTCACGCCCACCCATGTTTGAACCACACCCACTGGGGTTGCTGAGCCCTGCCCACTCGTCAAGTCTATGCAAGCCCCGCCCCCTGTAAAACCTGGCCACGCCTGCTAAGGCCATGCCCCGCCCACTGAAACCAAGCCCTGCCCAGTTGGTACGCTGAGCCCTAAGTCCCGCCCACTCAGACACTCAGCCCCGCCCACCTGTCATTGTAATACCCAGTCGGGTCCACTCAGATCAAGCCCCGCCTCCTCTGTCAACTCCGCTCACTAGTGACCAGAAGACCAGGCTCCACCCCAACACGCCCAGTATCAGACTCAGCCCCATCCACTGTAGATCCAGCTCCGCCCACCTTATCCCTGACCCCGCCCACCTAGAGTCCAGGCCCCATCTGACCCTGCCCTGGGCCCTGCCCCACCTGCAGGTTTATTGACGGGCATGACCTAATGCCGCTGCTGCGGGGGCACACACATCACTCGGAGCATGAGTTCCTGTTCCACTACTGTGGGGCCTACCTCAACGCAGTGCGCTGGCGCAATGGTGAGCGTGGACATATGTGTGCGGGCGGGACCATGTGGTAACTTCACACGGGTCGTCATATGTGTAATGTGAACATGCTACATGCACAAGTCATGACAACGGAAAAAACGCATCTCATGACGAACATGCACAGCGATGCCCCGCATCGGGATGTGTAGGGGGGGGAAGGGGCAGGGGTCGTAGGAACACGCATGAGTGCACGGAACAGCGACGTGTGTGTGTGTGTGTGTGTGTGTGTGTGTGTGTGTAGGACACGTCTGTGCATTTGTACATGTTACATGTGTTGTCACACTTATGTTTTGCCTCGTGTGTTGCGATGTCTACTGTTGTGCATTGTGATGCGTGTGACTGTGGACGTCACGCATCACAACATGCCGAGTCTTATGTGTGTATGCATGTGTCACATGGACGTATGTCTACACACGTGTCAACGATGTCCCATCTGCTGTTGTGTGTGCAGGTGCAGATCACGCCACACATGACATCACAGCACAGATGTTGCCATCACACACGACACAGTGCACATCAACCGTGTCATCACACGTGACCTGGCGTGTATTATCCTGTATTATATGTCGTGATTTTGCAGTCATGCGTGTTCACGCGTGTGTCACGTTTCGTCACGCACACCTCGCTCACGCATGTCCCTGCCCCGCCCCCCCACAGGCAGCTCCGTGTGGAAGGCCTTCTACTTCACACCCAACTTCGACTCCCCGGGCGCCAACGGCTGCTTCTCCACACACGTGTGCTTCTGCTTCGGCGACTACATCACGCGGCACGACCCGCCCCTGCTCTTCGACGTGGCCCGCGACCCCAGCGAGAGCCAACCCTTGACGCCCGAGGCCGAGCCGCGCTACCGTGAGGTCCTGCAGACCGTGGACAGGGCTGCACGCACACACGCGGCCTCGCTGGAGGTTGCACCCGACCAGCTCTCCGTGGCCAACGTTGTGTGGAAACCGTGGCTGCAGCTCTGCTGCGCGTCGCGGCCACACGTGTTCACGTGTCGCTGCGCCGACGACCGGTGATGCGCGAGCCCCGCCTGCCACACCCCGGCCCCTGGGGTCACACCACAGCCTCCGGGGTCAAAACTCACATCGCCCAGCATACGCGTGTCCCTCCGCTTGGGACACGCGTGTGCGGGTCTGTGGCTGTGACCTCCTCAGCAGCCACAGGTCACGACCACAAAGACACTTGCACACACCAACCTCACACATGGCACACGCAGCACATGCTTTGCTCACGCTACCACACGGGTACATGAAGGACCGCACGCCGACCTCATCCCACTGCTCAGTGTTACGGGCCGCGGCCCGAGAGTCCCACCCGACGCCATGGACGGATGGACTGAAGCACACACGTGTGCACATGTAAACACGTGTGTGCTGTACACGCCATGAAGCCCATCAGTATTGCTACAAAAGCCACCGAAACCGACGACTCCTCGCACACGGGAGTGTTGCCAAACACGACGAGAGACACACACGTGACCTCCTGTCGGACCCACACACGCGTGCACCCGCCCGGGAACCAGGTAATCACACGACCGTCCTTAATAAACGTCTCTCCCCGAGTGACACGTGTGTCCTTCACATGCGCGGTCGTCTGCACAGGGGTCACGGGGTGGCCGCGTGTCTGTCGCATGTGCACGCTGGGACACGTGCGTGTCTGCCATGCCATCCGTGAATAGACTGTGCTCCACATGAGCCGAGGCTGTAGAGCATGTGTCTGGCGTGTCCATAGGAGTGGGGTGCAGTTCGCACACACTGGTTGGCTGTGGACACATGGAGGGAGAGATAGACATGCTAAACATCATGGGAAGGGATAGAACGGCCAAATTTCATACACACGTGAACATGCATGACGGAAAATATACATGCTCCATGCGTGACACACATGCTCCATAGCGTGGCAGAGACACATGTATACGTGTGTAACGTGTCTATGGATACATGAGGCATGTATGTACATCGCGCATATGCGTGTATGTGACATACTGACAGCTGATCACATGTTATGCCAGTGACACACGTTTCACATCACATACTACACATGTGTCAGCCTAACCACGCCCACATGACGTGTCCATGACTTTGTTGCCTCATATGCCAACCCGGTGTCCTGTAGATTAAACACACAGTACGCACAGATACACGTGACACATTTAACACACATCACACGCACTCGGCTGCGCGTCTATAAATTCATGTGCAACACGCCAGAGTCACAAAGGCCGGGACACATGCTCTGCTCCTCGTCCATGTGACACACGTGTGTCTGCACATGCATCATGTGTCCACACGTCACATACCAACGACTGATCACACATGGAACATTCAAGTGTCTTGTGCATGTCATGCATCAGCCTTGATCGCATCACATACGTAACACGTGTGTTTCCGACACCCACCTGGCCCCGTGGCCCAAGAATGGCACACATGACACGCAGATCACACTCGCTGCTCAGCAAACATCCATAAGTCCCCGTACACACGACCCATCGAACCGTGCACACACGTGTGTAAGACGCCACATGTGTCTGCGCGACCCACGTATGGCAAGACACGTGACCCATGACACGAAAACATGTGAGGTTGCAGTCGCATGCAGCTGCTTTGATTTAAATTAAATCACAGGTCGGGGCAAAGAGCCTCATTTGAATAAATTTAAATATCTGAATAAATTTAAATATTGGGCAGATTCGCGTGTCTCGCAGTGATGTCACCTTCTGCTCATCTGATTGGCCCCGCCTCCTCGTTTGCATATCAACACTGGCAGTCGCCATCATTTGCATATTCACACGACTTATTTGAATATTCAAACAAGGGTCTGGGCTCATTTGCATGTTGGGATCTGCAGTCTGCGATGACATCGTCCGCGGGCGGGGCCAGCAGACGGTTGGTTGATAGGGGCAATGTCATCCAGAATCCGGGGTGGACAGAGCTACGCGGGTGGTCGGGGGTCACGGCCGTGATGTCATCATCTGGGGGCGGGCTCCCCATAATGCCTGCGGCGAGAACATCCATCGTGAGACGCGGGGGGGTATGGCATAACACCGACCCCACCCCAGGATCTTCATGCAGCCCCAACCCCGTGACCCCTGGGAAGGAAGAAGGCTTATGGGACTTTTGGGAAGGGGGGATCCAGGAAAGGGGAAATCATTTGAAATGTAAATCAAGAATATATCTAATTAAAAAAAAAGAAATTAGAAAGTTCTCAAACCAACAAATTAAAACTACATCGGAAAGCTCTTCCAAAAACAAAACAAAAAAAAAAAAACCTCCAAAGAAAAGTAGAGGGTGTGAAATAACCAAAATCAGAGCTAAAATCTGTCAATTAGAGTCAAAGAAAACAACACAATCAACCAAGAACTGGTTTTTTGAGAAAATCAACAAGATAGGCAAACCCTTAGTCAAACTAACTAAAAAACAGAGAGACAGTATCCAAATAAACAAAATCAGAAATGAAAAGGGAGACAAAACCACAGACAATGATGAAATTCAAAGAACCATTAGGTCTTACTTTAAAAGCCTGTACTCTGCAAAATTGGAAAATCTTAATAAAATGGATGATTTTCTAGACAGACATCACTTACCAAAGTTAAGATCAAGTAAACTATTAAAACAGTCCTATAACCCCTAAGGA